>CM031595.1:61866380-61871380 GCA_018398815.1 Conus ventricosus | reverse complement strand
TGTGGTGGTGTGTGTGTGTGTGTGTGTGTGTGTGTGTGTGTGTGTGTGTGTGGTGTGTGTGTGGTGTGTCTGTGTGTGTGTGTGTGTGTGTGTGTGTGTGTGTGTGCACGCTGGCACAGGAGTCTCATGAGTGCTGTGTGTTTGCGTGCGTTCATGTTGTTTCGTGCGTGCATTCGGATGAGTGTGTGCGTGTGTGCATGGGTGCATGCGCATGTGCCCGGATCGAGGATGCAGTTAACGAAACATTCCTTTACACTGATCGAGCCACATGAAATGATTTACATTTATGTACATAATGAGCAAGATCTTCATTTTGTTCTGTGTTTAACTCTCGCAATCAAAGTCTGGTCCACTCTAATTGATAGATCATGTACTCGCTACTTTGTGTCAGCAGCGGGAAGGAGGGCTGTCTCCTTAAGGAAGCATACTCCGGAATTAAAAACCAAAGATTAAATACTAGCAAGACCTCCCTTAGCATAGGAACTTGTATCTTTATTTCTTTTTTTTTTCTGTGAAGCTGAACAAAAGTTGCTTGATGACTTTCTAGTCCACAGCAATCTGATGATGGAGAAAGCTAGCCACGTGCATTACAGACTTCCCAGCATCCGACCAGCTCCACACTAATCAACCAGTAACAGACGCATACATTTCCGGTTTTTTTTTAATCAAATGCTGATAATTCCACCAGTTTTATCTTACCCTTCACATATATGCCCCAACCATCATTAACCAGTGTGTAACGAAAAAAGATAACGTACAGTGTGTTCTAGCCATTACCATGATGACCCCCGTGTATGATTATACTTATTCTGGACGACAGAATGTCTGAGATCAAAGCCCTTGAACTGACAAGAGCCGAGAGATCCGTGACCCGCTCGTTGCGAAGCTGTAGCCGGAGGTAGAGTTACAGCGGAGGAATGTCTGGAAGGGAGGGAAACCTCAACTTTGAAGCGTAAATCAAAGAGATATCGATGGCTTTGTTGACGACATTTTCAACAAAGAAGTGAGTAAACTACGGTCTGATCTGACTGAATGAGAGTGCAAGAGGATGTACACAGCACGGTAGAACCCACAGCACCTCATGTCATTGTGTTTACAGGCTGGCTGTAACAGGGCTGTGGTTCATTTAAAATGGAAAAAAAGCAAGTGTATGTGCGAGTAAAACAACATTGAATTCTCCAACTGCCATATACCTATCCCAAAGCTCACCCCATCTCATATCCCCATCCCACTGCCTTCACTTTCGTTTCTGTTGTTCTTTTGTATTTTGGCTTTGGTTTCTTTTCCTGGTCACCATTGATCAACTGTCTACATTTAATGGAGTCTAAGATCATCGACGTAGATGAATAGATACCCAACCAAAAACATCAAGTTTTCAAGAAGAATCCACATTCAACTGTCATCCATTGAAAACATTATTTCTCTGCTATCTAACGATCAGTTAAGATTTAAAACATACAAATAGTTTTAAGATCTTCAAAAATACGTCTGGAACAACAGATTTGAGCAACGTGTTCAAGCTGTTAGCTATAAAATGCGTTGCCCACCTTGCTCAAATCCCGACCTTTAATGATGTTCGTGATATGCAGTGAATGAGTCAAGAACAATGGTTTGAAATGCATTAGTGAGTGTATAATGTGACACCCATGTGCAACATGAAGAACCTTGTAAAGGTTCTGAAGAACAGATGGAAGAAAAGGTTTAAGCTGGAGGTGGATTGGGGCTGGTGGTGGAGAGTTTTTTTTTTAGTTTGCCCATTCCAGTCCATTCAATAGAATTTTATTTTTTTTCCAAAGAGTTTATTACTTTGGGTTTCAGATCTGTACAGAGGAATAATGGATTCAGTTATCATGTGTGCTTGGATGCTGTCGATGAGACAGGCAGCTGCTCCATTGCCCCCAAGTCCAGAGTCTCTGACAAATACGTATGTCACGGAAACACGTGTGGGCTAACAATTCCTTCATCTTTGCAACAATAACCTGGCAAAAAAGATAAGATTACAGTGTGTCCAAAAAGTGGTCAGCTCTACTGTGTGATAACCCAAACATCGTCGTCACATGAATGCGTACATCTGCTGAAAATTGTATTACCTCCCCAATGATTAACTAAACAATATATTGAACAAAATCAGCAGTGGGAAGGGGTTTGAAGATGGGCAAGTGGAGGCTAAAAATCCCTCAATCATTACAAGAATGATGTGGAAAGATCAAGCCGAAGAAAGAAAGAAAAATAAGGGGATTCTGAGAGAAAAGAAAACGGGAATGAAACAGAAAGCATTAGACTGCAAATACACAATCCTACTCTAGCAGCGTGTGAGGACCACTATGGTGCATCTTGAAAGCAACCCGTCATATCGCCTGCCCAGAGCCCGTGTTCTTCAGTGGTACACTGCTAAATGTGTCGGTCATCCCTTGGACCAAACAGATAGTTCACAGTCTATATGTGTGTGGTATTCTTACCATCAAAGGCTCAGAACGTGAACCAACGGCATTTTCACCACAAGCATTCACCAACATGTAGTAGAGACGCGACCACGCTCACATCATTATCAACAACTACAACATTAACAACAACAACAACAACAACAGCAACAACAACAACAACAACAAAGATTCAGGTGAAATTGGTGTAGAGTTCGATCGGCCACCCTGATGAAGAACGAAAGAAACGTGACAAATAGACCCTACACTGGAATTCCATGGGAGAAAGAAGAGAGTGTCAACCAAGCCGGACCTGGAACAGATCTGGTCGAGACAGAGGTGAACGCCGCTGGGTAAAGGCATACAGTTGAAGGGAATGGCCCATTACCAGATCCATTGGAAGATCTAGGTTATGTCCCTTTGCGTTACTTAGTAAACTTGCCACGAAGAGATAATGAATGTGTTCGAGGCGCTACTATCCGCTGATACAGAGTTATCATTCTCTAGATCTGCTATCGACTTGACTTGAATCCATACGCAGAGGGGTAAGTCTGGTAAGTAACCACAATTTCAAACACCAGCCAACCAACCAGCGAGCGAAGAAGCAGATCAGGAAGCATGGTAAACGATCAACATAACTTGATGCATTTGCAAGGGGACAAAACTCTTTGCCTCTGACCAGACTGGGCTTGCTGATGGTCTATACTTTAAACAAGAACAGTTATTTCCTCGGAAGAAAAAACAAGAGAAAAGAAGGAACCGAAAGAAAGAGAACAATCTACACTTTAAACTTGTTTCCAGCCCACAAATGGAAAAGAGCCGTATAGGATTTTTTTTAAAAAGTTACATCTGCAAACCATGTGGCAGAACAAAAAATCGGATTGAGAATACAGAAATGCAAATGAATAAAAAAAGAAACCCCAAACATCAACAAATAAGACCAGAGATAAGAACAACGAAAGCAAAACTTACCATTCCAAGACTAAACTGCCGGAAAGGTCAAAGCTGTCATCAAAAATTCATTATGGCTCTTTTTGTAAATACGACGCTTAACTATTAACCCTCTGTACATACTAAGTTATGTGTGTGTAATGCGTTTAGGAATACAAACGGCTTTCTCGGGGGAGTGGTGAACACAAAAGAGCAAAGAAGCTTTTGCTGTGAATAAGCAACAAAAAAGATGTATTTTGTCTTTTCAACATTTGTTTTCTTGTATTTGAGTGCCATCTAATTGCTGTTTTATCTGATGAACCGACACAGAAATCGGAAGACACAAGAATTACAGGTCCCTTTCATTCTTTCCCATTTCATCTCTCTCTCTCTCTCTCTCTCTCTCTCTCTCTCTCTCTTGCGAGAGCGTCTTTCTAATGTCAGCTTCAGATACAATGCACGCTCGGTCCCTTTCAGAGGGCAAGGGCTTAATGGAAAAAAAAAACAACTATGAAGCACGACTTTAATTATTTACCATTGGGAAAACAATCATCCTCTTCATCATCATCATCATCATCATCATCAGTGTCATTATCATTATAATCATAATCTTTTTCGTCAATATCTTCTCTCTCTCTCTCTCTCTCTCTCTCTCTCTCTCTCTCTCTCTCTGCACGCACATAAGCGCGCTCACGGGCACACGTACACACACTCGCTTGGACTGTTGTATTCAGTGACTGAAATCCATCATTGTAACTGCTGTTTTACGAGTCTCCTAACTTCCTTGGAAGGTATTTCTGAGAACATTTCTCCCTCAAAATACGGTCTGTATTTTTCTTTAGAATCTCAGACTGGGAGATAGTATAGCTGTGATGGGAAATGAACGGAGATTTATACGCAATTCTCTTTTGCTGCAAGACCCTTTTAGTAATTCAGTACGTCTCAATGTCTCCCTCTAGCTCACTATCTCATTCTGTCTGTCTGTCTGTCTGTCTCTCTCTCTCTCTCTCTCTCTCTCTCCTCTCTCTCTCTCCTCTCTCTCTCTCTCTGTGTGTGTGTGGGGTTTTGTGTGTGTGTGTTTGTGTTTGTGTGTGTGGTGTGTGTGTGTGTGTGTGTGTGTGTGTGTGTGTGAGATATATATATATATATAATATATAAGAGAGAGAGAGAGAGAGAGAGAGAGGAGAGAGAGAGAGAGAGAGAGAGAGAGAGAAGAGAGAGAGAGAGAGAGAGCTCACAGTCATTCTAAGAAATGACGGTGGATTCTAGATACCATCTCCCTGCAACGTGAGAGTCTCGACATTATCTTCTCAGAGAAAATATGATAACGACGCCAAAGAGATAGAATCAATGTCTTAGTAAACCGTCTTGACACGGCATCAAGTTATGAGTGTCTACGTCTCCTGCCCATCACCATACAGCCAATCACCGCCCCTTGTCCTCTACCGTCAAATCATCTGCCCCGGACATGACGCAGATGTACGGGAGGATAACCGCTACGTCAAGTGTACGCCAATCAGAAATGTTTTGAGAATCCAGCTACTGTGCAATTTGCGTAGACCGACACGCTGACCTGATTATTTCGAACCTAAAAATGCATTTGCGAGGGAACAGATTACATTTCTTTGAAAACTGAATCAGACAGCAGCA
>CM031595.1:61853649-61856226 GCA_018398815.1 Conus ventricosus | reverse complement strand
CTCTAACACCCAGATACTTGGTGTGAGTGTAGGAACCAGGAAGATATGAATGTCTGGTCTAAGGTTTCTTGTAAGCTGATTGAGAGAATAAACCCTGGCAGCTTCGTATGAGTAGATCGCGAATACGCGAACAGTATCCCATCAACACGAAACTCGGCCCTTGTTCATCCGACTCCGATTGCCTTGCTGTATCGATCATATATCTCTAGCTCTGTTGACCAGTGAACTTAGTCAGGTCATGATTTGATGGCTATGGAATCATATCAACAAGAAACCCATTCGTTGTCCACCTGACGCCCGTTTGATCTGCTGCATCAGTCATCGATCACCGTCTCCCCTGACCTGTGAACTTTGATCTGGCTGTGACTAGTCACTGATGGAGAGTTTAGATTTTAGGCTGGGGACTATCCAGTAAATTGGACCCACTGGCTGGTTGAAAGTAATATTAAAATACGAATAGCTAACATGAGAATGAACAACCTATAATACCTAGAAAATAGAATGACAAAAGAAATGGACATTTCCAACTTTAGTCATCGCAATTGGAGCATTCCGGGTTTTCGACAGGGTAACACACACACACACACACACAGACACGCGTCACGCGCGCATGCCCGCACGCACACACGCACGCACGCACGCACGCACACACACACACACACACACACACACACACACACACACACACACACACACACACACACACACACACACACACACACACTTACTAGCACTTACTAGCACTTTTCTAGCTGGTAAGGACAATTTATTTCAAACTGATCGAAAGATTACCTATGCAAACATTCTTGTTCGTCGCATTAGAACTTAGTTACAAATCCATCACGCGAGTTAAGTTTTTTTCTTCTTTTTTGTTTAATACACCCTCACCAACTTAACAGCTGCATTTGTGAGTCAATATTTACCAGTAATCCCATGTCGAACATATTGACTGCATGTTTGCCGACTAAAGAGAAAAACAAACTTGCGAAAAACGAATAAAACAGTCCTATGTCACGCTTTTCAGAAAACTCTTGGGAAAGGACAAAAGCCATGCTGGTTCTGATCTTAGTGGCTCGGTGGAGCCATCCATGCACGATGACAAGATAATCGCTCGTGCACGTGTTCACACCTGTGTGTGTGTGAGTGTGTGTGTGTGTGTGTGTGTGTGTGTGTGTGTGTGTGTGTGTGTGTGTGTGTGTGTGTGTGTGTGTGTGTACGCGCGCGCGTGTGTGTATGTGTGTGTGTGTGTGTGTGTGTCAGCGTGTGTGTGTGTGTGCGTGTGTGCGTACGTGTGCGCGCGCGCGTACGTGCGTGTGTGTGCGCGTCTCGTGTGCGTGTGTTTCTGTGTGTGTGTGTGTGTGTGTGTGTGTGTGTGTGTGTGTGTGTGTGTGTGTGTGGTTTTCTTTAATTGAGAGAGAGAGAGAGAGAGAGAGAGAGAGAGAGAGAGAGAGAGAGATTGATTGATTGATTGATTGATTGATCTTTAATACCCAAGGATGAAGATTTTAGGCCAAAGCCTAGTCTTACAATCTGTCCTTGTCATGCATACATTATTTCAGCACATATCATTCATACAGACAATTCAACATAGCAACATGATAATCTAATTCTACAATGATAAGCAAACTACTCATAAAAGCACTAATGAAAATGGGGATGGTAAAACAAAAGGAAACTTACAAGCAAACAAACAAACAAAAACTACAGAGAGAGAGAGAGAGAGAGAGAGAGACAGGTCAGAGGAGGGTGGGGAAGAGAGAATGGTAGTAGGGGAGGAAAAAAGGGGATGGTAGACAGAGTGGGAGTGGGGATGAGCGATTTTAACGGAGTAAGTTTTATGTTTGGGACGATTTGTTCAAAGTATGGTTCAAAAGAAGACTTAGCGAGTGGACGCTAATCATTGTAATCGAGTAATTTAACTACTGAGACATAAATGTTTATGCAAATTTCCTTGAAAAGTTTTAAAGTATTCATGTTTTGTAGATTCGGTGGAAGTGAGTTCCAGACATATGGTCCAGAGTAAAGCTAGGCTTGTTTTGTATAGATCAATGCGTGGTAGGGAAGAAGGAATTTCGTCGAGCCAGAAAAGCTGTTCGATCTTGTAAAAAGGGCATTGATATAACATGCATAGTATCTGTCAAGATTGTAAACATAAATGATGCCTTGTTTGAATTCCAATTGCCTATTCAGAGAAGTATGTTCAGCGCTTTAGTTTTTCGTCTGTTGTTAGAGATACAGCTGGATGGAGTAGCTTTGCTGCACGTCTAGGGAGAAAATTTCAGCCTTTTTTGTGGACGTCACTACTGCCGTCCCACACTGTTGAAGCGTAATTGATACTGACATTATGTGTGCATTGAAGAAAAGTTTAAGCACATTACTGTTGACGTAGCGCTTTAATTGAATAACAGGAAAAGGTGTTTGAGACTACTTTGCAAACGTTATTTAGATGAGATTGCCATTTCAGTTCTTTATCTATCGTTAAACCCAAAACACGATGCTCGTCTACCTGCTCGATAGAAGTGCCATTCAACTGAATTTTAGGGAAAGAGGAGTCAACTGGTGTTTTTGGCGGTAGCG
>CM031595.1:61813649-61831149 GCA_018398815.1 Conus ventricosus | reverse complement strand
GTACATGCGTGTGTGCTGTATATAAAACATAAATAGCTGGTACATGTGAACCAGATATTAATATCCTGTCACTTGCTTGACATAAAAATGTCGGTGTCCGTACGTGCGTGCGTACGTACATGCGTGCGTGCTGCATGTAAAACATAAATAGCCGGTACATGTGAACCAAATATCATATCCCGTCACTGGCTTGACATTGAAATGTCGGTGTCCAAGTACCTAGGTTTGCCCTTTTTACTTTTGATTTTTTTTAACCAGAATAAATGAATTTGTAACTAATCATACACTCTCGTTTATATATATATATATATATATATATATATATATATATATATATATATATATATATATATATATATATATATATATATATATATATATATATAAGCAAGAAAATTCTGGAAAAATAATAAAGAACGTAAAATCAAACTCTGAATACAACCTCTGGAAGAACACATACGAAGTTATCCAATGGTTAAAAAAACTCAATAAACAAAGTAATACAGTATTCATCACATTTGACATAGTAGACTTTTACCCATCTATAGATGAGGAACTACTCACCAAAGCCCTGAAGTTTGCCAGTAACCACACAGACATAACAGGGTCAGAAATGGAAATCATTCTCCACACCAAGAAAACATTAGTAACACAGCAAAAATGAAACCTGGATCAGGAAAACCAACAGAAACTCAACATTCGACGTAACCATCGGATCATATGATGGTGCAGAAACATGTGAACTGGTCGGACTATTCATGCTGTCCAACATCAAGAAAAAACTCGGAAAACAAGTCGGACAATACAGAGACGATGGCCTTGCTGCACTAACCAACAATCCAAGAACCATCGAAAACAAGAAGAAAGAACTATGCAAAATCTTCCAAAACCACAACTTAAAGATTACCATTGAAGCAAACAAAAAGGTAGTGAACTACTTAGACATAACACTGGATCTCAACA
The DNA here is from genome assembly GCA_018398815.1 of Conus ventricosus. Lineage (NCBI taxonomy): Eukaryota > Metazoa > Mollusca > Gastropoda > Neogastropoda > Conidae > Conus > Conus ventricosus. The sequence goes on along the minus strand of CM031595.1, from coordinate 61,830,186 downwards.
ATCACATATATAAACCATACAAGAAACCCAACGATACACCTCTTTATGTACACACCAAAAGTAACCATCCACCATCTGTATTAAAGACCAACCCCATGGCATAAACAAGAGACTATCAAACCTATCATGCAGTGAGAGAGTGTTCAACAATGCAGCAGTAGAATACCAGGAGGCACTACAAACAAGTGGATACAATTACAAATTACAATACAACCCAGACAACAACACAAATAAAAGCAAGAAAATAGGAAAAGAAAAATCATATGGTATAACCCCCCATACGACGGGAACCTCAACACAAACATAGGGAAAGAATTCTTTAAAATCCTAACAACTTCATTTCCAAAAGAACACAAACTGTCCAAAATATTTAACAAAAACACTGTCAAACTATCGTACTCATGTATGCCCAACCTCAAAAACCTAATTGACGCATCCAACAAAATGAAAATCAACACAGCAAATAAGGGTGAAGAAAGTAAATCTTGCAATTGCACCAGAAAGGAGCAGTGCCAACTAAACAATAAATGTCTTCACAACAACATTGTATACCAGGCTACTGTGACATCAGAAAATGAAAAAGAAACATACATAGGGATCACTGAAAACCACTTAAAAACCAGATATGCAAACAACAAACAGTCATTTAATAAAGAAAAATATAAAAACCAAACAGAACTGAGTTAGTTAGTTATTTAGATTAGTGTTTATGGGTCCAGCGGACTACTAGGAGCCAAATCAGGACCTCAGCTATCATATCTGAGTCTCTTGATACAAATACCCACACTAGTATTAACACATCACTTAAAATTTATGAGGACAAAAGCACAATTACTCTTTTCAACTCCTTCGACACCTGTATACATTAATAAAACCCTATATTATATAAAATAAGTTTACCTCTTTCAAAAAAGAAAAAATAAGATCTACTGAAATCTCACGAAAAAGAACCGATAAATCACTGGTGGAAAAGAACTTCTCTCTGATACACATCAAATCAGCACATTCTGTCAAAAAAATGATTAACACTGAACAGGCTGTCACACGCAACACACCATGGGGGGTCTTCCCTTCTGAATATCCAACTGTGCGTTATATAGCTGTGCCCAATATGTAACCGTGACAAAATCGATTCCTCTTTACGGTTGCGTACCACCGATGGGAAAGGATTGGTTAAATCTGGGCAAATTTTAAACATTTATTATGAATTTGATTACACCATTCACTCTGCCACAGTTCACGACAATATAACTGGATTTATGACGTAGATCAGAGTGAGGAACAAACTGCATAGGCCTCCTGGAAAGACTGCACCGAGAGCTTGTTTGGCTGCTTTGTCCACCACCGAGTTACCATAGATTCCCATGTGACTGGGGACCCACAAGAAAACTATATGCTTTCCCGAAGAGACAAGCTGAGTATGAAGATCATGAATATCCGCCAAAACTGGATGTGATACTTCTCTTGTCGACAAAGCCGACAATGCCGACAATGATCCGATAAAATAAGGAAATCATTCTGATCTGATCTGGACACCGCACTGAGGGCCAGATTTAAAGCCTTCAGTTCAGCAGTATAAACAGATGACCAATCCCGCAATCTTAACAAAGTAGGCTCCTGAAAAATCGTTATCACACACAATGGCTGCTGCAGCCCTCTCACCTTTTTTAGAACCATCAGTAAAAATCTTGATAAAATCTTTATAAAGTTCACATTGCCCAAAATAAAGTTGTTTATATGCAACACTCGAGGTGACCTCCTTTCGAAATTGAGTTAAATATAAATTAATCTCTGGATTGGCGACTTTCCAAGGAGGTAAATCAGTCTGTAATGACCATCATCAACAGCATCAAGGTCAATGCCAGCTGCCCCGAAATGGGGCAAAATACGAATACCCAGTGGAGGAATCTCATTGGCTTTAAGTCATATTTGGCTCTAAAAGGCGGTTCATGACAATATCATAGCAGGGTTTCTGGATTAGCCCTCAGTTTCAGGTAGTAATTCATGGAAAGACGCAACCTCCTTAGCTCCAGAGGGGGTTCACCCGATTCAACATACAACTTTCTTTTGGAGATGTGCGAAGTGCTCCCAGAGCAATCCGCAGTCCTTGATGATGGATTGGATCAAGAGCTTTGAGTAAGACTTTCGTGCAGAACCATATACCACACACCCATAATCTAGCTTTGGTCTCACCAAAGCACGATACAATCGCAACAAAGTTCGCTTGTCTGCACCCCATCAGTGTGACTAATAACCTTCAAAACATTCAAACCTGACTGGCAAGATTGTTTAATGTACTTAATGTGAGGCAAAAAAGAAAGCTTATTATCAAAAATAACCCCAAAAATTTCACTTGTTTGGAAACTTTAATTACCTGACCATTGAGACTGATAGCTGGTTCTAAGACCTGAGATCTTTTCCTATGGAAATGAATACACTCTGTCTTAGTAGCTGAAACTTAAATCCATTTCAGTAACCCACTGCTGAACACGATTAACACACAATTGAAGTTGACGCTCAGCTGCAGCCAAAGTTTTCCCCTTGGCAGAGATGGAGAAGTCATCAACAAATAATGACTTATCAATTCCAGACTTACCGACTGGACGATGTTATTAATCTTCAGATTGAACAGAAGTGGAGAAAGGATGCTACCTGAGGGACACCCATCTCCTGCTCAAAAGGATCTGAAAAGGTCGAATGAAGTCTAACACTGAAATGCCTGTTAGACAAAAAAATTAGCAATAAACGTTGGTAAATTACCTTTGAAATCAAGTGCCTTCAAGTCCTGAAGAATTCCATGCCTCCATGTTGTGTCATAAGATTTTCTAAATCAAAAAGAATAGAAACTACATGTTCTCCATTGATCAAAGCATTCCTGACAAAAGACTCATAACGAACCAGGTGATCAGTATGTACTGCGGTTGTTCCGAAATCCACACTGGGAAACATCTAAGGCCCCCAACATTCTAACTGCCATAACAATCGAGAATATACCATTCTCTCCATAGTTTACATAAGCAACTAGTGAGAGCTATAGGACGATAGTTGTTTAGGATCCGAATGATCTTCCCTGGTTAGGATAGGGATAACAACCGACTCCCTCCAAGAAGGCGGAAAATACCCTGAACACCAAACATGATTAAACAGAGACAACAACACTTTTAAACCTCAGCTGGCAAATGTTGAATAAATTGATAATGAATGTCATCTGGTCCAGGAGCTGAGTTGTTGGCTTTCAAATGGCGTCCTTTAACTCATCCATGCTGAAAACGCAGTTGTAATCCTCAGAACTATCTGGCTCGAAGGAACAAGATTTTGACTCTGCTGATCTTTGATACGCTGGAATTCCTTGCAATAATGAATCAGCTGACGAATTTTGAGAAATATAGCAGCTAGCAAGTTAGCAACCTCCTTTTTATTAGTAATAATCGATCCGTTTACTTGCAGACATTTTAAAACTGATGCAGCCGACTTTCCCTTAATCTTACGGATTATTTCCAGACTTTCCTTGAATTGACCTTAAAGGACAGATTTGAACAAAAAGTTTTCCCAAGATTCTTTCTTCTTAGTTTTAAAAGTATATCGACACTTACCCTACACACCTGATGTTTAACTTTGTTCCCCACCATAGGAAACCTAGCAAAAAATCTTTGAGCATCTTTTCTCTTACCCTCAAAGTTTTGCACTCTTTATCATACCAAGGGTCTTAACATCATTTGGTTTATTCACGAGACTTGGGAATAGCTTCCTTAGCACTCTCTACTATCACTTTAGTGAACTGTAAAACAGGATCATCATAACTCTGCAACAGATTCATAGGCAGTCTACTTAAAATCTGTTTCTGATAAAGACTCCAATCTGCAGAGCGAAGCTTCCATGTTTCACGGGGGACTCCTGCATTTGCTTCGTAAAGAAATAAAACCGGAAATGTGATCACTCCCGCTTAGGTCCGTATGAACCTGCCATTCTAAGTCCAAAAATAAGGAAGGGTCACAAATGGACAAGTCAAGTGAGTCAAAGAACCAGAAGGAGAACAAAAGTCGGTGAGCCTGAATTCAAAAGACAGAGATCATGATCCGATATAAAATCTTCAAGAACTTTCCCTTGAGAATTTGTGCAGTTACTTCCCCACTGTGGAGAATGACCATTCAAGTCACCCAATAAAAGAAATGGGCTCGGGAGCTGAGAAATTAAACCATCCAACTGACTCTTCGAAATCACAGAAGATGGAGATAAATACAGACAACATATCGTAACAGCCTTGTTAACGAGATACGAGCTGCCACTGCCTCCATATCCGTCTGAAGTGGAATTTCTGTATGTAGTACCGAATTATGAATATAAAGAGAAACGCCTCTCCGTGAAAAGTCTGCAGAAGCTGGCTTGAGTAAACAGGAGAAACCAGGACTCTCATGCTTCTTACTTGCAGTTAAAAGGGTTTCCTGAAGAACAATTACCGAAGATCTATACTCTGTCAATAATAGCTCAAGGTCTCGACAATTTGCTTTAACTCCCCTTATGTTCCACTGGAGTATGTCCATGTTAGGTTGTTAAAAGAATATGTATCATCCCTCTTCTCCAGAAACTTCACTGTCCACCAAAGAACTAAAAACGGTTCTTCAGGACAAGATCAGAAGCCGATGCTCCTGATAAATTTCTAAGTTGTTTGTTGCCATGCTTGGAATTGGCTCTTACCGGACTGAAACCTGCTGCGCCAAATACCTGGCTTCGAGATTTTCCCTTTGGAGGGTCTGGAGTCCGAAAAGGGCGCTCCTCACTGCGTGCCCGTCCCGCACTGCTGCCATTGGCCTGCGAGCGAGGGGACATCTCCTTCCTCCGGTCCCTCACCCCTGACCTCTGATCCACTGCATCCTGCACAACCGAAACACCTCCACCCTCACCAGTAGGGATCGAAGCCTGTTGTACACTGCCGGATGTAACACCATTACATTTCTGAGACAAAACCTCCACCGACCGTTCAAGCACGGTAAGCCGATCCAAAACCGATGACAACATTTCGTCAATTTCTTTTCTAGAGTAGTGAATGGAGCTGCTCCTTCTAGATTATCGCCCGATGACCGGTTCGCAGAATCGTTAACCACCTTCTGTGCATAAGTATCAGCCGAAGGAGTCCTGACCTCCACTAATCTTCTAGCCTCCGGAAAGGAACATTCTTCTCAATCTTTACTTTTTGAATCTCGCATTCCTTTGTCCACACTGGACAACTTTTGGAATTTGCTGGATGAGCACCCTTACAATTGACGCAGGATACAGCATTTGTACAATCCCCATCATGCTTCTTCTGACCACAGTCACGCAGATCTCCTGACTCCGACAGGCTCGACTGGAATGCCCAAGCGTTGACACTTGAAACATCTTAAAGGAGATGGTACAAAAGGTGAAACTTTCACACGAACATAACCCACTTTGACAAACTCCGGGGGAGATGACATGGCAAAAGTCAAGAATAACGTATTAGTTTCATTACTTTACTTCCTTTAGAGATTTTGACTCTATGGACTTGTAACACACCCTGACTTTTCATCTCAGTCTGAATTTCTGATTCAGCAAGTCCAGCTAGATCAGTACATCTAATCACCCCTTTCGAATAGTTGAGAAAGGGATGAATAGAAACCTTCACTGTGATATGCATAAGCTGAGATCCATCTCTTTTCAACAACAATCGAGACGCCGCTTCTGTCGCACAATTGACAGATAACTACCTGATCTCAGTCTTTTGATCATTTTGAAACCTGTGAAGAAACTCCCTCAAACCACTTAGAAATGGCAAAGGGAGATATCCGAGCTATGGATTCATTTGGGTCTTTGGCTTCCACCAAAGGAAGCTTGGCCATGTGTTTGGATACCCTTTCTCTTACCACCTCTCTTACTTCCTCATCTGAGTCTGAATCTCTACTTTCTCTCTGTCTTTTAGAATTACTACTTTGATAACTCATAGAGCGTAGCCTCAATGACGGCAGGAAATTGATAGTCACCCTAGGAGAGCTGCCGTGCTAGGGAAGGGACAATGGATGGCCCTACGAAGGACATGTGAATATGAACTCGCAGGGCGTCCATCTGCCTGATACCGTCCCTCAAAACCAGACAGGACTGCTGTAGCGACTCACTAACGCAGAGCCATACATCTCTCGGCCAGTGTCAGCACCTTAGATTGCGAGCGACTTAGGGCCACCACTCCGATAGGTCTCAGAAAAAGAAGCATTGAAAAGGAAGACTGGAAAAATAGATGAAAGAACAGACTGAAGAACCGGGAGGAAGAAACAAGACGACATAGAGGCTGCAGATGATGTGGGGAGACTTTATGGGTGAAAAGAGATAGCAAAAGACATGGTAGGCAGAACATTAGAAAGACAAGAAAAAGGGGTGGGCACAGGTTGGTCTAGAAACACCCCCGCCACGAGAAGGCCGGCCCATGGGGCAAACAGAACTGAGGAAATATACCTGGAAACTTAAAGACGCAAAAACAAGCTACAATATATCCTGGAAAATCATAAAAAGAGCATCACCATACAGCAATGTTTCAAAAGGTGCAACCTATGTTTAACTGAAAAATGGTTAATACTATGCAAACCACACTTAGCAACTTTAAAACACAAACAGAATAGTAAACAACTGCAGGCATAAATGGAAATCGTTGTTAGTGAACACACCCAAAACAAAAACCTGAAAGCCCCCAAAAAACACGTGCAGCCAACCCGCACGTGCAAACAACCGCAAACGGGAGCCCACACGCTATATAACATCGGCGGTGGGCAAACCAAAACCATCCTGATGACAGCGCAACACGCTCGAAAAAAATTTGTAGATAGTTTTAAGATTCCTCTTTTAACTTGTTTTAACTAATGTTGCTCCCAAGGGGTTGAGCACTTAAAAAATTGTTTTAGGCATTTTAAATATACTGATCTATATATAATATATATATTATATATATATATATATAATATATATTATATATATATATATTATATATATATATATATATATATATGTGGTGTGTGTGTGTGTGTGTGTGTGTGTGTGTGTGTGTGTGTGTGGGTGTGGGTGTGTGTGATCATTGCAATCTATGCTCAACTCAATATTCAACCACAGAAAATGTCCTGCGTTTTTTTTGTTTTATTTTATCAAACGCGGTAATTCCACCAGCTTTATCTTACCGTTGACTGATTATGCCCTGACCATCATTAACCAGGGTGTAACGTAAAAGGGTTTAACCCGTCGGATCAGTACATAACGTACAGTGTGTTCTAGCCATTATCATGATGGCCCCCGTGTATGATTACTCATCTTCCGGACGACAGGATGTCTGAGATCAAGCCCTTCAACTGACAAGAGCCGAGAGATCTGTGACCCGCTCGTTACGAAGCTGTAGCCAGAGGTAGAGTTACAGCGGAGGAATGTCTGGAAGGGAGGGAAAACCTCAACTTTGAAGCGTAAATCAAGGAGATAACGACGGCTCTGTTGACGACATCTTCAACAGAGAAGTGAGTAAACTATAGTCCGGTCTTTCTGACTGAGATTTTGGGAGAATGCACGTATTGTAAAGCCTGTCACAACTCTTGCCATAATGCTTACAGACTGGCTGCATCAGGGCTGCAATTCACTGTAAGAAAAACAACAACAACAAAAAAAGCCCCAGAAAAGCAGGTCTATGTACGAGGGGGGGGGGGAGGAATCAAATTTCGCAACCCCCACTTACTGATCTCGATTCCCCACCCCGCTTTCATTTTCAATTGTTCTTCCGTAAACTGGCTTTGGTTTATTTTCCTGTTTATCATTGATCTCCTGATTATGTTGATATGAACATAAGATCATCGACGTAGATGATTAGACTGTAAGTGAAATAATACCAAACTACTGAAAATGTTTAGTTTACAAGAAGAATCCACATTTAACTGCCATCCGCTGGAAACATTCTTTCTATAATACGTAACTATCACTTAATGATTTAAAACATACAAACATCTTTAGAGACCTTCAAAATTACGTCTGGAACAACGTTGTTGAACTGTGTTTAAGGTGTCTTTCTCGCATCTCGAGCAATTCCTGACAATTAATGAATTTTACTTAGTGCAAGTGAATGCGTCAAGATCAATGGCTCGAAACTTATGAGTGAGTGTCTAATGTGAATCTCATGTGTAACCTGACGAACCTTGTCAGGGCTCTGAAGAACATATACGAAAAAATGGTTTTAGCTGGAGGAGGATTGGAGGAGCGGGTTTGATAGCTTGCGCGTTCGGTTCCTCTCGACATTCTTTCTTTTAAAGAGAAAAGACATTTGAGTTTCAGATCAGTATAAAGGAATACAAGATCAGTTATAGTGTCAGTTTGGACGCTGTTGAAGATACAGTCAGCTGTTCCATTGCCTTCAGTGCCAGAGTCTGTAGTAAGGAAATGGTAAAGGGAACGCGTTGAGGCTAACAATTCCATCATCATTGCAAACATGACGTGGCGAAAGAGGTCAAAACGTGTTAACCGTCAAAATTGTCAGCTCTACTGTTTGAAAATCCAACCATTGTCACACACATAAATGCTTACAGGAGCTAAGAATTATACAAAGATACGTTATTCTTCTACTGACTGACCACACTATGTGTTGCACAAAATCAACTGTGGGAAAAGGATGTTGAAGGGGGACAAATACAGGCTGTAAGTTCATTTATGATTACAACAATGACGTGGTAAAAATGCAAAGAAGGGAAGAAAACAGAGACAGGAGTTGTGAAAGAAAGAACACGGGAATGCAAAAAAAGGCATTCAATAATGACTATGAAATCCTTCACTCTCAGCATGTGGGGACCATCATAGTACATCTGGGAAACATAATATTTTATACCGTCTTCCAAGAGGCCTTTCGGCCGCCGATTCGGACACATTAGTGGAACACTTCTGATTGTGTCAGACCTTCTCTGGCATCGAGCAGATGAACCATAGTCCATATTTTAGTGGTATTCGTGTTACCAAGGGTTCAACAACGGAATCCAGTGGTACTTCTACCACCAATATTAACCAGTATGTGGAAGAGAAGCGACCATGATCCCATCAACCAAAACAGGTTCAGGTGGAAGTGGTGGACAGGCAGATTGGCCACACATTGCTGAAGAACAAGAGCAGCGTGACAAAATAAACAGCGGACTGGAATCCCCGGGGAGGAAGAAGAGTGGACCAAGTGAGACAGGCATGGGAAGGATCTGGTTGAGACGGAGGCGAATGCAGCTGGACGAAGGCACCCAGCTGAAGGGAGTAGCCCAGAGCAGATCCAGTGGATTAGCGAAAATGCGTCCTTTAGCATTACGAGAAATTGCCTTGAAGAAACAGAGAATGAAATCATATTCATGGTGCTACTATCTGCTTGACTAAATGTGAATCCCCGAGCATGCGGTTAAGTCCAGTAAGTCATGACAGCTTATAAAACCAACCAGCCAACCAACCAGCCAGCACAGAAGCAGATTAGGAACTATTGCAAACGGGGCAAAACTTTCTGCCTCTAACCAGACTGGGATAACTCATTGTCTACACTTCGAACAGGGACAGTTATTTTCTCCGAGAAAAAAAAAAATCTAAGAGAAAAGAAAGAAAGGAAAAGAAAAGAAAACTAAGACAGAGAGAGAAAGTTCTCAACTGTCATTTTGTTTCCAGCCCACACAAGTAAAGAGCCACATTAGGCTTTTTTTTTACAAAAACGTTATATCTGCAAATTACGTGGGAGAAAAATAGTTTAAAAAATGCAAAAATTTACATGTATTTAGAAGGAAACAAATGTCAACAAATAAAACTAAAGAAAAGAAGAATGAAAGCAAACTTGCCATCGCAGGATTAAACTTCCGGAAAGGTAAAAGCTGTCATCAAATATTCATTATGGCTCTCTTCGTAAATACGACGCTTAACTATTCTCCCTCTGTGCATACTAAGTTACGCGCGTGTAATGCGTTTAGGATTACAAACGGCTTTTCTCGGAGGAGTGATGGAAACAAAACAGCAGAGAAGCTTTCGAACACACACGAACAAAAAGTATTTTGTCTTTACTACATTTGTTTTTCTTGTATTTGAATGGCATTTAATTGCTGCTTTGTCTGTCGAATCTCTACAGAAATCGGGTACAAACACAAACAAATGCACGACGCTTGTCATCCGCTCTCTTTTCATACCCGTACCTCTCTCTCTCTCTCTCTCTCTCTCTCTTCTCTCTCTCTCTCTCCTCTCTCTCTCATCTCTCTCCTCTCTCTCTCTCTCTCTCTCTCCTCTCTCTCTCCTCTCTCTCTAGTGTGCACGTCTCCCTAATATAAGTTTAAGATTGAATACATTCTTAGAGGTGTTCAAGCTGGATCTGGTCAAGGAGGAACAATAGTGAACTTCATAAGGCTTAACGTTTCTACAAATATCAGGTGTCCCAGTGGCTCAGTGGTTAGAGTGCGAGTCATTAAGTGGAAAATGAGCATGTCCAGAGGGTCATGGACTCGAATCCCAGTCATGGCTCGTCCCAAGATGGAGGGAAAAAGGGGCAGCAGAGGGACATCCGGAGTCATGAACCGGGTGTGGCCCAACCCCCCTAGTGTCAGGAGATAAGGCCCGAAACACTTGCTTGAAGGGGGCTTCTCTTCTGAGGACTCTCTGCTGCCACGCTCTCCACGAGTTTCTTTCTACTTAGCCGTTTCAGAAGGCAAGGGGTTAATTCCAAAAAATGAATCAGGCATTTATTCAGCCTTGGAAATCGTCGTTATCATCATCATCACCATCATCTCATTAATGTCATCACCATTATTATCAACTTTTCGTCAGTATCTCCCCCCCCCCCTCTCTCTCTCTCTCTCTCTCTCTCTCTCTCTCTCACACACACACACACATACTCTCTTTCCCTGCCTTTCTCTCTCTGTCTCTCGTACGCGCTCACGCACGCACGCACGCACGCACGCGCGCACGCGCGCACGCACGCGCGCGCGCACGCACACGCACACACACACACACACACACACACTTGGACTACTGAATTCAGTGACTGAAATCAATCATTTTAACTGCTGTTTTACAGGTCTCCTAACTCCCTTGGAAGGTATTTCTGAGAACATTTTCTCCCTCAACAGACGATCTGTATTTTTCTTCAGAATTTCAGACTGGGAAATAGTAAAGCTGTGATGGGATATGAACGGAGGCTAACAGGCGATGTCTTTCGCTGCTAGGACCCTTTCGGTAATTCAGTCCGTTTCAATGTCTTGTTCTCTCTCTTTCTGAGAGAGAGAGAGAGAGAGAGAGAGAAGAGAGAGAGAGAGAGAGAGAGAGAGAGAGAGAGGGAGGGAGAGAGAGAGAGAGAGAGAGAGAGAGAGAGAGAGAGAGAGAGAGAGAGAGAGAGAGAGAGAGAGACAGACAGACAGACAGACAGACAGACAGACAGACAGACAGAGCGCTCACTGCCATTCAAAGAACTGTCAGTATACCAGACGCCCTCTACTCGCAACGTGTGAGCCTCGCCATTATCTTCTCAGATTGATGGAATATGATAACGATGCCAACGCGATAGGATCAATGTCTGAGTAAACCTTCTTGGCACGGCATCAAGTTCTGAGTGCCTATGTCTCCTGCCCATCACCATACAGCCAATCACCTCCCCTTCTCCTCTGCCGTCAAATCATCTGACACCGGACGTGACGCAGATGTGCGGGCAGATAACCGCTACGTCAAGTGTGCGCCATTCAGAAAACATTTTTTCAGAACCCAGCTACTGTGCGATTTGCATAGCTGAAGATAGGTAAAACTTTGACTCAAATAATTTCTTTAATGAATAAAAAGAAATGCATTTACAACGGAACAGAGTACTTTTGTCAGGAAACTGAAACAGAAGCTAGCATTGTATGCATATGTACGAACACACATACATGTATACCAACGTACTAATGGTAATGGTAATGTTGCACGTACATACATGCAGACATGCATGTATACATACATACATACATACATACATACATACATACATACATACATACATACATGCATACATGCATACATACATACATATATACATACATACAAACATACATACAAGCATGCGTACATACACACGTGCGTACGTGCATACATACGTGCATACATACACACATGCATGCATAAAACAAGTGCAAGGAAACATCCCCGACGTTAAGACCATAACTGTTCACAAAGATGCGAAGACAATCCGGCCACTCAAGAGAGTTCCGACTCTACCAGGTCAGGCGGATTCTGGAAGTCTGGGGGTCTATCCCAATCACGAGAACGACATCAGTCAAGAGAAGCAGCGAAAATGGTTGTGCACCTGCAGAAGTCGAACTCATTGTTTGTGACAGTGAGCTATAAGATGCACTACTGAGCTAAACCAGTCTTTGATTGTGTCGGTCTGCCCACAGTGTGAAGAAGAGGTATTCCACTCTATTTCTCTGGTAGTTTCACCACCAATTTGAGCATTGTCACGTGCACAGTCCAGTTGCCAACCGTAGCGGCTATTAAAGGGCACACTATGGAAGTGGAAAAGTACTGCTACGGAGAAAATACATTGCAACAAACCCTACCTCCAGAATAATGAATATGAAAGTTCTTCTAGATTACGGTAGAGGATCCAAAAACGACAAAAGGGAAGCTAAGGTGTGACTGAAGGAGAGAAAGAGATGGGGGGTGGGGTGGGGGTGGGGGGGGGGGGGGGGGGGTCGGGAGGGGGGGGGGAGAGGAGAGAGGGAGAGAGTCGCCTGTTACTGAAGTTATTGGTTTCTCTGTCATAAAATGATAAACAAATAAATAAATAAAGAAAGAAAGAAAGAAAGAAAAGAAAGAAAGAAAGAAAGAACGAAAGAAAGAAAGAAAGAAAGAAATGAATACATAAATACATAAATAAATGGATGAATCACGTAAATCCAAAACGTCGCCGACGAATCAACATTCCCTCATGCTGCTCCACTTTGTGTTAGTTCCAAAATACACCATGAAACGTAAGGATCAGAGCTTAAACCAGAAAATAAAAAATGGAAAAAAAAGAGAAAAGAGAAAAAAAAAATTCTTTCCGTTTAAAATTCACTTCATCTTGAAGTTTAAGAAGATGGCCGTTGTCTGTAATGTTGGTGAAGTCAAAATGAAATCTTTTTTTACTATGTCCAGCCACTACAATGACTTGCATGTTCCGAATATAGCAAAGCCCTCTGATATAGCAAAGCCCTCTGATATAGCAAAACCCTCTGATATAGCAAAGCCCTCTGATATAGCAAAGCCCTCTGATAGGTAGGAACAAAAGTCGGAATGGTACCTCCTTCCATCCGTTGGACAAAAACATACTTCAAGGTCACGGCACCCTTAGAAAATCAAAAGGTTCGTGACTAAAAACAGTACCAGTTATCTCCTATTCCTCTACCGCGCCTTCTCTTCCCCTTCCATTTCCCCTCGCCACCTCCGCCCTCGCCTTCTTCCCTTTCTCTTAATTTTCACTTCTTTTTTTTTTTACAGAAATGTGAGACACGTCTGCGGTCCTCAGGTTTCCCCAACGACTACTTCTGTAGTTATGGGCCTGAGTGAGAGTGAATGAGAGACACGTCTCAGAATCGCCATAAGATGCCACAATACAGTTCATTTAGTCTCTGGTCTTTGATTGGACAGACGTCACTATATGAACAATACTGACTAACTGAACGTGTCTGGACACTCTGTATCATGCTGTCTCCGACGGATGGATGACAATGGGAGCATCATGGCTATTTGTAGCCTTTGGAAAGTGGAGAAAGGCGTCAACCACAATCTATTGTATGACATATTTATATTCAGTAATCAAAAGCGTTTGATTGACAGTTTCCAGCCTTTCAAAAAGAGGGACAGACGGACAAGCTGATACTTGCTTTTAAGGAGTCAGTTTGCCTTTTTCTTTAACGTATACAAACTTTTAGGAAACAGGAACAGCATCAGTATTGGAAGGAAAGTTTTCAGACCTTTTCCTTGTTCAGTTTGATAAGCTTATTGGCTTTCATTGATTCGTCCGGTAACCTGAACACACAGACGTGGCTAGTTCTCTGAAAAGACTTTAACCAGCGACCATATATATATATATATATATAGATCAGTATGTTTAAAGTGCCTAAAACAATTTTTAAGTGCTCAACCCCTTGGGGAGCAACATTAGTTAAAACAAGTAAAAAGAGGAATCTTAAAACTATCTACAAATTTGTTTCGAGCGCGTTGCGCTGTCATCAGGATGGTTTTTGGTTTGCCCACCGCCGATGTTATATAACGTGTGGGCTCCCGTTTGCGGTTGTTTGCACGTGCGGGTTGGCTGCACGTGTTTTTTGGGGGCTTTCAGGTTTTTGTTTTGGTGTGTTCACTAACAAGGATTTCCATTTATGCCTGCAGTTGTTTACTATTTCTGTTTTGGTGTTTAAAGTTGCTAAGTGTGGTTTGCATAGTATTAACCATTTTTCAGTTAAACATAGGTTGCACTTTTTTGAAACATTGCTGTATGGTGATGCTCTTTTTATGATTTTCCAGGATATATTGTAGCTTGTTTTTGCGTCTTTAAGTTTTCAGATATATTTGCTCAGTTCTGTTTGGTTTTTATATTTTTCTTTATTAAATGACTGTTTGTGGTTTGCATATCTGGTTTTTGAAGTGGTTTTCAGTGATCCCTATGTATGTTTCTTTTTCATTTTCTGATGTCACAGTAGCCTGGTATACAATGTTGTATATACAATCAACTAATAAATTCCAAGGATAAGTACCGAGCACAATTCCAGCAACTTACAGAGCAGCTTGGTGTTGCAATGACTCCAAGAAATATTCAATTATAAACAAAGCTGCTCTTATGTCTTAGATATCATTTTATATTTTCTACTTTTCACAAGAAAATGTAGCTTGTTTTGCTCTTTCATGATTTTCCTTTGCTTCTTAGGTGGCACCTTTGGTTGGTTTTTTTGAAAACTCAACAAACATACTACGGTATTGCACACCAGCTTTTTCTGGGATAGCATTCTTCTTAAAACCGAAAAGGCAGAGGAGTCAAATTACCACTTTCCGCGGTCACTGAGGAGAAACAATCAGGTTTCGAAATCTCGGTATCTGACCAGGAGTTATATGTTAGTGGGTTTCCTCCCCATTGTAGACTGTCTCCCTCTTGGAGACTATAAGCTTGCTGAAGGCTCATTTTGAGAAGCATTTATTTTATTTTATTTTTCCCCATTCACCCACTCAAGCACATACTGTTAGTTAGGCAGAATTATCTACCACTGCAGATATGAATGCTTGTTTCCCCTATTTCTTCAATCTAAGACATAAGAGCAAACTTTGTTTATAATTGGATATTAACCCTGATTATATATATATATATATATATATATATATATATATATATATATATGTATATATATAAAATCAGAGTTAAAAAGCCACTCAGAACGTTAAAAGTGCTCAACCAAGTAGGGAGCGACATACCAGTTTAAAATAGGATTTTAAAATGGAAAAATTAAAAACCTACAAGCTTGTTTCAACCTAAAATGCTCTCCCCAGGGTATACAATTTGGGCACGCCACCGCTGTTATATATTGTGGTGTGTGGGCGTGTGAGCTCTGCGCGTGTGGCACGTGGCCTGCAGGGGTTTTTTTTTTTGCTTTTTTTGTTGGGGCGCGTTCAGGGCGGACGTGTTAAGGAATGGTGCATTGACAAGGATTTCCATTTATGCCTGCAATTAATTGTTTATCATTTCTACTTTAGAGTTCAGGGATGCTAGGTGGGGTTTACATAATATCAGCCACTTTTCTGTAGTACAAAAGTTGCATTTTTTTTAGAAATGTTGTTGTATGGTGTTGCTCTTTTTATAATTTTCCATGATATGTTGTAATCTATTTTCTTATTTTTAAGCTTCCAAATATATTTACTTAGTTCTGTTTGGTTTTTGTATTTTTCATTTTTGAAAGACTGTTTATGGTTTGCATCTCTGGTTTTAAAATGGTTTGCCGTGATCCCTATGTATGTTTATTTATCACTGTCTGTTGTTATCGTAGCTTGGTACACAATATTGTTGTAAAGACATTTATTATTCAGAGGGCACTGTTCTTTTTTGTGCAATTACAAGATATCCTTTCATCACCCTCTTTGGTTGTGTTGTTTTTGGTTTTATTGGAAGAATCAATTATATTTTTAAGGTTGGGCATACACGAGTATGATAGCTTGACGGTATTTTTGTTGAATATTTTAGATAGTACATGTGCTTTTGGGAATGATGTTTTAAGGATTCTGAGCAATTCTTTTCCTGCGTTAGTTTTTGTTCTTCCATCAAATGGAGGGTTATACCATATAATTTTTCTTTTCCTGTTTTTCCTGTAGCTGTTCATGTTGGTATCTGGGTTATATTGTAATTTGTATTTGTAGCCACTTTTTTCAGCGCCTCTTGGTATTCAGCTGCTGCACTGTTAAATTCTATCGTACCAAGCTACGATAACAACAGACAGTGATAAAGAAACATACATAGGGATCACGGCAAACCATTTTAAAACCAGAGATGCAAACCATAAACAGTCTTTCA
>CM031595.1:61786149-61808649 GCA_018398815.1 Conus ventricosus | reverse complement strand
TTAGATATCGGATACCTAATACCCAGTGAAGGACTCTCCAGTAATCTACCAGAACCACACATCCGTTAGCTTCTCTGCCACGTTTACGGGCTGCTGGTCATTCTACCATCTTTGTCGAATCCTGTCCTGATCTCTCCTGGTCATCATCAGCTAGCGTCTGCCGAAGAAGGGTTTAACTTGTCGGGTCTGGAAACCATTTAGAATGTGTTTTGGACATGTCTGTGAGGGGTTTTGTGAAAGATTATACGTTCCGGACCACACACAGCCTGAGATCAGAGGGTGAGGTATGCTAACGTCTCCTTCTTCTGTTTCTATTGAAAATTCATAGTTTCATTTTTCTTTGTGTTCGAAACTGGGTGTTCCTGACTTCAATTATCATGTCCCAGTGGAAGCAAAGAAAGCTTCAGAGGTTAACCGTTTCTGCCTTCTGCTAATGCTTAGAGTTTTGCTATATTTTCGTTCATCTCCAAATCAAAAGCTAGGTCTCTGTCTCTCTGTCTCTCTCTGTCTCTCTCTGTCTCTCTGTCTCTCTGTCTCTCTGTCTCTCTCTCGCTCTCTGTCTCTCTCTTTCTCTCTCTCTCTCTCTCTCTCTCTCTCTCTCTCTCTCTCTCTCTCTCTCTCTCTCACTCTCTCTCTGCTTTTGTCCGTAAGTCTGCTCATCTATCTCATCATCCATATTCGTCGATTATCATGTTGATTACTCAACTGTCAGGTAAGACTGAATTTGGTCAAATGACTTCTATTACACACTTGAGTTATGAATGAGCACAATTCGTTCACGGAAATGTAAACGCACAGTCCATGTGAAAAAATCGACGTAAAAAAAAGCAAAAAAAAAAGCGTAATATAGTTTTGTGTTTTGCATTCTCTCTCTCTCTCTCTCTCTCTCTCTCTCTCTCTCTCTCTCACACACACACACACACACACAACACACACACACACACACACACACACACACACACACACACAGACACACACACATGCACACACACACATGTACACGCACGCACGCAAGCACACACACTGACATGCATGCAGGCACACGTATACACACTCTCTCTTTTCACACTTTCACACACACAAACAGAGAAGAGAGAGAGAGAGAGAGAGAGAGAGAGAGAGAGAGAGAGAGAGAGAGAGAGAGAGAGAGAGAGAGAGACAGACAGACAGACAGACAGACAGACAGACAGACAGACATAGAAAGACAAACAGACAGACAGACAAGTAGACACACACACACACACACACACACACACACACACACACACACACACACACACACACACACACACACACACACACACACATCTTGAATGATACTCGGAACTCTGTGGGATTCATTTTGATTGCAGTCTTTTCAATAGTGGGCAGTGTGGAGGGGTCATTTCCATCAATACTTGGGAAGAAATGTCACTACAGCCTGCAAAGCATGGATCTGTGCGTGAAAGAATCGAGAATAAATATGTGAGAAATGGATATCCTGTGTCTTGCTTTAATTAGCCTCTTCGGCTGGCTTCCTCAGAAAAACCAGTGGTATGGACAGCCTATGGAAATTATTTCTCTCTCTCTCTCTCTCTCTCTCTCTTCTCTCTCTCTCTCTCTCTCTCTCTCTCTCTCTCTCTCCTCTCTCTCTCTCTCTCGGAACTTCTAATGTTTGAGTTTCTTTTCATGTATTCCGCAAGCTTGATGGCCTTAGTAAGAAATGGTTTTGTTTTCTTCACTAGTATAGCTAATGATGAGGCGGACGGTGATGATAGTTGTGACAGTGCAGGAAAGTTTTATAACAGTGAATATGTGTGCCTGGGTGATGCACTTGTGTTTATGATCATGTTGTTACTTAAAAAGAAACAACCACATATTCATTTTGAGTGACGAAAAAGCACGTCATTATTTTCTTTTTCTTCTACATGGCTTTAAGTCTCATCATTAACATTTACTTAATCCGTCACAATTTATGTTTCTTTGCCTTATAAACGTGTTTTTCGGCGCTGCAAATCTTAATGTACACTGCCTTGACATATCTGACGGGCCTGAAGCGACTCTCTCTCTCTCTCTCTCTCTCTCTCTCTCTCTCTCTCTCTCTCTCTCTCCTCTCTCTCTCTCTCTCTCCTCTCTCTATCTCTCTCTCTCTCTCTCTCTCTCTCTCTCTTTCTCTCTCTGTGTACATCAGTAACTTTGGTTTGCTTCCGTATCCAACGTATTGGGCGAATTTTTGAAGGAACACTTTCAAGTATATCTACATATATACATACTTACGTACACATATGCATGCATACGTATATACGTACATACATACATACATACATACATACATACATACATACATATGTTTAGAGAGGAGAGAGAGAGAGAGAGAGAGAGAGAGAGAGAGAGAGAGAGAGAGAGAGAGAGAGAGAGAGACAGAGACAGAGACAGAGACAGAAAGACAGAGAGACAGATTCATGCATACAAGTGATTTTCCATCCATATGACTCGTTCATCTCATCATGGCTTAGGGCCTTTAAGCGCATGCTTTTAACGCTGCCAGGGCTGGCACTATTCGGACCCTCCAATTCATACCCTGTCATTTTGTATCCAAGACTGAGCATAATGCTCTCCATTAACTTGCCCAAAGCAGACACCTTTGTTCCATCTTATAGTCACTTTGCCAGATGCTGGTAATGGTACCACCTTTCATGAACCATCGCCCTATCTCTCTTGGTCAACATCAATCAGCATCTGACAAAAAGGCGCTTATGCTGACCTGTCTGTCAACTACATTCATAGGGTTCTAGGCATTAGTGGAGTGGCCTACGCTAAGGCACATATCCTCCAGACCGCAACCTACCTGATATCAAAGCTCTTCGAGAGCCGTGTGGTCCGCAAAATGCTCATATGGGGTTATATTTCCCGGATGTAAAATAACACGGTCATGTCTGGAAGACAAATATTCATTTAGCTATTTAACGTAATGAAGACATTAAGAGACCTGCTGACGACACACGCTGGAAAAAAAACATACATTCATGTACCATCTGTTCTGATAACAGAGTGCTGACAGAGCGCACGCCCAAATTAGGAGAATCTGTAAATGAGGGAAAGCAGAGCACAGCCAGTGAAACAAAGATGACGCTAATGGGTGATGGGGGGGGGGGGGGGTCCTTCACCCTCCCCCCGCTATGCTGTTTTGTATTTGATGTTAATTATGTAAAGTAAGAATGTTAGAATGAGGCCATCAAGTACATATTTTTTACGTGTGTGTGTGTGTGTGTGTGTGTGTGTGTGTGTGTGTGTGTGTGTGTGTGTGTGTGTGTGTGTGTGTGTGAGTGTGTGTGTGTGTGTGTGTGAAGTCAAGTCAAGTCAAAATTATCTTTATTGAGGGTTAAAGAATAAGCTTTCCAGCTTTTTTTACATCCTGCCCTGTGTGTGTGTGTGTGTGTGTGTGTGTGTGTGGTGCGTGCGTGCGTGCGTGCGTGCGTGCGTGCGTGCGTGCGTGCGTGCGTGCGTGCATGCGTGCGTGCGTGCGTGTGTGTGTGTACATGTGCGAGAGAGAGAGAGAAAGAGAGAGAGAGAGAGAGAGAGAGAGAGAGAGAGAGAGAGAGAGAGAGAGAGAGAGAGAGAGAGAGAGAGATGTTACATTTGCCATAATATGCTGGGACATACACTGAATGATCATTGATCATCGATTTTGGCTGACAACAAAGAAAACAGTTTAACTTGTTGATCTATCAGCGACCAGGTACTGACAAAAAAATCCTTAAACAGCTATACTCGCCTCACTCTTAGTCATCCAGCAGACTCACAAAAAAAAGTTATAAAATATTGTTACTTGATGAATTAGTAGAAGCATCAACTTTCACAGCAAGGCTGTCTGTTGGAATCAAATATGATCTCTGTGAGGTCTTCCAGTTCCCACAGGACCCAGATGCTATGATGTTTACAATCCGCACCAGGAGGACAGAGTGCTTCACACACACGCGCCTAACTGATCCACCAAACGAGTCACTGCTCTCCTGCTTTTTGACATTCGATCTGCTGTGGTGAGATAGTGATGGACAGATCCGATCCAAGCGGTGTGCCCAGTAATCAACGATTGGAGGTTGACTGATAGGCAGATCTATCAACACTGGAAATAGCGAGAAGATGAGGTACAGAACCAGCAACAATAGCTGACATGTGAAAGACAGATTACGACGTGTAGGCAGTGTTCATCGCAAAAGCGAGAAGATGAGGTACAGAACTAACAACAATCGCTAACATATAAAAGACAGATTACGACGTGTAGGCAGTGTTCATCTATCCATCTCAACAGCGAGAAGATGAGGTACAGAACTAACAACAATCGCTAACATTTGAAAGACAGATTACGACGTGTGGGCAGTGTTCATCGCAACATGAAACCATTGGAACTCTAAAGCCTGCTTTCAAAAATAAAAACGGAAACAAAAAGGTGTTCACGCATAATTTCCAAATGATGTTTTTACCATATGAAAAAAGGATAATGAATATAAGATGTCCCATGATATCGCAGGAAAGAGAATGCACAGGCACACGATACAACCACGCGCTTCAATACTGCATTCTCAACAGGGGAACAAAGAATTGATGAATTTTAAAAAAATGGTTGTCTGGTTCTGAGAAGAACAGTATACTGAGATAATTTCTAATGATATAACGGATCATGAAGGTCGATTATCTTGTTGTCCATAATTGTTCAGGATCACCACCGACTCCCATTGTACCGTTTATCCACCAAACTCGTAATCTCTCGGTTCAGCACTCTTTCGGGCTATGGTTGTTTTGACCATTTTGATCGACCCCTTGTCTGTCTTTACCAGTGTCTGACAAAGAGGTGCTCAGCTCCTCGGGACAGACTGTTCATTACCGTGATGGCCTCTGTGTAAGATTAGACCTTCCGGATCGCAGGCTGTTGGAGATCAAAGTGCTTTGACTGACAAAGAACGTGAGGTCTACGACCTGCTCATTACCGAGGTATGGCTTGGAGGCGGAATTCCGTGGAGTTGTGACTGGGCGAGGGGAAAAAGATAAGCCTTTAATGTCTCTTGTGTACTTTTCGATCTCGGGAGTGTTAGTTTGTGCATTGTTACTCTGGCTCAAGAGGTCGATTTTTTGTGTGCATAGCTTTTTTTGATGGTTCGTCTGGAAGCAGCATGATGTAAAATTCCATGAAGCTAGTTTGCACACACTTGCCAGTCAATGAACTATGGCAAGGGAATTTACCTATTGTTTTGAGGACAGGTTATTTTTGGTGAAGTAAGAAATAAGAACACCAGATGCTGGATTATTCTTTTCATACTTCTTTGAACTCTGCTTCACAGACAAACAAAATGTAACTAAGTTTCTACCAATCAGACACGACCAATACATGCGGATTTGTCCAAGTGTTTGCCCTTAAGGATGATGAAAAATGCAAGTGGACGTCGCAAGTGCACCCACTGAGACTTCAAACCTACAACTTCTTTCTTAAGCTGTACACAATGTGCTTTGTGTTTCCTTTCATTTCTTTTCCACAGTATTGTCTGACTTTGATAGAAGTCTTTGCTCTCCCGATGCCTTTTGTTGTTGTTGTTGTTGTTGTTGTTGTTGTTGTTACTGGGTTTTTAAAAGAATATTTTTTGTTTGTTTCTTTGTTCGTTTTGTCCGTGTCTGTTAGTTGTAGCCTCTGAAGAAGAAACTGTTGTGGATATTTCACCTGTTTCTCTTGTATTGTGTATTAATTGTGTATTGTGTTACACTTGGTTGTCTGTATTTATATATGTATTGGCTTTCTCAGGGAAAATTAAAACATGCGTTGGTGCAGTCTGTTCTGACCACAAAAAAAGATGCCGGTAAGTGGACAGGCTGGAATCAGATGCCGGTAAGTGGACAGGCTAGAATCAGATGCCGGTAAGTGGACAGGCTGGAATCAGATGCCGGTAAGTGGACAGGCTAGAATCAGATGCCGGTAAGTGGACAGGCTAGAATCAGATGCCGGTAAGTGGACAGGCTGGAATCAGATGCCGGTAAGTGGACAGGCTGGAATCAGATGCCGGTAAGTGGACAGGCTGGAATCAGATGCCGGTAAGTGGACAGGCTGGAATCAGATGCCGGTAAGTGGACAGGCTGGAATCAGATGCCGGTAAGTGGACAGGCTGGAATCAGATGCCGGTAAGTGGACAGGCTGGAATCAGATGCCGGTAAGTGGACAGGCTGGAATCAGATGCCGGTAAGTGGACAGGCTGGAATCAGATGCCGGTAAGTGGACAGGCTGGAATCAGATGCCGGTAAGTGGACAGGCTGAAATCAGATGCCGGTAAGTGGACAGGCTGGAATCAGATGCCGGTAAGTGGACAGGCTGGAATCAGATGCCGGTAAGTGGACAGGCTAGAATCAGATGCCGGTAAGTGGACAGGCTAGAATCAGATGCCGGTAAGTGGACAGGCTAGAATCAGATGCCGGTAAGTGGACAGGCTAGAATCAGATGCCGGTAAGTGGACAGGCTAGAATCAGATGCCGGTAAGTGGACAGGCTAGAATCAGATGCCGGTAAGTGGACAGGCTAGAATCAGATGCCGGTAAGTGGACAGGCTAGAATCAGATGCCGGTAAGTGGACAGGCTAGAATCAGATGCCGGTAAGTGGACAGGCTGGAATCAGATGCCGGTAAGTGGACAGGCTGGAATCAGATGCCGGTAAGTGGACAGGCTAGAATCAGATGCCGGTAAGTGGACAGGCTAGAATCAGATGCCGGTAAGTGGACAGGCTGGAATCAGATGCCGGTAAGTGGACAGGCTAGAATCAGATGCCGGTAAGTGGACAGGCTGGAATCAGATGCCGGTAAGTGGACAGGCTGGAATCAGATGCCGGTAAGTGGACAGGCTAGAATCAGATGCCGGTAAGTGGACAGGCTAGAATCAGATGCCGGTAAGTGGACAGGCTAGAATCAGATGCCGGTAAGTGGACAGGCTAGAATCAGATGCCGGTAAGTGGACAGGCTAGAATCAGATGCCGGTAAGTGGACAGGCTAGAATCAGATGCCGGTAAGTGGACAGGCTAGAATCAGATGCCGGTAAGTGGACAGGCTAGAATCAGATGCCGGTAAGTGGACAGGCTAGAATCAGATGCCGGTAAGTGGACAGGCTAGAATCAGATGCCGGTAAGTGGACAGGCTAGAATCAGATGCCGGTAAGTGGACAGGCTAGAATCAGATGCCGGTAAGTGGACAGGCTGGAATCAGATGCCGGTAAGTGGACAGGCTGGAATCAGATGCCGGTAAGTGGACAGGCTAGAATCAGATGCCGGTAAGTGGACAGGCTGGAATCAGATGCCGGTAAGTGGACAGGCTAGAATCAGATGCCGGTAAGTGGACAGGCTAGAATCGGAGTAAGGAATTATAACAGAGTGGATAATAAAGAACACTTCGCAAGAGTTTGCATTAGCTGTATTGCTTGTGAATCTCATGTAAATGCTTATGTAAAGGTAATTTGTTCGAAATATATGTGAGGGAAAAAGGAGACAACTTGCAGATTATGAAAACAAGCAAACAAATCTTGTTCCCTTCTCCTTGTACATTTGCTTCAGATGCTGTGCTTAACTCATAGTGTATCAATTATACAAGCTGATCATGTGTCCATGTTATATGACAGAAAAAAAAAACCGTCGAGTTAGGAAATGAAAGAAGAGGAAAAGAAAAACATAAGTCAGAAAACAAAACTAAACAAAATATCAACACAAAAAGCACTTCCTTTATGGCCGTCAATATTTTCTTTGATGATATGCCAGATGCAGATATTTGACATCTGGTGTGAGTGGTACTCTCCTTTCTTAACTACATACGACTTTTGTTTAAAAGGTTTTTCTCTGTGATTTCTGAATAATTTGTATCACAAGGATATCACACAGACACACACACAGACACACATACAGACACACACACACACACACACACACGCACACACACACACACACACACACACACACACACACACACACACACACACACACACACACACGCGCGCGCGCGCGCGCGCGCCAGCAGCGCCTGCTTTTGTGTAAACACGCATGCATGCATGCATGCAGAGAGAGAGAGAGAGAGAGAGAGAGAGAGAGAGAGAGAGAGAGAGAGAGAGAGAGAGAGGGTGGGGGTGGGGGTGGGCTCTGTCTTGTGACCTGACAGCATCGCTCATTTTCCAAAGTCAGATGAGAGATTGAGGATTGGGGAATGGGTGGGAAAGGAGAAAAAACAAGACAAAACAAAACAAAACAAAACAAAACAAAACAAAACAAAGCTAGGCAAAGCGAACCAGTGAAAACCAGTGGGAAAAGAATTTGCAAGCCATTGCAATGTCTTAGTGTCAAGTTACTGTTATCAAAAGCTTCAACACGCTGATTCAAGTTGTGTTGTTTTAATGCCGAGCTATCCATGACGGCCATATTTGACGGATCAAATAGGCTCCCTTTGATGACTTTGCGGCCAATTAGTCGCTTGTTATTGTTATTCATGTTACTCGCTTCGTTCGCTTGATTTTTCTTTCTAAAACATACACCTGTCGCAGGCTTTGTGTCTGCTAGTTGTTTAAATTTCTACTTCCAGTTTGTTACTTCCATACATTATGACACAAGTATTACAGACGTCGTTTGAATCAAAGGGTCAGGGACGCTCATACTAAGCATACTATTTGGATTCTTTGAATGGAAGGGTCAGCGACCCTCATACTGAACATACTATTGGGATTCTGTATCTTTGTGCTAACAGATTCAGAATAATTACAGGAATGAAAAAAAGTATTTAGAGATAAGAAAGAAGAGGAAACACACCACAGAGGGGAAGAGGAGAGAGATGAGTGCAAAGAGAGATGATCATATGGGGGGTGGGGGAATAGGGAAATGAAAAAGTTTGAGTGGAGCTTGAAACGCTTATTCCGTTTCATATTTTGGCCCTGCACTTTTTGTGCATTAAAAAAAAAAACAACTTAGATCTATAATATGTTTACTTGGCTATCTACCTATTGTGTACATGGCTTATTATTCATATTTGTGTGCGAGTCGACGACGACCACATCAGTCATCATGGGTTGAGAGGATGTAAGGGACGATTTGTGGATACGCAAGTGGTTAATTAAGCCAATGCGTGCATGGAATGTAAGGTGACAGCTAGGACAGGGAATGTGGAAGACGTGCTCATGATTGCTCACGCGGGCTTCCCTTGCCTGTCTGTTTCGTTGTGCTGCAGATGTTCTTCCTTAACACGAATTGGCGCCTTTGTTGATAGAGAAGCGCCGTCTAGTTCGATTCATGGCAGTTTGTTCCCATGCGGATTTTAAACACTTTCATGGATGTTTTGAGGATGTCTTTGAAGCTTTTTTCTCTGACCTCCATGGCAGTCCTTGTTGCAGCTCATCGTAGAACAGTCTTTGGGGTACCCAGTAGTCTGTCACGCAAGCTACATGACCCGATCATAGAAACTGAGACAGCATAAGAATGGCGTGGATGCTTCGCAGGCTTGCTTGGTCAAGAATCTCTGTCTGGAATTTTGTCCTACCATTTGATGTCTAGCAATTTTCTTAGGAAGGTTGTGTGGAAGTGATCCAGCTTCCTGACTTGGCATTTGTTCACTGTAATCGTTTCACGTGCGTAGAGGAGCGTGAGGATAACAGCTGCTCTGTGTATCTGCATCTTGATATTTATACTGGTGCCTCTTCTGTTTCAAACATTGGTGTTTTGTCTGCCAAAGGGTGCATTGTCTTTGCAATTCTAACGTTCACTTGATCATAGTTGGTGACGTTCTGAGGCAGTTTGCCGCCAAGGCAGATAATTGTATTCACCGCAGCAAGTCTCCCACCACTGACTGTGATGTAAGGATCGTCGTAGAGTCTGCCTAGCGCGCGTTGATGCAGAACTTCGTCTTTTTTGTATTTATGATGGGACCGAACTTGGCACAGGCTATGGAAAATGTGTCGATACTGCATTGCATGCCAGTTTTTGAGAGCATCCTGCAGAATAACGCTGGAAGTCAAACATCTTTCAGTTATTTAGAGTAATTTATTAAGGTAATAGTAGACCTGTTGACAACATCCACTGCATAAGAGTACTTTAAACCTACCTGGTTTGACTGGGTAGTTGTGCAGGAGCAGAGACATAACTTCACAGAGTCTTTCAAAACATAGAAAGCGAGCTATTGACAGTTGTGCTGTTGTTCTTATTAATAGTTTACAGTGTGATTCTTAACATGAAGCTTTCATGTTCATTGTGTTCATTGCCTACACATAAGCAAACAATAGATAATCATGTTAAAAAAATAACCAGGCCCCTAGTACACACTGAGAACTGCCTCTTGATCTGTCATTTCTCTATGTCAAATATTGTGAGAACACTTGTTTCAAGTTTTTGTTTTCAAAGTTATGTGTCTTAAGACTCATTACACATGTTTAATGCTCAGCTGATCATCGCTTTTGTCTGGAGAGAAAAGAAAAAACAAACAAAAACAGTTCCACTTATAGACTTAACAGCGTCAACCTGCCTATCTCGGGAGGCTTTCGGCTGCACTCACAATCAGCAACCAGACCCATGAAGAAAACCCACATCAAACCTGATGGACATATCATAATTTGATTTATTTGTAGATGCGTCAGCTTCCATAGCGAGGCTGTTTGCAGAGCAACAGAACGTGACCACTATGAGGTTTTCAATTCCCCCCAGGACTCTGATGCTATCGTGTGACAATTAGCACCAGGGAGGCAGGGCAAATCAGACACACGCGCATCTTATGACCCGCCAAACGAGTCAATGCTCTTCTGCTCTTTCACCTTTGATCCGTTGAAGATGAGACAGTGATAGACAGATCCGTTTCTAACGGAACGCCAAGTAATCGATAACTAGAGGTCGACCTTGATGGGCTGGAGTATCAATGCTGGAAATCGGAAGCTGACGGAAGACAGAACCAACAATCGCTTGACACGAAAATGACATGTTATAGCGTGGAGGAAGAATTTATGATAATGTGAGTCGGCTTGTTCCTTAGCAACTTGATTTAAAGAACAAAAAGAAAACCAATTAAAGCTCTGTCTATGCTAATACTCAAACTATTTTAAGCACATCTGGGATCTTTTAGCAACATTGACATGCAAAGGGATACATGTTATCTCCGGTTTTCAAGCACTAGCAACATGCAAAGCAAGAGTTCTCTTATGAGAAATCTAACTGAAATATAGACTCGAAACACACCTGCTAAATACACGGAAAAGGCACAATATGGAAGTCGTATTTTAAGAGTTGAAATCCGTTTATAAATGAAGGGATCAGACAACAACCACACATATTCCTTTGCTGGCTCTAGACTTGAGTTTCATTCAAGTGCCTTCTCCGTACCTTTCAAGCACAGGGCATTGATAATAGTCTAATTTAAATGGTGACACAATACGTGCAAACAGTATTTTGCATCTTTTAGGACCAGAAGATGTAACTGTAGCAGAACAAGGAACATCAAAAGAAAAACAGTGTGTGTGTGTGTGTGTGTGTGTGTGTGTGTGTGTGAAAAGCCCAGATATCTAGTATGTACAGTGGGTTACTCTCTTGATCTTTCACATCTCGGTTTCTCATGTTGTGTGAAAACTGGCTTCGGATGTGTGCCATCTAGGTTCAACGCATGCCTTTGTATGCTGATACATATGGTTAATTCTCAGTGATCATCCTTTTGGTTGGGGAAAAAAAACGTTCAACTAGTCGATCAATCAGCGTTCAGCTACCTAACAAATCCCCTAATGGCTCTTTGTGGAACCTACACACAGAAAGAGAAACACCCGAAGGTGCCAATGGGACCCCGAGAAGTGCTGTCCGCAACTGTCAAACCAATCAGCCAGGAGGAATCCTACAACACCCTTAGAAGCCTGAGCTGAGGAATCCTACAACACCCTTAGAAGCCTGAGCTGTATTCACATAGGGTGCAGGCGTGCACATGAGGTTCCATTAGGCCATCAAAGGATATTAACTGCTCCCTGGCAAATGTCATTGTCTGACCACCGGACGCGACACAACAGACCCTCTATGGATGCACCCCCATGGGTCTACCAGCTCATAGTTCATGACTGCAGCGCCCACCAGCAAAGGACACCACACCAAGCATGCTCTGAGCACCCTGCAGCCCCAATAGTTGTTTCACCGGCAGGTGACAACAATAAAACCATGAAAAACTATCAAAGGGGATGAAATTATCATAAACTAATTAATAATTAGACGCATCACTTTGATAGCGAGGCTCTCTCCAGAGGAACAGAATGTGATCTCTATGAGGTTTTCCAGTTCTTATGGGACGCAGGTGCTATCGTGTGACAATTAGCACCAGGAAGTCGTGATGCATCTACCGGCCAAACGAGCCTCTGCTATCCTGCTCTTTGCTATTCGATCTGTTGCTGATGAGACAGTGATGGACAGATCCGATTCCAACAGCCCGCCGGGTAATCGATGCATGGAGGTTGACCTTGATGCGCTGCAATATCAACGCTGGAAATCACATGTTGTGTGGGACAGAACTAACAACTGCGTAACACAACAGTGACTAACTTAGTCATATAGAAAGTGTTTATTATACTGTGTATAGGCTTCTGCTTCTTCTGTAGCTTGATTTAAAGAATTAACAGAAAATCAGATGAAAGAGTTTCCCTGTAAATATTGAAACTCTTTTTAGACATGTCTGGAATACTTTTAGCAGTACTGACAAGCCTAAGGGCGCATTTTTTTTCTCTGCTTATCAACGCCCTAGCCACATGCCAAACAACATCTATATTGAGAAAAATCTGTCTGAGCTATAGGCACATGACACACCTGATGAAGAAAAGGTACAGTGTAGAAGTCATACGGTGACATTTGAAATCCATTTACAAGTGACA
The DNA here is from genome assembly GCA_018398815.1 of Conus ventricosus. Lineage (NCBI taxonomy): Eukaryota > Metazoa > Mollusca > Gastropoda > Neogastropoda > Conidae > Conus > Conus ventricosus. The sequence goes on along the minus strand of CM031595.1, from coordinate 61,795,788 downwards.
GAATCAGAAATAAGAAGGGATAACTATTGACACATTAAGCCATAGATATTTCAACGTTCGCACAAGACATCCGATGTCCTAGTCTTTCCTTTTAAGCATAGGACGTTAATAATAACAAGAATAATAATCTAACTTCAATGATGGCAAAACACGATCAGTAATGTGTATTTTTCAGGACTTGGAGATGCAACTGGAGCACATTGACTTGAACAGTAACATTATTCTACAGATTTACAATTAAATCAAGTGTTATCATTTCCCTGCCAATAGCTGAGTTACAAGTTCAGTGTGAATTGTCCTGGAATGTTTAACGCGGCCTTAAACGCCTGTTGGCTATGCATCACTTCACTAGTTTCAAAGCTCGATGCTTCTGGTTCTTCAGCTAAAACATGGTATCCATCAAAACAAAGAAAGAGTTGATGCAGTTTGTTCCTCATGCCAACTCTTGAATTTTTGTGTTACTTTTTCTTGTAAGCCTCTCTTGCTATCTCTGTATCTGTCTCTGTTTGCCTGTCTGTCTGACTGTCTGTCTGTCTGTCTGCCTCTCTCTCTCTCTCTCTTTCTCTCTCTCTCTCTCTCTCTCAACTGGATTTGTCAAAACGTGACTAGATAGATAGATAGATAGATAGATAGATAGATAGATAGATAGATAGATAGATAAATAGATGGATGGATGGATGGATGGATAGACAGATAGATAGATAGATAGATAGATAGATAGATAGATAGATAGATAGATAGATAGATAGATAGATAGGAACACACATCGTAAATTCACGCAGTTCCTGACCATGTGTGGTCAAACATACATACATACATACATACATACATACATACATACATACATACATACATACATACATACATACCCACACGCATACACACATACATACATACATACATACATACAAACATACATATTCACATGCATACATACAAACACACGTACAAACATATATACATGCATACGTACTTACATGCCTACAAACCTATATACATACATGCATGCATGCGTGTATGCATGCATACAGACGTACAGATAGACAGTCAGACAGACAGACAGACATACATGCATGCTAAATACGTACATACAAACATGCATACATAGAAACAGACACATACATACATACATACATACATACATACATACATACATACATACATACATACATACATACATATATACATACATACATACAAGCATACAAGCATACAAGCATACATACATACATACATACATACATACATACATACATACATACATACATACATACACACACATACATGCGTACGTGCATACATACATACATACCTGCATTCATACATACAGCTATACACACATGAGCAGATACATATTGAGGTAGAAAAAATATAGATAAAAAAAATCCTTTGAATACTGCACCAAAGAGAACACACAAGCACACAAGTGAAGGATCTATAAGTTAGAGGAAGCCCTATAGTTTAGAGTGAGGTGTAGTGGTGTGTGTGTGTGTGTGTGTGTGTGTGTGTGTGTAGGGGGATACAGGGCTAGGGGTTGTTTGGCTGGATCTAACGAGAGTAGGACGTTTAGAGATATTCTAATGAGCAGACTGATCATGAAGGTCTATTATCCTATTGACATAACAACCGACTGACCTAACTAGTGCAGCAGTTACCTACCAGACGCATAATCCCACAGCTCTGCACCCCTTGGGAACAATGTTAATTTTGCTGTCTATGTCGAACCCTGTCCTTCTTGATCACTGCTAACGAGCGTCTGACGAACAGGCACTCAACTCACTGAGTCAGGTACCACGTAGAAAGCATTCTCTTCATTACCGTGATGGCCCCCGTGTAAGATTATACACTCCAGATTTCTGGCTGCACGAGATCAAAGCTGCTGAACTGCAAAGTTGCCCTGATATCTAGGACGTGCTCATTATGGGGTATAGCCCCCAGGCAGAACTACGTGAAGTCGTGAATCTGCAAGGGGAAAAAATAAGTCTGTTATGCATCTTGGGTAGTCATCGATCTGGGAGTCTTGTTTTGCGCATTGTTACCCTCTCGAAGAAGGTCACTTTTTGCCTACATATCTTTGTTTGTTGGTTCGTCTATTAGCAGCATGATGCAAAAGTGGGTGAACTTTCCTTGACAAAACTTTGTCAACTGATGGACATTTTCCTTTTTTCGTTTCTTTTTTTCTTTTTCTTGTTTTGTTTTTGTTTTTTTTGTTTTTTGAGAGAGAGAGAGAGAGAGAGAGAGAGAGAGAGAGAGAGAGAGAGAGAGAATTTACTGATCTTATATTTGTGATGTATGTGAGAAAAAGAAAGCTAGACGGAAAACTTAAAGCTGCGAATTTCAAACACACAGTTGCACACAATTACCACCGCGGCGAATTGGTTAGTATTGCGGACTCCCGTCTGTGAGGTCGTGGTTTGGTTGTCCATCAGATCAGTCTATTAGTGGCATTTTCCTGCCCTGCCGTCTCCATGCTAGAGGTAAAGTTTGCTATGGGCTCAACTGGGAAGGCTGAGACCACACAGTCGAGTTTCATCCACTCAAGAGATACATCCCGAGGAGCGTTTCCCAAGTGTCCTGACCGAAACTGCAGGTCCCTATCTCTTGGGTCTGGCTGAGGGCAGGCTACATTATAAATAAAACCAAGCATAGAGCACAGCCCTGTCATGAACGCTCAGATCCGAATGGAAATTCACAGGATCATCTTCCTCATCCCCAAGCTCACCGATCAGCATAAGATACAAATCAAATTCTGTAGCCCTTCATGCGCTGCTCTCATGATGACCTCAGTTTTATTTTCTCTTCCACATCTATGCCCTTGGCGAGGTTCTGTTTGGATCAACAGTGCGACAAGTTCAAGCGAACGTTCGTTGGATGGAAATCGCAATAACCTCCAGAGGGAGAGATCACTCACATTGGCTCCACGACTGAGCAACTATTGTCGTCAGTAGGGTGCTTAGTAGAGGGTGTCCTGCGTAATTTGGATCAGAAGATGTATCAGTGAGAACGCCATTCGGATGTCTCGGTGGCAGTGCAGTGTCTCCTGTGATGGGTTGCGTCATGACCACTTGACACTGACTGCTCTATGTGCATTGCCAGTGCTGGAGCTGTGGTGGGATGGGACAGGTTGTGGCTGTGGATGGGGAGCTGGAGTGAGAGGCTCTGTCGTTTGAACGGCACTGGATTGGCACGGAATATAGGACAGCAATAAAGAAACAAACAAACCAACGAACAGACAAACAAACAGCCAAACACAATTTACACACAGTAAAACAAGAAAGCAAAACCTTCTGTTATTACTGTCAGTTTGTTTCAGATGATATGCTGATCTCGTAAAGTATGAATGCTACATGCTGGTCATGCGTACATATTATCTATTAGAAGAGAAAACATCCAGCTGAGGAAAAGAAGCACAAAGCAAACAACACAGAACAGAACAGAACCAAGAAAGTACACAAAACAAAGCCAAACAAAACACAAACCTTTCCTGACCATCAATATTCATGCATGGTACTCTGAAAGCAGAGAGTTTTCTTATTTCTGATGTAAGTTGTAATCTCCTTCCTTAATTACATAAGACTTTTCTTTCGCTTCTTTGCTTCTTTCTCTGGTTTTATTTGTTTATTTGTTTTTGTTTTCTTGTTTATCCTCTTTTTCCTTTGTAATCTCCAAACACTATTCCAGAAGTAGCACATAATGCACACACACACACACACACACATACCCCACCTACTTCCTCCTCTCTCTCTCTCTCTCTCTCTCTCTCTCTCTCTCTCTCTCTCTCTCTCTCTCGCGTGTGCACACACACACACACACACACACACACACACACACACACACACACACACACACACACACACACACACACACACACACGCACAAACACAAACACGCACGCACACATATACACACAGAGTCATGTAGACACACACACACACACACACACACACACACACACACACACACACACACACACACACACACACACACACACACACACACACAGAGGCACGCACGCACACACATTCACTCAATCAGACACATTACGCGCAGATACGTACACACACGCGCGCACACACACACACACACACACACACACACACACACACACACACACACACACACACACACACACACACACACACACACACACACACGCATACACACACACACGCACACACACACACACACACACACACACACACACACACACACACACACACACACACACACACATACAGAGAGAGAGAGAGAGAGAGAGAGAGAGAGAGAGAGAGAGAGAGAGAGAGAGAGAGAGAGAGAGAGAGAGAGAGAGAGAGAGAGAGAAAGGCTCTGTCATGTGATCCGACTTCATTTTCTTCCCCTTTCTTCATATTATTGGTTTATGCACGTAGCGACTGCTGCCTAGTGGACTCTTGCCATGTCCTGTCCATCTAGTGAGTAATCCAAAAGGTGAAAGCTTTGTAAGAAAGTCCCTGAGTGGATGCTGCAGGTAAACACATACATCATGGTTTTTATTCCTTCTTTTGAGTGCAGGGGCCTGTGTCTGTATTCGCTGAGGAGTGGTTCCCAGTATGCGCGTGTGTGTGCGTGTTTGAGTGCATGCATAGGCGTGTGTGTGTGTGTGTGTGTGTGTGTGTGTGTGTGTGTGTGTGTGTGTGTGTGTGTGTGTGTGTGTGTGTGCGCGTGCGCGCGTGCGTGCGTGCGTGCGTGTGTGTGTGTGTGTGTGTGTGTGTGTGTGTGTGTGTGTGTGTGTGTGTGTACGTGGGTTCGTGCGTGCGTGCGTGCGTGCGTGCGCGCGTGTGTGTGTGTGTGTGTGTGTGTGTGTGTGTGTGTGTGTGTGTGTGTGTGTGTGTGTGTGTGTGTGTGTGCGTGCGTGCGTGCGTAAGCGTGTGAACTTGCACAAAGGCAAGCAAAAAGTTAAATATGTAGAAAAAAAGACCTCTTATTAGTACAGTAGCCTCCTTTCTTTATATCATACTTCTCCCCTTAAGTGCCGTGGAACAACTGGTTTCACGTGTGTGTCTTCAAGGTTATTTGTATGTCTTTATATAATGGTACACATGCTTAATTTGCGAATGGTCATCGCTTTTGACTGGAAAAAAGAAAAGAAAAAGAAAAACACACTTAAAGTTGTCGATCTGTCCGCGTTGATCTACCTAGAAATCCTCAAATGGCAATTTTGCCCACACATAGTACGAGATGCAGCCGAAGCTGCCACTGGAACCCATAGAAGCACTGTCCTCAACTGCCAACCCAATCAGCTGGGAGCACTCGTGCACCACCCTGAGAAGTCCGCGCTGTGTGCACATTGGGTGCGGGCAAGTACAGAGCATTCCATGACGATTTCAAGGGACATACCTACTGCCTGGAAGATGCCATTGTGTAACCACCAAACAGAACACAACAGAATCTCTATGGGAGTATTCCCATTGTGTGTATCAGCTCATAGTTCATGACTGAAGAGACCACCAGCGAAGGACGTCACCACCAAGCAAACTACCGGACATATCATACGGACGCATTAGTGGTTGTTTCACTGACAGGCAAAAACAGCAAAACCATTTTTTTTAATCAATGGTAATGGAAATATTGTAATTTGATTAAAGCGAAGATGCGTCACTATCATAGCAAGACTAGTAATTTGAATAATGAAAAGATACGTCACTATCATAGCAAGATTATTTTTTAGCAGAACAGAATGTGATCTGTATGATGTTTTCCAGTTCCCCCGGCACTCGATAGCTATCGTGTGACAATTAGCACCAGGAAGGCAGGCCACTTCGCACACCCAGGCATCTATCTGAGCCGCCAAACAAGCCACTGATCTCCTGCTCTTTGACATTCGATCTGCTGCTGATGAGACAGTGATGGACAGATCCGATTACAACAACACGCCATGTGATCAATAACCTGAGGTTGACTTCAATGAGCTGAAATATCAAAGCTGGGAATCTTAAGCTGATGAGATACGCAACCAACAAACGCTAGGCACGAATGCAACCCATTAAAACGTGCAGAAAGTATTTATGATAATGTTTATTGGCTTGTTTTTTTTTTTCTCTACAGTTTGATTTAAAGAACAAAAACAAAGTCAAATAAAGCATTGTCCATGAAAATGTGAAATCTAATTTTTTTAACCATGTTTGGGCTTTTATAGCGATGCTGACAGGCTGAGGAATACATTTTGTTTCTCCTGTTATCAAGGTTAAATGACATTTATAAGGAGATAAATCTATCTGAAATGCAGACACACACCACACCCAATAAAGGTCAATGGCACAGTATAGGAGTCATTATGTGACAGGTGAAAACCGTTTATGAATGAAATAACCAGACACAAGTATGAGCAACTAACTAGACATTAAGCCATTGATTTTTCTTTGTGGTCTCTAGTCTTGAGATTCAGCAAAGTGCCTTTTTTTAACCTTTTAAGCATCAACAATAATCTAACTTAAATGGTGACAAAAGACAAACAATGGTGTATACATTTTACGACTTGGACATACAGTTGCAGCATAAGAAAAGAAACAGCAGCAGTAATCTATTTATTTCATGACTAGACAGTATTCTCAGTTGTCGTCTGAAGCTTCAGGTATAGTTTCTGTAGGAAATGAACTGGGATCTTTGATGTGGGTTTGAACGCCTGCTGGTAGTGCGTCTCTTATCTCATCTGAAAGCGTGCTGTTCCTGATCCGCAGCTGAAAACATGTCCCAGTGGAAGCAAAGAAAGCAGTAAAACACAGTCAGTCTGCCAATTTGTGCCTTCTGCCAATTCGTGCATCTTTGTCTTAATTTTCTTTCAACTAAGAATGAGTCCATCTGTCTAACTGTCTGTCTGTCTGTCTGTTGTTCCTGTTGTGTCTCTGTCTCTTTCTGTCTCTGTCACTGTCTCTGTCCTTGTCTCTGTCTGTCTGTTGGTCTGTCTGTCTGTCTGTCCGTCTATCTGTCTGTCTGCCTCTCTCTTCTCTCTCTCTCTCTCTCTCTCTCTCTCTCTCTCTCTCTCTCTCTCTCTCTCTCTCTCTCTCCTCTCTCGCTCTCTCTGTTTAGTGTGTTTGTATATTTTGGCTGAACCCAACAAAAATAGAATGTTGAGAGATTTGTTTTTAACCAGCAGACTGGTCATGAAGCTTCTAATACCCTGTGGTCCATGGGTATCCAGGATCAACACCAACTCCCTGGTACACGATTTTCCTTCTAGACGCATAAGCCGTCAGGTCTTCACTTTTGTGGACGATGTCAATTTTACTGTCTCAGTCGAACCCTTCTCTGTCTTGATCATCATCAGCCACCGTCTGACAAAGAAGCACTCAAGTCGTCAGTCACGAGCCACACAGCGTTCTCTTCATCACTCTGATGGCCGGTGTGTACGATTATGCCTTCCGGGTCCCAAGCTGTTCCAGATCAAAGCTATTTAACTGACGAGAGCCGCGAGGACTGCCACATGCTCATTACAGGGGTATAACCAGCGGGTAGCATTACGCGGAGTCGTGACTCAGAGAGCGAAGATATAAGCCGTTCGTGCATCTTGTGCCATCATTGAGCTAGGGAGTATTGTTTTGCGCATCGTTATCCTCGTTAAGAATTTTGCCCACATGGTTTGTTTGTTTGTTTTGTTTGTTTGTTTGTTTGTTTGTTTGTTTGTTTGTTTTTTGTTTGTTTGTTTGTTTGTTTGTTTGTTTTTTGCTGGTACGTCAGTGTGCAGGTTATACTAAAATTCCTGACCTTTCAGCTTGACCAAAGATTGTCAATAGATGGACTGTTTTAGAGGGATTAACCTCTTTTGGAATTGCGGTGGGGGGTGGGACAAATTCGTGGTGAAAATCTAAACTGAACAGCAGGTCATGGATTATCTTTTTTCCCCATCATATTTCATTTCAATCTGCTTCACAGAAAAACAATTTTTTTTACTGATTTGACATGACCAGTGATGTATGTAGAGTTGTCTGTGTCACTTTTGTTTTCTAAAGATGACGACATCACACGTGTACCATTTGAGACGTTAACGCAGTAACTTGTTTTTTATTTTTATTTTATGAAATCCTAATGATGTTATGTGGAACTTCTTTGTAATGTCCCCAGAGAACAGTTCAAACTTGATAGAGGCCATTGCTCTCTCCGGTGTACTTCTAGTCTATGTCTGTTATTCGTGTCGTCTGAAGCTAATAAAAACCTGCAAGCATCACAATGCAAAGTGAAACAATACAAACAAAACAAAACAAAATGAAACAGACAAAATTGTCTAAAGCAATCCTATCTGATTGGTTAACCTTTTCCAGAAAACATATTGGGTGGAGTAAAAGAAAGGAACAACTCAGTGAAATCATACATTGCTCACAACAAGAGACGACGAAAAAATAATAACGTGAGAACATCGAGGGAAGAGACAAAACCTACACATGATTAAACAAGAAAACAAAACGTTTCTCTTCCGATTGTCAATTGGGCTTCAGATGATGGACTGAGTCATGAAGTATGAATGCTGCATGCTGATCATGTATCCACTTTATATATGAGAGAGGAGAAAATCAAGCTAGACAGATGAAAGAAAGGGGAAAAAAGTAAACAAACGAATACAATTTAACCGTCAATTTTCCTCTGATGATAGGTTCAGTGCATATTTCTGTTTTCTAACCTTAGTGGTAATCTTCTTCTTTCATTAGATAATGCTTCTGCTTTGTTCGTTTGTTAGTTCGCTCGTTCGTTTGTTTGTTTGTTTGTTTGCTTGTTTGTTTGCTTGTTTGTTTGCTTGTTTGTTTCTGTTCTCGTTTGGGTTTTGTAATATCCAAATGTTGTGTATAGTACACACAGACACAGTCACAGACAGACAGACAGACAGACAGACAGACAGACAGACAGACACACACACACACACACACACACACACATACACACACACACGCACGCACGCACGCACGCACGCACGCACGCACCACGCACGCACGCACGCACGCATGCACGCACGCACGCACGCACGCACGCACGCACACACACACACACACACACACACACACACACACACAGGTTAACTGTATAAAGTGATGGTTCTGAGAGATTCTCATCTCACATGGTGTGTGTTTCATCACTTGTGTCTATTATTGGAAAGACCCAGCATGTGTCTGCCCGGGGTCTTTGCAATGTTGGCCTTGACAATATCCCAATATTTGTTTGATCGGTAATGTTTCTTGCTCTTCCTGTAAGTATGGTTGTGCGGCCACGTCTTCTCTTAATGTTCAGCACTGGAAGATGGTGTGTTGTGGTATAGTGGCATAGATTTGGTTCGTTGGGGTTATTTAAAAAAAATTATTGTCGCATTATATCAGCCAACTGTAATTCACTTCTTGTCGTCGCATTGCCTGCCAGTATGTCTGCTCTCTCTCTCTCTCTCTCTCTCTCTCTCTCTCTCTCTCTCTCTCTCTCTCTCTCTCTCTCTCTCTCTCTCTCTCTCATTTCCTTGATACCTGCATGTCCTGGGCAGTACATCCACATGAGTCTCTCCAAAGGAATGCTGCGCACCACTCCATGCCAAGCAGTGCTTCCCATGTCATTCTCCACTGTTTGTAGCGGGTTCATGGAGTCAGTCAGTACCATGGCTTGTTGAGTTCTAAACTGGTCTGTGGATCAGAGCCAGAGTGTCACGTA
>CM031595.1:61776149-61778649 GCA_018398815.1 Conus ventricosus | reverse complement strand
TAGGTGTCACAGGCGCAAACACGCATGCGCACGCACACATACGCACACGCACGTAACGTGCTTGTGTGCTCTCTCTCTCTCTCTCTCTCTCTCTCTCTCTCTCTCTCTCTCTCTCTCTTCTCTCTCCCTCTCTCTCTCTCTGTCTGCTTGTCTGGCTATCTGCTTGTCTGTCTGTCTGTCTGTTTGCCTGTCTGTCCGTCTGTCTGTCTGTCTGTCTGTCTTATTCTCTCTCTCTATCTCTCTCTCTCTCTCTCGCTTTAGGCTTTTGTACATTCTTTCAACAGACAGTAGGGCTGATTACGGAATGATAAGTTACATGTTCTCTCTGCTGTCGGATTGTTCAATTTATGAATTGGTCCACAGTGGAAGATTGTATCCCCTTTTGGTTGATCAAAATGTGGGGTTCAAAATCAAGTTTTTGCCTCGGAGCATTGGCTATGGAAATTCGGTTAATCTGACCAGTGCACTGAGGGAAACTGTACAGCACGACCTACTTGCCTGCGTCCATTTTCTTTTCAATTATCTGCAAGTTAGACGCAAAGTTGTCATTTCTTCTGGTCTCTTTGTACTTCCAAAATTATAGAATAATCTAAGAACTAGAATTTAGTTCCTTTCATTACATTTTACATTACGGATGGTTGATTGGATCATCAGGCAGAAACGTGTTGAAAATTAACAGTTCCAGCCATCAGTTCCATGGTGAATGTATTAGTTGTTTGTCAGTGGCCTTAATTCATCTTTGCTGATAGTCGTGTCCGCTGAATGAATGCGGAAATCTAGAGACACATGCATACGCTAGATAAAGGTAACGATTCTGTTGTTGGTAGTACTTCTCAGATGCCCATGATTAAACATCCATTTTAGAGAACACAGCATGGTATTGAAAAATGCATGCAACGTCGAAAAACAAGTTAGGGTTCCTGGTAGACTACACGTGAAACCAATTTGTTCTTCTAATTCATTTCATCAATCGATTCTGACGAATGAACTTTTAAACTCACCCACAGTATGTGGATGTCTGTTCGGAGAATGAGGCCATATTTTGAGCAAAAAGAGTGGTGGGATAACTCGTGCTTCAGATGAATGAGAGAGAGAGAGAGGAGAGAGAGAGAGAGAGAGAGAGAGAGAGAGAGAGAGAGAGAGAGAGAGAGAGAGAGAGAGAGAGAGAGAGAGAGAGAGAAACTCGAAACTCGAAATCTTTAATGAGGGTGAATAGATAAGCTGGAAACTTTTTTACACTATGCCCTCAAAATGACAATAACCGAAAGGAACAATTACGTCGATTTTACAAAAGAGAGAGAGAGAGAGAGAGAGAGAGAGAGAGAGAGAGAGAGAGAGAGAGAGAGAGGAAGAGAGAGAGAGAGAGAGAGAGAGGAGAGAGAGAGAGAGAGAGAGAGTCGCATTCATCCCGTTCGAACCCCTTTGATTTAGGAGAAAAAATGTCGAGGAAAGAAAACAAACGATATCTTTTCCACAACCTTCACAAATCACGTTCAGTAACATTGAAATTCACACTGCTTGAATGAACATGAGAGGAACCAGTGATCAGCTGACCCTGGTTCTCTCGTCGCACTAATGGCTTGCCCTTGCCAGACACGACTGAAAGACCAGGCTTGGTCGATCGCCACGAGGGGAGAAAGTATTGACAAGGGGCATAGGGAGGGATACCCCCCTCCCTCTCCCCCACTCCAGTTCTTTAACAACCTGTCAAAGTTGATGACCGCAACGTGTCTTCAGCGTTGCCAACGTCACGGCTGAAGTTTTTGGAATGCCTTTGAGGCAAAAGACCACGCCTCTGTGTGGTTATCCTGTGTGTGACTATTGTTGTACGACAGAATGATTACACACATGACAGACGAATGCCATAAGACATAGGTGGCTCGGTGGCAGAGCGCAGAGGTCAAAGCCCATGCTTTCCAAGTTCGAATCCCAGGCTACAACATAGAAAGGGTATTTATGCTCTCTAATGCTAAGATCTGGTGGCATCATCTTGATGTTAGATTTCTTCGTTACCCTATTTACCATGGGTAGTTATTTCTAACATCAACCGTGATGTCAATAATGGTTATAACATGAATTTGTATTTAAACCGTGGGATTCTTGTTTGTATCCTGCATAGTGCACATAACCACTCTGTGTGTGTGTGTGTGTGTGTGTGTGTGTGTGTGTGTGTGTGTGTGTGTGTGTGTGTGTGTGTGTGTGTGTGTGTGTGTGTGTTGTGTGTGTGTGTGTGTGATAATAATGATGATGATGATGATGATGATGATGATGATGATGATGATGATGATGAGGGATGGCGACGACGACAATGACAACGACGATGACAACGATGACGACGACGACGACGATGATGATGATGATGATGATGATGATGATGATGATGATGATGATGATGATGATGATGGTGATTGTCGTTGATGTTGGAGTTTTTTGAGTTGTTGTTGTTGTCGTTTTTGTTGCTGTTGTTGTTGTCGTTTTTGTTGTTGTTGCTGTTGTTGTC
>CM031595.1:61753649-61761149 GCA_018398815.1 Conus ventricosus | reverse complement strand
ATTGAGATTGCGAGCAAGACACAACCTGTTTAGTCACAAAGCAAGAAGCGGTCCTAGTAGTTTCACTTCTGTTTGTTTGTTGGTGTTTGTGTGTTTTGTCCTACCCCACGCATGCACCCCCACCCCCACCCCACCCACGCACGCACGTCCCCCACCCCCACCCCTGGACTGTCTATTGTGTGTTTGTTGTTGTTTGTTTGTGTTTGTTGTTTGTTTGTGTTTGTTGTTTGTTGGTGTTTGTGTGTTTGTCTACCCCACGCATGCACACCCCCCACCCACCACCCCCCACCCCACGCATGCACACTCAAGTCATCCACAAGTTCTTAACTCAAGTCACTCCAAGTCACTTCTAAGTTCTTACTCAAGTTGTCCTCAAGTCATCCTCAAGTTGTCCTCAAGTCATCCTCAAGTCATTCACAAAGTTCTTACTTAAGTCATTCACAAGTTCTTACTTAAGTCATCCTTAAGTCACCCCAAGTCACTTTTAAGTTCTTACTCAAGTCATCCCCCAAGTCACCTCAAGTTCTTACTCAAGTTACCTCAAGATTGTAATTAAGTCATCCTCTAAGTACAACTAAGTTCTTATTCAAGTTATCTTATAATTGACAAAAAAAAAAACAAGACAATCTATGTTTTTATCTTAAATAGTAGGTGTCTAATATAGTACACACACGCCTCAAAAAACGCGTCATCGTCAGGATGTCTTGCTCAACGTCCTTGGCGCGAAATCGGTCAGCATAGATCTTAATGAAGTTCTTACATCCTAAGCAACCGCATTGATTACAATTCTGGTCTATGGAAATGTCTTTTATAGACTCCATGTCTTTATTTATTGACTCTATCATTTTATAATACGCCATGATCTATTTTTATCAAAAAATTTAAAATTAAGTTCTTAAAATATTATTACATTTCAAATGGATCAAAATGATGTTTTGTTATTGGCGGTTTGGGCATGTTTTTGTGTTCGGATTCTATATTTAGTGGTGGAGATTGTTCGGACTTTGGTTTTTGTTGCCATTGTTTATATATTTTATAACTGTAATAACCACCCCAGCAGCAGCAATGACGCCAAAAATGGCAACAGTTTTAAGTTCAATATTCCATGAAGACTTTGGTGCCTTGAATCGCATGGAGTTTTTATAGCCGGCATTGAATCAACTTGTTCTGGGCCGTTGGCGGTGTTATGTTTTCATGATGAGTTATATTCTGTAACATTAATTTTTTTTGTCTGTTCCACTCTGCTAATTTTGTTCTGCTTTAACACGCCCAGGATGCTTTTCACTGGTCTCCACCTGATTCAGTGTTTTCTGCTGATTTTCTGGCTTGGTTACTTTCTCCACCTGATTCAGTGTTTTCTGGTTCTGTGATTTTCTGGCTCGGTCATTTGAATGGAAATAAAATCTATATGATTAAAAGTAATTAATCCATGATTAACGGCGATAACAATGTTCCAATCTGTAATATAAATCACTTCCTGGAGACTCTATGACGTTGTAAAAAACTGGATCTTGCGTTTAAATCATACATAAAGTCTTGTTCTGAATCAATGGTGGCACAAATCTACTGACTAGTTTAGTGTAAAATAAGAATCGTTTGGCCCACATTTTACCATCTCGACCCCAGCTGCGCCTTTCATACCTGTTATGTACTTTATATGTCTTGTGGCGACATATGTTGAAAATCTGTTCTAGGCTTGTATTCAGTTCGAGGAAACTGTTTGTTTTTCCACATGCTGCAAAGGAATACAGACTTCCTTTTTGGAATAATAGCTTGGTCACAACTGGTCATTCATAAGTTCAAGACCAGTGTTGGCCTCACTGTAGCTGTAGTAGATCATCGGTGTTTCATGTTTTTTATTAATTATAATTATTTTATTTTTTAAAATGAGCGCCGAAATAAACTGTTGCCAACCTTGTATTACCATTTGCTGTTATTTGGAGGTCTAAGTGTAGGATACACAATGCTTGGGTAAAGGCATAGTTAAAAATAAAGCCATCAGATCTTGGCAAACTAGACTGTGAAAGACTCAGCAAAGCTGATTGCTTTATTTACAGCTTCGTTTGTACGAAAGATTTTCTTGGTTAAGAAGGAATAATTCCAGACAATATTAATATGTAAGAAAAAAAATACATTTTTAAAAAATGGCTTCACTCGTAATGATGATTTGAGGCGCTGTGGTTAATGCGTTGCTTTTAGCGGAAGTAAATTTTCGCATTTAGTAAACAGCGGGATGACGGCGAGAGAAAAGACACAACAAAGTATGGAGGCAAACTAGCCGCATGCCAAGATCGGCTATGAAAAAGCGAGAATTGGAGCAGTTAGATTTTATTTATGATACTCTGAAAAAAAACCAGGGACATGCAGCTTACAACATTTAATAAGACGTTGATCAGGCAATAAAGTTATATTTCTTGTAACAGGCAACCATCGAGACATTGCCCCACCAAAATTCTGCGACTTTATCAACCATCAGAAAAAATCAAAAAGATATGCAAGAAATCGCGTTTATGCTCGTTGGTATGACTGTTGTGTAATTTTTGTTGCGCTTAATATGGCTGAATAAAAATGAACAAATTATATTATTCGCCAAAAAGGATATTGGAAAGGGAATCACGCAATTAAAAAGCTATGCCAAGCTGCGCGGTGATAAGTGGAACAAACCAGCATAAAAGAATGGTTATCTAAAACAAGCGATTTGGCAAATTTATTTAACCTGCACCCAAACGAATACAGAGACAACTTTGTTATACATACGACGGACACCCCATCAAATGGATCTTCTATATTTACCTCTGATACGATTAGACGAAAAAGATTTAAGTATGCAATCACAGTCATTGACATGGCTTCAAGATACAAGATGTGATCATTAACACAAAAGAGTGCTTCTGCTGTTGCTGTCGCCATAAGCTGATATACCAACGAGGCCCCCTTAACTTATACTCGCTGATTTCAAGTTCGCTGATGGAATCAGAATTTAAAGGCCAAGTGAATCCAATTATTGTTTTTAAACATAGTGTACCATTAAAAAGAGGCATAGGGAGTTCACAGATCACAGGCTTTAGTTGAAAACTTTAACAAACAGTTAGCTGGAAGACTTTTCTCCTACCAGTATCACAGAGAGCTTATTGAACAATTCTCGCAACACAGAATGGGTTAGATGACCTGCCTCAGTTTGCGCGAATGATTAATGAAGAATTTAATGGGCTAAACCTGTACAAGCAATCAAAAGAAAAAACAATAAATGTTGCTAAGGTGAGTCTTCATCCAGGCAAACTATTACCATTATCGGTTTGAAAGTAAGGTACCTTACTTTACCGGGGGAAGCAGAAGGGGTCCACAGCATCAGGGCAACAGATCGGTTTGGGAGTGTTGATCCATAATGAATTAAAAAAGAATTGATAAAGATGAACCGCCCGTGTATATTTACGAGAAAACTGACACAACAAAACATCAGCTCCTCAAAGATCTTTTGTGAAGGAAGAACTGCCAGATAATCCCGACCAGAACAGTTCCAGTTGCTTAGTTAATTTACGTAAATATATTTGAGTTTAAATCGGAAGCTCAGAAGGAAGCGCAGAACGAAACAAGAATGGTTAAAGGAAGAGACCTTTGAAATATGGATACGGGAATCATTTCATGCGGTTGTAATGCTTTTAGGGAACATTTGCGAGGATTATTAATGCTGCTAAACCATCCAGATCTCCTACAACTCAAAATCCCAATTTGGGGAAAAGAATTCTTGAATTAATTAAAAAAAAATTCGTAACGATCAAGCAAACATGAGATAGATTTTAATGAATTGGAGAAGTATGATTGATCCTTATAATAAAAGTTGATGAAATATATAAAACACCCCTGTTTATGTGGTCCTCCAGTTGGCATATTGATATGAAAACTCGGATTAAACCAAACCACGTTTTGTGTTTTGTTCTATCTAATGACTTCTTTGTTACAACCGTTGTGTTGATCTCATGTAGATTAGATCGCAGTTTTACGTTGTCATGATGAAAAGTCTTATTGCCAAACATGCTTCTTTGTAGGTTGTCATGTGATTTGTTTGACTGCACAAAACACTGCGAGGATATCCCTTTGCTTTCTTAATGGTTTTCTCTGGCTCGAATACTGTACATTTTTTGACCTTAATCCAATAAATACTCCTTAATCACCCTCCTGATATTTCATCTTATCTTTCCTAAACATTTTTGTTAACGGGTGAATTTAAAGGCGACTCTTTAGGGTAATCGGATGTGTCGTACATCCGAATTGTCCTTTAGACTCTTCGGTTTCCATGCTCTTTATAGATGTCTTCAGTAGGGATCTCTATAAAAACTTTCTGTATCTGTGTTAAAGCATCTGGACTCTGGATACAGGTTTAACGTAGTCATAACGAAATTCTAACATTTAAAGTTTGATAATTCTTAAAACAGTAAACCAATAGATACAGGTTGTTCTAATTTGACTTTCTTTTTTTTTAATCGTTATGCCAAAAAAGCTCTGATTCATGTAATCTTCTGAAGTCCAGATAATTAGGTTTTGAAGTCAGCTTAATTGCTTACGTTCTCTTTGGTGACTAATCTAACATCTTTGCGCTTGTGCGGATTCTCCATAGTCCTTTCCGAAACCAACTGTTGTTCATCAGCTTGAAAAAGTCTTTTTCTGAAGCATCTGTGGAGTTAGTTCTGAGATCAGTAGTTCTTCATGGATGTATGGTTTCATGAACTGTTCTTGATCGAAAGCAATTATACGAGAAAAGCTGTTTAAACTTTCAAACCATGTCTTAAAATAAAATTTGTTAGAAGTCTGAATGACAGACTAATTTTTTTATAGGCCTCGAAGATTAGGCACAAGTTTAGGCGGCTCTCTTGGATTCGTCTTTAGACTTTTGCTGCTAATGGATAGTTCATTATGCAGGTCATGGAGTTCATGTGGATATTCTAAGTCAATTCTAGAAATTAGACCTCTTTTACGATCAGCTGTAAAGAGTATGCAGATGTTCTACAAATTCTTTGAATGTTTTAATTACTCACAGTGTACATTTTTAAAGTTGCGTAAGGGATGCGATGCGGCATAGCCCTCCATACCAGGATTGTTTGCGTCTAAATACATGAGATGTAGTTAGACCTTTTACTCGGATCATAGTGTCCAAGTATTTGTTGTTGCTTTACAGAATGATGCGACGCCAGACTAATCATTCCACGCAATCCGTTTCAATCATCTGAAGCATTTGGTAAATCTGACAAACAATTCAATCTGTTACTCCGTAACTTTAAGAAAGCATCCCAAACTCATCCCGGGCGCCAGAAATATAATGCCGCTGGATCCAGGCTATTAATGTTTCATGACTGGTTTTTCTATAATTTTCAAGATCCGTCGCCAACAAAATCATACATCGGCATTTAAGTTGAGTATGATAGTCTCCCATCGTTTTACAATATATCTTTCTGCCACGCATCTTGAAGCAAGATGGTAATCTGAATCTATGATGTCCTTTACTCTAAGACTAGAAAAGAACGGCCTTTAGGTTGGAGTGTATCTTCGGTCAAATCTTTCCCAACTGATCATGTATTCATAAGGCGTATAAACGCCCTTTCTAACGAGAGTTGGGTCAAAATATTCTTAAGTTGTGGGGCATGGACTTTAAGACATAGCCAGCGCCTCTAATGAAACCTATATGTGCTGATTAGAGTCATTAAAAAGACATGTTATTCAGATTAAAGCCATGTTCTTTTTGATGAGTGTGCAATGCATGCTACCCTGAAGGAATGTTGGTTACTGCTTGCATTATAAGGTGAGAGGTCGTAACATGCAAGAAGTTATGAAAAGAAGTTGGGCAGCTTCCTTGTCTTTTGGATCAAACTTTAGTTGAAGATTGCATTTGTTATGCGCTGCTCCTCTGAAACTTTCCACTAATGTGATCATGGTCTCTTACTTTGGATTGGCTTCTCACTGAGTTCTAAACCGCAAATCCAACAATGTGTGGCTAAGTCATACTGTTCTTGGTCTTCAGGCGTCATTATGATTTCAGATAAATTCAGATTTATTAGAACAGCATTACGCACTTGCTGCATGCGTTCTTAAGAAGTATTCTGCAGCATTAGGCCTCTTATAATTCTGGCTTTGAATGAACGCCATCCGACCTGACAATAACGAAGGCAAATGAACAAATCTGGTGATTACTCATTAAGACTGTTTTTCGAAGTTTTTGTGGCGCTGGCCCTTCATAAGGAACAATGAGTGATTCGAAGTCTGCGTAAACTACGTATGGAGAATTTTGCAGTTTTTTTCCAGTTCTTAAAACTAACTTTACTGCCTTCTGGGGGCGTAATTAGTTCTGTATTACAGTCAACTGGGTCGATACAATGTTTCTTATGTTCGCTTGCGGCTTGAGCAGATGGAATTCTTGTTAAACATTTTCTGCAGAATTCTTGTTTATGGTAATGCTTTGAAGTATGCCGCATTAATCTACTCATTGTTCGTATCATTGTAATGCGGTACCCCGCTGGTGAAACATCAGTAGTAAGTCAACATGATTTTTGTCTGGATCACCTATTGTTGGGCTGTTCTTGGACACTTTAATGGGTAGTAGATTTGTTTCTCATCCCATGTGTATACATTAACAGTTATTGGTTTGTTTTGTTCTTCAAACTGATCAATGGAATCCACGCTAACAGGAAAGGACACCCCACTAAAGTTAAGATCATTGATGTAAGGGTGATAGTTAGACACTCTCTCTGCGTTTTTGCGGACGTAATGCAGCCTTGCGAGAACACACCACATGAAACATTTGTGTGTCTGTATTCTTTATGTTTAAAACTGCTTTTTTCGCACTAATGCTGGAGGTAGTGGAATGTAAGACCTGCCTACAATCGTGCCATACTTAGCCTGTTTTAATCTGATCTCTAAGACTTCGCGCCTCTGACCAACCAGAGCCTCTCATCTTAGCTTCTTCGCGGCTACATCAAACTGTGTAAGCAGTTGGTCTGCCCAACGGGTGTTAAGTCATTATGAGAAAGAATAGTCTGTTGTTTAGTTGAGACCCAGACTTCTAAATTTTCTTCATTTATTGTTACATAGTCGATTAAAACAGCTAACATTACTTTAACTGGCGGGTCTATTGTTAGTTTACCCTGGAACTTGAGAAATAGCATGACCAACACTTGCCTGTACGTTTGCTGGATTAATGACTTCTAAATCAATATCATTAGTGCTCTTGACAAACGCTCTTCTCAAACATTCTTCAAACAATTCGTCCGATCCTTCATATATCTTATCCATGTGAGTTTCTTTTTCTAACTCAAAATATTTATTTAAATAAAAAAAATAATTAATCCGAATCAATATCAACGGTTTTTTGTGCTTGGACTCATAAACTAAAGTATAAACACCCTTTGGGCGTTGTTAATGTGAGCTGTTTAGAACAGAGTTTAATGTTCGTTTACTTTTTTTAAAGCATTCCTTTTTTCTTCGGGGTTGGGGTGTTTGGGAAAAAATTGT
>CM031595.1:61751189-61753549 GCA_018398815.1 Conus ventricosus | reverse complement strand
ACAAAAACAAAAACAAAACAATACAAAGGTAATCAAGTCCTGCTCGTGTTCAATAATGAGAAGTGATTAAGTTTGTCTAATGGTGATCGAGATGGTGGTTCGTTAGTATCGTCCTGGATTAGGTTATATGAAAGACGCTGTCGGGCTGCTTCATGATTCCTCATTTCAGCGAGCAGGTGTACAGCAGTCCTAGCCTGCGCTAATCAAGTCTGACACTGGATCATCTTCCGGATTCTGCTCTCACTAGGATTGTATGTTAGAGCCCATTCCATAATCCCTTGGCAGGGTCCGAATTATGGGAGTCTTGAAATAAACACCAAGCCTTATCGTAGGCTCTTCTCCAGGTCCCTCCATCACTGGCCCAGCGCCTTCATTCCCGTACTCCAAGCCCAAGCGACATCTTCACATTGCCGACCATTTTTGCTTTTTTCCGAACATATTCTAACCAGTCGATGTTGATAGTTAAAAACCTTCTTTTATTTTTTTTTTTTTTTTTGGGTGGGTGGGGAGGGGTAAGAAACTAACATTTTTTCTACTTATTTCCGTATAAAATTGTTTCCCAATTTTCCTCTTCATGATACGTGATTGACATCTCCAGTTTTGTATCATAGAGGTGGCACCACTTTGTACCTTAGGTTTAGTGGGCGTTCTACTTTCATTGCAACCTGGTAATAAACTATGTTATGTGTTTATAAACAATACAAATAAAAAGTACCCATATTTACAATGTCGGTGCTTGTTACCAATGCTAAGGACTATTTAGGAATAAGCAATTGCCATACACCATGTTTTTCTTCCTCTCCCCACCTCTTTTCAACTTATGCCATTCTTCCTCTCCTACCCATACATTGTGATACAGTTAGAAGTTTTTCAAAAATAATGGTGCTCTTGGTTGTCTTTTGCCCGCTCCTCCATCCCAGTCCCCTTCCTCTCGTTCCTATTTGTTTGGTAAAATATCACCTGGACATTCAAAGCTACATCTCCGCAGTTTTTGGATACCTCAGGTGCAAGGTCCTTAAATTCAACGAACAGTGACTTCCTTTATCGAATGGCCAGTTCAAAAACTTGTCAAGACTGTGATGACATGGGAAGAAGGAAAAACACTGGCACGCAGCTCATGCTTTTCCACTGGTGAACAGAGTAAACCCACCGCCCCTTTGACACTGCGGGCAAAGCATTAATGTCTTTGGCACCAATCTGGAACCTGAATATGAAGACTATTACACCTAGCCTTTGAAAGAAGTGGTGACAAAGAACTAGCCTTTTCCCACTTTTGGTTGTTCTGTGATTGCTGTCAGATGAGATAGTTTCGCCTCTAAAGCGTGCTGTTTAGCTCCTTAAAGAAAAAAGGCCAAATGTGTGCAAAGATGTCCTTTGAGCTAAGCTAACTTTTTGTTACTTTTTTCTGCCAGAGTAGAAGAGAGAGAGAGAGAGAGAGAGAGATGAAGTAGATAGAAGAGAGGAGAGGAGAGTAGAAGAGAGAGACGTGGGCGGTACTCCAAAAAAGAAAAAGGACCACATGAACTTTCATGTGGACTTAAATTTGTCAACAGATAAATGTCCATTGTCTATCTTGGACACACGTTGTGGGAATGAGGCTTTTATCCCATTTGGTAAATGGACATGATGTTTGGGGAATGGTGAGTAGAGAGAGAGCGGAAGTGTTCTGAGAAAGATGGATGGCCCAAAGGGCACTAGGAATGCTGTTGCACAGCCAGAGGACCGTATATTTTCCTCCTGACCAAAACAATCAGTTCACAATGACACAAGCTCAGTTAGGGAAGTAATGGCCTTGATACAAAGTAAAACTGTAACGAAGCAGAAATTTCACGCAACAATACAAATGAAACATTAACTAGCTAAAATTTAACGATTTCACACTTTTTTTGTCCCCAAAAATTGAAACATATTTTAACCACCCCCCCCCCTCTCGCATTCAATAACAAATAAGCTAACAAATTGTCCGAATTTGATCGTAACGAACAATACATTATATTCTTCATGTGCAGACATTATCAGATAAGGTAAGTTAATGTAAGCCTCACTATGTTTAAGAAAATAAATAACAAAGTGTTGATAGATTGGCGGGAAGTGTTTCATCAGGGAAGAAACATCCAAAAGAGTCACACACTTGCAAAATCCTTGCAACATTGCTGATGTTAATACAAGTGCACACGCAAAATGCAAAAGGTGAGATAAAAGATTATATTTCAGAGCTGACGTAAGATTTCACAAACGAACTGAAAGATGTGTTAATAGATATCCCCCATATGTTTATTAACAAACATATTTTAAATTTTACCCTTTAAATTCAGATAAAGATGTCTGATCCAAAGACATAGCAAATGAGACAATCAAAC
>CM031595.1:61728689-61743689 GCA_018398815.1 Conus ventricosus | reverse complement strand
GGAGGTAGATAAGACACGAAAAAGGTTATAGCCATTTGTAGGTGTGGGCAAGGGATGGAAGGAAGATGACACTGGAGGGCACTCTGTGCTCCTTCCTCTCTCTCTGTGTCTCCATCACGCCGTCTGTCTGTCTGTCTGTCTGTCTGTCTGTCTGTCTGTCTGTCTGTCTGTCTGTCTGTCCGTCCGTCCGTCCGTCTGTCCGTCTCTGTGTGTGTATGTGTGTGTGTGTGTGTGTGTGTGTGTGTGTGTGTGTGTGTGTGTGTGTGTGTGTGTGTGTGTGTGTGTGTGTGTGTGTGTGTGTGTGTGTGAGTGCGCGCGCGCGTGCGTGCGTGCGTGCGTGCGTGTGTGTGTGTGTGTGTGTGTGTGTGTGCGCGCGCGCGCGTACGTGCGTGCGTGCGTGCGTGCGTGCGTGCGTGCGTGTGTGTGTGTGTGTGTGTGTGTGTGTGTGTGTGTGTGTGTGTGTGTGTGTGTGTGTGTGTGTGTGTGTGTGTGTGTGTGGTGTGTGAGTGAGTGAGTGCGCGCGCGCTCGCGCAAATTTACAGCAGTAGGAGGAATGAATAGATACGGTCTAGAACAAATTTCCATGTCCGTCTAAGAGTCTGCGAAACATAAAATGACACCATTCATATCACAACAGATGTTAAGTATCCTATTGAAAATATGACACAGACAACATCAATTTTTATTTTTTTTAATTTTTTTATTTACAAATTCAGCATCCATCTTGTTCAAAGACAGGAGATCTTACAAAGTCTTTGATAGAAGCCAGACAAAGAAACTTTGAATGCTAACTTGGCTGACTTTCAATAAAGTCGGGGACAGAGGGACTGGAAGAGGTGTCTCGGTTATTTATGAAAGGATGAAGTTTGAGACAGGATAGAACGAGATAAACATAGTCTGTTGATTCGCTGTCTGAAGAACCCATAAGGTTCCTTGAATAAATACATAAATAAGCAAGCAAAGGTTTCTCTCTTACCTTTACTTTTCATTTGACATGATTTTGAATTTACCCAGTGATCTCTCATCGCCTTCGTTCAAAAAAACGTACATCCACTTATGTGCAAACAGAAAGGGGTAATAACAGCGAACAGAAAGCTAGATATTTTTCATTGGTGTTTGTAGGAGCAGAATCGCAAAAAATAACCTCTAATACTACAGTCTTTTACTGACTGGCAAGTCAATGGCATCAAAGGAGCTAACCATTTGACTACGTCTCTGTCTTTTTTTTATATTTCTTTATTACGATCATATAGCAGTAGGTTGGTTTATACATGCATATCCCATACATGTTTTCAATATTTCTACTATATATATATACATTTTCTACTAAACACATTTCCAATAAACTTAACGGTGCACCACATGTTTACACATACGTAGCAATGAATAACAGTATAATATACATGCACGCTACTAAAGTGTTATAGGAATTTAGGATATGATCTCGGCGGAAACACTTATTTTTAATAAGAAAATGTTTATGACCAGAAGTAGAATTAGACGAAGAGACGTACTATGACGCGAAGTAAATATTTTGAAGTAGCCTAGTAGTTTCATGATCGTGTCTTTTCTGTCCTATTCATCCTTCTTCTACAACCCACCCCTCCCCTCCTCCCACTCCATTTTCTTATTTTATCTCAGGCTCACTCACTCGCTTCGTCTCTCTCTCTCATTCACATTCTCTAACACAAATATATCTGATTTTACTCGTTGCTTGTTTTGTTTCATATTAAGTTATACTTTATGTGTGACTCAATACATGAATCCGAAAATATAACTGTAATAAGGTTTAGGGTAGGTATCATAATGAGAATAGTGGAAATATGGATTAAGAGGTAGTGACTGGGTATGTGGAACACAGCTTTAATTAACAATATAAGATGATCTTTACTTAAATTTCTGTTATGGATTTATAGCATGCCCAGTCAGTTTCGTATTGATCAGATTTCATCAACAGTTTATGGTTAAAGTTCTATCTTATATCTCATTTTCATCTTGTTCCGGAATGAGTTAAGTGTAGGAATTATTTTGTCCAGTCTGCATTGATATGTATGAAATTTTGTGCACAACAAAATATAATCAAAAACATGGTCACTTTTAAAGTTTTGATCAATACCAAGAATGATAATGCGTTCGTTGACAACATCAATATTGATACTGTTACCGCCTTTCACATTTAGAAGGAATTTCGCAATACTCTTCCTGAAGGGATCCCAGATCTATCTTTGGATACAGATCTACACCTTGTATGTGTACAAAGTGCATTTGATGTATCCTTGGTATACATTCTATCTCTTCATCGAAGTGTTTATGTTATCGTTATAATTATTATTGGTAGTAGTAGTAGTAGTAGTAGTAGTAGTAGTAGTAGAAGTAGTAGTAGTAGTAGTAGTAGTAGTAGTATTGTTATGATCATTTTTATTACCATTATTATTATTATTATTATTATTATAGATATTATTATTATTGTTATTATTATCATTATTATTATTATTATTATTATTATCATTATTATTAGTACTAGTATTATTAGCATCAGTATTATTAGTAGTATTGCTTATTATTATTATTATTATTATTATTATTATTATTATTATTATTATTATTATTATTAATATTATTATTATCATTATTAGTATTATTGTTGTTGTTGTTGTTTTGTTGTCGTCGTCGTCGTCGTAGTTGTTACTGTTATCATCATCATCATCATCATCATCATCATCATCATCATCATCATCATCATCATCATCATTATCATCATCATCATCATTAATATTATTTTTATCATTGTTTTCATTATTTTTGTTATCATCATTATAATAATTATTCTTCTTATTATTACCATTATCATCATTATCGTTGTCATTGTCGTTACTATTACTTTTTTTTCTTTGCTTAGTGAGACGAACGGAAACACAGACGTGAATGAAACGATGACCTCCTTGGTGAGACAATGATGGACTCGCAAGTTCTGACACTAATGAAGCAAATGAGGAGAGACTGGCAAGAGATAGCTCTATGTGGTAAGAGGATGAACAGACAAACCAGGTTTTTGATTTGATCAACAATTGTTTTTTAATTGTACACAAAGAACGGAGATAAATTATTCAGGAATTTCATTAGCATGAAAAACAAAAAGAATGGTTGTTATATAGATTGTCCAGGAAAATCTGTGGTTCCCAAACAACTGGTACCACCAACGTTAATGTATGGCCAGAACGTAGAAAAATGTCAGGACATCACCAGCTTCCAAGGGAACACATCTCCCAGACTGAATTTCTAAAGGCCATGCTGATGATATTGATCGCGGAGTTCAAAGACCTGAGCTGTAGAATTAAAAGAATAATCAAGGGGCTCAGACACATTAACGACAGACATTTTCCTGGACAGGACTTGCTTTGTTCCATAAAGTCGGTTGACGACAAAGAATGAGCTGTTTTTCAACAGAAAAGAGAACGGGGTGTTAACAATTCATGATTGTTTTAGTGACGATGCGTTGATGCTATTGACCTTTGAATTGCCTGTGTGTTTTTTGTTTGTTTGTTTGTTTGCTTGCTTTGTTTTTTTCCCCTGAGTATTCTTGCTGTGTTGTAGTTGTAGAAGTAGTTGTTATAGTTCTGATTATTGTTCTCCTCCCCTCATCTTCCTCCCCTCTTCCTCCTTCCCTTCCTTCCCTCCTCCTCCTCCTCTTTTCTTCTTCTTCTTCTTCTTCTTCTTCTTCTTCTTCTTCTTCTTCTTCTTCTTCTTCTTCTTCTTCTTCTTCTTCTTCTTCTGTCGTCGTCGTCGTCGTCGTCGTCGTCCTCGTCTCCTTCTTCTTCTTCTTCTTCTTCTTCTTCTTCTTCTTCTTCTTCTTCTTCTTCTTCTTCTTCTTCTTCCTCTTCTTCTTCTTCTTCTTCTTCTTCTTCTTCTTCTTCTGCTTCTTCTTCTTCTTCTTCTTCTTTTCTTCTTCTTCTTCTTCTTCTTCTTCTTCTTCTTCTTCTTCTTCTTCTTCTTCTTCTTCTTCTTCTTCTTCTTCTTCTTTCTTCCTGAAAGTGTGCCTCATTTCGATTGTCAGTATGTTTGTTTCCTTTTCCTTACCTACCCGCATTTTGTTTCTTGTTACGTACCTAGTTATCTATCCATCCATCGTTTTACTCTTGAGAAGACCTCTCTATCTTATATCTGTGCTGTTATTTTTGACCTAATAAAAACGAGTCATCAATTATACTTTAGAAGTTATTTACAGTCTGTGGTTTTGTATGAGGTCTTGCTTTCTGGATCCAACAGCTAAGTCTGTAGCTGACAAAAAGGCGAATGAAGAACGGTTTACAAACCAGGATATAATATTCACTTATGCAAGAAACTGCTAGGGATTTGCTTCCTTCTCTTGGTCAGTGCTTCGATTGACCATGTTTTTGTCCAAATGTTCTCACTGGCACATTTTTTTCAACTTCATTTTGGCGTTTCTTTTGACTTTCAGAAACCTGTCTCTTGGACCATCCTTTCTCCCACGTTCGTCAACTTGCCATAAACGTTTTTCTTCTCCTCCATAATGCAAATGCATTTTCGTTGTTAATTTTTCGTTCTGCTTCCACATCTATGCCCACCCCAACCCTACCCCACCCCCACCCATCGGTTTGCACGCTACGTCCTCAATAATCCATTACTAGCTGGTCTGTTTCTCTCTATGCACATCTCTGCTTGTTGTAAGTCACCCCCCCCCCTTCTCTCTCTCTCTCTCTCTCTCTCTCTCTCTCTCTCTCTCTCTCTCTCTCTCTCTCTCTCTCTCTCTCTCTCTCTCTCTCTGTCGGTCGCATGACCATATGTATAATAGTGATATATTTGCTCAGTATATACTCTTTAAATCGACACATACCTTAGAACCTTATATTGGGATAAAAATGAATAGATTTATCAAATGTGCCCTGACAAAATGTAGATTTGGCGTGTCTGATATTGCATGCCATCGCCTCAGGTACAGTAATGTTGTTGAAAATGAACTGACGTGTCGACTCTGTAACAGAGCAAGAGAAGATGAAATACATGTTTGTTTTTGTTTTGCTGTCCTGATCTGAGCGATCTTAGAATAAAACTTATTCAACCCAAATACTACACCGAACCACGTAATTTCAGGCTAATTCTCTTGCTGTCAACAAGGAATGAGAATATACTTTTTAATATAGCCATGTACATTTATGAAGCAAATAAGAGAATTTGGACAGCAATGTCTTAATGTACTCTGTCTTTTGTAACATTTCTAGAGGTTTTCATAATTTCATTTTGTTACGAATTAGATATGTTGTATGATGAATGTATGAAACCCCTTCAGTATGGGGCTGTGGCCTTAAATTGAATAAAACATGTGCATTCGCATTCGCATTCTCTCTGTCGGTCTGTCCATCTGTGTCTGTTTATTTATTTTTCCGTCTGTCTTTCAGCTTGTCTGTCTGTCTCCCTGTCAGTCTGCCTGTCTCTGTCTCTGTCCTTCACTCCCTCCCCCCTCCCCCCACTCTCTCTCTCTGCTTTTGTCTCTCCCTGCCTGTCTCTGTATCGGTTTGTCTCTCTGTCATGCTGTCTGTCTGTCTGTCTCACTGTCTGTCTGTCTGTCTGTCTGTCTGTCTGTCTCTGTCTGTCTCTGTCTCTGTCTCTGTCTCTGTCTCTGTCTCTCTCTCTCTCTCTCTCTCTCTCGGTAATATTGAAATATTTTCTCTAAGAGAGAGAGAGAGAGAGAGAGAGAGAGAGAGAGAGAGAGAGAGAGAGAGAGAGAGAGAGAGTGTGAGACAGAGACGGAGACAGAGAGAGAGAGACAGAGACGGAGACGGAGACGGAGACAGAGAGAGAGAGAGAGAGAGAGAGAGAGAGAGAGAGAGAGAGAGAGAGAGAGAGAGAGAGAGAGAGAGAGAGAGAGAGAGAGAGAGAGAGAGAGCAGTAGCTGAATCAGCAGCAATTTGTCGGCATAGTCAAACAAGAAAATGAGGTGGAAGCTCTGATGTGGACATACGTTTGTCAAACTTTCAATTGTCTATTGTCTAACTTGGACAGAAGTTGGACAGGAACCTTTTTTTGTTCATTATTTGGGACAGGATGCCGAGCATTGAGAGAGTGGGGTGAGAAAGAAAGTTTTTGGAGAGAGAGGATGACAGAATGGACAGGAGGACGTGTAGTTCCTCCTTGACCATGACAAGCATCTGGCAAGTCAGGTGCTCGGGTCGGCAATAGAATGATGAACGCTTCCATACATGGAAAACTATAATGATACAACAGTATCCAGGAACAATGTAGCAATGTTGTGATTGTCGGATGCGTTGTCAACTAAAAATGTATTACTGTTTTACATTTTGTCATCCAGTAATGCGACAGCGGTTTCGTGGGCTTATTTTTGTTTTGTTTTGTTTTGTTTGTGTGTATTCGTCACGTGAAAAAAAGGTAGTAACTGTCACATTTTTTGTATACAGAACGCTCCATCAGCTGTCTCCAATATAGAGCACTGATGTTGTCGTCGTCGTCGTGTTGTTGTTGTTGTTGTTGTTGTTGTTGTTGTTGTTGTTGTTGTTGTTGTTGTTGTTGTTGTTGTTGTTGTTATTGTTGTTGTTGCTGCTGCTGCTGCTGCTGCTGCTGCTGCTGCTGCTGTTTGTTGCCGTTGTTGTTGTTATTGGTGTTGTTGTTGATGATATTGATGAAGATGATGATGATGATGACGACGACGACGACAACGACGACGACGAGGACGACGACGACGAGGACGACAACGATAATGATAATGATTTTGATCAATATTTGTGACTAGTCACAAAAAAAATGTATATATTATACCGCGTCACCAGCCTCAAACAAAACTATCTAAATAAATAAGGTCATATAAGGTCATCCCATAGAACTCTTGCACTTACTATATCCGGCAACGAGATTTATGTAATCCAAGTGGAAATCAAACTGCAAGTGATGCTTTTAACTTCATGTTTCAATGCTGCTGAGGAGTTCAAGGAGATGACAATAGAATCATGCGTTGCCTGTGGATGGCAAAGCATTCCGGTATCAATGTTCCATTTGGTCCAACAGCATTGATCAATAACCTGCGATTATGCATGCACAACCTGATTGCAACACCCTGAAAAAAAAACTATTACAAATTTTTTTTATCAAAACGTTTGACAAATGTAGCATTTTAGTGCATGCTGGACCAAAAACAAACAAAACAATTGTTGGGTTTTTTTGTGTACCACATGTGAAAAAAAGGAACACTCTTGTAGTCTTTTGTCCAGACAGCGTTACAGTTTTTGCCGCATTGTTACATGTTACGATGTATCCACGCACAGCCAAAATAACCAGCTGAGGGGGGGGGGGGGGGAGGCAGCGTTTTATCATTCTTTCTTCTTCTTTTTTTCTGCGTACGCAGGCTGATACTCCTGTGGACACTGCCTGTATAGACAGGCAGTGGGTTTTTTTGTGTGTATGGCCGTTTTTTTTATCCCGCCATTAAGGCAGGCATACACCATCTTCGGGGAAGTGCATGCTATGTGTAATGTGTCATCCATACCAACGGCCAAACTGGCCTTCTCTTCCGAAAGTTAGTGATGGGATGTTACGTGTGTGCAAGATGTCATGCGTGCATTCACACACGGAACCTCGGTTTATAGTCTCATTCGAAGGACTGTATGGGGAATACATTCAGAACCAATGTTAACTCCGAGGGAAAAATCCCCCTGTACCGAAATTCGAACCCGCAACCCCAGGATCACGAGTCCGGCGCTCTACCAGCTGAGCTATTCCGGCCCCATAACGTTTTATCAGAACGTAGAGCTTCCTCTGCAGTGATAGAGGTGCTGTCACTTTCAGTGACAGGCGACATATTGTCACAGAAAGAGGGTATCGGGGTGAAATGAAACGAAAATAAAAAAGGAGATCCTGCCAGTGTAACGTGATGGAATCGATTGTGCTTGTGCTGATGATGGTGATGGTGCTGGAGGTGAGTGGTTAGTGTGACCTGGTTCATCAGATGCGTGAGGCATTTAGGTCGCCCCGTGATGTTTTTCTCCTGTTTTCAGCGCATATGGAAATATCATCCCAGCGGCTGACTCACTCCATATTCATATTCATATCATGCTTCATATTCTGCCTCTTGGTCCTCTTTGGCCATTTTTTTTTAGAAATACAGATTAGAATCCAGAAAGAACTTAGTGGCAGGACCTGACGTTAAGAGTCTTAAAATGGTATCATGCCCCCTACCCCCAACCCCACCTCCCATTTTCCCCCTCGCCTCCCTCCTCTGTTCTTTCTCCAACGTCGAATGCAGATCTCTTGTAGCGTTTGTCCAGACTGTTTCCCCTTTTTTCCATGTTGAAGGTGAATTGCATTGTTGTGGGAGTAAGAAGTTATGGTTTTCTCTGAATAATTTTGAGCATACACATGTTCCTAAATCTCTCTCTCTCTCTCTCTCTCTCTCTCTCTCTCTCTCTCTCTCTCTCTCTCTCTCTCTCTCTCTCTCTCTCTCTCTCTCTTATGGAATGCAAGGAACATCACAATTATTTCATATTACAGAGGTCGAAAACACTTTCGAGCAGAATTAAACTCCTTTGTACACTTGTTTTATCCGTACTCACTTTAATATGTTGGATTAAGTCAACTAGCAGACGGGTTTCTTTTTTCCATTTATGTCACTATGGACACTGCTAGAAAAAAAAAAAGACCAACACCTGTACGGTCGCCATAGAGATTGTTAATTTACACACACACACACACACACACACACACACACACACACACACACACACACACACACACACACCACACACACACATACACACATACACATCCTTGACCTACTTGTTCGTTCGTTTTCATTGCCTAAATGGACATCGAGATTTAGAATTGATGGATGTAAAAAGAACTGCTCATTAGCAAGAGGACATAGTTCATCTTTCCTGAAGTTTGGAAGCATGTGTACCATTCACTACACTGCATGTTCACATGTGCTATAACGGTAAATTGTGACCAACATTTCTTTTCTACTCTGCAATCATCCACTCTCCATTTTTTTTGTTTTAAGACAAACTGTCCCTTAAGTAGAAAAACCTACCATGATACCTGTTAAAAAAAAAAAAAACAGGAAGAAAATCTAAACCAAAAGGATAAGAAAATACAGGCTTGCGACCAGGTGCCCAAGTGATAGTCAAAGATTACACAATTCACAGGAAAACCTGTGTCTTAAGAAAAGCTGTATTACACTTCAACAGTCGCTGGAAAAGCTGTTCAGAATGGACACATCGAACCCAATGGCCTTAGACCCGTGGCTTCAGCGCCACACGATAATTGTGTGATCAGATTTGAACTTTTTCCCCCATGGGCCAAAGGATTGAAACAGATCTTCGTACGTCTTCCTAATGAGCGAGTGGGGAGTAGAGTGATTGATAGCACGTCAATGGAAGAAGCAGAGAGGGTATATTCAATGGGGAACAGAGAGAGAGAGAGAGAGAGAGAGAGAGAGAGAGAGAGAGAGAGAGAGAGAGAGAGGAGAGAGAGAGAATCGAGAGAGAGAGAGAGAGAGAGAGAGAGAGAGAGAGAGGCAGGCACGGAAAAGAAGGAAAAAGCAGGAAGGAAGGGAGTAGTGGATGGAGCAATTGAAAATATCACTTGAGTAGAGAGAGAGAGAGAGAGAGAGAGAGAGAGAGAGAGAGAGAGAGAGAGAGAGAGAGAGAGACAGACAGACAGACAGACAGACAGACAGAGAGAGAGAGAGAGTACACCACGAACATATACACAGTTTGTTCTGCAAAAAAAAGGAGTTTCAAACTTCGCAGCAGACTGAAATTTGTCCAACTTGAAAAGTCGATTGGCTAACTGGAGACCAGAGTTGGACAGGAGCTATCCTCTTGTCACCGCGGTTGGCGGGGTTAGTTGGACTGCATGCAGGAGGGGTGGGGGTGGAGGTGGGCAGGATGAGGAGAAATGGGATTGGAGTTGAGGGGTGATTGTGAAGAGAGGGTGAGGGGGATGTAGAGTATGGGGGTCGGGCGAGGTGATTGTTCAGCCAAGACATCGTTTATCCGTCGATCTAGCATGCACGTGGCAAAGGAATGCATGGTGGATGGGAAACAGAATGACAGATGGACTGCCGGACTAAGCAGCAAGGGAAGAAAAACGTTTTACAGAAGGCTGCGGCGTTCTCAGCAGGAAAGAAAAAGGCCATACTTCTCAGGTAAATGTGCCTGTAAATCCTCTATGCCTGAAACTAATTATAGTCAAAAGTTGTCACTACGGGCAAGTTCAAGCCATAATTTGATGGACTTGGTGGTGCTCTTTAGGGAGAAATACCCTATCGATCATGCTGCCCATATGACGATCTTAATATCATCACTTCTAGAATCTGACTTAGTCACGGCGTACATTGGATGACAATAGGCGCCACGGCACTTCACAGAAGTGGTCAGGAGGAGCAGGGCGGTGGTTTCTCTGGCCGGGCACCTCATGACAACCTGACGTTGATTGCTCCTTGGGGTCTGCCGAAGCTGGTGCTGCTGCTGCCAAATAAAAAAAAAAAACTGGGCAGGACACGGCTCGTGTGTGGGATTTATGCCACAGAGATATACAGAAGAGCAAAAAACAGGTGTAGCCGTGAGACATTATGGGGGTGATTCTGGAGTAAAGTGTACACTTGGAGCGACGGCGATGGGAGTAACTATGATTGTGCTCCTGGTCGTTGAAGTGGTATGGATGGTGGTTCGTTAAAGTAGTAGTAGTAGTAGTAGTAGTAGTAGTAGTATGTAGTAGTAGTAGTAGTAGTAGTAGCAGCAGCAACAGCAACAGCAGTAGTAGTAGTCGTAGTCGTAGTCGTAGTAGTAGTAGTAGTAGTAGTAGTAGAGTAGTAGTAGCAGCAGCAGCAGCAACAGCAGTAGTAGTAGTAGTAGTAGTAGTTGTAGTAGTAGTAGTAGATAGTAGAAGTGAAGAGTAGTAGTAGTAGCAGTAGCAGCAGCAGCAGCAGCAGCAGCAGTAGTAGTAGTAGTAGTAGTAATAGTAGTAGTAGTAGTAGAAGTAGCAGTAGCAGTAGTAGTAGTAGTAGTAGTAGTAGTAGTAGTAGTAGTAGTAGTAGTAGTAGTAACAGCAGCACCGGCACCAGCAGCAGTAGTAGCTCTAGTAGTAGTGGTAGTCTATGCACGTCCATCGGCGTGCGGGGTAAGACTGTGAGTGCAGGTCATTAGAGCCTGCAACGTGACGTGAAAAATGCAATAATCATTTCACAACCTTGCATATAATTACTTCTTCCAAACACGTATGCGCGACCAGTTTGCAAGCCTCCACCAGCACCTTGGATCTCTACAATGAGACTGTTCTCTCCACCACTGCTGGTTGTGAGTTAGTGCCTAACTGGGGGAGGGGGGGGGGAGAGAAAAAAAATTCCAGTCCACTCAGCAAGTTTGTCCACCACTTTCTCTGCCCTGTTTTCTCTTGTACTATTCTTTTGGAGGACAGTGTTGAAAAATACACCATCTATAATCACTTGTCTATATACTTCAGCTTTCTTCATGTCATGGTGGTCATCATCACGGTGACCCGACGTTTGTGCTTATTCTGTCAAATTTGAGAGGCTCAATTAATTAACCAAGGGGATTCTGGTACCTTTCCAAGCATCTTATTTCCACTTCTTAACATTTCCGGGACCAGTCTAATGCGAATGCACAGAGAGACAGGCAGACAGAAGACAGACAGACAGACAGACAGACAGACGGGACGTTTGAAAAATTATGTTGTTACAACTTTTAAAGAAGAGAGTTGTGCGTGCCGTTTGTTTATAACGAGAGAGAGAGAGAAGAGTAGGGGAGAGAGAGGAGAGAGAGAGAGAGGAGAGAGAGGAGGAGAGAGAGAGAGAGAGAGAGAGGAAAAAAAAATGTTTTTTTACTTCGATGGAGAATAATCTGGCAGGATGCACACCGATCCTCAAAATGATTCAGAATTACAGGAAGCTGAAATGAGTTTTTCTGTCTCTCCGTGTTGTTCTGATTTTTTTTTTATCTGAGTGCACCATTTATTATTCTCTCTCTCTCTCTCTCTCTCTCTCTCTCTCCTCTCTCTCTCTCTCTCTCTCTCTCTCTCTCATTTAAAAAAAAATTCTCTGCCTTTTCTGGTAAATGAGAAAGGTTAGCGTGCGTGCTCTCTCTCTTTCTCTCTCTCTCTCTCTCTCTCTCTCGCTCTCTCTCTCTCTCTCTCTCTCTCTCTCTCTCACACACACACACACACATGGGGAGAGAGAGAGAGAGGAGAGAGAGAGAGAAGAGAGAGAGAGAGAGAGGGCAGACAGACAGACAGGCAGGCAGACAGAGACAGAGACAGACTGACAGAGACAGGCAGATAGACAGGAACACACAGACGAACAGAAGGACACGTAGAACGAGAAGACAGAAAAAGAAAAAAGACACAAAAAACAGGCATACAGGCAATCTCTCTGTCTCTCTGTTTCTGTCTATCTGCCTGTCTGCCTGTCTGTCTGTCTGTCTGTCTGTCTGTCTGTCTGTCTGTCTGTCTGTCTGTCTGTCTCTCTCTCTGGGTTTCTGTTTCTGTTTCTGTCTGTCTGTCTGTCTGTCTGTCTGTCTGTCTCTTCTCTCTCTCTCTCTCTCTCTCTTCTCTCTCTCTCTCTCTCTCTCTCTCTCTGCCCATTATTTTTGCAGGCAATGTTAACCAATCCACGGGCAACTCTTTGATGAGATCATGTTGAAAAACCACACGAACACTTTGTCTTTGCATCACACTCATTAAATTTGGCTGCTTGAGAGATTTGCAGTTGATTTGACATAACGACTGAGTGGTTTGAATTCTTCTTTGACAGCAGCCCTGAGGCACCGGCATTCGTTGCGAGTTCAGACTGGTGGTGCGTGTGTGTTAAGCCATCATTGTTCCTTCTCTGATCTTCAAATCACCTTATCTTTTAGTCTGTTTATGCTAGTCAGTACTACGGTTCTTCAAGTCAATCACCAGAAAGGCTTTTTTCATGGATTGTAGTGAATCATGTCGCCAAGATTATTAGTTTCATACTTACAGATGAATAAAGACATGAACGACCAAGACAAGGCTTGAACAATCTAATTTCTTGTTCAGCTTCTCTCTCTTTCATGTCCAGTACATCTGTAATGTAAACAAGATTGACGTTCCAAGAGCTATGTTTTTAAGGTAACCTTTTCAAATTAGGCTCAGTTACTGGTTTGGTCATGCTCGAAGATGTTAGTCCTTTTAATGGTATGCAGAACCATCAACACGTTTTCTTTTTTTCAGCTCTGTTATGATATCTAGTATGGTATTCAGAAGTGTCCAGATATCGTCCACAAAAAAAGATATTTGACGCTAAGGGAAGTCACAGCAGGTAAGGACTGAAAGAATTGCTTCCTTGCACTGTTTGCAAGGAGATACATAAATTGCAAAACGTTATTTTACGACAGGGAATGGAAAATGCCAAATGTTAGTAGGGCATTCTTCGGTAGTTATTTGTGTATGTCGATGGCATCTCTTGGAGAACATAATGCTGACTTATAGGCGAGGTGCCTCTTCGCACACATTCAATGTCTTTTGTTTGTAACATCTGAAGAAGGCAGGACTGCTTGCTTTGTAATTCTTTTCTCTTTTGTTTCGCTTGGCGGCACAGTAGATCTTTAATTGTGCTACAGTTTCCACTTGCAGTCATCTTACTTTGAAGACAAACAGGATAGAAGTGTACATGTTTCAAAAATCATTACTTTGTATTTTCTTTGGTATGGTTATCATATTTTGACATACTTTCACTGACGCTGTAGTCTGTTTACTTGTTTTTACCTTTAAAATAGCTATCAATTCTCATAAAGGTACTTCCGTGTTTTTGTGCTCAGTGGGAAATGTGTGAAAATCTTCTATAATTGTTCCCGTATCTTCTTTCGATCCGAATCTGCAGCACACTCTCCAAGAGAATCAAATAGATTGTGTTCCTGGTCTACATGTCATGGTTCAATCAAATTTAATTTAAATCAGTTAGATAGCACTTGTGTCACCGTGTTGATAGACAAAACAGACAGATAAACAAGTACAGGTTCAAATGTGCATCTCTTTGGCAAAGGCACTGTTGCATATAGCAAGGTTCAAACTAATTCTGCACGTCTGAAACATTTCAATATTTATGCTGTTTAGAGATGGATAACATTA
Organism: Conus ventricosus; assembly: GCA_018398815.1. Taxonomy (NCBI): domain Eukaryota; kingdom Metazoa; phylum Mollusca; class Gastropoda; order Neogastropoda; family Conidae; genus Conus; species Conus ventricosus. The sequence continues at coordinate 61,729,553 of CM031595.1, read as the reverse complement.
TTGCGAGAAGAAATGCATTAAAAGATTAATCTGCAAACATTCTATTCATTCTATACAGAAACAAGATATTTGTTTTCAGGTATTATCAAGTTATGGGGATTTGAAGAGAATGACTATCAATTGGGTGATGATGATAAATTCTGCAGGTTCCAGAACAAGTGCCATCGACAGCGTTTATGTGTAACCAGAATGCAGCAGCGCAGCAGCACATCACCAGGTCCAGAAGAAAGACGTCTCCAGACTGAACTTCTAAAGGCCACGCTGATGATGTTTATCGTGGTGTTCTAAGACCTGAGGGTGGAGTGAAAAGAACGACCAAAGGACATTTTTCTTGGATACGATTATCATCGGTTGCTTTTGTCTGTTGATGGCAAAAGAGAGTACTGTTACAGACAAAAGAACAACAGGAAACACTAGGGACTGGAAAAAGAGGAAATGCTAAAGAATGGAAACAAATAAACATGACCAGGGTAGACTAGCTCATAACAGTGAAATCTGATATTCTTACATCCCCTAAAGGATGATATTATCATCGCATCTGTTTATTATTTGCTTGTTTGTCTGCTTGTCTGTCAGTAGTGCAAAAACCTGACCAACAGACTTTAAGGAAACTTGATGAAAAGATGGAACGTATGTCAAAGACAAAACTATAAATGTCGTGAGTTTATGTGGATCCATTCAGTACGATTATTTCTTTTCTCTGCTGTAAATCTATGAATTGTTACATTTTCATGGAATGTTAGAAATTTCGAGTAATGTAAAAGTTCATTCATGCTTCTCATATGCTAATACCATACACAATGCAAGGAAATAAATTAGGAAATGAAGAAAGAATTACCAAAGAAGAGAAAGAAAAAAAAACAA
>CM031595.1:61711189-61723689 GCA_018398815.1 Conus ventricosus | reverse complement strand
TAGTTGACACTCTAGGTCTATTGCTTGGCCCGTTAACTGAGAAAAAAAGGTAACTATGTTTGCAATGAAAGAAAATGTGTTGTCTTACTCTGTTCTCTTTCTCACCGGGCCAGGTCTATTTTGCCTATCCGCCTGCTTAACAGTTTAATCAGGGAGACAGAATGCAGAAACATTTCGTGTCGAACGGTTTGCCTATTCTGTGTTACAAACCAATCGACTTCTCTTACTATCATAATCTTGAATCCACTCAGATGCACATGCCTTGGGCTTGATGTGATGTTTGTTTACATGCCTTGGGCGTGATGTGATGTTTGTTTACATGCCTTGGGCTTGATGTGATGTTTGTTTTACATGCCTTGGGCGTGATGTGATGTTTGTTTACATGCCTTGGGCGTGATGTGATGTTTGTTTACATGCCTTGGGCGTGATGTGATGTTTGTTTACATGCCTTGGGCGTGATGTGATGTTTGTTTACCAGTTGATGTATGCACACACTGCGCAATAATCTGGACCCAGAAACGGAGAAAGTATTTGCAATGAAAAAACATGCGTTATCTCCCCGCTGATTTTTTCTTCTTTTTTTTCTGCCAGAGATGATCTAATGAAAGCCGTTTCTCAGGATAAATGTAGCACGATAAATGTATTAAGATGTTTGAATGAAGAAGGCAGAGATGATCTAATGAAAGCAATTTCACATAATTTGACGAACTGCGCACCACGATAAATGTATTAAGATGTTTGAATGAAGAAGACAGAGACGAATAATTCAGACTGAAATTTAAACAGCGCCGATTTTCATTCACATTTTCTGCATTTCAAAGATTCTTTATCTTCCATGGTGTGTGTGTGTGTGTGTGTGTGTGTGTGTGTGTGTGTGTGTGTGTGTGTGTGTGTGTGTGTGTGTGTGTGTGTGTGTGCCCGCGCGCGAATTATGCTCATCCATTAGTTTTGCTCTATAAGTCTGAAATAGTCCTATGATTATCATTTCGTCTCTCAGGCTTCTCTAAAGGGCTCGGCCATCTGTCACGCAGACGTGTTCGCTGCTTAGGGAGGTAATGTCAGGTACAGGCTAAACAAAAGCTACATCCCATAGACTGTTTACAAATAGATATGGAAACTACGAAATGCCAACGTTTCTCTCATTCGAACGTTGTAATATCAAATGATATCATATAACGTTTTAGATGGGCATCAGGCAACAAACACTTACTTATACTTTCACATTCAACGGAAAATTTACGACAATTTTGCTGAAAAAAGGTATGCCTGGCGCTTCATTGAGATCTTGATCAGCAGCACACATACACACCAGAATTTAACAGGACTTGTTTTCTCTCTGTTTGTGTGTGTTTTTTCCCTCTCGTATTTTTGTTTCCACTGATACACAAAGGAAGAAACAGACGCGGGTGGGGAGATGGTCTCCTCTTCGCAGTTGAAAACGGCACAACAAGATTCAGTATTGATGCTGCATGGCTGTGACATTTTAACCGATGTTGTTAGGTGATAACATTTTTATCATGGAAAGAAAGAGAGAGAGAGGGGGGGGGGGGAAGGGGAGGATGGTGTGTGGGATGGGAGAAGAAGGGGGAGGTTTAGTAGCGCTGAAGATGCAGTCGGCATTCTTTTTTATTCATCTCACCAACAAAAATAGAGAGAAAGAAATTTGCACAAATGATTCAGTCGCAAGCGTTTGGAGAAAGTAACTGTGGCACCAACCAGAGCTGGGAAATGATGTAGTTTCAGAACAGCTGGATCAAAAGGGTTTATGTATGAGCGAACCGCATCAGCACAACAGGACACCGCCAACCAGCTTCCAAAGGAGAACGTCCTCCAGGCTGAACTCCTGGAGGCCATGCTGATGATATTGATCGCAGAGTTCAGAGCCCAGAGCCGTTGAATGAAAAGAATGATCAAAGACTCAGTCCCGATTGTGACAGACAGTTTCTTGGATGGCATTGTCATCATTCGCTTGAGTCGGCTGATGGCGAAGGAGAAGTTGTGTTTCAGAGGAAAAAATGGGAGCGTTAAATGAACCATTGGTTGACGTTTCTGATAGCGATGCCTTGAAGTTACCGACACATGAACAGCGGCGCCTTTTCTTCTTATCATTGTACTTCTTTGCCTTCTCCTTCTGGTTTTGGCTCTGGCTTTCTTCTTTTCTTCTTCTTCTTCTTCTTCTTCTTCTTCTTCTTCTTCTTCTTCTTCTTCTTCTTCTTCTTATTCTTCTTCTTTTCTCTTCTTCTTCTTCTTCTTCTTCTTCTTCTTCTTCTTCTTCTTCTTTCTTTTCTTCTTCTTCTTCTTCTTCTTCTTCTTCTTCTTCTTCTTCTTCTTCTTCTCTTCCTCTTCCTCTTCTTCTTCTTCTGCTGCTGTTGCTGCCTCTTCTGCTTCTTTTGTATATTTGATATTGATGAAAATGTACTGTGGTCTATTTTTCTGTCATTTCATTGTCGATCATTTTCCAGCACATTTCTGTTTCTCTGTATCTGCCGGTTCATTCCACAGTCTGTCTGTCTGTCTGTCTGTCTGTCTGTCTGTCTCTCTCTCTCTCTCTCTCTCTCTCTCTCTCCTCTCTCTCTCCTCTCTCTCTCTCTCTCTCTCTCTGACCTATGTGAACTGTTTGCCGCGGTAATATCATGGCTCACAGAAACAGCTCTTGTTCTGGATTCTGTACCTGGTGACTAAACTTTCTCATTCTGACTTAACGTTCTTATTTCTGCATACAGTATCATGTACCATGAAGTCTGCACTGGCGAGCGCGTTTCTTCTGGTCTGTGAATATGGCAAAGTGATTCATTTTCACTCTGGAAAGACCAAGAGGGAATTACTTTTGCGCTTGACAGTTCCGCTATTGATGCAGCAAAAATACGACTATAGGCCAAAGCGAATTATTTTCCGGATGCGAAGTGGGTCTAATGGGAAGAGAGAGAGAGAGAGAGAGAGAGAGAGAGAGAGAGAGAGAGAGAGAGAGAGAGAGAGAGAGAGAGAGAGAGAGAGCACAAATAGAAGTGTCTATGTGCGTGCGTGCGAGCGTGCGTGCGTGCGTGCGTGCGTGCGAGCGTGCGCGCGTGCGCGCGTGCGCGCGTGCGCGCGCGCGTGTGTGTGTGTGTGTGTGTGTGTGAATTTTGTTAAATAGTGCTATCATTATTCATTTTTTAAGCATTGAATGCACACGTTAATCTCGTCTCTTAACATTCCCTCTTCATTTTTTCCCTTGCTGTTGCTCTTTTGTTTGTTTGCTTGCTTGCATGTCTGTGTGTTTACTTGTCCGTGCTTTAAACCAGTTCAATTACAAGTTGACACTCTGCTTTTTATGTTTACTTGTCCTTAGCACGGAGGCTTAACTCATTTTCCCTGCTGTGTGTGGCATTACAAATGAAGCATTTACGTGTTTTCTGATTGATACTAGCAAATGAGCAGTCACTGTAGATGACATTCATATTGTACATATACATAATAACGAAACACTTGGATGAGTTTAATCTCAGTTTCATCAAGTAGGTATCACTGCGTGCGGACTAGTCCACATACTGTTCACCACGTCTGCTATGATCTGAGACCACACTGCTCACGATTTAAAGTTGATGAATTAATGACTTAATGACTTAGATAGGATAATTTATCAAGAGAGTCTCCTGGCTACGTCATAGCCGATGTGTGACCTGCATATCAGCTCAACGCGCTGATTAATATTTCATCAATATTATCTATACAATCAAGTAGCCAAACAAGTAATTGATGCAGCAAAGTCTGTTAATGAGGGAATAAAATATTTAGACCTACAACATGTAGTTTCTCCAAGGTCGAAAGAAAATACTCGGCCGTACAAACCTGCTCATGTTCCGTAATGGTAAGAATATGTAATACTACACTGATCTCCCTTGCCTTACCTCCCCTGAATTATCCAGCCCAGTCTTCCACCTCCGCTTGCCATCCCAAGCCATCTTCCTGACGCTTCCCCACTTTTTGGACCAGAACGCTACCTGGAACCTACATTATACCCTCACACCAGAAAGCAAGAAAGGGGAGGAAGGAAGGAAAGATAGATAGACAGATGGACACACACACACACACACACACACACACACACACACACACACACACACACACACACATATATATATATATATATATATATATATTTAGAGAGAGAGAGAGAGAGAGAGAGAGAGAGAGAGAGAGAGAGAGAGAGAATGCGATATGCTTTAATGCGTTAGGTTTTGTGCCCATTCATATGGAGAAAATGACGGAAGGGGTGAATTAAGGGAAGAAGAAAAGAAAAAGAAACACCCGAAGGTGCTGGGGAGGACCCAGAGAAGCACTGTCTTCACCTGCCTTTAGAGCAGTCCTGTACCACCCTTGGAGGCCTGCGCTGTGTTGACGATGGGTACAGGCACGCGCAGGACACTCCATTAAGATATCACGGGACATAACTGCTCCTGAACAGAAGTAAATCAGACTACAGGATGCAACTCATAACAGCCTTTAAGTAGCATCCCCATGGGTGTACCAGCCCGTATTTCATGACTGCAGAGCCCACCGGCAAAAGACACCACCCTTCAGCTGCCGAGCACATCCCATAGACCCAAGCAGAAAATCAAACTACGTCACTGTATACAATGGATGTCAGCATGCAAGCTCGTCATGACATGGAATCCAAATCAAGATAACACGGTTCATTATAATGTTGTTTTTTTGTTGAACAATTTTTCGTTTTTTACAAGACACATACAAAGCACAAATATGCACATATCAATAGAAAGGAATAACAATTAAAGTAAAGGTGATAGTTAGGTAAAGGTACCAATTCTAGAAACAGTATTGGACACAGCACTTTGATAGTCAAGCATGGATTCGACAATACTGGTAATAAGAGTATTTAGCAACTAGTGGTGAATGAATCAGTAAATGTCATCATCATTCCTACGAGCAAAGTTGATTTATAACACAAGTTAACATAGGCATTATATTGATATAAAGAGCTATGTATAGTTATTCCAGTAGTTATAACTTCAAAAAGAAATAAAGCCATTCATATAATATGAGACATTCACCTTGTCACACACGCACGTACGCACGAACGCACGCATGCACGAATACACGCACGCACACACACACACACACACACACACACACACACACACACACACACACACGCGCGCGCGCGCACGCACACACGCACACACATACATACCCATTCTCCCTCTCTCTCTCTCTCTCTCTCTCTCTCTGAAAAGAAAACAGAAATGTCACAAATCCAAGCGTTGCCAGCCGTCAGATGAGGATCGTGCCATTTACACTGATGTACATATCCCCTTCCTGCCCTCTCCCCCACCCCGCTACACCCCCGTTCCTGACCTCGTCTCAGCTCCTTTCTGCTCCACTGCTGTGAAGCCATCTATAATTGGCTGCCATCAACTGACGTGCACCACTTTTTGGAAAGTCAGTTTTGTTGAAACAGTGGCGCAACAAGTGACATACGAGAAACCCCCATATCGCTCAACACGACAATTTGGAAGTTATCTCTCTCTCTCTCTCTCTCTCTCTCTCTCTCTCTCTCTCTCTCTCTCTCTCTCTGTATATACGTATACATACATACATAGATAGATAGATAGATAGATAGATAGATAGATAGATAGATAGATAGTGAGACATACAGATAGATAGATAGATAGATAGATAGATAGATAGATAGATAGATAGGTATGTTTTTTCGGTGTCCGTCTATCTCGCTGATACTGTAAAGACATTTAAGTGTAAATCTGGCAAAGCAGCACACACCAACCCGTTGGACACTATGATACCTCTTGATTTATACACAGAACGATTTTTTTTAGGGTGCGCAGGGTATGCGTCCCGCGTGATTGCTTTTCCCCAGGAACAAGTTGATTGTTTGTGTACGGCTTTAGTTTCATGGCCTGCTCTATTTCTCGTCACAGGACTCGGTCTTGGTGTGTGATTGCCCAACTGGGAAATTCACCAGAAGCCATTGAAAAGAAAGACAGGGAGGTGACCGCTTTTCTCCCTTTGTTTTTCTGTGTGCGTTTTCTTTTCTTGTTTTCTTGTTTGGTCCTTTCTTTCTCCCTGAGTTGATTTCTTTCTTTTGATTTTTTTTCTTCTGTTTTCTTCTTTAACACCCTTTTGTTTCGTTGTAGTGTTTTCGTTTCTTTTGGTTTGTTAGTTTGTTGTTTTCTTCGGTGAAACGTATGTGTTTTCAGCTACATGTTTAAGCACATTCGGACTCTCAAAACACCGAGAAGTTCGATTTACTTCTGTATAGCGCCCATAATGTCTTCGCCACCCCCCTTCCACCCCCCCCCCCCCACACACACACACACACTCACACACACACACCACACACACACACACACACACACACACACACACACACACACACACACACACTGACTGACTGAAACCAATTTATTGTCAGATTAACTCAAGGTTGTTCACGTCCAATGTGTTTCGTTGTATTTTGTGTGTTATAATTAAAGAAACACATCTTCATTGTGTTTTTATTGCCAGTACCTATTTCTCATGTAACCACACACACACACACACACAACACACACACACACACACACACACACACACACACACACACACACACACACACACACACTTTCAAACTTAAACGAACAGATCCTCGGCCCCACGCGCGCAGGCTAGCACTTGCACCGCGAGAGAGAGAGAGAAGAGAGAGAGAGAGAGAGAGAGAGAGGAGAGAGAGAGAGAGAGGAGAGAGAGAGAGAGAGAGACAGACAGACAGAGAGAGAGAAGAGAGAGACGAGAGAGAGAGAGAGGAGAGAGAGAGAGAGAGAGAGCAGAGAGAGCTGTATGCCGAGTAATACACAATGAAGCCCTTCAACCAACAGGAGTGGCTACTAGCCCCACTGCTCCCGCCTACCTCCCCCCCCCCCCCCCCCCCCCCCCCCCCCCCTCCATTCCTCTTTCTCTCGCCTCCCCTCCTCTTCTCATCCACTCTCTTGTCGCCAACTCCTAATGGCTGCTCCGTCTCACTTTTCTTTCTCCGTATAACTACAAACACTCGAGCAAGCGCGCGTACACACACGCACGCACGCACGCACGTACGATGGTGATGATGATGATGAGGTGGGACTGGGAGTGTGTGTGTGTGTGTGTTGTGTGTGTGTGTGTGTGTGTGTGTGTGTGTGTGTGTGTGTGTGTGTGTTGTGTGTGCGTGTTGCGTGCGTGCGTGCGTGCGTGGTGTGTGTTGTGTGTGTGTGTGTGTGTGTGTGTGTGTGTGTGTGTGTGTGTGTGTGTGTGTGTGTGTGGTTACATGAGAAATAGGTACTGGCAATAAAAACACAATGAAGATGTGTTTCTTTAATAATAACACACAAAATACAACGAAACACATTGGACGTGAACATCTAAATCATCGTTGCAGATATGTACTACCATGCCGCATTTCAATAGGGGAGATAATCTCCTTTTACTCCGCTGCACGCAGTCTTTTCCTGACACTCGCAGTGTCAAGATTCTGGCAAGCAATAGACGATCCTGTCTTGATCTCTGCTCGTTAAAAGCGCCAGTCAGGACTCGCTGTGACTATCGATTGAAGAAGGACCATCCCACCTCCTCTGTCAAGTTGGGGGCGTCGAGAGACCGACTGTGAGCTCGATTTGTTTGTCTTTGTGTGTGTGTAAGTAGGTAGTCTGCGCCTCCGCTGCATCCCGTATTTCTTATCACACGATTCCGTTCTGAAGTGAAATGGCCGTTCTGGGAAATTGACTTCGCAGCACTGGGAGGAATCAGGAAGGTGTGTGGGTAGGAATGTGATCATTTCTTGTGTTTATTTTTTCCTTCCTTCCCCCTTTTTTTCCCTGTTTTTCCTTCCTTCCTTCCTTTTTTTTTTCTCTTTCTTTTCTTTTTCTTTCTGTCTTTCTTTCTTTCTGTCTTTTTATTTTCTGAAAATTGGGTGTGTGATTATTTTCTTGTTTTTACAACGTTTGTGCCTCTTTTTGTTGTTGTCCTTTTTTCTTTATTTTTTGTTGCGCTTGTTTTTCGCTTCATTATCTCTTATTTTTTCCCGTCATGCTCTTCATTACACAATTACGCCTTCTCCTTCTCCTTTTTTTCTGTTTTATTGTTCTGTATTTTTGTTTGTTTGTTTGTTTGTTTTGTTTCCTTTTATTCCGTTTTGGTTGATCATACATCAGTCCCTATTAAACCTTAGCTGCTGGATAGAAATTGAACTTGAACACAATGTAAATAACAAGTCTAAACTCGACTGTATCTCATACAAGATATCCTATGTAAGGGCAATGGTTTGTCATGAAGACATGCTTAAATATTGCAAATGTGGATCAAATACCCAGTACGCAAAAAAAAACACTTTCTTCCTTAGTGTTCAAAGTCATCAATCCAGGGCGATTTGAAAATACGTCACCGATAAAAACCGGTCTCTTGAGAACAAGCATTAGATAAACAAACAAGCAGCATTTAAGTTTGCGGTGGTGGTGGTGGTGGTGGTGTGTGTGTGTGTGTGTGTGTGTGTGTGTGTGTGTGTGTGTGTGTGTGTGTGTGTGTGTGTGCGCGCGCGCGCGCGCTCGCCGTGTGTGTGTGTGTGTGTGTGTGTGTGTGTGTGTGTGTGTGTGTGTGTGTGTTGCCTTAATGGATTGTGGGTGTTCCTGATAATCTGAATGCGTAAAACAGATTCGCTTCAAGATATCAAGGGTTGAAGGGCCACATTTCAACTTTTCTACGCATCCAATTTAGTTCAAATCAGTTCTGTAGTTCTTTGCCTAATCTTGTCCAAATGCAAACTAGAGGTCTCGGATGAAAGCATGTTGCTGTTATTGTTGTTTTTGTTGTTGTTTTTGTTGCCGTTTTTGTTGCTGTTGTTGTTGTTGTTGTTGTTGTTGTTATGTACAGGTAAATGTGAGCATGCAAAGAAGGTTGAACACACACACACACACACACACACACACACACACACACACACACACACACACACACAGAGAGCACGCGCATTCACACACGCGTGCAATCACGCACACACGCACACGGAGATGCGTGCACGTGTATGCACGCACTCGCAACCATGCACGAGTGAGCTTGCGCATCTCATTAAGAGAGAGAGGGGGGGAGGGAGAGAGACTAAGGGAGCGGAAAGAGAGAGAGAGAGAGAGAGAGAGAGAGAGAGAGAGAGAGAGAGAGAGAGGAGAGGGAGAGTCAGACAGACAGACCGACAGACAGACAGAAGGACAGACAAACTGATAGATAGACAGATAGATAGACAGAGAGATGAGGTGTGGGAGAAAGGGGAGTGTGGGAGAAAAACATGACAAAGTGGAACTCAGGGTATATCATAAACAAATGAACTGTTTCAAAATAATCCAACTAAAGCTTAGAGATGTCTATTACATAAAGAGTTCTATGGTACATCTTAAGGTTGAAGATCAGCTGCTTCTACCCCGTGGCACACCGCCGTCTTTTTGGTCGTGACTGTCACAGTGTCAGGATTCTGGCAAACAATCAACAGTCTTGTCTGATGCTGGCTTGTTCTACTAAACTCCAGTCCAAAGTCTCTGTTTCATTGATTCTAGAAAGCCCATCCCACCTTCCATTTCAAGCTGGCGGCCTCGGGAGGGATAGATCATACATGGACTCCATTTTTTGTGCATTTTTTCGTTGTTGTGTGTGTGTGTGTGTGTGTGTGTGTGTGTGTGTGTGTGTGTGTGTGTGTGTGTGTGTGCGCGTGTGTTGTGTGTGTGAGAGAGAGAGAGAGAGAGAGAGAGAGAGAGAGAGAGAGAGAGAGAGAGAGAGAGAGAGAGAGAGTTTGTGTGTAAGTTGGTACCATGTGCGGCACTGAGTCTTGCATTTACTCTTATCATATGGCTCCATCCTGAGAGAAATGGCCTTTCTGTGAAATGGACTCTGAAGCTTTATGTGGAAACAGGAGGTCGTGTCGGTAAGAATGCGATGATTAGTCAGACTGTTCCCCACTTCCTTTCTTCTTTCTTTCTTTCGTTCGTTCGTTCGTTCGTTCTTTCTTTCTTTCTTACTTATTTTTGTTCGTCCGTTCTATCGTTGTTTTCTTCTTTCTTTCGTATTTTCTTTCTATTTTTCTTTCTGTCTTGTTTTCTTCCTTTCTTTCTTTCTTTCCATGAATTCGCTTTTAGTTCATTCATACTGTGATTGTTATGAAATGTTCTTCTCATGTCTGCCTTTTATAGCGAAAGTTATTGCTGCTTATGGTGTCTTCTTACCGTGGCATACATTGATTTCTGTCAGTCTGTCTGTCTGGTGTACAATGCTTCTACAACTTATATTTAATTTTTAAAAAAATTGTCAGATAAAAATAATAAGGCTCAGTTAGAGAACATGATATGTGTATTCCATGTGAGAGGATGAAATGATCAGATAGGTTTTTTTTTTTTTGTTTGTTTTTTTTTTTTTTTTTTTTTTTTTTTTTTTTGGGGGGGGGGGGGGGGGGGGCTTCATACTCATGTCCAAAGATGATTTGGAAAACTGTGACCAGTTATAATACAATACATGAATACACAAATAAACAAATTTAAGTCGATTTAGTCGTTTTCTGCGTTATCCTCTAAAACGAATCTTGCATCTATCCTTTTATTGTTATGAATGTACGCAACGGATTTACACTATGATTTAGACTGTTTGTACCTTCTTTCTGAACGAATCTTGCATCTGTCCTTTGTCCTGAATATAAGAAACGGATTTACACTATGATTTCGATGGTCTGTACGTCCCTCCTGAATGAATTTTGCATCTGTCCTTTGTTCTGAATATGAAAAAAGGATTTACACTATGATTTAGATGGTTTGTACGTCCCTTCTGAGCGAGTCTTGCATCTGTCCTTTGTTCGGAATATGAAAAACGGATTTACACTATGATTTCGATGGTCTGTACGTCCTTTCTGGACGAATCTTGCATCTGTCCTTTGATGGGAACGTGTACCAAGGATCTACGCCATGATTTAGTGGGGCTGTTAGCTATCTTTCTAAGAAAACTTGCATCTGTCTCTTGTTCTGGATGTATATCACGGTTCTATACAATGATTTCGAAGGTTTATACGTTATCTTGCCGAAAGAATCTTGCCATCCGTCGTTTGTTTTGAACATATACCACGGATATAAACCACTACTTCGTGGATTTGTGAGTTATCGTTCTGTGTAAACCTTGCATCTATCCTTTATCTTGAATGGACACGACGGATACAAACCACGACTTGGTGGGTTTATGAGTTATGTATCTGAAAGGATCGTGCTTCATTATCATCATGATTTATCTTGATGATGATGATGATGATGATGATGATGATGATGATGATGATATATGATGTAGATATTGTTGTTGTTGTTGTTGTTGTTGTTGTTCTTGTTGTTCTTGTTGTTACGGTTGTTGTTGTTTGGACTGCAGTCACAATTACAACTATTATGCACAGCTTACAAAGAGGCTAAGTACCCACATGCGCAAGTGTATACATACACATGCACTTGAACTGAGAGAGAGAGAGAGAGAGAGAGAGAGAGGAGAGAGAGAGAGAGAGAGAGAGAGAGAGAGAGAGAGAGAGAGAGTCTGGTTAATAAAAGGTAGGGGACGGGCGGGTGGATATTTAGCACCCTAAACTGGAAATCGCTCTCACACACGATATTGCCAGGGCACGTTGGGTCATGGGAGCTTAGCCACTTCTGCTGCACGGAGACTAGTTATACTTCTGCTCTGTTACACACAGTCATTTTGTCCCAGACAGTCACACGATCTCAATGTCCGCTTTCTGGCAAGCAATACACAGCTGTCCCTTGATCTGATCTCGTTTACAGCCTGGTCAGGACTATCCGGTTCTCTTGATTCAGGGACATTACAGACCATTTTCAGCGTCAAGGTGCTCGCTTTGCAAAACCAAGTATAGACTTGGGCGCATTGCATTTCTTCTGTGAGTAGTTAGTCACCGTGCTGCTTCTCCTGATAACTTATCGCATGACTCCATTCTGGCACGAAAGGACTCTTCGGGGACAGTGACTTAGATGGCATTGAAAGGGATAGCCTGTAAATAAGAATCTGACTAATCTCTGATTTGTTTTCCTCCCCCCCCCTCCCCCTTTGTAATGACGTCTGTCTTTGCGACTGACAAAGGTACAAGTGATAAGAGTCAGTATATAAGAATTGTATGAAGTTCTGTCTTCTGACCGACCATATATCTGACCTTGATCCTGACCTTGACCCACGCCTGATTCTACTTTTAACCTAAGCCAACCTTTCATTACCGCAAAAAAAACACACTTTTCCAAAACTAACTTTATAAATCTAGTTGCAAAGTGAGACGACTGCAGGCGGGAATCTAAACAAATCTTCAATAAGTGTTAGCGAACCGCCAAAAGAAACGTGGACAAACGAGTCACGAGACAAAACACGACGCGTTTCGACCTCTTAGGTCTACTTCAGGCAAGGCACAAACAAATTGGACAATGGAAATGAACGTGTTTGTCACTTAGCTTGATCTCTTCAGC
>CM031595.1:61678689-61693689 GCA_018398815.1 Conus ventricosus | reverse complement strand
TCCCTTGGTCAAATACGGAATTAAAGAATTTAACCAAAAACTCTAGAAATAAGTTTGACTGGCAAGCTGTTTTTATAACTTCACCTATAATTCCATCATAAACATAATTGTTTCTGTACCTACTTACTTATTTGCTTACTCTCGTTCTAATTTTCATTTATACTACTTACATACTTACATACTTACTTACTTACTTACATACTACTTACTTACTTACATACTACTTACTTTCTTACATACTACTTACTTACTTACATACTACTTACTTACTTACATACTACTTACATACTTACATACTTACATACTTACATACTTACATACTTACATACTTACATACTACTTACTTTCTTACATACTACTTACTTACTTACATACTACTTACTTACTTACATACTACTTACATACTTACATACTACTTACATACTTACATACTTACATACTTACATACTACATACTTACTTACTTTCTTACAAATTTACTTATTTACCTACTTACCTACTTACTTATTCATTGATTACTTGCATATATTTTCATGTACGTATTCATTCATGTATGCATGCGTTATTTAATTATTAATTTATTTGTTTATTTATTCATTATTAATTTACTTATTCATTTATGTGTTTGTTTATTTACTTATCTATTTGATTATTTAACTACTACTTCTTCTTCTTCTTCTTCTTCTTCTTCTTCTTCTTCTTCTTCTTCTTCTTCTTCGTCTTCTCTTTCGTTCTCTCTTTCTTTCTCTCTTCTTCTTCAGTTTGTTTTTCTCTCTAGTCCTTTCTGTTTCTTTCTTTCTTTTTTTTACTAATCATTTTTTTCTGCCCCATAGAAGCACCCTTGTGCCCTGCAAATTGATGGAAAAAACATGTTCAACAGCTCCAGATATTTTTTGTAGGGTTGTACATCGTCCTTCGTTCCCGATTTTTCTCTTCTTGTTTTGCCATCTCCTTCGCCTTCTACCATCATCTCTCCATTCCAGCAACTGGAAATCAATCTGTCAAGGGAACAGCCTTTCTTGGGGATCGATCATATACAAAAATACGACTTGTGGCAATGTCATTAGTAGGACGCAGTGAACGTGGTAAACTGTTCATGACCTAAACTGATGGAAATATTTCTCAATTCGCTCATGGCAACTTCTTCGAACGCCCTCGATCACAGCGACCGTCAACACTAAATATGGTTTTTATGAAGGCACATGGAATCGTTTTTACTTTATATGTGTAAATATATAGGATCCATACTCGCTGGGAACTAACGGAGTTTCAGAAGCAAATGAGAAAGAGGTAGCGAAACACATTCTATAGAAATAGTTTAAATAGAAAGCAAAGAAACAAAGCCTAACAACCTTGTGTCAGACGGAGAGACAGACGCGCGGACATATATACAGACAGGTGTACGGTCCAACACAGATGAGAATCAGATTCCGCAAAGATCATAGCGACATAGCAGCACAGAGGAGAGAGACAAGAGGTTAGCAAACAAACGATCAACGAAGACAAACATGACAATGACGATACCAGTAGTAACTTCCTCTTGATCAATTCTTGGGATGTTAAGAAGAAGAAGAAGAAGAAGAGGAAGAAGAAGAAGAAGAAGAAGAAATGAACTGTTTTTTTATAATGCAACCTGTAAACTATGATAAGCAACGCCCCCCCCCCCCCCCCACCCCCACACACACCACACACCCCACACCCCACACACACATATAATTACGACTCGATCCAGAGAAGTATAAATGCTGATCGCCTTAAAGCCTTTGACAAAATGGCCTTGGATTCTGATGATTCTGAGTGCATGACCGAACATGAAGCCATTCCCACGCAAACAGAGCAGTTTCATCTGAACAGGTAGGCTTTTAACTGGAATTGTCGATGTGCCAGTTATTCAAAAACACAGTCATGGGAGTCCTTCGTTTCAGAGCGGAGATTTAGGATGCCGACTTGCCCGTGCGTCTGATGGTAATACAAGCAGGGGTTGTAAATGTGTCCTCAGGGTCTGTTGAATTCTTGGTGGAATTACCAGAGGCGTTTTTACCAAGGAGGTTCATGACTGCTTTGTGATTATATCGGTCATAAACCTCTTACAGAGGAAGAGGAAAGGTCCAATAGTGGTAGACATGCACGCACGCACGGACACACATGCGCACGCGTGCACGCACGCACGCACGCACACACACACACCACACACACCACACACACACAACACACCACACACACACACACACACACACACACACACACACACATGTGCGCGCACAGAGGAGAGAGAGGAGAGAGGAGAGAGAGAGAGAGAGAGAGATGAGAGAGAGAGAGAGAGAGAGAGAGAGAGAGAGGAGAGAGAAGAGAGAGAGGCACAGAGACTTAGAGAGACAGAAAGAGACAGAGAGAGAGAGAGAGAGAGAGAGAGAGAGAGAGAGAGGGGGGGGGGGCAGAGAGACTTAGAGAGAGAGAGAGAGAGAGAGAGAGAGAGAGAGAGAGAGAGAGAGAGAGAGATGTGAAGAGTTCAAATGGCCAGCCAATGGCGGGGCTGTCCCGTTTCCTGTTGCACATTCTCCTGCCAGAAAAGAACACTAGAAAGGGACATGCAAAACAAACAACGAACTATCCCTCGTCGGCCTTGTTCCGGAGATATTATTAGAGTGGGGAGTGGTCTGCTTCAGAGGCATGTGCGGCACAGACTTTTGGCCTTCTTTTGAAACTTTACCGACAGAAACAAGGACGGTGATGAGGCCACTTTTCCCTCTGTATATGTCCCTCTCTTTGAGTCGATGCCGTGTCTGAGTGAGGTTATTTCTTTTCTTTTCTTTTTTGTCTTTTTTTTTCTTTTTCTTTTTTTTTTGGGGGGGGAGGAGGGGGGTCGGTGGTGATTGTGGTGGTGGTTTTGTCTGTGTTTCTGTCTTCCCGCTCTTTGTGTCTGAGTGCTCTCTCTCTCTCTCTCTCTCTCTCTCTCTCTCTCTCTCTCTCTCTCTCTCTCTCTCTCTCTCTCTCTCTCTCTCTGCGTGTGCGTCTGTGCGTCCGTGCGTGCGTGCGTGCGCGCGTGTGCGCATGTGCGCGTGCGCTCGTGAATGTTTGTGTTTACTCGCGCTGTACTTTTGTTCTTTGAATCTCACTCCCACGTTTGTCTCTGATCTAGCTATCGATTTTTATTGTTTGTTTGTTTGCTTGCTTGCTTGATTTTCATGAAGTAAGTAATGTACAGAATAGAATGAGAATAATATAGAGCATGTCTCCCTTCAGAACGTTGAGAAAGAATACCTTTGACGTGTGTGTGTGTGGTGTGTGTGTGTGGGGGGGGGGGGGGGGGGGGGGGGTTCGTTGTGTGTCGTTTCTGCGTTGATGTTGTGTTATTATTATTATTTTTTGTATCGTTGTTGCTGTTGTTGTTGTTGTCGTTGCTGCTGTTGACGTCGTAGTCGTTCTTGTTTTTTTTAATATTCTTTCGTTGTTGTTTTCATTTGGTTGTCGTTGTATGGGGGGATGTGTTCTCGTCATCCTGTTGTCCTCTTGTTCTATTGCTGTCTTTGGTTTTGCTTTGTTGGTGGTGGTGGTGGTGGTTGGCTGCTTGTTGCTGTTGTTGTTTTTGTTCTTGTTGTTCTTGCTTAAGTTTTTTTTCATTCGTGTTCATGCTGGTGTGTTGTTGTGGTTTTGTTTTTCAGTTACTGCAGGTCTTTTTCTATGTTGTATTCTTAGTTCCAGGATGTTTGTTCTACATCTTAGTTTTTTATGTGTGGGGCAATCTCTCAAGGGCACAGTCTTTCTTGGAGATCAATTGTATATAGAAACACGGATCAGGACAACGTCAGGAGTAGGATACAATGAACGTCGTAAACTGCTGCTATGTCAGACAGGACGACAGAAACAGGTAGTCTGACCTGATGGAAAGATCTCCCCATTCGCCGTTAGAACTTTGTTTCTGTCACCTTCAACCACAGGAGCTGTCATCATTAAATCAGTCACATAGAGCCATCGAGTTGTTGTTGCACTTTTTGCGAACAGATGTTTTACCGTCAACACGGGACTTCGTCAATTCCAGGGGTTGGGGAATTGAGGAGCTTGTTGTAAAATGCACTCTATGGGTATTGCGAAATGTTTGTTTTAGGTAGACAGACACACAGACAAATGGATGGTCTGACATCGATTTAAATTAGATTCTGCCACAGTCATTGACACAAGCTGGTGCTAGCTGCGTGTTATGAAGATAAGTTATAGTTGTTTCGTGTTGTTGTTAGATTCTTGGCGAGAGTAACTGGAGAAAGACAGAGAGAGAGAGAGAGAGTGAGAGAGAGAGAGGGGAGGGAGAGAGAGAGAGAGAGGGGGGGGGGCGGGAGGGAGGAGGGAGACAAAGACAAAGAGAAGAGAAAGAAGACAGAGACGGAAATGACTTGTGGAATTGTGTATTTCTTAACTAGACTACCTGAGAGAGAGAGAGAGAGAGAGAGAGAGAGAGAGAGAGAGAGGAGAGAGAGAGAGAGAGAGAGAGAGAGAGAGAGAGAGAGAGAGTATGATTCTTATCAACACCTAAAGCGATCAAGATAAAAAAAAATCTATCACATTTAACCTTTGATCAATATCAAAATAAACTAGTTCGATCGTATGTTTTACCCTGGGTTGTGTACTCTGCTGAAACAGTCGCGGCATTCATCTGGGATTCCAGCAAGCGGAGTAGCCCGGTCCTAAATGCTCTCTTGTTTCAAGCTCCGGTTGCGGGTCGGGACTACCTTCGGGTATTGATTCAGGGAAATATATTCCAATTTGCTGGCCAAGTTGGCAGCGTCGCAGAGATCCAGCATTAATGAGCCTGGATTCTGTGTCTCTACTCTTGAAGAAGGTAATCAGTATGGGGGTGACATCCGCACTTTGTACCACATGACCCCATTCTGGCACGAAATGGTCCTTCTGGGAAAATTGGCTGGAAGGCATCTGCAGAGAACGCTCGTAAGTAGGAATCCAAGAAGGACTTGGTTTTATTTCCTTCCCGTTTTTACTGCTACCAAAGAAGTCACGTTTTCACCTGCGGTCGTGCTTAGTTTCTTTGTCTGTCCGTCTATCTATTGGCAAGATTACAGAAGAAAGAGCCGACAGAACTGATTTATCACCAGACATGATAGAGAGATGAAAGGTAGTAGCTCCGGTTCGAATGCAATCTTTTTTTTTTTTTTCTTTTTTTTTCGGATTCGGATCACACGGTCGGTTCAGGATTTAGGCATCAATATTGTTTTCAAATTTCAACTGAATTCGGACATCAAATGGAAAAGCAAATGACATTATCATCCATGTGTTCTTAACAATACGATACACACGTAGAAGAAACAAAACAAAACAAAACAAAACAAAACAAAACAAAACCTTTACATGATATAAACTTTTGCTGTTAGCATTTCCCATACCCTCTTACAAGAAAAGAAAACAAATGTAGAAGGGAAATAACTCTTCTTTGTCCGTTTTTTACCATTAAAAGAATAGTGTGCAAGAACAGTTCGACCCTAGTGGGGGTCTTCGCTCTCCCTAGTGCCTGTGCTGTTGTTGGTTTATCTATTTATTTATTTATTTGTTGTTTGTTCTTTGGATTATTCATTTACTTATTTGCTTGCTCATTTACCCAATTATCTAAAAAATTTTCCATTTTTCTCTTTATTCATTTGTTTGAATTATCTATGTATTTATTTGTGTGTGTGTATTGTTTTGTTTTTCATTTCCATTTAGTGTCCTTGCTCTCAGCGCACTTATTCTGGTTTTCGTGTATCCATACTTCGGTTAGTCTCATCATATCTCATTACTACAAGTCTACAAGAAGCAGCCAGCATTACATCGTCATGGCACAACCCACCAGAGGATGCACTGTACTGCTGAAGCTAGTAGTGTTCGGATCTTAACATACGCAGGACACCCCTTAAAACGGCCCTTGCTGACGATAACGTTGGCTGCTTCGCAGAGTCAGCATCCGTGAGCTCTCTACAACGTACCACGCCAACAGCGTGAACACAAATTCATCATAGGCATCGACACCGGGAGGAAATAAAAACTGAGATCACTGAAAAGAACAAACTACGAAGGGACAAGAAATAAAGGTTTCGTTTTCATTATGATGAGCAATGTGCATCATTATGATCATGATGATCGTTTTCATTATGATGAGCAATGTGCATCATTATGATGATGATGATCGTTTTCATTATGATGAGCAATGTGCTTCATTATGATGATGATGATCGTTTTCATTATGATGAGCAATGTGCATCATTATGATCATGATGATCGTTTTCATTATGATGAGCAATGTGCATCATTATGATCATGATGATCGTTTTCATTATGATGAGCAATGTGCATCATTATGATCATGATGATCGTTTTCATTATGATGAGCAATGTGCATCATTATGATCATGATGATCGTTTTCATTATGATGAGCAATGTGCATCATTATGATCATGATGATCGTTTTCATTATGATGAGCAATGTGCATCATTATGATCATGATGATCGTTTTCATTATGATGAGCAATGTGCATCATTATGATGATGATGATCGTTTTCATTATGATGAGCAATGTGCATCATTATGATCATGATGATCGTTTTCATTATGATGTGCAATGTGCATCATTATGATGATGATGATCGTTTTCATTATGATGAGCAATGTGCATCATTATGATCATGATATGTTTCAGAACTCCAGTCTGGCTTTAGTTCATATGTCACTGCTGTACTCTATATCATTTTGTTTTCTTTTTTTTTCTTCTTTTTTTACTATAGCCCGTAGTTAACAAGGCCCGGGATATACAGGCACCTTGAGTGTTGGTCAGAACAGCGATCAGTGTTCTCTGAGCTTTACTCATTCAATCGATTACACTCGACTGTGTGGTTTCGATCTCTGCTTTCAAGCCCATAGCACATTCAGCTGTTCGTTGAAGCCAGCTGGGGTTGAAAACATTCCTGTTTAAGTATTTCTGGCGGAACTCAAACGCACCACTTTCCAGCTCTTGACACTTGACATTAGCCACTGCCCCCCACGGCAGAGTGTTACATTCTGCATGTTTGATCCCATGAGTTCAGAGGGAATGTTGCACGGTTAGCACATGTCCTTTAATACACTGTCTCTTTGCAAAGTCTGAAATGTTTCTGCTTAAGTGCAGGGCTTCTTTTGTACTGATTTGCACTGATTCGTACCGATTTGTAATTTTCTTGTTTATTACTCCAATCGTATTCAGGCTTTTATGCTACCATTCGTTTGTACAGGTTTTAACGAAAACATGTATTCATTTACTTATTCATTTGTTTATTCATTTATATACTCAATTTAAAAAAAAAAATTCATTAATTTATTCATTTATTTATGTATTTTATTTATTTATTCATTTATTCGTTGTTGTTTTTTTAATTTATGTATGTATCTATTTAGTCATTTATTATTCATATATTTATTTATTACTTATTCATGTACTTATTTATTCGCTTATCTACTTGTTTATTTTTCACTTCTATTTGTTTATTTGTTTGTTTATCAGTAGTAGTAGTAGTAGTAGTAGTAGTAGTAGTAGTAGTAGTAGTAGTAGTAGTGGTGTTATTATTATTATTATTATTATTATTATTATTATTATTATTATTATTATTATTATTATTATTATCATCATTATTATTATTATCATCATCATAATCATTATTATTATTTTTTTTAAATTATTATTTGAAGCAGCTGTTTGTTAATGCATTACGTAGGTTCATAGAAAATTTGTTTTCTTTGCTGTACATATTCTGTCCTTTTCTTTTGTCGCTCCAACATTTAGACAATGCCAGCTTTTGACATGTCTACTCCTTCACAGACATCTAAGATCAATGCACTCTGGCACCTTATCGGAGCTGGAAACGCGGCAGTGGATCGTGCTCATCTTTAAACGACCTGTTATGAGTCTGTCACGTGCAGCGCACCAGAAACGGGTGACGTGTTTTACAAATTATTCAGAAACATTGGGTAGCCCCACCTCCCTCCCTCCCTTTACCCCCTTTGGTGACCACATCCACATTGTAGTTTGTTTGTTTTTCAGGATGATATTGAACATGCGAAGGAATATGGTCCGGGAACAGCGGTAAACTACTCCTTAGGAACAAATATTCGAACAGCAGATGGACAGGAATTTCCAGTGACAAGTTTAGGATAAATGTAAGTAGTTCTGCTCGTGCTTTTGGTCCTGCTTTGTGTTCCGTTCCACTTCAGAGGCATTACACCGCGTTTCTGTCATCCGCCCATAACCATAGCCTGGTTCGACATCGGCACTACACAGGCAGCAGCCAATATCAAATCGTCATCAGACTACCAACCAGAGGAGACACTGCACTGCTGCCGAGTACCCGATGATGTTCAGTTGTGCCTGTTCTGTTTCAATATAGGCAGGACACTTTCTACTAAGCCCCCTACTGATGGCAATAATTGCTTGGTCGCGGAGCCAGCGTGAGTGAGCTCTCCCTCAGGAGTGCGCTACCACTGAACTTAACTAAGTGCACAGACATGGAGAGGTAATCGCTACTGAAAGCACCATGACAGCAGTTTAAGAAGGGTAATAGAATTGGAAACCTTTTGTTTTCTCTTAATATTGATCAATGAGGATGAGCATGATGAAGATGATGCTATGGTTTCTAATCTGATCTGAGACTGAATGCCAGGGCTGCACTCTAGGCTTACTTTCACGATATATCCCAGCGCCAACCAAGCCCGAGAATCAAAGAAATCTGCAGTGCTGGTCTGGAACATTTTAGCAACAAGCTCAGACACGGGTCCATTGAAGAGATGAAACTCGACTACATGGTTTCAGTCTTCCAGCCGAGACCACTGGATACTCAACTCTGGAAAGAACCAGCAGGGGCAAAGATAAATGGAAATGATGAAACTGAACAAGCTTTAGCTTTCCCTAACTGTTTTTGTTTTCTTGATTTTTTTTTTTTTATAGGAACAGGTCTATTCTGTAAAATCGTGCTGGATAGACAAATTGTAGCCAAATACGGATCCGTTATATACTGGTAGAGATCTGTTCTGTAAAGTGGGATCAAATGATCCATTATCTGTTCAGCAATATCACAAGATAACATTTCACTTCTCTGAACATGATTACTGTGAAGTTACCGTTCACCATTTGAACACTGGCAAGATTTTTTTTTCAAGAAAATTCAAAGTTCTCAGAGAGAGAGAGAGAGAGAGAACGAACGAACGAACGAACAAACAAAATTTAATGATAGGCCAATCTGCCCATGTCATCAGGGGGTATGGAAATTGGAAATGTGAGGGGGGAAAATGATGATAATACTAAAATAAAATGGGAAAAGCAAAAGTATAATTATCTTCAAATGAATCAAACATCAAACATCGTACAAGAAGTGGTTTCTAGTATTAAAGGCTTTACATAAATACACAGCAAGAGGTTTACATATTCTGACATCTGAAAGTAACAAAGTCAGTTTGAATGCATTTGGATGACTATGGTATTTGGCTGGGATAAAGGTTTTCCGTAAAGAACTGTATTCATTACACACTAGTATAAAATGCAATTCAGATTCTTCAATACCAGGACAAAATGGACAATCATTATTTATTCTTGTAATTGAGAATCTAGACTTATGAATTCTTAGTTGTGAAACTCCAAGTCTAATTCTTGTCAAGTATTTTCTAAGAGATGGATTTTTTATTCTAGACAAATATTCTGGAACATCATAGAGTTGTCGAAAAGAAGAATAGAACTGAAATCTTTCTTTTGAGTTAATAGCAGCGTCTAAGTCTTGTAAATAACAGTCAACAAGTCTTTGTTTGAAGGCATGCACAAAACATTTAACATTTTCCACCCCTTGATTTTCCCACACAAATCCGAAACCATATTTATATAATGTCAAACATATATTACTTACCCAGTTCTTTTTGCCATTATAATGCAGACTACATAACATTTTATAGGATTTTCTTGGGATACGGCTGTTTTCCATACGGGTCAATTTCAGCCAATATTTTACACATTTTATGAAAGTCTGAATATATAACGGGTATCTGCCAGATTCGGAATATATAAGTGCACTTGGTGTGTGAACACTCACATTCAGAAGACGTTTAATAGCTAAAAAGGTGTAAGAGAGGAGAGAGAGAGAGAGAGAGAGAGAGAGAGAGAGAGAGAGAGGAGAGAGAGAGAGAGGAGAGAGAGGAAAGAGAGAGAGAGAGAGTCACACATACACTCACACACGCACGCCTGCACGCACTCATGTATGTACAGACACACGCACACGTATGCGCGGGTACACACACACACACACACACACACACACACACACACACACACACACACACACACACACACACACACACACCACACACATGCGCGCGCGCGCACGCACGCACGCACGCACGCACGCACGCACGCGCACACACACATACACACACACACTCGAAGCTTGTACATTCTGACCCGACTGGTAAACAGAACGTTAAAAAAAAAATGTACTTTGGTGTTTTAAAAGCATAAATATCTACTTCCCCCCTTTCATTTTGCAGTAAAGACAACATTCATTACACCTTATATTACGGTACAAATCCAAATCAGACAGTGGCCCCATGATCCCTTAGATCTCTGCTGTCCGGATTCCCTCCTTAGTTAGCAGTGGAAAACCCTCAGATTGTAAGTCTTCCATCCACTGACTATGCCTGTTAATTTACATAAAGCATTAAGCAGACTATGTTTGTCAAAGCCAAGCTTGCATGTCAAAAGCCTTACGGTCAAAAAAGCGTATCGCTTTTATCTTTGGTCGGTTTTGCACGTGAAAGGTTTCACGGTCAAAGCCTCTGGCTTTTATCTTGCCAGTGTTTTGCGCCAGTCATTGATATCATTCTTTTTTTTTATATCTGCTTGCTTCGGTTCTCGCCCCCGGTCATTCTACTTGCAAAGCTGAATAACATTCATTAAAATTTATGGACAAGAATTCTTTCAACGTATTTGCTGTAATCACGCACAAAGCTTTCCTTTCCAAGGGGGAAAAGGTCGTCTTGATGTGTTTGCCAAAATCAAAAAGAAAAGATTTCTTGTGATTGCACAAGTTTTGATGTAGCTATCATAATTCCAGACAAAGGATTCTTTTAAAATATTCTATCATAACTATAGACCACGTATTCCTGTCGGCGTGTTTGCTAGAATCACACACAGATTCCATTTGATGTATTCTTCTTTGTAAGCATGTATAAAATTATTCCTTTCGGCGTAGGTCCTACATCTCACAATTCTTCACGATCGGTTCCGTCTTGATATATTTTACATAATTCTAAAGAACAGACTCCTTTTGACATATTTGTCATAATTCTAGACAAACGTATTTCTTTTGATGTATTTGTCAGTATTATAGACAAAACATTTCTTTTTGAGTTATTTGTCAGAGTTCTAGACAACAGAATGCTTTTAATATATTTGTCAAGATTCTACGCAGCAGATTCTTTTTTCTATGTTTGTAATGATGTGTAGATAACATTCCCTTTTATTAATGTGTTTGTCATGGTTGTAAACAATAGAGTCTTTTTGAAATTCTAGATAACAAATTTATCCTGATGTGTCTGTCACAACGCTAGATAACAGATTCCTTTTGATACATTCGTCATGCTTCTAAAGAACAGATTCCATTTAGTATATCTATCACGATTCTAGACAACATATTCGCTTCAATAGCCAATAAATATATGGCGGAACTATGCTGATATGCTGTATTCAGGAAGACCATTGCGAATTTCATGTAACATTGTCAGAAATCAGATAAAACCGGATATACACAATAGATGGAATAGGTTCAAGGAGAAACAAGTTGAAAAAACAACAACACACACACACACACAAAACAACAACAACAGGACGATAAATAAGACAACGCTGAGGAAAACAAAACAAAACAAAACAAAACAAAACAAACAAAAATGCAATTCAACAGGCGTGCCTTGCCACACAGCATATTATGCGCAACATCACTTTTAATACAACAGTGCAGAGAGAGAGAGAGAGAGAGGGGAGAGAGAAAGAGAGAGAGAGAGAGAGAGAGAGAGAGAGAGAGAGAGAGAGAGAGAAGGGATAATCAAATCCAGCCATCCAGCTCATGCTTTATCCCATCGAAGCATGAGGATTACTTTCTCTTTGATGCCATCTCGTTCCCCGTCCCCTCTAAACGATAAATTTGATAGCACTGCCTAATAAGGGTCAAAACGCTCGCCACAATCAATAGCCCACATCTCCACATGGCCTTTTTTATACGAACATTAGAGTTTAATAAAATCACACCGTTTGGGAAATGGGTGCAATCGATGGACATCTTATTCCGGACATCCAGGATTTGATTGTGAGCGGCGGTTAATGGATAAACGCAGGAAAATTGTTCTGATTCCCGAGGTCAAAATGTATGCTGAGCTGCCAGGTCCAAACCACTCTTTCTGAATACGCAATCACAAGATCAAAAGACAGACGCTTAAGTTCATGTGATGGCTGAATTCGTCAGAAAGATAAAAATACCCATATCACCCCCTCTCTCCTGTTTCTGTCTTCTCCCTGTTTCTGTCTCTCTTCTCCCTATGTCTCTCTTTGTCTCTGTCTGTCTTTCTGTCTGTCTGTCTGTCTCTCTTCTCTCTCTCTCTCTCTCTCTCTCTCTCTCTCCTCTCCTCTCTCTCTCTCTCTTCTCTCTCTCTCTCTCTCTCTCTCTCTCTCTCCCTGTACGGCGAAGTCCCAGTCGTCATTGAATATATCCTTCTGCTACTCGCATTGACAATCTATCAATCAGTCGACTCCCCTCGATCATTACGACGACGCGGCACGACCTAGTTTCAAGTCTATGGTTGGAGAAAAGAAAGTCTTTTCGGATCTGGTAAATTCAATATTTTGTGTGGCTTTGAAGCTGCAAGTACGCGGTTTAAAATATTTCTGTTCCAAACTAGTCTTCGAACGATTACTGACCTATTGTTATTATTATTATCATCATCATCATCATTATTATTATTATCACTATTGTTATGGTGATGATTAATATTATTGTTATCATTATTATTATAACTGTTATTCTTGTTGTCTCGAAAGAAAATTTACTTTGCTGCAGAACAAAAAGAAACAAATTAAACGACAAGCAGGACGCTTTTTCACCTCTTTGATCCTTTTCAGTCAAGACAAGCAACATTCAAGAAATGAAAATGAAGAAAGAACAATCACTTATCTCCTCAAATTGGGCACAAAATGAATGTGGCTTAAGTTCATTTTAATTTCCGACCGCAGTCATCTCTCTTCGAAACTGTCATCATCATCATCATCATCATCATCATCATCATCATCATCATCATACATCATACATCATCTCTTCTTCTTCTTCTTCTTCTTCTTCTTCTTCTTCTTCTTCTTCTCTTGACACAAGGTTCCCAACATACATGTTGAGTGTGTTCCAGTGGCAGTTCCTCTGGCCTGGCAAACTCATTTAATCTTTAATATCTATGGAACCTGTACGTTCCCCTAGAGAGCAACAAAGACCCTTCTACGTTAAGTTAAAATAGATTTAGTATTGACAGTTACTGTGTTCCATGGTGCCAGAAAAGTTCCAATGGGCGACGACCTGGAAAACTTTCCATCAATTCAGACTGATTGCAATCTCCTATTTAGGTCAACAGCAGTTTACGACATTCATTGTGCCTGCTTCAGACGTTGCCATGCTTCGTATTTTTGTGTAAAATCGATGCTGAAGAAACACTGTGCCCTTGAGGGAAACACTGTGCCCTTGAGGGATGGCTCTGTTGTTGCCAGAAGGGGGACAGAAAGGCAGAGGGACAACAAAAGGAGACAAAGAACAAGAATGAAAGACGATGGACAACCATGAACAAACTTCTTGCGTCACAAAACGTATTCCTTAGTACAAAGGTTTTGAGCAAAAGCATACCTTTACAGTGTGTACAGTGTGTACGAAAAAAAAATGATAAAGGGTAAAGTTAAATCAACAAAGAAGAAAAGAAAGAAAGGAAGGAAGGGAGGAAGGAAGTAAGAAAGGAAGGACAGTGTGAATTAACGAAGGAAGGAAGAAGGGAAGGAAGGAAAGAAAGTAAAGACGTAGAAGAAGAAGAAACAAGAAGGAGAACAAGAAGAAGAAGAATAGGAGGAGGAGGAGCATGTTCTGTGTTGTGTCTTCTTCACCAATAGCTCCACGTCACCAGGATGATCATCCGTGTCGTGACACAAGGTTATTACTATAAATAGAGAGTGCGCTTTGGCACCAGTTCGCCTTTCCCTTGCGAAACACATTTAGCTTCTAATGTTCACAGACTCCATCTGCTCACATACAGAGCAACGTCGGCTCTTTTTCCGTTAAAATAAAACTAATATAGTGTTGGAAGTTAAAGCGCTCGATGGTGCCAGAAAATTCCAATAAACGAGTGGGGAAACCTTTCTGTTAGGTCAGGTGACCTGATTCTGATTGGTTATGTAGCTTAGCTCAGCAGCAGTTTACAATGTTCCTTATGCCCCACCATAGATCTTTGTATTGCGTTCGTGGTATTTGTGGGTGTTTTGTTTTGGTCGATCGTCAAGAAATGGTGTGCCCCTCAAAGCTAGCTTACTTGTACCAGCCACAATAGCGAAGTGGTTAACGCTGTGGCTCCCCGGTTGGGAGGTCGAGGGTTCGATTCCCATGTGAGATTTTTCTGCCCCTACTGGTTCCTACCCAGGGATGAGTTGGCTATGGGCACAGTTGGGAAGACTCGGATCACACAGTCGAGTTTTATCCACTAAGTGGATGCCTCTCTGAGAGTGTTGCTCAAATACCCTATCACTGCAGGTATCTGTATCTCTTGGGCCTGGTTATATCGGGATATATTATTATGAAAGCAAGCGTAGAGTATAACCCTGCCATGCAGTCACAGACCGGAATGGAAATCCATATCATCATCTTCATCATCCTCATTCTCATCGATCAGCATAAAAAGTCTCACATTCTATGACTCTTCATGTCCTGCTGTC
>CM031595.1:61668689-61673689 GCA_018398815.1 Conus ventricosus | reverse complement strand
TGAAAGGTCGATGGTTTAATTTTCAGTGTTTCTCAAGACAGAAACCTGAGCTGCCTGATCTTAATGTGAACAACTGATTGTCAGGTCCTTGACACCATAGTGACTTTCATCTCTGTGGTTCGGCAGGATGGATACGACACGAATCAAAGATGGAGGAGGAGGGATGGTGGTTTGTGGTTAACATTGGAAAGAACGAGACTACAAAGGAAAGGATCAGAAAGAATCAATAACCATAAGCTAAAAACAAAATAGAACAATCCAGTCCTTATCAAAGTACAGCTAGCATATAATCATGACACAAAATTGATCTAGTATATATATATTAATATATATATATAAAAATATATATATTAAAGAAATATATATAAATATATAAAATCATAGTTAAAAAGCCACTCAGGAACGTAAAAAGTGCTCAACCAAGTAGGCGAACGACAATACCAGTTTAAATAGGAATTTAAAATGAAGAGGTTAAACCTACAAGCTTGTTCCAGCTAAAAGCGCTCTCCCTCAGGTATACAATACAATTGGCACGCCACCGGTGTTATATATTGTTTGTGTGGGCGTGTGAGTATCTTGTGCGTGTGCCACTGAGGCCTGCCGGTTTATCTTTTTTGGGGCGCGTTCAGGGGGACGTTCCACGGAAAGGTGCATTGCCAAAGATTTCCATGTATTGCTGCAATTAGTTTATCATTCCTACTTTGGAGTTTCAGGATGCTAGGTGGGGTATTTACATAATAAATTCAGCCACTTTTCTGTGAGTACATAAGTTGCATTTTTTAGAAATGTGGTTGTATGGTGTTGCTCTTTTTATAATTATCCATGATATGTGTAATCTATTTTCTTATTTTTCAGCTATCCAAATATAATTACTTAAATCTGTTTTGGTTTTTATATTTGTTCATTTTGGAAAGACTGTTTATGGTTTGCATATCTGTTTAAGAAGTGTTGGGCCCGGTGATTTCCTATATAGATTCTTTATCACGGTCTGTGTTACCGTAGCTTTGGTACACAATATTGTTTGTAGAGGACATTTAGTATTCAAAGGGCACTGGTCTTTTTTAGT
The DNA here is from genome assembly GCA_018398815.1 of Conus ventricosus. Taxonomy (NCBI): domain Eukaryota; kingdom Metazoa; phylum Mollusca; class Gastropoda; order Neogastropoda; family Conidae; genus Conus; species Conus ventricosus. The sequence goes on along the minus strand of CM031595.1, from coordinate 61,672,623 downwards.
GCAATAGCAAGATATCCCCTTTCCTCACCTCTTTGTTGTGTTGTTTTTGGTTTATTGGAAGAATCAATTATACTTTTAAAGGCTGGGCCTACACGAGTATGATAGCTTGACGGAATTTTTGTTGGAATATTTTTGAGAGTACATGTTCTTTAGGGAATGATGTTTTAAGGATTCGAGGAATCTTTTCCAACGTTAGTTTTTGTTCTTCCATCAAATGAGGGTTATACCATATAATTTTTCTTCCTGTTTTTTCCTGTTACTGTTCAATGTTGTTTATCTGGGTTGTATTGTAATTTATAGTTGTAGCCCACTTTTTTTCAGCGCCTCTTGATATTCAAGCTGCGCACTGTTAAATTCTTTCTCATGCAATGACAGTTTAGATAAATCTTTTGTTATACCATTAGTATGGTTTTTAAGATGGGAGGTGTGGGTGTTACTATAGATGTCTACGTAGACTGGTGTGTCATTAGGTTTTTTAAATGGTTTGGTATGTATGATCCTTAAGGTCTAATGTTGAAGTCTACATAATTTACTGTTTTTGTTGGCTTCTACTGTGATTTTTAGGTTATGGCCTTTGAAAATTTTACAAAGTTCTATTTTCTTGTTTTTCAATGATTTTGGTTTATTTTATAACGTGGCAAGACCGTCACACTGTAAAAGCCAACCTGTTTACCAATTATTTTTCTTATATGAGACAACAAGAAAAGTCCAACTAATTCAACACTTTTATCTCCATCATAAATCCCATCGAGACATCGTATGTGGAATTTCTGATTGTTTTTTTTAAAAATCCAATTTCACTGTTTGCTATGGAGAAGGGTTTTCTGAGTGGAATGTTTTCCATCTCAGAAACTGTTTATATTTGTATATTTGTTGGCGAATCTTAGAGCTTTAGAGTAATTCCTCATCAATGGAAGGGTAGAAGTCCGACTACGTCAAAAGTATGAACACTGTATTTGTCTGTTTGTTCTCAATTCTTTAAACTCATTGGATAACTTCATAACTATTTTTCCAGAGATTGTATTCAGTGTTTGTTTTATGTCCTCTATTGCTTTTTTTCCTAGATCTTTTACTAATTTTTGCTAATTCAGATTTGATGGGTTTATCAATCTACAAGTAGGGTTGTTGAGAAGTTAGGTTTGTGGTCTTTAAGGTTTATAAAGGCTTCTTTCATGCTGTTTGCTTCTATCCTATCACCTAAATCCCATCTGGTCCCAAGTCTTTTTCTTTTTGTCAGATGTTTGTCATATGTGGTCATACAGCTTTTTTATATAATTTATTCTGAATATTTTTGTTGAGGAGTTTGAGAGTACTCATTAGTTTTTCCATTTTATAGAAATGTTTTGTCTTGATCCCGCCTTAATGAATACTTTTTTGTCATTCTGGATTTGTTTTATGTTATTATTCAATGTTGAATAGGAAAATTGTTAGTTGTTTTTTCCTGAAATCCAATATTAGCTATTTAGTTTTTTTTTCATGCTTTCTCAAAGGTTTCATTTCATCTATTATATGTGGCGATTTCCATGACTAAACCATAAGTTTTTTTTATCGTCCTGTGTCATCTGGTTCAAAAAGAAAAATGCTTTCCGACCTCTGTTGCGCACAAAAGTTTCAGACTGCTCTATGAGTTTTTTCATGTAGAGTTGTGATTTGAAAAAAGGTATATTTTGGTTGACTGCCCAAAGCTAATTCTCTCCATATTAAATTTAGGTTCTGATAGAGCACAGGTTCAACGTTAGGAGCAATCAAATAAAATCAGAGTTAAAAAGCCAATAAGGACGTAAAAAGTGCTCAACCATGTAGGGAGCGACATACAAAAAAGAAAAACCGGCAGGCCACGTGCCACACGCACAGAACTCACACGCCACACACCACAATAATAACACCGGTGGCGGTGCCCAATTGTATTATGGTAATACCCTGAGAGAGCGCTTTTAGCTTGAAACAAGCTTGTAGTTTTAACCTCTTCATTTTAAAATCCAATATTAAACTGGAAAATCGCTCCCTACATGGTTGAGTCACATTTACGTCCTAAGTGGCTTTTTAACTCTGATTTTAATGCTTGCTATCCTCACGTCGTTGAGCACTGTGGCCTAACATATAGGAGACCTAAATCTAATATGGAGAGAAATAACTTTGGGCATTCAACCAAATATACCTTTTTAAATCCACAACTCCTACATGAAAAAACTCATAGAGCAGACTGAAACTTTTGTACGCAAACATGAGGTGGAAAGTCATATTTATCCTTTTGACTGATGCCAACAGGAAATACAAAAAACTTATGGTTTTTTAAGACAAGTGTGAAATCGCCACCTTAATAGATGAAATGAAACCTATTGAAGAAAGCAAGAAAAAACTAATACTAATATTGATTTCAGAAAACCACATATCAATTTCCAACAACATTGAATAATAACATAAAACAAATCCAGAATGACAAAAAGTATTTCATAAAGGTGGACAGACAACAATTTTCTATAAAATGGAAACTAATGATACCTCAACTCCTCAACAAAATATACAGAAACATTATAAAAAGCTGTAAGACCACCTAATTACAACATCAGCAAAAAAGAAAAAGAACTTGTGCACCCAGATGGATTTAAGTGATAGGATAGAAGCAACAGCAAAGAAAGAATCCTTTTATTAACCCTTAAAGACCAACAAACCTAACTTTTCTCAACCACACCTACTTGTGGATTGATAAACCCCCCCAATCAAATCTGAATTAGGCAAAATTATAAAAAAGATCCTGAAACAGCAATAGATGACATAAAAACAAACTACTGACTACAATCTCTGGAAAATAGTTATGAAGTTATCCAATGGTTTTAAAGAATTGAACAAACAGACAAATACAGAGTTCATTACTTTGACATAGTGACTTCTCCCCATCCATTGATGAGGAATTACTTACTAAAGCTCTAAGATTCGCCAACAAATTATACAAATATAACAGATTCTGAGATGGAAATCATTCTCCACACAAAGAAAACCCTTCTCCATATCAACAGTGAAACTGTATTAAAAAAAACAGCAGAAATTCCACAATCGCTTGTCACGATATGGATCTTATGATGGAGCTGAAACGTGTGAATTAGTTTGGACTTTTCATGTTGTACTCATATAACAAAAAATACTGTTAAACATGTTGGCTAGTACAGAGATGACGGTCTTGCCACGTTAAACAATAACCAAAATCAATTGAAAACAGAAAAAATGAACTTGGTAAAATTTTTCCAAGCCATAACCTAAAAATCACAGTAGAAGCAACAAAAAACAGTATAAAGACTTGACCTTCCGCTCGTCGAACTGAGCGGACGTTTTTTCGAGTTCTGCTCTCTTCGACCGTCCTACATTCACGATGTAATAGTTCACGACTGATTTTTTTTTGACCAACGAGTGAAAGGGGGCATTAACGTTATGCAGTGGCTTGTGTGTGTCCTCTGTGGATTTGTCTGGCTTATTTATTTCCTTTTCTGGGAAAATGATGAATCGAGCATAATGAGAATTTCGTTACAAGATTTCAATATGAGCACCTCTGTGTTCAAAGCACAACGTGCAGACGCGTCAAAGGGAAAATCTCAGTATCTTCCTCTGTCAGTGATATTTGCAGTCAAGTCCGGACACAAAAGTGAAAGAGCAATTCGCACAGAAAAAGGCGATAGGAACAATACTGGTGATAAGAAAGACATGGCTGTTCAGGAGAAGGCTGATGAAATTAACAGAAAACATGAACTGCTAGTCCACTACTCAGGAGGATATCCGAACAGGTCAGGTGGACATTGACAGGCTGAACACGAGGCAAATGAAAAAAATCGACATGTTAGAGGAGCGTGTTTGAACTGAAAACCCATAGAGACGATCTCCGGCACAAGTGAACAATTGAACGAAGAAAAACAAAAGATCTGCGTCTATCAGTTAGATTCAG
>CM031595.1:61652850-61655350 GCA_018398815.1 Conus ventricosus | reverse complement strand
AAACTGAATAAAGCCGCCGAGAGTGAGAGAGAGAGAGAGGGAGAGAGAGAGAGAGAGAGAGAGAGAGAGAGAGAGAGAGAGAGAGAGAGAGAGAGAGACAGACAGACAGACAGACAGACAGACAGACAGAAAGACAAACAGACCGACAGACAGACAAACAGGCCGACAGACAGACAAACAGGCCGACAGACAGACAGACAGACAGACAAACAGACAGACAGACAGACAGACAGACAGACAGACAGAGAGTACAAACATTCACAAATATGGTTTAAGTTTTCAAATACCATTCACAAAAAGGGACAAGTGAGGACGGGACGGGAAGAATGGGGGGCCAGAATGGTGAGGAGAGAAGGGGGGGGGGGACAGATGGAGGAGGAGGCACGTACACAAAACATATGTCAAAAAGAAAACAAGACAAATGGCCTTTGCAAAAGTTCAGTGAGTCATAGATACCACATCGCGGTACTAAATATATCACTAAATGATACTGAGACTGTCCATTCTCCTGCATTAACAGTGACAGATCCACTTCACAACACTGTGCATTAACAGTGACAGATCCACTTCACAACACTGTGCATTAACAGTGACAGATCCACTTCACAACACCGTGCATTAACAGTGACAGATCCACTTCACAACACCGTGCATTAACAGTGACAGATCCACTTCACAACACCGTGAATTAACAGTGACAGATCCACTTCGCAACACCGTGAATTAACAGTGACAGATCCACTTCACAACACCGTGAATTAACAGTGACAGATCCACTTCACAACACCGTATCACGACCATCAAGACGAGTCCTGGCGATTTGTTTGACGACCGCAGGCACGGAGAAGACTAGCCAAGCACTTCCCTCTGTCCTCCATGTTTCCATTCGTTGTGTGTTAATGTAAGTTCCTATATATCGCTAGCTTCTGCAGTGTTATGGACGCTGTCTCTACCACACCGATGGCACGGGTAAGGTATGCAAACACTCTGAGAGAAGACAGAAAATGTTCAACATGTGCTGTGGTCGAAGATGAAAATTATTTTCTGAGACAGCTGTTCAAAGTACAAACTGCTACAACTGAAGCTAAAGAACAGCTATCGGAAGATATGCTCAAACTTACAACAACAACAACAACAACAACAACAACAACAACAACAACAACAACAACAAACAAAAACCCTATGCCCAGTTGAAATACTGGGCAATGATGACTTACGAATTCGTATTGCGAAATAGGTTCATAATTGCATGAGTTTGAAAAGACGATAATGGCTTCCTATAAAGACACACATGAATTATGGTCTATTGATTAATTATGATTTCTCATAAGGGATCTTGTGACAATTGAAGTCTGAGTCTGTTGAGCCTGAGTCTGAGTCTGAATCTGTGTTTGATGTTCTAACACTCACTATGGTCTTGTGGTCGGTGTACGTCAACTGTATCGATTTTGAATCAAATTCCTTTTTAACGCTTTTATTTTCATTTTACAGCTTGTTTATTCTCTACATGTAAACCTGTTTCTTCTACGCCATTTTTCTCAACAAGCACTGTCGCCAACTGCGTAATGACGTCACATAGATTCATGTAAATTTAGTGGTAATAGTTTTGTGTGTGCCATACTAAAACAAAACAAAACAAAGAAACAGTGGAAGGCAATTGTGTGTCATTGTATGCTATACGTGTGTCAGTATGGACCGTTTTCTCACCATCAGTATCATCGCAGTAGAAGAGACTGGGAGGAATCGGTAAAAGAAAACAAAAATCACAGTCATGGAGATGAGAAACGTTGACTTCCCTGTTCTTGTTTATTCTGTGTACCTCAGCCCACCACATATTACAGCTTACGTTGGGGGGGGGGGGGGGGGGGGGGGGGGGAGAGAGAGAGACTTTCGGCGATACACAGCTCGAAGCCGTTGAGGTAGTGTGACAGGGGAATGGTTGGTACTCGTAGGACGATGACATTGTGATATTGTGATTTCCTTTTGCCGTCACGTTTGGAAGAGTAAATTATCGTATCTGCAATACTGAGTTTAGGATGCCCTCTAGACCTTGTGAGAGACCTTCAAAGGCATACTAACAAACGTGTGTGTGAGATAGCAGAAATACTTTTATTTGATGCTGGAAACCATATCATTTTGGAAGCTCGACAGTTGAAGCCTCCGAGAGAACAAACGAGTTAGCAAGCGCGCGAGCGAGCGAGAGAGAGAGAGAGAGAGAGAGAGAGAGAGAGAGAGAGAGAGAGAAGAGAGAGAGAGAGAGAGAGAGAGAGAGAGAGAGGGGGGGGGGGGAAGAGAGAGAGAGGCAGGCAGACAGACAGATAGAAAGAAAGAAAGACAGACAGACAGACAATCAGATAGACAGACAGAACGCGACAGACCAGTCAAACGGCAGTCAGACTTCGACAGCTGCAGGTCCTGAGAATACTGTCCTGGAAAGCACCAGACTGCTGTGTGGGCACTTCGGGCAGACAGAGGAAAGAAGTTGGAGGAGCTGTTTGGG
>CM031595.1:61627850-61630350 GCA_018398815.1 Conus ventricosus | reverse complement strand
ACACACACACACACACACACACACACACACACACACACACACACACACACACACACACACACACACACATACACACAATGTGGTGCTCGCGCGCTCGTTGGTAACTTCCTTTTATTTCCAAATCAGTTCTACAATATTTACAAAGGGTATGAAGAAAAAGACCAGCGTCATTCACTGTGTTAATATCAGTCGCTTGATTATCCCGCTGTATTAAACTTTAATCCCCGAACCTTTCAGAAGAATTGACGTAAATGCGAATCGTGTGGAGGGAGAGTTCGGAAATTGGACTTGGAACTCTTACTAAATAGAAACAAAAAAATATACTGAATGCGTGTCCGACAATTTAGCGCCGTTGAGTAATCCGATAGTCAGTCAATGAGTACATTAGTCTGAATTGAAGCGAGGCCATTTTGGTGCTGTCGACAAATGCGATTTGAATCGATGGTATCAGACGGTTCAGACCTCAGACGGTTTAAGTCCACCTCCTTCCTGACTGCTCTCTCTCTCTCTCTCTCTCTCTCTCTCTCTCTCTCTCTCTCTCTCTCTCTCTCTCTCTCTCTCTCTCTCTCTCTCTCTCTCGGGTGCGTGCCTTGTCGCTCTGTTTGTGCGCCTGCGTGCTTGGAGTTCGGGCACAAGCGGGCAGAAATGTGTGTGTCTGTGTGTGTGTGTGTGTGTGTGTGTGTGTGTGTGTGTGTGTGTGTGTGTGTGTGTGTTGTGTGTGTGTGTGTGTGTGTGTGTGTGTGTGTGTGTGTGTGTGTGTGTGTGTGTGTGGTGGGGGGGGGCTATGTGTGTGTGTGTGCCAGAGAGAGAGAGAGAGGGGGGGGGGGCTGACTGACTGACAGACAGACAGGTAGACAGACAGAGACATACTCAGAGAGAGCGAGAGAGAGAGAGAGAGAGAGAGAGAGAGAGAGAGAGACAGACAGACAGACAGACAGACAGACAGACAGACAGGCAGAGGGGCAGACAGACAGACAGACAGACAGACAGACAGACAGACAGAGCCAGACACAGAGACGGAGACAGGGAGACAGGGAGACAAAGACAAAGACAGTCGGTGACATGGACAGAGATCTAAGTGGAATAGTCTTTTCGTTGCTTGCTCACATTAATATTTTCTTCAACTTTTAATGATCTGCTTACTTTTCTAGCATCATCTGGTTAGTTCTTCTAGCATCATCTGTTGAGTTCTTCTAGCATCATCTGGTCAGTTCTTCTAGCATCATCTGGTTAGTTCTTCTAGCATCATCTGTTGAGTTCTTCTAGCATCATCTGGTTAGTTCTTCTAGCATCATCTGTTGAGTTCTTCCGAATAGACGTCTTTTAGCACCACCACCGGTGAGTTCATGACTATAATATCTCTCCCTTACTTTCTGATGGTGTCTTCCCAGCTTCAATGAGATTAAGGAAGAGAGCGTGAACTAGTTTCACGTCAGAAATATGCAAACATGCCATGCCTGACAAGAGTTAAAAAGCGATGTTCCGTGCGTGAACACATGCATAACGTCTTGTGCGCATATAAAATGTCATGATCGAAATATGTACGACAATGTCGGTAATATGGATGACTCGTATACACACGGCATATATCCACGCGTTAAGCATCGAAGAAAAGAGCGAGAAAGTGATTGGCTGATATTCGACTGAATGAAACGAGGAACGAAAGATTATCGCTAGCAAGCAGCTCTTCAGTCGGCTCTACCCAGATAGGCAGCCCACCGAGACAACTAGAACGTGGATAATAAAGCGCTGAAAGCTAGATCTGTGACAGAGGATAGGCGTTATGTTGGTACTCTGAATGGTGATTACGATGATGCTGATCATGATGCTAATAACGACATCAGTGATGATAGCAACAATAACAAGAAATACGACATCAGTGATGATAGCAACCATAACAAGAAATACAATGCAATGACAAGAACACAAACAAGTAGGACAAGAGCAAGAACAACAACAACAACAAGAACAACAACAACAACAACAACACCAACAACAAACAGTAGTAGTAGTAGTAGTAGTAGTAGTAGTAGTAGTAGTAGTAGTAGTAGTAGTAGTAGTAGTAGTAGTAGTAGTAGTAGTAGTAGCAGCAGCAGCAGCAGTAGTAGCTACAACAACTACTACTACTAACAATAGGAACAGTGATGATAATGATAATGACGACGACGACGACGACGACGACGACGACGACGACGACGACGACGACGACGACAAGAACAATAAGAATGATTATGATGGTAATAAGGCTCTTCTTAATTGGACAGCCATTGATTTGCGTTCCTAAGCCGCCCACTAAGGATGAACTATACTTTTTTTCTGTCCCATCTTCTGTGCCATCTCAGTGGCATTGCACCCACGCTCCTTATTCCAACCCGCCCCCCACTCCGCCCTCCCCCTCCCCCTACCTGTCAACAGCCGCATCCCAGACACCGGCGATCTACAGGGAGCAGTCACTTTCAAGTCGTCAAGAGGCATCCCACCAGAGGAGACACTGCACTGC
>CM031595.1:61612850-61622850 GCA_018398815.1 Conus ventricosus | reverse complement strand
AATACTATTCTAGGTGCACTATTACATGCTTGCAGATGAGTTAATTTTGTTTCAGTTCTGTAACGTTCCTCTTTCAAATGGAACCCATCCTCTCTCTCTCTCTCTCTCTCTCTCTCTCCTCTCTCTCTCCTTCTCCTCTCTCTTCTCTCAAAGACCTTTCTGAAATGGCAAAAAAGGTCAAAGGTCAACTCTCCTCTCTCTCCCTTCTCTCTCTCCTCTCTCTCTCTTTTTTTGTGAAAGTTTGGGGAGGTTAAGTCGGGGATCACTAAGTTGGGTTGAGTAACCAAGGCTGATGGGGGAAAAAACCCAAATTTTTCCCTTCTTTTCCCCTTTAGAAGTAAAGATCCCATCAAATTATAAGCAATCTCTCCTTTTTTTTCTCTCTCTCTCTCTCCTCTCTTCTCTCTCTCTCTGTTTTTTTTTTAAAATGTAGGATCAGGTTTTCCTTAAAAATATGGAAAGAAAAATAAAAAAAACCCGGGGTGACTGTGCAGTGTAGTCTAGCACCCAAAATTAAAGGGGAATTAGTTACTGTCGGGAAACAAAAAATATGATGGTCCCAGCGGGTGTTGCCCGTTTCTTTTTCACAGAAAGTTCAAGCGTACACTTCTTTTGAATTGGGTTTTCGATGGGGCGAAAATACCTTTCCTTCTTCAAATTTTTCATTCACAACGTACCAGGATGTCGCACGCGGCCACCGCGCACGCACGCAGCACACGCACACAAAACCACACCACACAACACCACACACCACACACACACACACACCTTTTACCAGAGAAAAAGGAAAGGCAGACTCAAAGAAACAAAGGGGGCACTTTTCAACCTGGGGATGTCAGGGAGGAAGGATAGCGCACGCCCAAACAAAACCACAGCTTGCTTACAATCTCATTATATCAGCATTTGCAAATCAAACCACTGTAAAGTCTAAAACTTTACTACACATAACCCATAAAAAAAAAAAAAATCAATGCGCATGGAGTCACACAAAAAAAACATTCTTTTTTTCCTTAAACTTCACAAAAGCATTTACTAAAATCATCAAAAAACCCGGTAAAAAAAGATTTTCTATTTTCCCTGGCCGGGTGATCGAAAATATTTCGAATCATGTTTTTCCTTTTCTTTTTTTTTTTTCTTTTTCACTGTCATTTTTCAAAAACACCATTTCATCCAACTTGGCACTGGTCGGGGTGGACCGCTGGCACTGGTCGGGTTGGACGCGGGCACGGGTCAGGTTAGGGCTTTGGGCCCCGGGGTTTTCTGCCGAAAAAGGGGCGCTGCCAGGTATGAGTCAAAACCCCGGTTCAAATTGAACATGTCTACCAGGCACGATCTTTTTCCCTTTTCCTTCCTTCACTAACGCATTCACTCTCTCTCTCTCCTTTTCTGGTCGCCATCAAGGACATGGTTGCTTTTTTTTTCTTTTGCTTTTTTTTTCCTTCATAAATTAGCAACTCTTCTCTTACACTCCCCTTAGCCCCTTCCCCTGCAACTCTAAGGGTGCTAATGTTTCAACTCGGTTTCTTTTCACTCCTCCTCTCATCTTTTGCCCCGTGAAAGGCCTACCCCCAAACCTCTCTCCTGTCTCTTCCTTTTTCCTCTTCACTCCCTAGTTTTCCCTTATTTTGTTCCTATTGTCAAAAGGTTGATACCATTGGTCGTTTTTTTCCCGCCTTGTCCCGGGGTTTCCTCCCCTCTAATTTCTTGGGACATGCAATCTAAAAAGTCACATCTACCGGCCTTCCCGGTGGTGGTCAATGGGTATTTAATTAATTAACTGGTTTCACCCCCCACACAATACCTCCCCCTTTCCATTTTAACCGGGCGACGTCCGCTTAACTGGGGCACGGGTCTTGCAAATTAGTGTATCAGTCGACCAACGTAGATCCGTCTGGCCAGACCTTTGAGACTTGGTCAAGCCACTCAGTCTGTCGCAGGGGGTGCCATCTCAGCGAAGGATAAAAATGCCTCCTCCCATGCCTAATTGGTACCGACACATGAAGTCGTCGCCTAAAAACCGAATGTTTGGTTTGGAACTTATGCCCAAATTGAACTGGCTGGCGACTGACCCGATTTGGGTTTTTTCTTTTTTGTCCGTGAAAATTTTCCCCCTTGCAAAGACTTGCTCAGCTTGCTAAAAACAACGGCAAAAAACAACAACCGAATTTGCTGAAAACCACAGCTCACGTGCAAGGTTTTGAAAAATAATTTCAACAAACGGGACAATTTTAAGCAATACCCCTAGTAAATATCCCCCCAAGGGGTTATCATTGACGGCCTTTTGCCTTATTTCAACTCATTTTCTGATAACCCTGTGCGACCTATGAAATTTCCCCCTACCTGCGGATTTGCCACCCCCTCTTTTCAAAAACATATGAAAGCACAATCTAAATGACCGATCCAGACACCTCACTGAGGATTCCACCCTCACTTTGCAAACGTGCATTCTACACAACGACTGTATGCTCCAAAATAACTACATTTACATGAACAAGTCTCACACAGAAAATATGAACCAAAGCCAAAGGGGAATAAACCCATACCACCAATCTCACGTAATCAACTATATTTTTAAAAAAGTAGCTTTTGCCCCCAAATTTGACTGACTTCCCTGATTTGCAGTTTCTGACTACACGACAAAAATATCAGCCCCTACATTCGTCACCTGGGAGTACTGAACTCGATACCTGTGGGGCTGCAGCCCATTGCCCAAACGCAGCCCCCTGCTGTTTTTTTGCTACGCCTCCGCGGAACTTGATGGTTGAGATCATCTCTATCACGAACCTCCCAACAAGTATTTGTGAAATTTCTGCAGGGCCCCACACGACAAAAAACACCCTTCTCTACCTTTGCGTCCTTTCTTCACACTTCGTCAATTCCCTGCTAAATTTTCACAGGAAACTGGGCCCCTTCGTGCTCCTGCAAAAATACTGCCCCTACTCCACCACCTGATCATCTTTTACGCAACAAAAAGGTTTAGACATATCCGGTAGCTTTCAAGAGGGGTTTGGGAACCTAGTCATTCTGCACTGTTGCGTGTTTGCCTGCAGCGTCTGCCCACTCGACCATCCCGGTTTTTCCCTCCCTTGACCAAATCATGAGAGGACCGTGATTGCTGCGAAATTTGGTAAAAACTCCCTGTAGAAAAAAAATAAACCTAGCAGACCCCTGACTTTTGTTTTGGGTCTTTGGTCCTTTGAATTCATCTTTTTCTCCACCTTTCCCCTTTTCTGGCTGTTTTGTGTCGCCTCCAACAACAAAACCTAGAATCCCGGGTTTGGAAAACCAATCTGGCACTTTTTTGGGTTGGCGTAAATTTGGCTCGTTAAACCCCCAAAAAACGCTACTAGCTCCCTCTATGCTCCCCCCAGTCTCAGAGCTATCAAATGTCTCCATGAAATTCACTACGCCTTCCAACCCTAAATAACTTCCTCATCATCCGAGAAAAAAACTGGGGGTGCGTTGACCATCCCAAAAAAGGAAAAATCGCCCTGGTAACCCCCATAGGAGTGGGAATGCTGGATTTTTGAGCCCCTCCTAAAGGCTTTTTCCCAATAACCCCTTTGCTAAATCTACCCGGTGAAATATTTTGGCTCTTGTTTGGGGCGCCCGACGAACGGGTCTCCCTTTCGGCTGACTTCTGCATGCCCTTGTGATACGTTCAACTCTAAGTCAAAAAATCTGCTCACCTATTTTTCCTCCCCCTGGGACGAGGGGTGCCTATACGATTTTTGGAGGGTTCAATCCCCCCAAAGGGCCAACATCTTTTCCACTCCTCCTCGATCACTTTTTTTTGGGCATAGGGGGACCGGGTGGGTTTTTTAATGTAGGGGTTTTTGCGATTTAAACCCCCACCGTACGGGTCAGGGGTTGTCCTCCCTGGTTTGTCATCCCGGGGCGGGGCCCTTACTGTTTTAGGGGCCCCCTATTTCCCCCCCTGTCTCCACGTCGCCCTTTTTACAGGACCATCCCTGTTGACTCTTTTCCCCGGAACCAGGCAACAAAATCCCCCTTCTTTGGGGTTTTCCCTTTCCCCCCACAAAGATTTGCCGCCTATGTGCGGTCTCACGCTGAAATATTTTTGGGCAAATTCGCATGGAAAAGTTTGGGTTTTCCCCTTCACATCAATTCGGTAATCCGATTACCTTTTCAATGATGGGAATTCCTTTTCCAAAGCATCAGCAGCTTTTTTGTGACCTGGGAACAGTAACAGGCTTGATCTCCCACCTTGGGGGTTGCTTCCTCCCTCCTGTCATATTGCCTTTTGCATCCCTAGCCTCCTGCAAACTTTCCTTGCAACCCTTTAAAGTCCTCTACCTATTTCGTGGTCCCCCACATATGAAAGTGGTTTTTTACCCCTTCTGACCCTGTTCTCCGGACCATAGCTCTTTGGGAAAACACACGGGCCCCGACTTTTCCCCCCATACAGCACCTAAATGGTGAAAAACCTGTGCTTCCTGAGGGGGTTCCCTGTGGGGAACAATGCCCCGAATGAACGACCCCAAACCCTGGTCTTTTCCCCACAGAGTTTCTTTAAAGCCCTTCACCACCATTGAATCTTTCACAAGCCATTACATTGTGGTGGATGGGTTGTGAAAGCTTGGTCCCCGCAGCCCGTTTTCCTCCCTCACACGCCTGAGGGGAAGTGACCCCCCTGTCCTGAGATTTTTTTTGGGGACACCCACGCGAGAAAAAATGTTATACCCTTCACGACCCGTTCGTATCTACGCCTTTTAATGCGACGCTTCCGGGTATCGGGTCGCGATCAACGAGCGTCAACACATACCCGTGCCCCCCTTTGGAACAGGGCGAGATTGGGCCAACAGATCAACAGCCATCTCCTGAAGGGGTGTCAATTAAAGGGGGATGTTTAAGAGGGGCCTTCCTCTTTCCCCCCCCGTGGTGACCTTTGACACAATCCAGCATGTAAAGGGTTTATGTTGCCATTGCCCCGGCCCGTGAAAATCTCAAAATTCGGCAGCTGTTTTTCTGGGCCGAGATGACCCGCCATGAGCGACTCGGACCCCTGACATGACATGTCACGGGAACATCGGGACCTCAATGAGTTGTCCCTTACCTGTCTTCCCCTTGGTGAACATCGGTACAACAACCCGCCCTTCACCAGAATTCTGTTCATTTCCCCTAACCCCGTTTCTCTCCACCTTTGCCAACCCCAAGACTTCCGAGTGAAGGGTTTTTTCCTGCGCTGCCCCAAAAAACCATCAGGCACACATCTATGCTGACTTCCTTCTGGAAAGACAACGGGTTTTCAACCTTTTCCTCCCTTTTTGCTCCGGGTTTTTAACTGCTGCCCCCGTAGCAGTTAACAACTCAGGATCCCCTAGCCCCTTTCACCGAATATTTTCCCAAAATCAAATATAAAAGGGGGTTTTTCCATCACCCCCGCAGACACCGCCTGAAAGTAAAGGGGGAGTACTTTTCTTGGCAACGGGAACCCCCCCTCACAGTGCCATCGATTAAGTACGGGCTGGATTTTTCCCCGTCAAATCCCCTTCTGACCAGCGTTTTTCTATACACCACATGAACAACCCCTGTCCCGTAACACCCTTTCCCCTTGCTGGCCAATCCACCCCTTCCCCCTGGTAATAACCACCAGCCCGGTGCCCCATCCCTGCAGACGTGTCCACACGAGCCATAGGCCGCCTACCCTCTTTAGATTGGATCCCTTTTGGGTTTTACGAGGGCGTTTCCCCCGGACCCTTTCAATCCTTGCAAGGGTGCTGCCTTCTGGAACCTCTGTGACAATCCCTCGCCACATGCCTTCTTGTGCAAATGAAACACCCATTGTCCCTTTGTCCCCTTTCTGTCCCCCACTGGGGTTTGCAGACTTTTCAGAAAACCCTCTATCTCCTTGCACTTTCTCACCTGTGCCTGGGACCGGTTCCCTCACCTTTTTGCCCCAAAAGTGCCCCCCTGACACCTCTGCTAAAATTCAGCAACTCCCTGCTGTCTCTGGCTGTCCTCTTCAAATGTTAAATTACCTGGACTGCAACCTGACAAAATCTTTTCTTTCTAACCCTCTTTCAATTCAACGAACTCCTTTTTCCCTACCACTCAACTTAACCACTTCCAAAATAGTGATCTAAACGGCACCCAAAAAGAGTGTACGTTTCACCTGCTTGTAACAGCTGATCAAAATTTCTTTCTAAACCCCCCCTGGAGGGCCCCAAACCCTTTATCAAAGACCCTCACAGCACCAAAAACAGATTGGGTTCTGCTGGGAACGCAGGAAAAAACTGTAATGCCTTCCCCCAAAAGCGCTGAAAAAAACTGCCCACCTTTGAAGGCAACCCTGACTAAGCAAACGTTTCAAACGCTGATGTACGCATAATCGAACTATCCCTTTAGAAATTTTTGGCAACTTTGGTCGGGGGGCTAACTGCGCACAGGGGCACGGGAAAATGGACCCCCCATCATCGGTGGTCCCTTCTGTATTCTCACTCTCTCTAACACTAAATTTAAACCTTAATCTTTCTGTTTCCGCTTACGTTTGTGATCCTTTTTCGTTTGTTTCCCGCTTTCTACGCGACACGCTCTTTCCCTCGCTCATCTTTTCCCTCTTTTTTTGGGTTTAACGAAACTCGCAATCTTTTTCCCCGATACCTAAATCACGAAACGACGCCACAAGTTGTTCGAAGGGTGTTCTTTTCTCCGCCTTAATCCTTTTTTTCTTTTTCTTTTTTTTTGAACAAGATTTTATAAAAGCGGCCAAACTGGTGGTTACCGACACGGTGACTAATAGCACAAACCTAGAATGATACTATTAGTTGGGACAACGTAATTAGTTTTTTTTATGACGCCCAGCGCCTGACCCAACATGAAGGGGAGTTTAGGCAAACGTGCGAAAAAGTACTTGGGGGTGAAATGCCAAACCTAGTGTTAACTTCTTTGAAGCAATGCCCAAACCCGTGTTTAACTATCTTGGAAACATACAGTAAGACACTCCTTTTCTTTGGATTACAATACTTTAATCCCACCCAGCTTCCTCTCGAGAATTGAAAAATTTAAAAAATGGGCCAAATATCCGGGAGCTTGCCAATAAATTTTCAACCTCGGGTAGTCAGTGGAGGAAAGGGCTGGCACAGCCCCCCCACTCACAGCTTTCTTACAAACTCATTCATATACTGATTCATCAATCAAACCACTAGTAAAAAACTATAACTTTACACACTAATCAAGAAAAAAAAACATCAATCGCATGAGTCAAAAAAAATAAAACATTCTCTCTTTTCCCTTTAACTTCACTTTATTAAAACTCATACTAACCCGGGTAAAAAGACTTTCTACTTTTCCTGGCCAGTGATCTTAAACTATTTACGAAATCACTGTCTTTTCCCTTTTTTTCCTTTTTTTTTTTCACGCATTTCACAAAAACCAGTCGCATCACAACTGCTGGCACTGGTCGGGGTTGACCGCTGGCACTGGTCAGTTTAGACTGCTGGCACTGTCAGGTTTTCTGGCGTTGGGCCCGTGGTTTTTGCCTGTGAAAGTGGCGCTGCCCGGTATGAAGTCGAACCCCGGTTCAAATTAACAGTGTTACCGGGACGATCTGTTCTCCTTTTTTCCTTTTCCCTTCCTAACGCTTGTCTCTTTCTCTCCTTCTCTCTCTTCTCTTCTCTCTCCCTCCTCTTCTCCCCTCTCTCTTCCTCTCTCTCCTCTCTCCCCCTCTTTTGGTCGCCTTCAAAAGGACATGTTTCTTTTTTTTTTTTTTTGCTTTTTTTTTTTTTCTCAATTTGCAACTCTCTCTCTCTCTCCATCTCTCCCCTTTGTCCTTCCCCGCAGACTCTAAGGGTAATCTTTAACCGGCTCTTCACTCCTCCCTCATCCCTTTCTTTTCTTCGTGCGAGCCCACTCCCAGAACCTCCCTCGTCTTTTCCTTTTTCCCCCTCACTCCCCCTAGCTTTCTTTTTTGTTCCTAATTTTCAAAAGGGGAGTCCATTTGGTCAGTATTTTTCCCGCCTTGTACCGAGGTTACCTCTCCTCTAATTTCATTGGACATGCAAATCATGAAAGTCACATCTACCGGCCTTGCTCTCTGTGGTGGTCAATGGGTCATTTAATTAATTAACTCGTTTCACCCCCACTACACAATACCTCCCTCCTTCCTACTTTAACCAGGGCGACGTCTGACTTAACTGTGGGCACTGGTCTTGCAAATTAGCTGTATCAGTCTGACCTAACGTAGAGATCCGTCTGGCCAGACCTATTGAGACGTTGGTCAAGCCACTCAGTCTGTCTGCAGGACGGTGCCGTCTCCGCGAAGGACTAGAAAATAGCCTCCTCGCCGTGCCTAATTGGCTGACGCGACACATGAAGTCGTCTGCCTGAAACCAAATGTTTGAGTTTGGAACTTATGTCCAATTGAACTGGCTGGCGACTGACCACGATTTCGGTTTTTCTTTTTTGTCCGTGACACACTGACATTCCCAGATAGAGAAAGGTGTGTGTGCGCACATACATGCATGCTTACATACATTTATACATTCATGCATACACACATGCATATATACAGACAGACAGACAGAGACAGAGACAGGCTGCAGGCTGGTAGGCTGGCACACACACACACACATACACACACACACACACACACACACACACACACACACAGACACACACACACAAACACACACAGAGAGAGAGAGAGAGAGAGAGAGAGAGAGAGAGTTCTGTTAAATTTATGTGCGTTGATGTTTCCCCACGGCAGTGATTTGTGGTTAACCTACAAGTTAAGGTCATGCGAAGAGCGGCCAGCATGGCTCCTTCCACCACATGAGAGCAATGAAGAGCCAGAAACTGAACTCCACAAAAAGGCAAAGAAAGGCGGTGTCTTCTGCAACAAATCACTTGTTTTCTTCTGCGCCTCTCTCTCTCTCTCTCTCTCTCTCTCTCTCTCTCTCTCTCTCTCTCTCTCTCTCTCTCTCTCTCCTCTCTCTCTCCTCTCTCTCTCTCTCTCTCTCTCTCTGTGTGTGTGTGTGTGTGTGTGTGTGTGTGTGTGTGTGTGTGTGTGTGTGTGTGTGTGGTGTTGTGTGTGTGTTGTCTGTCTGTCTCTGTCTGTCTGTCTGTCTGTCTGTCTGTCTGTCTGTCTCTCTCTCTCTCTCTCCTCTCTCTCTCTCTCTCTCTCTCTCTCTCTCTCTCTCTCCCTCTCTCTCTCTCTCCATCCCCACAACACGCACAAACACACACACACACACACACACACACACACACACACACACACACACACACACACATATCACACACACACACACACACACACACACACACACACACACACACACACACACACACACACACACCACACACACACACACACACACACAGAGTAACGGTAGTAGTTTTCAAAAGTCACCATCAGTTAAAATTTTTTGAAAGAATCGACTAAGTATTGCAAAACAGGTGAATGGTGAAGGTGAAACGGCTATCCCCCACGCCTTACTAAAGCAGCAACAACAACAACAACAAAAACAACAACAAAATCAATAACAAATCTAGCGTCATCCAAGTAGAAAATTCAGACACTCGCAGAATGGTAAACGGGAGAGAGAGAGAGAGAGAGAGAGAGAGAGAGAGAGAGAGAGAGAGAGAGAGAGAGAGAGAGAGAGCGTGCCCTGGTGTCATCCAGCTGCTTACTTCAAACATGCCGACAGGAAAACCAAGATTGATACACGCTTCATGGTCGCTGGGCAGACTATGAACCGTCCACAGAAGTCTGGTCAGATTTCCGGCCGTCTAACTGGCCCTGAAATGAGGTCGGCTTTTCAGACTGACCGTGCGGCCTGGTCACCGAATCCAATCAGCAAGGATGGATTGGGGTGCTGGCATTGGCCCGGTGTATATCTAACGCGCGTAGAAAGGAGGAAACCCTGACTCTGAGGTTCCAATCCCGACAGTAATTTTTTGTTTGTTTGTTTTAATTTTACTCTTTCCCATTAGAATGGAAGTGGTTGTCTGGTGTCTTGTGTGTTTGTTGTTTGTG
>CM031595.1:61609308-61612750 GCA_018398815.1 Conus ventricosus | reverse complement strand
CGGCCACATGCTCTTCCCCATGCGAACCCTACTCCAAAAAGGCAAAGAAAGGCGGTGTCTTCTGCAAAATCACTTGTTTCTTCTGCGCCTCTCTCTCTCTCTCTCTCTCTCTCTCTCTCTCTCCTCTCTCTCTCTCCCTCTCTCTCTCTCCTCTCCTCTCTCTCCTCTCTCTCTCTCTCTCTGTGTGTGTGTGTGTGTGTGTGTGTGTGTGTGGTGTGTGTGTGTGTGTGTGTGTGTGTGTGTGTGTGTGTGTGTGTTGTCTGTCTGTCTCTGTCTGTCTGTCTGTCTGTCTGTCTGTCTGTCTGTCTCTCTCTCTCTCTCTCTCTCTCTCTCTCTCTCTCTCTCTCTCTCTCTCTCTCTCCCCTCTCTCTCTCTCTCCAT
The DNA here is from genome assembly GCA_018398815.1 of Conus ventricosus. Taxonomy (NCBI): domain Eukaryota; kingdom Metazoa; phylum Mollusca; class Gastropoda; order Neogastropoda; family Conidae; genus Conus; species Conus ventricosus. Next base: position 61,612,369 of record CM031595.1, on the reverse strand, counting down.
CCCCACAACACGCACAAACACACACACACACACACACACACACACACACACACACACACACACACACACATATACACACACACACACACACACACACACACACACACACACACACACACACACACACACACACACACACACACACACACACACACACACAGAGTAACGGTAGTAGTTTTCAAAAGTCACCATCAGTTAAAATTTTTTGAAAGAATCGACTAAGTATTGCAAAACAGGTGAATGGTGTAAGGTGAAACGGCTATCCCCCACGCCTTACTAAAGCAGCAACAACAACAACAACAAAAACAACAACAAAATCAATAACAAATCTAGCGTCATCCAAGTAGAAAATTCAGACACTCGCAGAATGGTAAACGGGAGAGAGAGAGAGAGAGAGAGAGAGAGAGAGAGAGAGAGAGAGAGAGAGAGAGAGAGAGAGAAGAGCGTGCCCTGGTGTCATCCAGCTGCTTACTTCAAACATGCCGACAGGAAAACCAAGATTGATACACGCTTCATGGGTCGCTGGGCAGACTATGAACCGTCCACAGAAGTCTGGTCAGATTTCCGGCCGTCTAACTGGCCCTGAAATGAGGTCGGCTTTTCAGACTGACCGTGCGGCCTGGTCACCGAATCCAATCAGCAAGGGATGGATTGGGGTGCTGGCATTGGCCCGGTGTATATCTAACGCGCGTAGAAAGGGAGGAAACCCTGACTCTGAGGTTCCAATCCCCGACAGTATTTTTTGTTTGTTTGTTTTAATTTTACTCTTTCCCATTAGAATGGAAGTGGTTGTCTGGTGTCTTGTGTGTTTGTTTGTTTGCTTGTTTGTTTTTCAGGGAGACAATAAAATATGTACATTTAAATTAAAACAAAAACACGTGTATGACAATGACAGAGTTTCAGTGGTTGGAAAAAAATTAGTGGATGTTGTGTCGTTCGTTTCAGCAAATAGTATAGAAAACAGAAGAGAAAAAACAACAACAACAACAGAACCACAAAAAAAAACAATTTACAAGCCGCTCTCATGTGTTAAAAAAAGGCTTTTCGTTAAAAAGAAAAACAAACTACTCACTGCCATAAATAAGACGATGCCTGCGAGAAAAGTAAACTGAAAACAAACAACTGAACAAAAATACCTGTGGTGTTCAAGTGGTGCCTCCTCGGACACAGCAGTTGAAATTTTACACAGAGAAAAACACTGTGAAGACGATGCGATAAAATACAATTAGATAATGTGCTCTTTCTCTCTCTCTCTCTCTCTCGGCTTCTCTCTCTCTCTCTCTCTCTCTCTCTCTCTCTCTCTCTCTCACTCTCTCTCTCTCTCTCTCTCTCTCTCTCTCTCTCTCTCCTCTCTCTCTCTCTCTCTCTCTCTCTCTCTCTCTGTACAATTATCTTAACAGTCAATGTGCGGCTTTTTTTTTACAGCCAACGAAACAACAACTCTTTTCTCTTTTTACTTCATACGGCCATCTGTCTTGTGGTCGCTGGTCACTGAACTTTTAGACATGTTTCATACTGAATCCTCGGGGTACAAGAATGGCCATTCATCTTTTCTAGGATCTATTTCATACTCACCATATAGCGGAGAGCCTGCTTCGAACACAAAACCGGAATCTGATGTCTCTAGTGTTTCAGAAAGACAGCGTTGATATACAATCCTTGTCTAATGAATGCAGCCAGTGCTATCTTTTCCTGTAATTTCCTACTGCTTCCAAAATACTTGCTCTGTGGTATGCTATAATATTAAAACATATCCATGTGTGATTGATTCCCAGTTCTCGTGATGTAAAGCCTATCTCTGCTGAAGCGGTCTAGTACTAAGACTAAAATACGCGACCAACGTTTACCCAGACTGCATTTTCTGCTGTACGTTTGTACTGTATAGCATATATAGCATATTAATCTGAAGCCCCTGAAGGCATTATGAGAAAAAAAATGCTTTCCTCACTAAACCTTGGCTGTGGTGATATACATAGTACATTTAAAGTTTACAGATTTTCCCTGTGCTAAGATTAGGCTGGGACTGCGATATTGTCTACAACTTATTGGCTGAGGTGATTTTTTTTCAAAGAAAACGTAGGTTGGGAAGATAAATCCTTTCTACATAATCTACATAACGGTGGTCGCAAGATTTTCACCCACCCGAAGTTAGTTCAGGTGATACGTTTGTCTAATTAAATTTGCCTGGATGGCTTTCTTTCTTTCGTTCTTTATTTTTCTGAATTTGTCTGCACTAATGTTTCTCTTACTTTAAAAAAAAGTTAGATGAAGCGATGATTTATCCTGCAAAAATGTTGGCTGGGGTGACATTCCTTCCTATGAAAACTTAGCTGGGGACGCTTTTTTTCCCCTTCACTTTGCTTCTTAAACAAAATAGGATGAGATAATGCCTTCTTCCACAAAGACCTGGCTGAAGTAATGCTGGTGCTACATAAATATTGGATAGGATTTCTTCTTTTTTACATCAAAAAGTTGTCGAAGATTTTTTAAGGTGTTGTACAACGTTCGCTGAGCTCATTCTTTTCAACAACAAAAAAATCAAATTATACTTTTTTCTTTAAAAAGCATACTGAGGTGTTACGTGCTCTTGAAAAAAAATCCGGGGCAAGAGATTTTCCTGCAAAAGGTTGACTCAGATATCACATTTTCCAACCAAAAAATGGAGCTTGTTAGGAGTACTTACATCCTGTTTAAAGATGGTCGAATTTTGATATATTCTTTTCCAAATCCTAATATTAGTCAACGGTCTTTTAAACCTGGGCAGAAGTAGGTCGAACAATACACAATGGAACACGGTCGGTAAAAACAGTGGTGGTAGAAAACTTCGGGAAGTTAGGCGGTCATTCTGTACAATCAGGAGATCCCAAACGTATATCACCACCTAAACGTTTCTTTTAAACTCTGACATTGTATAGCATGCCGTTGACCTTCATTCTGTTTAATCCCGCCTTCTCCACCAACCACTATTGACTGCTTCCTCGAATGTTGTACTCTGGACTTATCCCATATCAGCATATGCGTTGTAAAAACTCGACATCGGTGTACATTATTTCTTGCCCCG
>CM031595.1:61596808-61599308 GCA_018398815.1 Conus ventricosus | reverse complement strand
AAACGTCTGGAACCATGCAGTAGTTTCATGCTTTGATTGGATGCGTCTCTGAGAGCTTTGCTCGCGTTTCCAACCCAGCACTGCCGTAGTCTTCATCGCTTGTGCTCTGTTGACGCCAACTAATTTCATCAAAAGTAAACTAACTCCGCAAGTGTTCATGTAGTCTCAGATCTATATGCAATTCCATAGAATTATATTCTCATCACCTTCTCCTCTTGAAATGCCATCGCACTTCACTTTGTCCTATCGCGGTCACCATAATTTTCATTTCCTTCCGTGTTCATCACTGTACAGAATAAGTTAATAAATAAAGTCTTTGGCAAGTTCATGGGAACTCTCACTCGATGGAAATGACGGTGCTCACCAACTGCGAACGTTCACTCATGCTCGGCCCCACACGTTTTGTAGATAGCACGGTGCTTAGCAAGTGGTGTCATGCGGTAGATAGCACGGTGCTTAGCAAGTGGTGTCATGCGGTAGTTGGGTCACAACAGGTACCACCGAATACCACCGAAGAGACATACCTACAGCGCAGCGTCTCCGCTGGTGAATGGCCGCATCGCCACTTGATACTGATGCCCTACGGGCTACTGGTGCAGAGATAGCGAAAGAACGAACCTGTGAGTAGCTGTGTAAGTAGAAGGATAAAGAGTGGAGGAGATGGGAAAGGTGAAGGGTAGAGAAGGAGGGGCGCGGTAGAGGGAGGAGGGGCACGAATGAGTGGTGTGAGAGTAATGACTCTAAGAGGATGCGGAATGTGGCACAGCCACAACAAGAGGACAAATGGAACTCCGGCAGCTACTGTGTGATAATTGGTTGGTTCCGGAGTGAGGTGACTGCAGGCGGAGACTGAAACAAAATTAATGAAAAAAACAAGCAAATAAACAAACAAACAAAAAAACAACAACAGACAAACAAAAATCATGTGCCACCAAATGAAAGAATAAGCAAATTATAATTGTTGGATAAATAATTAGCAAATTAACAGATTACAAATTGTGTAATTTGTTTGTTTTTTGTTTGTTTGTTGTTGTTGTTTTTCTTTTGGAGGCACAGTGATTCTTTTCTTTCAGTCGATTTTGGATGATCGTTAGAAGCATTTTTTTTTTCACCAACAGCACTTCCCCGGATACGCCACTGAATACACCAGACAGTGCAGGCAGAACATGCACACAGAACAATCGCTGAGCCTGGTCCATAAAGAAATGTGAGAGTAAATGGTTTTGTTGTTGTAGTAGTTGCTGTTGTTATGGTGTTGCTGCTGCTGTTGTTGTTGTTGTTGTGTTGTTGCTGCTGCTGCTGTTGTTGTTGTTCTTGGTATGGTGGTGAGAACAGGCACCAATGAACACCACCAACGTGACTCATCGGCAGTGCAGTATCGCCTCTGGCGGGCTGCCTTTTGACCATTTGAAACTGACCACTCCCTGTGATTTGCCGGTGCGGTAAAAGCCAGGCGGTGTCGAAGACGAGAAACCGGAATGAACGGCGGGGATGAATGCCAATGGGATAACACGGAAGCTGAAAAAAAATGAAAACAAAAGTAAATTTTAAAAAAAAATGAAAAGAAAGAAAAACGATACCTTAACCACAGGTTTAATTACAACAGGCGAAACTCAGCAGGATGCCAGATGAATAACTGTGTTACATTGGACAGCTCAGCTCCTACAGAGCAGCGGCGGAAGTTTGACAGGTCCGGCCGTGTAACTTTGACACGGAGCGAGAGTCAGAGATGAACTATGCCCCCCCCCCCCCCCGCCTGAAAGCGACTTATTAGACACCCAAAGAGCTGCGTGGAGTTCTTTATCATAATTATGCTGATAGTACTGGTTTAGAAGTCATTCCATAGAGCGCATGTAGAGTGATGGCGACGGGGACCACGGCAAAGATCCTGAGAATTGTTTTTTCTTTGTGTGTGTGTGTGTGTGTGTGTGTGTGTGTGTGTGTGTGTGTGTGTGTGTGTGTGTGTGTGTGTGTAATCGACAGCTGATTGTTGTTTGTAGTGGCAGACGAAGTTATGAACTTTAGATTATGTTTCTAAAACAGAAGAAAAAAAAGTTCCAAACATAACAAGTCAAATCGCACACATATTCGGCCATGAGAGGAAAAAAAGTAAAAAAAAAAAAACCCGAAAAAACATAACAGCGGATGTATGTAGATGGACACGTCTGTGTGTGTTGTTGTTGATGACTGTTAAAGCTGACCATCGTGGTCACTCATCTGCATTGGAAAGATCGAATATTGACAAGAGTATTGACTCTTCAGATCTTGGTTCCTAAGGTCTTTACACGCAATGTTGAATCGATTTCAAACACACTGCGTAGTGTACCCCCCCTCCTCCCCACCCCATCCCTTTCCGCCGCTATCCTCCACCCCCATTCTCCACCCCACCAACCCTATCCTGTCCATCCCAGGCTCCCTCTGTTTCATCGGAACCCGAATGACCAAATCATTCACAGTCACGTTAGCCAGGCTGTCGTCTGCTACTACCATTCATTGTGTT
>CM031595.1:61586808-61589308 GCA_018398815.1 Conus ventricosus | reverse complement strand
GGGTGCTTCGGATCCAGAGAATACGACAGTAGGTGGGAGAAAACTCGTTCAATACTTCTGACAGTCTGAAGAGTGAACACGTTGAATACCATCGAAGACCTGGATATATTTTGAGACCTCTTTAACTGGTTGGTGAGGGGAAAGACTCAGGATATTCTTTTTTTTAAGTGGGACAGAGAAGCTGTTCTCGATGGGACAGGAGCCGGTTGAATTCGTCTGGCTTTCCATGCCTGGAAACTAATCAGACAAGCTGTACGAGTCACTTTAAACACTTGGTTAGTCACCCACAATGGAATAAGTAAAGGCCTTTTATTTCCGTTTGGTTACAGACAAGCTGTCGTATATACCACCATTAAGAAGATACTCTGTGTTGTGTGTGTGTGTGTGTGTGTGTGTGTGTGTGTGTGTGTGTGTGTGTGTGTGTGTGTGTGTGTGTGTGTGTGTGTGTGTGAGTGCGTGCGCGCGTGCGTGCGTGCGTGCATGCGTGGTTGTGTGTGTGTGTGTGTGTGTGTGGTGTGTGTGTGTGTGTGTGTGTGTGTGTGTGTGTGTGTGTGTGTGTGTGCGTGCGTTCGTGCGTATGTGTGTGCGTGCATGCGTAGACTATCAGTTGAATTAGACAAACTGGCACTTTAAGGCCGTATGCAATATATACAAATTGTGACATGAAAGCCGAACAAAATTAACCTCATTTCATCGTGGATGAGTTACGGATTTTCTGCTTATTCTTCAAAAGAAGACTCCTCTCTCTCTCTCTCTCTCTCTCTCTCTCTCTCTCTCTCTCTCTCTCTCTCTCTCTCTCTCTCTCTCTGCTTGTGTGTGCGTGCTTGCGTGCGTGCGTGTGCGCAATATTCTACGGCATAAAATAAGCATTATTCGCTCTGGCAAAATTCTTGAAGCAAGGAAAGTGCATTTCGATCATTATGTCTCTGTATCTTTGGTTTATTCGTTTGGTACGTTTATTTCTCGTGTTTAACCTGTTCAAATATATTCACTGCATTATATCTCATCCCAACGGAAAATCAGAGACCAAGAGTTCGATTGCTCAAAGTCGAAACCATTAATGGTCACCTGAAGTACTGCACTTTGTAGCTGATTCATGAAGGAATTGAATACAAGTGCACAGAACAGTAACTGCACATTTTATATGAAAAAGATCCGCCATGCCAGAATAAACTAAACAAAATGACTGGAATCTAAGGTACGCATCACAAGTGAATTCTTACTTTTAATGATTCGGACCGCAACGAACACAGGAATTCATCAGCCAACAGCACGTTCCTTCGAAGACCGAACAATGGACGCGGGTCAAGTGGGAGGAATGGACAAACGTCTTACCATTTTATACCAAAAAGGTAGTCAAGACATCGGATGAAGACAGGCTAGATATGAGAAAACAAGCATCGTCTTTATCTTCTTCATTTTCTGCTAAAACAAATATGGGTAGCTAAGTTAAAAGACATGTTTATAGAGTAAAAACTAAGACAGCACCATTTCCGGAATAGCTGTTATGCACGATCATAGCGAAGCGCATTGGGGATATATGAAAATATAGAGACGCATGAAAAGAAAATGTTATCAAAATGATTATGGAAACATACACGCTGCCATAACCACATTCGCGCATGCCACAGCCAGCGGAGGACAAGGATAGTCATAGTGTACAAGTGCCATAAGCAGACATATACACAAGCACATGGGTAGTCATAGTGTACAAGTGCCATAAGCAGACATACACACAATCACATGGATAGTCATAGTGTACAAGTGCCATAAGCAGACATACACACAAGCACATAATAGTCATAGTGTACAAATGCCATAAGCAGACATACACACAAGCACATGGGTAGTCATAGTGTACAAGTGCCATAAGCAGACATACACACAAGCACATACTGGACGATTACATACAGCCCCAAATGAAAACATGGCAGAAAATAAACATATGCAATCCATTTTCGAGAAAGCAAAGTCCAGAGAGTTGGTGCATAGTATGGAAAGGTCTGTTAGCAAAAAGGGTATTTTTCATCAAAAAAGTTATTTTTCATCAATAAGGCTATTTTCATCAACAACGCTATTTTCATCAAAAACGCTATTTTTCATCAAAAACGCTATTTTTCATCAAAAACGCTATTTTTCATCAAAAACGCTATTTTTCATCAAAAACGCTATTTTTCATGCGAGGCGAAAAGAAGACTACCAGTGTCTACCGACTTGATTTTTTTCTTTAATTAACTCGTCATTTTGTTTGATAGAAATAAGTAAATACATTTCGGTTTATAGTGTCATGATGAATATGGTCAATCAAATCGGTGGAACAAAATGGAGGAAAAGGATTCTTCATTGAGGAAGACGCGAAAGAAGGAGCAAACAACATACGCAAAACTTGAACATGAAATAAAACATGGTCTGAGAAAGGGATGCCACCCATAAAATCCTTACTTTCACACCCTCAGAAACTGATAATAACCGTCCTCTCCCCCGTTCATTTTACACTTTC
>CM031595.1:61574308-61576808 GCA_018398815.1 Conus ventricosus | reverse complement strand
ATTGTTACTGTTGTTACTATTATTATTATCATTATCACCATATTATCATTATCATTATGATCATCATTTTCATCATTATGATGATGATGTTTATCATTATTATTATTGTTGGCAATGTGTTTGTTACTGCTTGTTATTGCCATTGTCGATGTTGTTGGGATTATGATTGTGATAAGTGAATTGTATGTTTGTTTCTTTGTTTTCAAAATTTCTGTCTTCTAGTAGTAGTAGTAGTAGTAGTAGTAGTAGTAGTAGTAGTAGTAGTAGTAGTAGTAGTAGTACCAGTAGCAGTAGCAGTAGCAGCAATTGCAGCAGCAGCAGTTGTAGTAGTAGTAGTAGTTGTAGTAATTAGTTATTTAGGTAGGTAGGTAGAAGTAGTAATAGGGGTAGCAGCAGCAGCAGTAGCAGCAGCAGCGGCGGCAGCAGTAGTAGTAGCAGTAGTAGTAGTAGTAGTAGCAGTAGTAGTAGTAGTCGTGGTGGTGGTGGTGGTGGTAGTGGTGGTGGTAGTGGCGGTCGTAGTGGTGGTGGTGGTGGTGGTGGCGGTGGAAGTACTGGTAGTAGTTGTAGCAGCAACACCAGCAGCAGCAGCAGCAGCAGCAGCAGTAGTAGTAGTAGTAGCAGTAGTAGTAGTAGTAGTAGTATACTGAACAACATTAAAAACGCACCGCTTGCCAAAAGACCCAGACAACGTTGGTAGTACATAATTATTTAATGAAAGTAAGCATATTTGATTACGCATCCATTTTTCAATTAAACAAAATGTCTGTTCTTGACAAGAATGGCCGAATTCATCTGAAATTAGCTGGTGACTTCACTAGGGTCCCTGTCAAAAAGTACACCACGACGAGCATGTCCGTCCGCGAGCTCTAATACCGAGTGTGTCCGCCATTTTCCCCGATGCACGCTTGGCAGCGCCTCCTCATGGAGTAGACAAGGTTGTGCAAGAACGCCTGTGGCAGTCCATCCCACTCCTCGGTCAGTGCGCGCCTCAAATGATCGAGAGTCTGTGGACGTCTTCCACGGGCCACAAGACGCCCCAGCTCATCCCAGACGTGTTCAATGGGAGCCATGTCAGGGGACAGAGATGGCCAGGGCAACACAGCAATGTTGTTCGCCTGGAGAAACGCAGCGGTGGCTCTTGCGGTGTGGGGTCGTGCATTATCATGCTGGAAGAACTGCAGCTCCGGGTGCTGGCCAAACAGTGGGACGACGTGGTTCTGCAGCACCTGCTGGTACGTGTTGGCATTCACATGGTTGTCAAAAAAGTACAGAGGTGTCCGGTAGTCATGACTGAATGCCCCCCAAACCATCAGACTGCCCCCTCCCCATCTATCGGCTTCAAACACGCAGCAGTTGGCGTAGCGTTCCCCGACACGCCTCCAGACTCTCATTCTCCCGTCAGCATGAGATAACGCGAAGCGACTTTTGTCAGAGAACAGCACAGCTCTCCACTGACGTCGTGTCCATGGAAGATGCTGGTTGGCCCACTGCAGGCGTTGCTGACGGTGTCTACGGGTGAGGACTGGGCCAACATGAGGGCGTCTTGCATTGAGCCCTGATTCTTGCAATCGACGTCGAACGGTTTGTCCAGACACTGGACCCCGTCGACCAACCACCTGGCGACATGTTTCTGCTGCTGTAAGGAATCGATTACGAAGATGAAGCTGTCGAATGTATCGATCTTGCGCTGGTGTGGTAACACGAGGTTGGCCCGTTCGACGCCGATCAGTGGTGGAACCAGTTGCTGCCAAACGTTGTGAGTCTTACAATTGTAGAGTGACTGCAGTTCAGTTGTCTGGCTGTCTCTCTCGATGACATACCGACCATCAACATTCCAATGGCTCGCTCGCGTTCTTGCATAGACAGTCGCGGCATTGTTTTCGGACCACTTCGACTGGTCGAATGACAACTGATACCGTTTTCCAGTCGGCATGACTTCAAACTCACCATTTGAGACAAAGAAACAGATGAGCTACGTTCAGTCTCGGCCCCAGTGGCAAAAAAAGTGTTTTGGGCGAGCTGCACGTGGGCGTCACACGAACGTTGGCAAGCGCGGAGAAACCGAGGCAGTGTGAATCTGTGTCCCTTAAAAATTGTGTTAATATACCAAATCCAAATACACATTTTTTCCAAATGGGAAATCGGCAAATCAAAACGGTGCGTTTTTAATGTTGTTCAGTATAGTAGTGTTTCTCGTTGGAGAAGAGAACAGATCCATCTTACGTGCACCTTGATTCCATCGTCCACATAGTGTGCCCTCCAGCTGTCACCATGCTCCCCAGCCAGGCATTCATTACACTTGCAGTTGACTCTTTGGATCTGGAGGATCAAAGGACCTCTTCCAGAAATAGCCAGTGCACCCCTCGTTCCCAGAACGGCTTTCATTTCGAAGCTACTGGTTTTGGTTGCCGTTGGCCTGTGTGCATTCTTTTTTCATGCAAGAGGAAGGAGTGCATGGCCAAAGAGGAGTTTGACATCATAGTGAAAAATGACTGAATGA
>CM031595.1:61554308-61559308 GCA_018398815.1 Conus ventricosus | reverse complement strand
GTGTGAGTGTGTGTGTGTGTGTGTGTGTGTGTGTGTGTGTGTGTGTGTGTGTGTGTGTGTGTGTGTGTGTGTGTAGTGTATGTGTGTGCGTGTGCGTGTGTGTGTGCGTGTGCGTGTGCGTGTGTGTGTGTGTGTGTGTGGTGACTTGCAAGCAAGAACAGACATCCTTTCCCTATGATAGATACGTAAGTGGGCTTGTTGGTAGACAAATTGATTTACCATCACTTACCTTCTTTTCTTGTTGTTGTTGTTGTTGTTGTTGTTGTTGTTGTTGTTGTTGTTGTTTTTCTTCCTCTTGTTCTTCTTCGTCTTCTTCTTCTTCTTCTTCTTCCTCTTCTTCTTCTTCTTCTTTCTTCTTCTTCTTCTTCTTCTTCTTCTTCTTCTCCCCCTCCTCCTCCTCCTCCTCCTCTCTTCTCTTCTTCTTCTTCTTCTGTGAGAGATATTGAGACATTCTCAATTTGTAAGGCAAATTGGCTCTATTGACTCCCATTCAAAGGAGAGAGGGGTACGAGGATTGGAAGGAATAAAGTAGGGGAAGAGTGCGAGTGTAGGTGGAAGGAGAACGGAAAATGGAAGGCAGAAGGGGAGGAGTACTCTTAGCTATCTCTTATTCATCTCCACGCGGGGGTGAAAAGGGTGTGTGCACTCACCGCCCATCGCAGCGGGGCCATTTTTGGAGGAATATCACGGTTGTCTTGACCCGTTGTAAAGGGAGGCAAGTCGCCCTCGCCATGACTGAGCTCTCTTTGGTCACGTAAGTCTTTTATTCCTGACTTGTTCCAGTATCCGTCATTAATTCCTGGAGCACCGGCTGAAGGAATCAGGGCTGTCGGAATTCCGGTCCTCGAAACATGATATTTTAAATCAGGGCTATCAGAAAGAGAGGCCTACCTGTGCTTTTGGCACGTGTCTCAGAATGGGTTTCAATATGTTTTTTCTCTCTCTGTCCTCTCGTCTCTGTCTCTGTCTCTGTCTCTCTCTCTCTCTCTCTCCTCTCTCTCTCTCTCTCTCTCCTCTCTCTCTCTCTCTCTCTCTCTTCTTGTCTCTCTCTGTCTGTGTCTGTCTGTCTGTCTGTCTGTGTCTGTCTGTCTGTCTGTCTGTCTCTCTCTCTCTCTCTCTCTCTCTCTCTCTCTCTCTCTCTCTCTCTCTCTCTCTCTCACCTTGAACAACATACTTGAAGTAGCCGTTTCACTGACCTTGAACATGTTAAAATCCTAAGAGTTTGAAACCTAAACACAAAATGTTAAAAACGCAGACATGACTGTAAAACAACAGCAACAAAGCCTTGTGTATATTCGAAGTATCTGAGAGTAGCAAACGCCATCGTCAAAAACCCCTTTTAATTAAATGACAGTTTTGATCGTACTTACCATGTGGTAGGCATGTTCACGTCTTTCTGATGGGCATGTGACGAAGAGAGCTGACGAACGGAACTTGTACACACGACTGGTATTTGTATTGAGGCATCAGTTTACTCACGTTTTCATACTTCTGTTTGTGCCATTAAGACATTTTAACTTCGGTCTCAATAAAAAAATTTTTTACATGTAATGGTATTGTGGTGTAACTTTCAGTTGTTACCGTGGAAACAAGAAGGGCTAGTACTGCTTGTAAATGAGCCACACAAAAAAAAGGAAAAAGCAAAAACAAAAAAGCATCTCTTCCTGGGGTGTACTTGACAAGCTACATATAACCATTCTTTTTTTTATATTTAGCGAAATGTTTATATGCATCTGCTCATTGCTTAACAAAAACAGATTTTAATATCTTACGATGATTAGAACGTGACTTCAATATATTTGTTGCAACGGTTGCATGGACTCCGAATGAATACAGCCTTTATCAATTTGAAGTTTTCTCATTGTTCGTCTCCCCTACCCCCACCCCCCGCCTCTCTCTCTCTCTCTCTCTCTCTCTCTCTCTCTCTCTCTCTCTCTCTCTCTCTCTCTCTCTCTCTCTCTCTCACGCCGCTGGGCAAAGTTATTGCTGAGGTTTCACTTTATGTTTAAATGGCATGATGGAAAGAACTTTTTTTCTCTCTTTAATTCTACTACTACTATTCTGACTACCACTACTATTACTACTGCTTAGTACTACCACCACCACCACTATCATCACATCATACACACACACACACACACACACACACACACACAAGCAAGCGCGCATATGCGCACGGGGCGATGCAAGCACACACCCACATTAACAAGCATATGCACATGTCATTTTTACACCCCCTTGCAATGCCTAGGGGCCCGTCCGCTCCAAATGCGAAATCATGCTCTTCACAATCATAAAGTTGATTATTTACCCCCTGCTCCTGCTTCGTAACAAATTCTATTTTTACCTCTCTCTCTCTCTCTCTCTCTCTCTCTCTCTCTCTCTCTCTCTCTCTCTCTCTCTCTCTCACGCACGCACGCACGCACACACGCACACACGCACGCACAGAGAGAGAGAGAGAGAGAGAGAGAGAGAGAGAGAGAGAGAGAGAGAGAGAGAGAGAGACAGACAGACAGACAGACAGACACAGAGAGAGAGATGTGCCTACGGATGTGCGCGCGGTCAGTTACACACGCAGAAGTACATAGTTACGACTTAGTCAGACATAAATGTAAAATACCCTTCTGCGCCCGCCCCATATGTTTCATTAAATCGTATCATCTTGTTAAAATGTTACGATTTCGTCATGACAAAAGCTAGGTTCTGTTATTATTGATTCTATTGTCAACTAGCATGCATACATTTGGTTTGTAATTTTGTAACTGGTCCATTCCTTTTCTTTTATTTTGAATTCTGCATATTTCAAACCCTTTTCTTTTAATTTTCAAGCACGTCAGGCAAACGTTCGATGCAATCTTGGTTGGCAAGTTTGTGTGCAGGCAGTGTTTTTGTTGTATTGATTTGTTTTGGTTTATTGCTGTTTTTCTCTTCAGAATTTTGTGAATTGTAATTCCATCGCACAGTGGTAAACCCATTCATGCTTCTTGTTTGTTTGTTTGCTGCAAATCAATTGCCATTGTTTACTTGTTTCCTAAAGAGGTTGTCTTCGTTTGTGTGCATGGTAATTAAGAATCTTGTGTTTGTTGATTTTTTTTTTAATCTGGAGTATTCGAAATGTGACGAATCGGACAAGAAGCAACGGACACGTTTAAACATGTAATGAGAATGTTTCTGTTGTCTCCGTTTTGGAAAAACAAGCTTATACATTTTAACTGTTATAAATTGTCTTGAAGAAACAGGTACGCAAAAGTAAAATATCATGAGTGGGAGGTCGCTACCAGAGCTGTGATTTCTGATGTGTGAAGACGAAATTCGGATATCCCAAACATAACAAATGCCTTCCATAATCATTCAAGACAATCATCCATTGTACTCCAATGGATTCCATCCCACAGTGGGATCGCTGGGAATGAGAATGCTAACGCTCTGTCCAAGACAGGTAGCAATATACAACAGTTCAGCCACCCGGTGACCTACATAGAGACCAAAACTAGCATCCACGACCAACACCAAAACTAGCGGAAGAAAAGGCTGGGTGCAGACAGTGGTGTTAATCCAAACCATCAGCTCCAAAGATACCAGCAAATAGTCCTCTTCAGACTGAGTACTGGCCACTGCAGACTGCTCGGCCACCTAAACCGAATAAAGATTGCCCACACAGACGAATTTCCATGTGGCACTATATCTCTGATGCCAGAACACATCCTCCAGAACTGTCCAGCCAATGATGTTCTATGGCGTCAAACCTGGCCAGAGGGTGCAGAACTGCAGATGCAGCTTTGGGGCAGCCGTCAAACTCTCAAGAAGACTGTGGGATTCATCGAGGTGACAGGACTGTAGATCTGACCCAACCAAAAATACCGACCGCAGAAGAAGAAGAAGAAGAAAAAGAAAGGTGAAGGAGCTCTTTAAATAGACAGAAATAGTAATAATAGTAATAATGTGTAGGCAGAAATCAATTGATCCAATACGTTAAGGTTGAACTACTTACAAATCAAAGCCTTCTTTGCAGATACGCCTCCTTCCAGTTCTTATCCGCCCACACCACAGCACTCTCCTCTCTTTGCAAAGTATTATATATATATATATATATATATATATATATATATATATATATATATATATATATATATATATATATATATATATTGTTAAAAGGTAAGGTTTAAAACTGTCTACAGCGCTGTTTCATGCGGATGCAATCATCAGGATGTGGTGGGTCTGTGCTGCCGGTGTTTTATAACTGCTTGTGTTGTCTGTCATCACGTGCTGTCTGTGTTTTTCGTGTGTTTCTGGTTCTTGTTCACTGATAGGAATTTCCACTTGTGCCTGCAGTTGTTAACCATTTCTATCCTAGTATTTAAAGTTGCCAGTTGTGGTTTGCATAGTATTATGTACTTTTCTGTTGAGCATAGGTTACATCTTTTGAAATGTTGTTGTATGGTGCTGCTCTTTCTATGATTTTCCAGGATATATTGTAGTCTATCTTTTTCTCTTTGAGCTTCCAGATGTATTTACTCAATTCTGTTTGGTTTTTGTATCTTTCTTTGTTAAATGACTGTTTGTGGTTTGCATATCTAGTTTTAAATTGGTTTTCAGTGATACCTATATATGTTTCTTCTGCGTTCTCTGATTTTACAGTGGCTTGGTACACAATGCTGTTGTAGAGGCATTTGTTGCTCAGAGGACACTGTTCTTTCTTGATACAGTTGCAGGATTTCCTTTCATCACCCTCGTTTTTCTCTGTACTGCTTTTCATTTTGTTGGTTGAATCAATGATGTTTTTAAGGTTGGGCATACACGAGTATGATAATTTGATGCTGTTTTTGTTGAATATCTTGGATAATTTGTGCTCTTTTGGGAATGATGATGTTAGGATTCTAAAGAATTCTTTCCCTATATTTGTTTTTACTCTTCCGTCATATGGGGGGTTGTACCATATGATCTTTCTTTTCCTGTTCTTCTTGTGTCTGCTCATGTCATTATCTGGGTCATATTGT
>CM031595.1:61536808-61544308 GCA_018398815.1 Conus ventricosus | reverse complement strand
ACAAACAAACAAACAAGCATACAAACAAACACACAAGCATACAAACGCTTTCCGGACGTGTGACCTCTTTGTAAACCAACTTTGCAGATCGGGAAAGTACACACACACACACACACACACACACACACACACACACACACACACGTCTCGTATTACCTCGGCGCTCCATACGCAGATAGGAGAACGAGTTGTTGGGACTGCTGTCATTGCACGAGCAACGAGGAGCATATATACATAATATGACAGCCAGCTTGAGCGTTATCAGTGGAACACACCACACACAAAACACACACACACACACACGGACACGAAGCACACATGTAAATAAAGACACCCACGCAGTTTTATGTGTGTTTGCCTTAAATTTAAATTATCTGTACCAAAACCGAATCGGATTATGTATGGACGTGCTGTTCGTAATCTTTGAGTCTCAGAAACGTCTACACAATGTTAGATTACATTATTATGTGCCAACAAAGGCAACAAATTTTCACGAATCACGTAGCAAAAACCACTAAAAGGACATAGACGAAAAACAAAACGAAACAAAGAAACAGAGAACATTTCATCAGCTCGTTTCTTTTTCAGCTGTTTTTTTTTTTTCCTTTCAGTCCAATGAGTGTCGAAGGAAATCTCTAAATTTTGTCGTGCCATTTCCTCAGCACCATAAGTGGGTTTAAAAATTTTCTGATTAGGTGGAGGAAACGATCGGAATTTTCACTCTTCCAAACAACACTCGTGTAGATTTTGTTTTTAAATGGAACGTGAGTTTCATAACAAACTCAATCAGGCAAACATTGCACGTCTGCACTGTAAACCGTCCTGTTTAAAACAAACTAAAAAGAAAAAAAAAGTATTTCGGTGGTCAAGGGGACAAACCATTACAAGACAAAACACGACGCGTTTCGACCTCTTTGGTCGTCTTCAGGGGAGACAAAAAAACATTCAGGCAATGACAACGGAGAACGAGCAATCCCACATCTTCTCCAACTGGGCACAAAATGACGTTTAAATGAAAACGAGGTTTCTGGGAAGGAGACAATGCGAGTTGAAATAATGTGACGATAATGATAATGAATAAAAAATGTTTTTGATAATAAAAAAATAATAAAAATGATGTGAGTGAGATGATGATGATAAAATTAAAAAAACAATAATGATGATGAAAATAATATAAAAATTAAAAATAAAAATAAAAATAATTTAAAAATAAAAATAATAATAATAGTAATGACAATGATGTAATGATAAATAAAAATGATAAAAAAATGATAATGAAAAGGAGGGAAAAGGAGGAGGTAATGATGGAAAAAAACACACACCCACCACACCACACACCACAACCACACACACACACACACACACCACACACAACACATATATATATATATATATATATATATTATAATATATATTTCAAAAATATTATATTGATTTATTATGCTTTTTGCGCAAGCGTTGCCTCTCCGGGCATTACTTGGGGGCGGTGCCCCCGACTTAGGAATCCCGAAAATTTCAAGATATATTATATTTTTTATATTTATATAATATATTTTAAAATTTTATATAATATAACAGGGGGGGGTTGCTGCCCTTTTAGTTCTTTAAAGTGGCAAAATTTTAGCCTGATAAGGGCTATACTGACAGAAGGAGAGTTAGGAGAGGGGTAAGAGGATTGTCGAAGCATGGCTGTCATGACAACAGGTGTAGCTGTATTACCGATACTTTTATTGTTATCTATAATAGTAGTAGTAGTGGCAGTAGTAGCAGTACCATTATTATCATCATTATCATCATCATTATTATCATTATTATTACTATTATCATTATTATCATCATCATTAATATTATTAATGTTGTTATGGTTGTCTCCTTCCCCGGCAGCTTGGTTTTCATTCAACGTCCACTTTGCGCCCAATTTGAGAAGATATGTTATTGTTCGTTCTTCGTTTGCATTGTCCAAAATTATTTTATCTTGCGTGGAAGAAGACCAAAGTTAGACGCGTCTCGTTTTATCTTTATATTTGTTTGTCCCTATTGTCTGGCGGAATTTTTTTTTCTTTTTTATGTTTGCTTTAAAATCCGCCATCAGTCCCTCACTTTGAAAGTGTCTTGTTTGTAGCAGGAAGTAAGTTTTCTAACATACACACACCAAAAAGCCCTAACATCACACGTCCGGTCAATAAAGTGTCTTACTTGTTGTATCAGGAAATGAGTATAACAAGAATCACAAAGTTAACAATCCGTTATTAGCACATGGACAGTTTTAATAACACTCAAGCTTTCGCTGCAAGGGCTTCTTCGTTTATTCCTGAGGAAACCCTCGTAGTGAAAGCTTTTGTCTTTTCAAAATTGTCCCTGTGCTACTAACAGATTGTCAAATATGTGGAGGGGGTGGGGGAGAAACAGGGGGGGGGGGGGGGGGGGGGGGAAGCAAATGGGATCGAAAAAGTAAGGCAACGGATTACTCATATGGTATTCTTTGCTATCAGCCTATAGGGACAGTATAATCCATCTTGAAAAGAAAAACTATTTGTGTCACCTTCTATGGGGATTTTCGTCTGCTAAATCGAATTCGTCAAGGAAACACGGCTGATCCTGCCTGTGCTCCTTTGGTATTAAAAAAAAAAATTAAACCACGGTCTATGATTTCATGGTATTCTAACCACCGAGAGTTCAAAAACAGAATCCAACATCACCTCAAACCGGCTAGCGAAAGGTAGAAAAATGAAACGAAACTGTGTGCTGTAAGGAAGTAAGTTGCTGAAAAAACTAAAACCATCATAATTATAACCGGTATTAAATGTAGGGTAAATTATTTGAGCCTACGCTTGAGGATCCATTTAAGGATGCAAGGGAGATAAAAAAACAATTGCCAACAGTCAGAGTGGTCAGCTCTCCTGTTTAGTAGCCCAAACATTGTCCGTCACACTAGTTCTGATTATGTGTTAAGAATTGTTTGTATACATTGTGTATATTATTGTCACTGCGTGTACGGTGATACGCTCGACATTCTTCACATTATATTTGCTGTTGGCTAATCATATCTGGACTGTTTAAGATCATGTTGAAATATAGGAGCAGATATGTTTCTAAGTATACTCTCTCTCTCTCTCTCTCTCTCTCTCTCTCTCTCTCTCTCTCTCTCGGGGGGAGGGGGGGGAGGAATGGCTTTCATTTCTCGAGCAGCTGTGTTGTTTTTGCTCCCATTGCTTTGTAAAATATAAATAGTATATTTCCAGGACTTGTTGTGTTCCGAATTTTGGCATAGTTGCTACTGCAGGGATGATGCCTGATGTGCCATTGTCATTTCGAGGGAGGTTCTGTGGATTTGTTGGAGTTTTTATCAACTTCATGTGGCAAATGGTGGTGAAAACATTTCGATCACCGACATTGAAGTTGCATACGTATGCAGGTGGTGTTATAGTAGGTTTGTTGAGCACTCAGTTTTTTTGTTTTGTTTTTTGTTGTTTGTTTTTTACTGTAATCTGTTGGCACTGTGTGAAGGGAGAGACAGAATCAAATCCTGGACCACACAAAAAGGACCTCTGCCAGGCACAGTTGATGACCAAAACCACAGATGGAGACTCCTAGCGAAAGCATAGTGTGAGCAGTTCAATGACGATCCCGGATCTAACTTTAAAGAGGTGTTGCCAAGCGTAGCTCGACTACAGTCCAATTTTGACAGCAGTATGGCCAAACAAGAAGCTAACCTGGACATGAGGTTATCCAAATTGAATGTCAACATCAACACTAAACTGAACAGTGTAGAGGACGAGGTGAGTGCTGTTTGCACTGTCATGAGGGAGGAGATGAAAGAGATACATGACGAGGTGCGGAAGCTGAAGACCCAGAATGACAGCCCGAAGTCTCAAAATGACGACCTAAGGAGAGAAAACCAGAACCTGAAATCGCGCCTTCATAATGTGGACCTGAAGCTGGATGACCTGGAGTGTCGGTCCAGAAGGAAAACCCTGTTGTTTAATGGACTGCCCCGACCCACCGCTAAAGCAATCCAGGACTGTGAGACAACTGTGTAGAAGTTCCTGAAAGATAAGATAAAGCCACCAGAGTCTGTCTCCTTTGACAGAGTGCACAGACTGATTAACAGGCCTGATTCACCAGTCATCGCCAGGTGCACCTTCTACAAGAAGAAGACCACCATCCTGAATGCAAAGGGCAAACTGCGTGGCACCAATGTATTCACTGAGGAAGACTTTTCCCAGAGAGTGAGGACAACTAGAAAGGCCCTCTCACCCCATCTGAAAGAGACAAAGAGGGAAAGGAAGAAGTTTGATTTTTGATTACCTCGTGATTGAAGGGAAGAAGTTTGTGTTAAATGACAGTTGCACAGGAATCAAAGAGGTGAAAGAAAGAGTTCAGAAATTGTGGTGTGGCCGGCCTTCTGGCGAAGAAATTTTTTCTAGGGAAGGAAAATTTATGTCGGGAGGAAAAGCACCTATGAGAAAGTTGTCCCGTTATGTTGCCGACACATGTAATTGTTGCATGAACCTCGTGCAAAACTTCTCCAGTGACCTCGGTAGCGTTGCTGTCAATCTGAATGAGGACAAGATTTGTGTTGTGAATGCGAGAGAGGGCAGTGGAAGAAGAGAGGACAGTCGTGAACTAAAGAGAAAGGAAGAGAGGCAGGATGATGGTGAGAGGGAGGAGTATAGGGTGAGGAGGAAGGTGGACTGAAAACGGCATGTGAAGAGAGCGATGATAGAGGGATAGGTACAGTGGACGGGAGAGGTAAATGGAGGAAGGAAGAACAGTGAAAAGAGAGATAACGAAAGTGGGAGGGTGATAGTGGATGGAGGAGGACAATGTTGGGTGTGTGCTAAATCCAGTCTGTGAGCTGTTGATGTCACGTGAAAATGCTTCAATAGAGCAACCACAACAAAGTTCACAAGAGGTCAAAGAGAAGATTGCACCTGATGTAAACAATGAGTCATTGTTTGGGGTAGCGTCTGTTGACTCTGACAGTGATAGTAGTCTGTCTTCTCCTTTTGTAAATAGTCGTTTTTCATTCTCTTTTTTTTTTACACTGGAATGTTAATGGTCTTTTTTTTCCAAACTGAATGACAGCGATCTTGTTTCATTTGTATCTTCCTATGGATTTCTTTGTCTTGTTGAAACGTTTGTTGGCACTTTTTCTGCTGAAGTTCTTCCCGGTTATAAATCGTTCTAAAAACCTTCAGTAAAATTGTCTGATGCTGGCCGCCCAGCAGGTAGTGTGGTGTGTCTGATTAAAGAGTTTGTACCGTATATGAGAGAGATTTAAGTCGATAATGGATTCTTTTTGTTGTTTGTCATTGATAAACAATTATTTGGTTTAGATAAAGATGCTTTGTACGTTTGTGGTTATACACCACCTGAGGGCTCCAGATATCATTCTCTATTTGATGGTGAGTGTGATTGTGTGATAATTCTAGAAAATTGTTTGATTGACAATGTTTTGTTGGATAATGATTATTACATTCTTGTTTCTAGTGACTTAAATGCTCGGACTTCGAATATTCCACAACATGCTACATCGATGCATGACTTTCTTGATTCTATACATAAAAGCGAAAGTAACACAAATAGAAAATCGCAAGACACATTTATTCATAGTTTCGGGTAATCCCTGATAAACATGTGCACAGCATTAGGTTTGCTTATTCTGAATGGTATGTGCTATGGTGATCTTGAAGGTCGCTAACGTACATATGTGATTTTGGTTGTGGTGTGACTGACTATTTTCTGATGTCGAGTGATTTCTTTGCCATTGTTAGTGATAACTGCTGTTTGTCTGTTTGTGATCGTACTGAAAGTTACCACATGCCTGTTGTTTTATCTGTTACTTTTTTCCTGATGTTTCTGTAGTAAATGATGACGATAGAAACAATGTACATTGATAGTTTACTTGGGTCCCTGAACACGCACAGGTATTTCAAACTGCATTGAACTCTGAATCAGTTCAAAGAAAATTGGAAGCTGCAATTCGAACGATGATATAGATGTAAATGAAGCCATTCATGTGTTTAATGAAGCTTTGAAAGAAGCTGCAGAGTGCATGAAGAAACGAATGTATGTGAACGGGAGTAGGAAGAAAGCGCAAGACTGGTTTGATTTGGCGTGTAGGAATGGAAGAAAGCGTGTGCGCAAGCTTTTAAAGAAATTTCGTCGAATTTTAGATGAACAAGATAGGTTTAACTTTTGTCAAACAGGAAGAGAGTATAAGAACCTCATTAAATTTGAAAAGAAACTGCACAGCAATACGATGATTAAAAGATTTGATAGATTTTGTGAATAATCAAAAAGATTTCTGGGACACAGTCCATAAAATAATACAGAAGAAGAAATATGTCAAAAGTCAGAAAACTGTGGAACAATGGTTTGAACATTTTCAGATGCTTTTAGAAACGGACACAAATGATGACTTATTTGATGACAGTATTGGTAATGTTGATGATGATGATCTACTCTTTAATCGTCCTATTTCTGAAGAGGAAGTAATATTAGCACTGCCTAAATTAAAACCAAAAAAGGCTAGTGGTCCAGATGGGATTATTGGAGAAATTTTGAAAAACTCATGTAATGCATCTTACCTTTTCTTGTTAAGTTTCTAAATATACTTTTTGAGAAAGGTGTTTATCCAGACAGTTGGATGGAATCTATTTTTCTACCGCTACACAAGAAAAGTGAAATTAACAACCCAGGTAACTATAGAGGTATTAGTCTTCTTAATGTGTGTAGTAAAGTGTATGGCTCTATCATAAATCAACGATTACAGTTGTGAGTTGAAGAAAATAACTTGACAGGTGAGTGCCAGGCAGGATTTAAAAACGGTTATTCAACGGTTGATCACTTGTTCACTTACTAGCATGTGTACAGAAGCAGTTTAATGAAACCCGAAACCGTAGGCTTTATGTTGCTTTTATTGATTTTCAGAAATGTTTTGATACCATAAATAGAAATCTGCTTTGAATTATTTTAGTGTACAACCGTAGTAAGGGTAAGCTATTACGTTGTGTACGCAGCATGTATTGAAGTGTACAAGCATGTGTTAGATGTGGGGCAAAACTTACTCAGTCTATTTAGTGTTCTTCGGGGTTAAGCAAGGAGATATATGCAGTCCGATTTTATTTTCTTTTTTATTAACGAATAAGCGCTAAATGTAATTTGAACTCGTAGACATGGGGTAACATTTTCGCTCTACGCGTTAGAGTTATATATTTTACTATTAGCCGATGATGCTTATTGCTTTCAGAATCAGTAGTAGGGCTACAAAATCAGTTAAACAGTTTACAAAGCTCAGCTGCAGCACTAGATTTGACTGTTAATTTGGGTAAACGTAATATTGTTGTTTTTTGAAAAGGGGTTATCTAGGGGCGACGGTAAGGTGGTTTTTCGATGGACAAGTCATGCCTGTTGTTAATGCCTACAAGTATTTAGGTATATATTTTACGACAAAACTGAGTTTCAGCACTGCCTGTCGTGATTTAGCTAGCAAAG
>CM031595.1:61506808-61521808 GCA_018398815.1 Conus ventricosus | reverse complement strand
CAGGGAGTATAATACAAACTCCCCATTTTGGCGTCATATACTGTACCATGTCAGACAATAGCAGAATTCATAGGAAAGGAGGAGGGGCGAGTGCCTAGTGGTTCCTTGGGTTACCCGATATGGATGCATTAGCCGCACAAAGGATATCCCATTAGAACCATCAGCCCTGGTCATGCGGATGTCCCTTAAATAAAATTTTATGAAGGGATTTTCCGAACGCCAGAAGGCTGCCTCCAGGAGGTGGCGTATGGGAACAGAGTGCTGGAATGCTGCCGAAGTGGCCAGCGCTCTGACCTCATGAGCCCGCGGGGGACAAGACGGGGAGGTCCGTGGAGGCCTGGGAATAGGCCGTTCTGACCGTGTTGGAGAGCCACCTAGAGACAGTGCCAGCTGAGATGTCTTTCGTGTTACTGGGGTTGATGGAAATAAGAAGACGTCTTTGCGAAACGCGCCTGGGGCGCGAGCGTTCCCAGTAGTGTGTTAGACATCAAGAGGGGCAAAGGGCTATGTTCGAAGAGGTGTCTCCCCTAGGGTATCCGCCAGCGGGCGGATGACGAGGTAAGGAGAGGCACTACCGGGTTCCTGGTTCTTCGCTAGGAATTCGGGAAGGAACTTCAGAGAGACGGAGCCGTCTCTGTGGAAGGCAATGTCTCTGGGGTCCCCGCTAAGGGCATGGATCTCGCCTCGCCTTCTGGCGGAAGCGAGGGCGAGGAGAAGGTAGTCTTCATAGACAGAAGGTCGAAAGGAACGGAGGACAAAGGCTCAAGGGGGTTTATTGAGGACGTCAAGTACAGTGAAGAGGTCCCAAAGGGGGACACGTCTAGGGGATTGGGCCTCACGAAGAGCAGCCCCTCTGAGATCTCTCTGAGAAGGAGTCATTCTCAAAGGAAGGTCCGCCCATTGGCGGATGGTCGTGCAGATGGCCGACCTGTAGCCCGGATGGAGCTAGCAGAGAGGTTAAGGTGGGACAGGAAATTTCCTATCTGGATATTGGAGGTGGCGATTGTGAGGGACAGAATTGTCTTTGCACCATGAGACCCATTTCCTCCATCTGTAATCGTAAAGGGACTCTGTGCTAGCTCTGCGAGAGGACATGGCTAGGTCTCGGAGTTCCTGAGAGGCCCCGGCGTGGAGAGGATACTGCGGACGGACTGGGACCTGTCCGTTCGAGAGGCGGATTTAGATGCTTGCAACCGGGCTGGCACAGAAGCCAGGCGTGGAGGCGAAGCATCTGGGGATTGGAGTGAGGGCGACCCGAACGAGGTTGCCTGAGCATGTCCCACCTGTTGTTCAACTGGAGAGGGGGTGCGTGAGTGAGGGACTTGAGGTCCGGGAACCAGGACTGAGTGGGCCACCACGGGCTATGAGAATGAGCCTGGGTCTCTCGAGTCTCGCCTTCCTGATCACCTTGTGGAGGATCGGGAAGGGAGGGAAGGCGTAAGCTATGAGGCCGGACCAGGGAAGGGATAGGGCGTCGATAGCGTAAGCCTGGGGTCCGGGACGGAGACACATACACTGGCAGACAGTGGTTGAATCGTGTGGCAAACAGGTCGATCATCGGTCTGAACCAATGTTCCCACACGGTTGTTAGGGTATGCCTGCTGAGAGTCCATTCCGTGTGGAGGACAGACTTGGAGCGGCTGAGAGAGTCTGCCAGGATGTTGTGTGTCCCTGCTATGTGTCTCGCGCGAAGGGTGACCCCTGCGTGTGACACCAGCGGAGGAGGGCCTCTGTACGGGAGGGAGAGGCCGATGGAGTGTGCCCCCCCCCCCCCCCCCTTGTTGATGTAACAAGCTACGAAGTGTTGTCCGTGAAAAGGAGAACAAATCGGTGGGAGACCATGGACTGGAAGTGGAGGAGGGCGAGCCTGACCGCCTCCAGTTCCAAGATGTTGATGGAAGACAGCAGTCAGAGGATCCCAAACCCCCGAGGCGTGACTGCTCTCCAAATGGGCCCCCCAGCCCGAGTTGGAGGGAAGTTTGGACGTGTGGGAGTTGGGCCAGGCCTGAGTGGGAGCCAAGACGAGCCAGTCGTCGAGGTAAACAATAGGCGAATGTCCTCCTGTCTGGCAAGGGCGGCCATCTCCTTGACTACCTTCGTGAAGAGGAAGGAGCCAGGGAGAGTCCGAAGGGGAGAGCCTTGAATTGAAACACCCGGCCCCGCCAGACGAAACGAAGGTATCGTCTGTGGGACGGGTGAATGAGGAGCTGAAAGTAGGCATCTTTCAGATCTATAGAAGTGGCCCAGTCCAGATGGTGGGATGGAGTCCCTGATCTGGGCCGGGGTCTCCATCTTGAATCTGGTTGGCCTGATGAATTTGTTGAGAGGGGAAAGGTCGAGGATGGGCCTCCAGCCGCCCGAGGACTTGGGGACTACAAACAGACGAGAGTAAAAACCCAGGGTTGGGGTGGGTTATCTCGGTGATGGCGCCCTTCCCGAGAAGCTCCTCGATTCCAGGCGAAGGGCCTCCGCCTGGGCGGG
Source organism: Conus ventricosus (assembly GCA_018398815.1). Taxonomy (NCBI): domain Eukaryota; kingdom Metazoa; phylum Mollusca; class Gastropoda; order Neogastropoda; family Conidae; genus Conus; species Conus ventricosus. The sequence continues at coordinate 61,519,327 of CM031595.1, read as the reverse complement.
TGGTGGATCGCCGGGGGAAGGAGGAGGGGAGGACAGAAGAGGGGGGGCGTTCGTGTGCCCAGGGTAGACGGAACCCCTCCTGTAGAACAGATACTACCCAGGGGTTGAGACCCATGCGCCGCCACTGGTGGGCATGCCGGGACAGACTGCCTGCCAGGGGGGCAGAGGGGCCGAGGGGGGTCGAGAAGACTGACATTTCCCGCCTTCTCGGAAGGTGAGTCTGCTGTCACCTCCGGGGCCGGGCCTGTTGGCCGAACCGAAAATTCTGTGGGGGTTTTCGGTTTGGGCCTAGGCGGGGTGGAAGTAGGGTGTTTGGCGGGCCTTGAGGGACGCTGCTTGGGGTAGGGCTGGGGTCTGGCTGGGGGTAGGGCCTGACGAAAGAATGGTCTAGAAGGGCGCTGCTGACGGGGGTCTTGGTCGCAAAAAAAGCGGCCTGTTTGCGCTCCTCGACGGCCATGGGTAATGACAGCAGCAGAGTAGTCGCCGAATAAGCGACTGCTCCTGACCCGGAATGCAGCGTAAGGCGCCTTGAGCGCTGGGAGAGATGGGCCTGTGGATAGCAAGCATCTCTCACTGCCAAAAGGCAGTTAAAGTGACTCCTGGCTGCGCTGTCCGCCGCAAGCCCCAAGGTGGTGCGCTATCTTGTTGACAAGAAAACGCATCAGAGGGTCATCAAACAGGCTGGGGTCTGCTCAGTGTCGTCAGGTCCGAAGACGCTGAGACAGTGCCGCCCTCCTTTGGCCAGAGTTCCTCAACTCGCTGTAGGAACATGTCAATGAAGGCGTGTCCCGAGGTGGTGTGTAGAATGCCTGCCCTGGCAATTCTGTCCCACTCTACAGGGTTTTGATAGAAAGAGAGGTGGATGTGGGAGGGGGGAGGTTGGGAGTGAGCCTGAGGTCGGCCGGGGAAATGGCAATCTCCCTGGTGGCCGGATTGGCAGAGAAGAGAGAAAAGACATGGGGGGCCTGACGCGAGTCCTTGAGGAATACTCCTACTGGGGCCGCGTTGGGGCTGACAGAAGTCAATCCCCGGTGGAGGGACGGCATGTGCACCCCTGGCCGAGAGAGGCCGATCTGTCCACAAAGGAGTGATGGTCTGGGGGCGGCTATCCTTGGCCGTGATCGCTGGGTAGGGGGGGACCCAGTGAAACGGGAAAGGGAGAAGATGTTGTTAGAGGGAGGGGATTCCCTAACAACAAGATCAGGGCGCCAGCCTCCAAAATAGAAAGGTCCCCAGACTGGGGGAGGAAATCCTCGAACCCCTCCTCAAGTTGTGGGTCAGTGTATTCGTGAAGGGGAAGTTCAGGTCCACCTTCGGAAGGCCAGGTCAGGGGTGCGTGGGAGTCCCGACCTCGTTGGGAAAAAGGGAAAACGAGGACGGCTCCCCGGTGGTTCCATAATCGGCATGTAAACTAGGGGACCACCGATCGGACAGCGCCGAGAGGAAGGGGGGCCCAGGTCGATCCAGCTCTGGGAGGCCGGATGCCACATGAGACCGAAGATGGAGTCAGGGGAAGAGTCCGAGCTAAGCCACTGATTCCTCTCGGGGGAATAGAACCACCGGTCCCCGTGGAGAAAGACGGGCTGTGGCGGCCCAGAGGCAGAGTCTCCTCGGGGACCCGGGTAACCTTGAACACCAAGGGAGAGCACTGCCTCCTGCATCTCCCAGGGTGTGGTCCGTGCCAGCCCCCTGCGTGGCAGAGGGGTCGGTGGGTGTTACGGTCGCTGAGCCTCCTGGCCGTGTGGTAGCGGACGGGGATGGCTGAGTCGACGCGTAAGCATCAAGGGACGAAAGGTTACCCCTGGTCCCGCTGGTCGATCTCCCCCCGTAGGAACGGGACCACGGACGTTGCCCAATAGGGGAGCGGAAGAAGTCCGCTCCCCAACGTCTGTACCCCTAGGGGAGATTGAAACGATCGATCGGGGTGGTTCGACCGTCGGGGGTGAGGGCGCAGATCCGAGCTAGTCGATGCCTGCATACCTGACCCGGGGTTGTGGTCAGTGGGGGGGTACCACCAAAGACTGTCCACAGCCCCTCCACTGGAGTGTTGGCGCTCCTCGTGTCCGGGTCGTGGCTGAACCCGGACACGGTTGGGGAGAGCGCGATGAGACTGGGTGACGTTAGTGGGGGAGGTGCTAGCGTCACGAATCTCATTAGATCGGGTGACGTGCGGTGATTCCGGCGCGAGTCGTCACCCGTGCTGGTCCGGGTCTCGGCAAGGGTCCCCGGGGCGCGATGATCGCCGGACGCGGCATGATAGGAGAGGGTTCCTTACGCGAGCGAAGGCGAACAGGCGATCCAGTCGGGGAACGGGAAGATTTAGAACGGGCAGGTCCTTTCATGGGGGCCTTGCCCTTGGATTTGGGCTTAGGGAAAGATGAGAATGAAAAACAGTCGGCGATGACGGCCGATTGCCCGTCCGACTGAGACAGCCTGTTGGACTTCGATCGCGACGATCGTGTGTCGCCGATTGGGTAGAGGGGGAATCGTAATGATGGTCGCGCGTCCCCTGCGCGGAACCCTCCTCTACACCGATCGTACGCTCATCGTGTGCGTGAGCGGTTTGTCCCGTGGAATCGACACGCGGCCCCTCCGGGGTAGAGAGCGACTGCCGAGCAATGGAGCGTCTCGAGCCGTTAGTGCCCTTCACCATGTTGGGCACTGGTGGTGGGAACAAACACGGAACGCACGATCGCAAAGGGGAGACAAGAGGTGGATCGAGGGATAGAAAGAGCTCAACCAACCTCGGGAGAGACACTGGAAGTGTAGTAAATGTAACGAGATCTCAGTGTTAGATCGAGGAAGGTCGATCGTAAGTGACGCGGTTTGGCCGGTCGAAACAAAATGGCGGAACGACCGGTGAAGAAATGGAAACCGAGTGGACGACGTGCAAGTTAGACGAATCGGAGTCCGAATGGAGGAAGGAGAAGGGACTGAGATTCGGAGAACAAGGGGCCGTAAAGGCCAAAATGGGGAAGAAAGGGTGAAAACCGGGCGATGGAGTTCCGACTTTCGAAGATCGAAAAGAGCGGAAGGCGAAGTCGCGAGTGCCGAGACAAAGGCACAAAGGCGAGGATGGCGTGGTTAAACAAATTAATAAAGCACACCAAACCAAAAGCACCACCGGCTCAAGAGTAAAAGGGTGAAGAGCGCAAGCCACAACAAATAAGCAAAGAAGCAAACACAAGCTATCTTAACACAACGGCAAAGAGAAGGCGAGACACAGCACAAGACTTATCTTGCTTGGACGGCAGGCCGAGAGAGAATGGGGTACGGGAGGTTGAACAACTGGCTTCTTCCTACGGCGGAAGCGGGTTGGGCATCACGTGACTGTCTTATTACTGCATTAGCCACACAAAAACTTCGGCCTGGCAGAGCAGACTAACTGCCGTGAATGCTATTGTCTGACATGGTACAGTATATGACGCCAAACTAAAGGTTACATAAAATCTGCTATCATTTGGTATTTTCTGTCTAGCCAATTCTTGTGCGTGTCTATTTTGAAAAATGTGTTTTCTAATGATGATGATGATGATGATGATGATGATGATGATGATGATGATGAGATGACGACGACGACGACGAACAATGACAATAATGAAAGAGGAAGAAGAAGAAGAAGAGGAAGAAGAAGAAGAAAAAGAAGATGAAGAAGAAGAAGAAGAAGAAGAAGAAGAAGAAGAAGAAGAAGAAGAAGAAGAGAAGAAAGGGCCCTTTACCCGGAACTCTCTTCTTGTCAATCTTCATTTACCCCTGTCTTTTTTTTAAACAATCCTTATTAGTTCAAGATGAAGCATTATGGAAAATTGACAAATAATCATTATTGAAAATCTTAAGAGGAAATATAAACATTAAGGGAAGTGCAGGGGAGGGAAAGAATAACCGTAAACAAACAGAACAAATCAGAACTGTCTTAAATACATTCATCGACACGCAGCAATTTAGTACATTCTTCTTTTTCTTCTTTTTCTTGTTCCTCTTGTTCTCCTTCTTCTTGTTGTTCTTGTCGTTGTTCTTCTCCTTCTCCCTCCTCCTCTTCTCCTCCTCCTCTTCATACTCCTCCTCTTCATACTCCTCCTCCTCCTCTCCTCCTCTCTCCTTCTTCTTCTTCTTCTTCTTCTCCTCCTTCTCCTCCTCCTCCTCTTCCTCCAGCTCCTCTTCCTCCTCCTCCCCGTCCTTCTTCTTCTTCTTCTTCTTCTTCTTCTTCTTCTTCTTCTGCTTCTGCTTCTTCTTCTTCTTCTTCTTCTTCTTCTTCTTCTTCTTCTCCTCCTCTAAATTGATCTGACGGCAATTGGACTCCATCAGACTCTTGAGGCTCCATCCATCGCACAATTCTTGCCACCCCATCGCAAAAATACACACGGCAAATGATGTGTTGTAAATGGTTCGAGCGTGCAAGATATACTCGTTCACTAATCGTTCATTAAATACACACCTGCCTTCAAACATACTAACATTCTACCTACCCACCCATTTGCCTACCTACCTGTTACACTCAAACGTACCCCGTCGCACAGAGGCCTAGATGAATCTTCTAAAGCCATGCTGCCATCAGGTTACTTACCAGTTTGGAAGCATAGGGGTCCAGCGTTACGTGTAAAACAGCATGAGCTTTTCGTCTGTTGCTGGGACCAGGGCAAACTGTCACAAGATCCCGACGATGCAGTCATCATCACCCTGTGCAACATATCAGGGGATCACTCTGCTATCCATTGCAGGAAAAGTCCTCGAAAAGATATTGCTGAGCAGGCTGGTCCCCACCATAGCTGAAAACCACCTCCTAGACAGCCATTGTGGCTTCAGAGTCCACAGGAGCACCACAGGTATGGTGTTTGTTCTCAGGCAACTACGCGAGAAGAGCTTGGAGCAAAAGAAAAGGCTGTGTTTAACATACGTCGACGTAACCAACGCGTTTCAAACTGTGAGCAGAAAAGGTATATAATATAGTAGATCATGGGACGGCTCAGCTGTCCAAAGCTCCTCGGCATGGTCATCCAGCTGCATGAAGATCAGCATGGCCAAGTCAGATTCTACAGTGACCTTTCAGGGTCCTTTCCTATCATAAACGAATAGAAGCAGGATTGCATTCTGGCACCGACTCTCTTTACCTTATACCTCTGATTGAAGAAGACGGAGGTCCTCCCCCTGTCTGCACCACGTGAAGAGTACCATCCTCCCAACACCATCATCAGAGAGACTGAACTGAAATCAGTCCCTCAGTTCCCCACCTGGGCTGCATTACTTTATTAAAGCCAAGATCGACAGTGAAACCTTAAACAGACTGGCAAAGGCGAACGGTGGTTTTGGTAGATTGTACAAACGAGTGTGAAATGTCTATAGAAAACCACCAAGATCACAGTGTGCAGTCATTTTACTTACCACCTCCTATACGGCTCTGATTAATGGGTCACCTATCTGAGACATCTTGAACGCTTCCATCAGCGTTGCTTTTACTCCATCCCAATATTCAATGGAGTAAACTTCGTCACCAGCGTTGAAGATCTCGAATAGGTGGAGTTCACCAGCATCGAAGCCAAGCTATTTACGTCCCAGCTACGCTGGGCAGGGCACCTCTCCAAGACGAGGGATCCTCGCCCGCCTAAGATTGCCCAGTATGGCGAACTCTCCATCGGCCATCTCTTTAAAAAAAATAAAAAATAAAAAAAAAACACCAACGTCTGTCATATCGACCATCGCCAGTGGTTCTCCCTAGCTTTGGGTCGCAACGCCTGGCGTCATACCATTCACAGAGCTTTCTCCTCCTTCGAAAACGTCCGCGGGGCCTCCCTTGAGGACAAGAGGCGCAAGAGAAAGAACCGCTGAAAATGACGTGACACCGAGCCCTGAACAGACTTTTACCTGTACCTGCTGCAGCGGGTCTGCCAATCCTGCATTGGCCTTGTCAGCCACGAGCGCGCTTTCGGTCGACGTGCGTCACTTCTTTCATAATCTTTGTCACCGAAGCCACGCCTATATACAGAGGACACCTGTGAGGCTGCTGTCAGTGCAGAGGTGCCAAGCGGCGCCTGTTTGAAGTCAGTATACTGGGAACCACCTTCTAGCATCCATTTACGTAATCATGTTCTGTATAGGATCACCCTACTGTCGCTACAATGACATGCCTCCACAAGTGATGATGAGCAGAAGTGGTTGAGGATGGGTGTGCGATGGAAGTGTATGTGGGTTTGTGTGTATGTGTGTGTGTGTGTGCGTGCGTGCGTGCGTGCGTGCGTGCGTGCGTGCGTGTGTGTGTGTGTGTGTGTGTGTGTGTGTGTGTGTGTGTATGTGTGTGTGTGTTGTGTGTGTGTGTGTGTGTGTGTGTGTGTGTGTGTGTGTGTGTGTGTGTGTGTGTTTTGTGGTGTGTGTGTGTGTGTGTGTGTGTGCGTGCGCGCGAGCGCGTGCTTCACTGCAGGGATGTTATATGTCCCTGTCCATGCCATTAACTAATGTGTTGAAATCATTGAAGGAGCCCACGATCAATGATGCTTTAAAGAAAAAAAATATCATGGGGGAATGGATTTGTCCCATGAGATAAAAAGGAAATGTATAAAATATAAGAATTTCGTTTTCTTTTTCAGAAGTTTTGCAAAGGCCCTTTCCTTGGAGTGAGAACTTGACAACCTCTATTGAAAAATAAGAAAACGATTTGTCCATTTTTGTTCGTCTGCTTCTCTTTTTTCTGTTGTGTGTTTAAGGGCTTTTCTTGTTGCATCCTATCGGGTTTTTTTTTCTAAACGAATTTATGATGGATTCACAAAGCAGCAAAGTAATTCGAAAACCAGGGCACCAATTACCTGTTGTTGTTTTTTCTTCTTCTTGTCTTTCATTTCTTTAAAGGAAGCACACACAAAAAAAATCAAATAATCCACTTTTCATCATAAACACTTCTCAAAAAAATTCTTCACATTGAATGTTTGGGGAAAGTGCACCTATCTTATTAAGACGGTAGATAAGCGGCGGAGGTGAGAGAGAGGGGAGAGAGAGAGAGAGAGAGAGAGAGAGAGAGAGACAGACAGACAGACAGACAGACAGACAGACAGGCAGACAGACAGACAGACATACAGACAGACAGATAGACAGACAGACAGAAGAAGAAGAAGAAGAAGAAGAAGAAAGAAGAAGAAGAAGAAGAAGATTCCATCCCGATCCCTCCCTCCTCTTTCTCCTGTTTTCCCTCCCTCTCTCCAAAACGTTGCCTGTTAACTCAAGACGAAGCGTAATAGAAAATCGACAGCTAATTGCAACAGGAAATCTTGAGGGGGGATATAAAACATACTGGAAACATGTGAGAAAAAGATATGAACAAACAAACAAAGAACAAAATTAATAAATCCCTGCTGATCTATTGATCACTACGCAGCGAAGACTAATCCCTAGAGTCGCCTTCTGGCTTCATGTTATAATGCTAGTAATAATGACTTTTTATACCTTTATCTACTACTACTACTATACTCCTGCTGCTCACTGCTGCTGCTGCTACTACTACCAATCCTCCTCCAGCTGCTGGCTGCTTCTGCTGCTGCTGCTGCTGCTATTACTACTACTACTCCTATGCCTCCTCCTCCTCCTAGTCCCCCTCCTCTTACTCCTCCTCCTCTCTTCCTCCTCTCCTCCTCGTCCTCCTCTCTCCTCCTCCTCCTCCACCTCTCCTCCTCCTCCTCCTCCTATACTACTACTACTACTACTACTACTACTACTATACTACTACAACCACAAACTACTACTACTGTTTCTGCTGCATCTGCTACTGCAGCTGCTGGTGCTGGTGCCTGTGCTGGTTACTGTTGCAGCTGCCACTACGACTACTACTTCCATGCTACTACTACTGCTACTGCTGCTGCTTGTACAGCTGCTGCTGCCACTACTACTACTGCTGCTGCTGCTGTGCTGCTGCTGCTGCTGCTGCTACTACTACTACTATTATACTACTTCTACGACTACTACTGCCGCTGCTGCTGCAGCTGCTGCTGCTACCATTACTATTTTTGCTACTACTACTACTACTACTACTACTACTACTATACTACTGCTAGTGCTGATATTGCTATTGCTGCTGCAGCTGCTGCTGCTACCATTACTACTATACTATTACTACTACTACTACTACTTCACTACTACTGCTAGTGCTGATATTGCTATTGCTGCTGCTGCTGCTGCTGCTGTACTACTACTACTACTACTGCTACTACTACTACTTCTACGACTACTACTACTGCTGCTGCTACTGCTACTACAGCTACCATCATACTTTTGCTGCTGCTGCTGCTACTACTACAGCTGCTGCTGCTGCTGCTTCATCCATTGCCTGCATGGCTCCTGAATGGGATTTAGGGAAAGAGCTGTTGTTAAAGAAATGTATTTTTAAAAGAAGTGCCTTTTGACGTTTCACTTGCAATTGAAGAAAAAAAAGAAAAGTGGAAAGAAAGAAGACAGACAGACAGACAGACAGACAGACAGACAAACAGAATACATAGAGACAGACAGACAAACAAACAGACAGACAGACAGACAGAAATGGATTATTGCGTGATGTCTCTGGGTTTGAGATCTTTCGCTCTTCTAAGGGTTTTTTTCTTCTTTTTTTTTCTAACGGGTATTACTTTTAGTTGTATTCAAACAATGAAAACACTGTATTGTCACTAAATTGAGGTATATGTTAACTTTCCATTTCTCAGTGATCCATTAGTCCTCAGATGAAAAAGGCCTTATTGAATAAGCGTCTTCCGGAACTGTCTGTGGCGGGAAGCCACTGGGAAATAAACTACGATTGGACGAGGGCCAAGTGCCAGCCCCTGCGTCTGCCACGGGTCTTTGAAGTGGGTGGGGCTTTCCGGCTGAGTGGATGCTAACAGCAACATCCATGAAGCACAGAAGACACAGCAGACAGAGCCGTTCCGTAATACATCAAAAACAAAATAGCATTAATAACACAACTGAAACAGTGATCTCGTGTTTGATTTTCCAGTTCACTGACTAGCTTGATACCACTGGGAATTTCAGATATTGCACAACACCGGCATCGTTACAGTAAATATCCTAGGATGGATTTGATCTTTCCACTATAAAAGAATGGAAAAGAAGAAATGCACTGTGTTTTATGCTGCTGCAAGTTGCCTAGTCTAAGAGGGCAATATATACCAGTTACGTTTTCCAGGGACCCTGACAATTTCGGTTAAGTCTGCTCATGGCATTTCAGAATGAAAGCGTGGTTAGATATTTCTCAGTTTTCTAGTTTAAGTCATTTCAGTCTCGATCTGTAATGACTTCATGAGAGGGGAGTCCATCCAGTCTTTCCCATGTACTGTAAGATTCATATGCTGTTGTTTATGTTCTGTATACCTCCCATCCTAAGAGGCAATGACCATTAAATAAATAAATCATCTGAGAGTTGGTACCACTGGATTCTGGATAGCATGTGTTGCCAGCCGAACTCTTTTGATGACAAACGGTAATCTTGTTTCTTCCAGTCATACTTCTATAGATTTTTGGTCAGTGGTTTGAAAACTAAAAACGGTTCTTAGAACTGTGACGAATTTCGTTGATATTCAAGGCATTAGTCCATGAGCCACCCTGTACCCCCCATTCACCCTATGAGGGAGTTTATGGGACTAATATTGCAAGATAGCCTAGACCCTTAGCTATTCAAATCAGGTTGTCTGCACTTTATACCTAGCGCCATAAGGTCGTGGTGTACTGATGAAGTTGTGTGACGATAAAATAACGGTTCGCGCCCCAGCGTATGGATGAATGGTCTCTATTTTCAATCCTTTAATGTTTAGAGCCTGTTTCTTAGAGCAGCAAACATACTTAAAGATCGAGAAAACATACCAAAAACATAGACAAAGCACTAAAACAAAAAACAAATCACATCTGACATGTAGCTATAGTCTGTGCGCAGGTTAAGTACCATAACCCGGGAACATGCAGAAGACCTCGGCCCTGATGGATGAGAAGCTATTAAACATCAAGGGTTTCAAGCTCAGAAAGAAGATCAAGACCAAAACACAAGTTGGACTAGTGTGTATAATCCATTACCAAAGAAACAGAATGATCTAAAAGCAATACTACTCTCAGAGACATCCTTTCAGAAGATTAAAGACGCAGTTGAAATGAGACAAGCCTGCAGTGACACCAGCGAAAAATTGCCAGAAATTTGCGACCAAATCCCCCAAACATTCTGTAGACATGTGCATGGTTATCATCGATGGAGCTATAAAAACTCCACAAATGTGTCAAGACTTTTAAAATGAAAACAATCAGTTGGAAAAGATGAAGCTACTTGTCCAAGCGACACACGAAGTCAGCATCATCAACAAGTGTATTGTTTCCTTCTAATGCATGCCTTCTCTGTGAGAAAGAAAGAATCCAAAAGAAGGGGGGAAAAGAAGAACTTGTAAAATGCATGACAAAGACAGCAGAGGCCTCTATTAAGAAGGCTGCAAAACAAAAGAAAGATGGGACTATTTTGGTGAAAAATAGAAGAAGTTGACTTGGTGGCTCGAGAAGCTCATTACCACGAATCATGCAGGATGCATACACTCGAGAGGCTGACAGGAATGAGAAAGCACCCGAGAGAGCCACTCTTTGGGTGAAAAAATGCTCATAACAACGCCTTCAACTACATAAAAAACTACGTACAAGAGAAGTATTATAGATGGAAGCAACATGGAAAGGATGACAATGCCTAGGGAACACATACCAGCAATACATGTCTATAAACTAAAGAACAAACTGGTTAAACATTTTGGCTCACAACAATTCTGGCTACAAGAGCGAACTTGTGTTCTCATCAGTTGTTCCAAAAGGTTTGGCTGTTGAATCTGCATTTGAATCAGCGGCATCAGACTTAAAGAGACTGGATGAAGCAGCATTTGTGCTTCGCAGACATATCCAGAGTGCACAGCTTGAGTCACCCCCAATGCCATGGCCACCAACTGCACAGTTTCTCCTGAGTGATGCAAATCGGTCCACCCCAAAATCTTCTTGACTTTCTCTCTCAAGTTGTCACAGGAAAATATTTTCAAAGACATTTCAGGGAGACGAGAAAGAAATGTGAAATCGTTTGCCCAAGATCTTCGCCAAGGGAGTGGAGCAGTTTTCTTTCAAATGATCAGAACAAACAAAGCCTCAGACAATTTCTTCTGAGTCAATGGAAAGAAGATAAGTATGCCACAAAATTACAAGGACGAGAGGTTCTCTTTGTTTGTGAAAACAAATGTACACGTCTCATTTCCGATGGAAGGACATCAGAAGTGACTGAAATACAAGAACTATGCTCTGCGCATGAAAAGGCTGACACTAAAATAGTTCTTCACTGCTTGCATGTTGCTGCTCACTCATCTGTTGACTCTACCATCTGTGTACGTTCTCCAGACACAGATGTCCTGGTCCTCTTGTTGAAGTGTGTGAAGGACACACCACAGAAAGTATTCTTTGACACAGGCGTCAGTAAACAAGAGAAGGCTGATTGATGTAAAAAGGTGTGGCAGAGAAAATGGGACAGAGATGTGCTCTGTTCTGCCAGCAGTTCATGCATTCAGTAGTTGTGATACCACAAGTGCATTTTTCAGGAAAGGGAAGATTACTTTGATGACAACTCTTAGGCAGAATCCAGACTACCTTGACACGTTTGGTCAGCTTGGACTTTCTGACGATTTACCTAGTCAGGTGGTTGACAAGATGGAACAGTTCACATGTCTTCTCTACAGAGGTCGGCGATCTACCACTGATGACATCAACACACTGCGCCACGAGAAGTTCCTGGGGCGATTCAGAACCAAGCAGGGAGTACTACGAAACACTTACAATGGCATTGACAGAGCCTTTTGCCTCCGTGCAAAGACTCGTTGCAAATGCACATTAATAGAGTCAACTTCCAAGTGGTGGTTGGAATCATGCAAGCATTGCCGAGCCGACGCTTATTTCCCCAACAGACAATGGATGGGAAAAACAGAGAAGGCCATCTTGATTTTAAATGGACGTCATGGCCATTTTTATGCCTCAGGGATTGGTGGACGTCCTGGTGGAAGTCCCAGAGCAGCCAGAGGAGGACAATAAACTGCCCGAGTGATGAATCTGACCGACTTTGTCTTTTCAGATTAGGTTCTGTCTGCCTTGTCATCAGACATTGCACGTTGTACCTGTGCCAGTCTTTTAGCTGTCTGTGTGATATCATTGAACCCATGATAAAAGAGGACTTTCCTGGCAATGTGCCCTCATTTAAATAATAGACCAACAAGCATGAGAGAGAGAGAGAGAGAGAGAGAGAGAGAGAGAGAGAGAGAGAAAAGAGAGAGAGAGAGAGAGATGAGAGAATTGGGACTCATGTTAAATTTACATTTACTTTGGAAATGCCTGTTAAAAATACCTGAACTTTGGAATGTCAAAAATGCTGCAAATGAAAATGTTTGCTGTTGTTTGTCTTAATTGTTTTGGAGCAGATATGGAATGTATAGATGTATCCATCTTTATCAAAGATTGCACGACATTATGTATTTTGTATCACATTTGTTTCACTCT
>CM031595.1:61491808-61494308 GCA_018398815.1 Conus ventricosus | reverse complement strand
TAAGTATATTGTGAAGGCGTCGAAGGGGAAGTGTGTCCTCACCTTTTACTCTAACGATTTTGTCTCCCATATAGGTTTTCAATTTTGATCATTCGTCGATTTCCTAACATGCTAAACTTGAGCTAATAGGCATCGTTTTGAAAACGTAGGGAGGGCGATGGAAAATTTAACAAGAGGAGAAAGTTGGATATGGGGACGGAGGAAGAGCTTCTTTTTCTTCCTCCTCCTTCCCTCCTTCCCTCCCCTTCTCATTCTCCTCTATCTTCTTTCTTCTTCTTCTTCTTCTTCTTCTTTCTTCTTCTTCTTCTTCTTCTTCTTCTTCCTTCTCCTCCTCCTCCTTCTCCTCATTCATTCGTCTTGTCTTATTTTACTTTTTTTGCCATGTCCTCTCTCTCTCTCTCTCTCTCTCTCTCTCTCTCTCTCTCCTCTCTCTCCTCTCCTCTCTCTCTCTCTCTCTCTCTCTCTCTCTCCCCCCGTTAAACTTAATTACCACTCATATTTGTATGTACTGGTATTTCTGTTGTACTAGTATCTTACTGTCTTGATTTTTTTTAATGCAAACTCTGGCATGAGTAAACTATTGTAATAAGACAACAACAACAACAACAGAAACAACAACAACAACAACAAAGACGACGACGACGACGACAACGACGACGACAACAAGTCTTATTTCTTGTGCTATGCTTGACCTAATGTTTTCATTTTCGGAATTTTTTTTTAATCTTCTGCTTTTTGCGTGCAGTGTGAAATCTTTTAGGCAACTGCGTTGGGAGAATCTGCATACGACGCCTATATGTGATTCTTTTTTGTTTTTGTCTCAAGAGCTCCTGGTGCAATCTAATTACTTTTGGAATGGATCTAATTTTGTGTATGTCAACCTGAGGCTTAAATACGTGTTAAGTTTTTGGTGTAATTAAAAAGATAATAATAATGATGATGATGATGATGATGATAATAATGATAATAATAATAATAATAATAATAATAATAATAATAATAATAATAATAATAATAATAATAATAATAATAATAATAAGACGCTGATTTCTTGAAGGACGAGTGGAAGCAGTGGCACGCAGGAGAAAATGCCCACATAACCAGCAGTTGAAGCGACTTTGAAATCTGGGAAACTAGAACATAAAACAGGATGACAAGAATGAAATATCACAACCACAGCGGGGATGACCGACGACACTTGAACAGGAGATGAAAGTCGACAAGAGCCAGACACAACAACTAGTTCTGTGCCAGTGGCAGAATTCCGTGAGCACCATATGTTGTCAATGATGAGTTTAAGGTTCCAACCTCATCCCTAGTTCCCTCTCTCCCAGCCACCCATCCATCCCCACCCACGTGCACCACTGACACAACGTGAAGCGTAGCAATCAACCAATGTCCACATAACACGCACACGCGCGCGCGCGCGCGCACACGGCCAAACACACACACACACACACACACACACACACACACACACACACACACACACACACACACACACACACACACTTACACACACACACACACACAGAGAGAGAGAGAGAGAGAGAGAGAGAGAGAGAGAGGAGAGAGAGAGAGAGAGGAGACTTGCGTCCTGTGTTGCCATGTCCAATGGGAAACGAGTCAGACAAGACTCCACCGTATTTGATCTGCCTCACCAGCCCTTTAGGGAAGTGCTGGAGGACTGATTGAAGTGTTGGTGGACATCCCAGTCTCGATCAGATCCTCCACCATCCGTCTCGCCTGTAAGTGTCAAAAGCTTCGGGTCAAACCTGCGAAGTCTGGGTGATAGTATTCCCATGTTCGGCTCCCTGGATTTCTGTCAGACAAACATCATGTCTGCTGTGCCACGCTTTGCGCGAAAGCCAATTTGATTTCCTCGCAGATTTTTTCACACGATCCATAAAACAAGTCAGTTCAAGTGGAGCTGGAATGAAAACTAGGATGATGCCTCTTTAGTGAGGGCTGCAGGATTTCTTCAATTTGTTGTTGTTGTTGTGTTGTGTGCGTGCGTGCGTGCGTCACGCGTGCGTGCGTGCGTGCGTGCGTGCGTGCGTGCGTGTGTGCGTGTGTGCGTGTGTGTGTGTGTGATACACTGGCAAATGTAGTAAGAGAAAAATATGTTAAACGTAGTAAACATGGAAAACAAAAACTCACATACACACGTTACAGTCCAAAGAAAGGTTGTGATCACGTTTTATTCGAGAAAAGAACATAAGCTTCAACACTCCCAGTCTGACTGGCAGAATACACAACTACAAAATGAAGATCGGTGAATAATATCTGGATAGCTAAGACGTATTATATGTATCAGATTCTGTTCTTCAACCGATTTAACAAGATAACTGTTCTATCATTTTCGTGACTGTGAAATCAGTTCAGTGATTTGCCATTCACTGATTTATTGAGCGCTTGAATACTAAATTGTTGTAACACTCAACTTCATGTGGCTAAATGTAACACTGGTAAAAACAAGAAGAAGGCGCCACGAAGTCAA
>CM031595.1:61481808-61486808 GCA_018398815.1 Conus ventricosus | reverse complement strand
CTCTGGAATCACCTCGGTTAATGATATTATGGAAATTCAGCATCAAAACGAAGTAAAAGCCATTTTCTGTGTAAAAAAGATTAACTGTTAGTCTTGTTTGAAACATATTGCCGATCATAAAGGCTACTCTTTCTTTACCCGTTGCAGTGGTATGTCTAAAATCTGTCCATCTCAAACTATGAGGAAAAACTGTAGTGAATATAATCGGTATCAACGAAAACGATTTGAGACACACCAGGCCTCCAAGACTAAACAAAAGCTGGAAAAGTTCTGGTCCATAACTGGAATGATTAGCAGCTGCGACAGGAAGAATTATTTCCCACTTTTTTCACTAGGAGAATGTAGGAAATCTCAATATTTATCTCACTAGAAAGTTCGATTATCCCATGGAAATGTTTTACAATCTCAAATCTACAGATCTACACTAAACGTTAATAAGCGCATCATGTACCAACTTTAATCGTTGCAAAATGTTTGGTAAAAATCCGTTCAGCGGATTATTGTTTGTTGTTTTATTTGTTTGTTTGTTTTAAGCTGACAAACAAACAAGAAATGAAACAAACGAGCAGTCTCCTGTGCAGTACATACCCTACGTTGCGGAAATAGCCGGAGTGTATCTTCAAAAGAAACGGTTTTAAATTATCATATCGTTCTAAACAGCAATGATGAAACCATTCTGCTGCTCTGTTTTAACATAAGCATGAATGTCCCAGTTATCTGCAAAGAGAACTATCTAGAACACAAGACTTTATTCACAGTTTAGACATGGAACTTTCTCTTATCCATACCACGCAACAGACCTACGGAAAAAAGAGAGTTTGTAACATTCTGCTATGCACGATTGGAATATTCTCTGAGGGGTACGGAACAGCCCACGTCTATTGAACTATTGTGAGACAAGCTTTTTTCAGCATATTCTTCCAGAAATCCGTAGGTAGATTTCATGCGTATCCACTGTGCAATATTAGTGTGTGTGTGTGTGTGTGTGTGTGTTGTGTGTGTGGGGTGTGTGTGTGTGTGTGTGTGTGTCTGTGTGTGTGTCTGTGTGTCTGTGTGTGTCTGTGTGTGTCTGTGTGTGTTTCTGTGTGCGCGTGCGTGCATACGTGTGTGCATGTGTGTGTTTAAATGTATGTACCACGCCGCAGGCGTGTTTACAAATGCATTCACATCACTCATGTGTTTAAGCCATACAATGGACCTCACAGTCAACGACGCTCTGCGAGAAAAGCATGGGAGAATGGATTGCTTCCGTGAGATTAAAAACAAAGGTTGTTTCTTTATTTTTCCTCTCTGAGAAGCCCTTCAGCGATACAGACAGCCCGAATTTTGCATTGAAAAATCACTTTGGACCACTTTTTTCTTGCGTATTACATTTTTATGTTCAGTTGCTTTTTCCCCGAAATGTTTCTATCTTTTCGGATTATTATCATTATTTTTTTTTGGTGTTCTACAGCAATCATTCAATGATGCCAAAAAGCAACCGAGTATACAGAAAAGCAGCGCGTTTTTTCCCCCCATTTTTCATTCGCTTATTTTTACGCAAGCAAAATATGGCGTTCAGGGTTTTTCTTTTTTTTCTTCTTTTTTTCTTTTTTGTTGTTGATACATATGGACAGGTTTAGAATGTTTGCAGAAAGTACAGCTACCTTTTCAAGAGAGAGAGAGAGAGAGAGAGAGAGAGAGAGAGAGAGAGAGAGAGAGAAGAGAGAGAGAGAGAATGCCAGCGAATTGAATGCTGAAATTTTCATCATCGTAAGGCTCCTCAGCAACAGTTTGGTGTCACTATGATGTACTCCAATAGACAACGATGACTTCTTTCTGACACTTACACCAGTTTGGGTGATCCGATTGATTGCGCCAACTAGGTCAGTCTCTTACATAACTGACTATATGTGAGCACCCCGAACAACTACTCCACTCTGCATTACCCCACTCAGCTGACATTGTGCAGTCAAACGAGTTTCACTCTATTACACTCCCAACAGTCATCATGCGCATCGCTCTGTGTGTTTTAAACCAAAACAACAACAACAAACAAACAAACAACACTGTAATCGATTTTATTTCTGATTTGTTGCCAGGAAATCAGTGCTATGTTGATAAGGCACAAAAACCAAATTAACTGCATACGATACAATATATTAAATGTTACAACTATATAGCCCTGCACAAAAACACTGTAATCGAATTTATTTTGGATTTGTTGCGATAAAATCAGTGCTATGTTGATAAGGCACGGAAACAAAATAAACTGCACAAGATACAATTCGTCAAATATTCCGACTGTAGAACCCACATAGATGACGATTATCATGTTTTGATGATCTGCCCTCAACGTTATGGTCACAGTCGCGATAGACATGTTCGGTGGCTTGACACATCATCAAGTTTTTCAAGTTGTTACGAAACCCCGCACTATTAGGAGCTCGCATACGAACTATTGGTCTGACAACGATGTTGGTGACCCTGGAGCTTAACAGATTCAGCGGCTGTCTAACTTGTCCGGGCTGTCCAACTTGTATGTGGTAGAGTCTGGTCTTTCCCTGGAGCTGTCGCACTGGTTAGTGACACGGCAATACACCAACGAAACGAAGTGACAGTTCTACATCCATTTTCTGTCACGCTCAACTGATAAAAAAAAAACTGTACTTGTTATCTTGTTTGGAACGTAGTGCCAACTTGAAAGCACGCTGTTTCTTTTCCCATTTCAGTGACATGTCTAACATCTACCATTCCCCCAGACTGTCAGAACTGTTGTGAATGTCATATCGAACCAACAACTTGAAGGACACTTGGGAGAGATCAGCCCTCCAAGAAGGAGAGAATCCTATGAAAGTATCAGTATGCCAGGGGAAGCAATAGTAGCCACTGACAGAATGAGGTATTTCTCATGTAACTTTTTTTTCGTCTAGAAATAGTGAGAGGAACGTAACTGTTTGTGTCACTATAAAATTGAATGCTTCATTAAAATAGAGTTGAACTTGTCCTGATTCATCCAACTGGAGCATTTTCTCTGATTTCTGGGACAGCCCATAATTCTTAGAATAGTCCGAAGCAGGATGCATCAGTAGAATGCTTCAGACGTCCAAAAATAGACTGTTTGAATGTTTGTCAGGTAACAACTCTCTCTCTCTATATATATATCTCTCTCTATATCTATACACGTGTGTGTGTGTGTGTGTGTGTGTGTGTGTGTGTGTGTGTGTGGTGTGTGTGTGTGTGTGTGTGTGTGAGAGAGAGAGAGAGAGAGAGAGAGGGGGGGGTAAATAATCCGAACAAAATGATTATGTAGGCTTACACACACAAGCTTCTGCATTTGTACCCAGGTATGTTCATGTGTTTGCCTGATGCCTACGTCTATGGAGTAGCTAACAGACACTAACAAAATAAACAACAGTAAAATACACTGTGCACGGTCATGTCAAATATACCCAAGGTCCTTTGGTTTGATAAAGTACGACGATAACAACAACATTCATATGGTCAAGCAGGTAATTTCAAAATGTATATTGAGAGCTTTTCCTGGCATACATCAAAGCATATCATCAGGTGTGTGGATGAAGCGAACAAGAATCCGTTCACCCTCTTCCTATCCTTTGGCTTCGTTTGTTTTCTAGGGTTTTTTCTTGCTTTCTTTCTTCTTCTTTTTTTGTCTTTTTTTTGTTTTACTTTAATCTCGCTCTAAACGCGATAGTTTTTTGTATTTTCAGAAGCAAAATTGTTTTCTTTTTTTACAGAAAAAAAGGAAATACAAGCTTCTCAGAGTACACATTCTGAAAACATGTTCGATCTTTGTTATTATGTACATGTGTGCACACTTTCACACAGCTACTTTGTTAACGTTATCGGTTGGAACTCGTGGTCGGCCCTGAAGAAAAACAGCACGGAAGGGTGAGTTAGAGTGGGGAGATAAAAGATTGCATTTTCAAAGGAGTTTTTACACGCCGCTGAGCAAAGCAGCGAACTTGGCAACTCGCCCTGAAAAACCGATCTGGAATATTTTCATTTCTTCCTTTGCTTTCAAATTTTGTTGCTTGCATTTTTGTTATGACTTTGTCTGTTTTGTTTAAAGCAAATCTTTGATGTCTGTCTTTTTTTCTTCTTCGTGCACTCAGACAGGAACTCCCAGAGGCCGGTGTACGGTGGAGGCCCACCAGAGATCGATAGAGCTTCTCTCTCGTCAATGTGTCAGCAGGCCAGGTCTCTGTTCTTAGCTTTTCAAAGTGTGGGTCAGTCCTGCAGGAAGTGTTCCACAGTCATTGGGGCCGTACCGCATGGGCACTCTGAAGTCCCTGTCAATGTGGACTGATGTGAATATAATTATGGTGTTTAGTCTGGAAGTGTGAATAATTCAGAACAAAATTGAGAAAAACGAAATACCGCTAAGCACACATGGTCGTGATCAGTGAGGCCCTATACAAAAATAGCGTGGAAGAAGGAATGGAACCTGTAAGGTTGGAAGTCAGCATTGTGATAGGTGGCCACTAAACAAGGGCAAGTGCACCAGCCGCCGTGGTGAAGTGGTTAGCGTCCCGGGCTCCCGGCTGGGTGGTCGTGGGTTTGATTCCCATCAGAGGGATTTTTCCGCCCCGACCGGCTCCTACCCAGAGTTGAGTTTGCTATGGGCTCAGTTGAGAAGACTGGATCCACACAGTCGAGTTTCATCCACTTAATGTATGCGTTTCTGAGAATGTTGCTCAAATTTCCTGACCAACACTGCAGGTGTCTGTATCTTTCGGGCCTGGTTGACGCCAGGATCTACTATGAAAGTAAGCGGAGAGTACAGCCCTGTCGTGTAGTCTCAGATCGGAATGGAAATCCGTAGCATCATCTTAATCATCCTCATTCTCATCAATCAGCATTTTAAAAAAATGTCTCAAGTTCTGTGGCCCTTCATGCCTTGCTCTCATGATGACCTCAGTTTCGATGCCCTCTCCACGTCTGTGGCCTTGGTTTGATTCTGTCGGGGTCACCGGTATGGCAGATTCATGGGGGCTGTC
>CM031595.1:61471808-61476808 GCA_018398815.1 Conus ventricosus | reverse complement strand
TGACAATGAAACACAGCAAGGAAAGGGGGGGGGGGGGCTAGCCAACCAACATTGACATCACACACACACACACACACACACACACACACACACACACACACACACACACACACACACACACACACACACACACACACGCGCGCGCGCGCGCGCGCGCGCGCGTATAAGAACGGTTTCCATGGGAAGATTCTTTATGCTGTAAAAAGTATGTACAATGTCGTTAAAGCCAAAGTTCGTGCTGGGGGAGATATGACGGACACTTTTCTGTGTCCTAGAGCCTTAAAGCAAGGGGAGGTCTGCTCCCTGTTCTTTTCTCACTCTTTATTAATGAGTTGACAAAGGACATTCTAAGATGTGGTAGGCATGGCGTTCAGTTATCTCCTAATCTTATTGAGCTATTCATACTTTTATTTGCTGATGATGTCGTTTTGTTTTCTGATAGTGTTATAGGTCTTCAGAATCAGCTGAACGTGTTATTAAAAACAGCAAACCGACTGGATCTTATTGTCAACCTGGATAAATCAAATGTAGTTGTCTTTAGAAATGGTGGTTATCTGTCTTCATCTGAAAAGTGGTCTTTTGGAAACCAAGAACTACAAATTGTCAATATGTATAAATACCTTGGAATTTTACCTTTCTACTAGACTTTCTTTTTCACATACTCTCAAAGACCTAGCAGTTAGAGCAAGAAAGGGTGTAGCAGCAATTATTAGAGTATTATGGTCTGTAGGTGAACATTCACCTGAAATATTTTATAAACTGTTTGACTCCCAAATACAGCCAATACTTACATATGGATCTGAAATTTGGGGATTAACTACTGATCAAGAACACATTGAAAAGGTTCATCTGTCGGCATTAAAACGTTTTATTGGTTTTAGTCCTAAATCACCTAGACAATTAATTTATGGGGAAACGGGTAGATATCCTATATTTGTAAATACGTATATTAGATGCATAAAATTTTGGCTTAGATTAGTTAACTTGGATCAATATAGATACTCTAGAAAAGGTTTTGACATGTTATTATACTTACAATCGCAAAATTATGTCACTTGGGCGTGTAGAGTCAGAAATATTTTATACAGATATGGTTTTGGGATTGTGTGGGAAGCCCAGGGTGTGGGAAATGTTAATATTTTTATTTCAGAATTCAAACAAAGGCTTATTGATTCGTTTAGTCAGGAATGGCATGCTGCACTGGAAAACCATGATTTCTTCCAAATTTATTCGAGTCTTAATGATACTATATCTTGCAAAATGTATTTACGTCAAATCAATAATTTTCGTTTGCGAAGATGTCTTGCTAAATTCAGGATTGGTATGTCCCCCCATAAACATAGTTATCTACAATTCAGAACGAATGTACACAGTATAATGAAAGGGATTGTCCTTTTTGTTCTAACATAATTGAAAATGAAACTCACTTTTTATTTGTATGCCCAAAATATAATGAACTTAGAGATGAATTCATTCCTGCTAAGTATTCTAAAAATCCATCCCTGTCCAAACTTACTTTACTGCTTTCATGTGAAAATCTTGTAACAATTAATAAGTTGTCTATGTATATATGTAAGTCACTCAGTTTACGAAAACAATGTACAGTTGATATGCGTATGAATGCATGATGAATGCTCTGATTATTATGTACCTCCATTGTATGGGCCAGAGGCCTAACAATTAAAACATTTTGACTTTGACTTTGACTTTGACTCTCTCTCTCTCTCTCTCTCTCTCTTCTCTCTCTCTCTCTCTCTCTCTCTCTCTCTCTGTCTCTCTCTCTGAGAAGGAGAGAGAGAGAGAAGAGAGACAGAGAGAGAGAGAGTGTGTGTGTATGTGTGGTGTGTGTGTGTGTGTGTGTGTGTGTGTGTGTGTGTGTGTGTGTGTGTGTGTGTGTGTGTGTGTGTGAGTGTGTTGTGTGTGTGTGTGTGTGTGTGTGAGGGGGGGGGGGTGTGCGCGCGCGCGCGCGCGCATGTGTGTATGTGTGTGTGTGTACATGCGTGTATAAAGAAGAGAGCGTGGCGAGTGGGCTTGATGCGATAGGGTGGTGATGGTGGTGGTGGTGGGGAGGGGGGGTGTTAAGTGAAGGAAAAATATTTCTGTTGTCATTTCTTTCAGTTTTAGAGCTCATATAGATATTTTCTGAATATCGTTTCCAAAAGTTGAAGCAGAAGAAGAAGAAGAAGAAGAAGACGATGATGATGATGATGATGATGATGATGATGATGATGATGATGATGATGATGATGATGATGATAATGATGATGATGATGATGATGATGATGATGATGATGATGATGATGATGATGATGATGACTTCCATCAGTAACGGTATGGTGGTGGTGGTGATTTGTGGTGGTGGTGGTGGTAGTCGTAGTAGTAGCAGCAGTAATAGTGTAGTGTCGTTGTTGTTGATGCTGTATTGTTGCTGTTGCTGCTACGGTGGTGGTGGTGGTAGAGGTGGTGGTGGTGGTTCAAAGTAACTATGTTTATTCTATTTTCACGCTGCGTCGATTTATGTAACATGTAACATCTGAATAGAGTTTTCCTAACCCCCTCCCCCTCCACCTCCAGCGCTGCCCCGTCAGTCAGAACTATTCGTTCATCGTCAAGAAAACTAGCAGTCTGGTTCCAGTTAGTGCTACCAAATTAAGAGAAGCAAGCACAAAAAAGAACAAGAAATTCTAAAGTGTGAAACAAAAATAGGATGCACACAATCAACAAACGCACATTCAAAAACAGTTTAAAAATGCAAAGCATATCACAAACTTAGCACAACCTCACAATGTTTATGCAATGGCGTAAATATTACAAGAGCAAACATAGGGAAAAAATATCTCTACTATCAACTTAAAGTGCTTGAAGAAGCATTCTTAATACTGGTTCCAGACTACGCTTTGCCGTCAAATACCCACAGATCATGATTTTGCCAAGGAGAAAGCCAGGAAGAAAGAGCAGCTCGATGTCTTGAGCATTTTGCAGGAAACCTCTGTCTTAGCTAGACTCCAAATGAATAAACCAGAGCGACGACGATTCTTACCTGAGCCTACTGTGCGTTGGCAGTGTAGAAAGTTGAATTATTTATACTGAAGAAAAGCCTTGAACGAGGAGCAGGTTGGGATAAAGGAGGTGAGGTGGGGGGTGGGGGACGGGGGGGGGGGGGGGGAGTAAATGGGTTTTGCAGTTAAGAAGGAAACAAACATTTCTCGCAGTGTATACATTCTCTCTCTCTCTCTCTCTCTCTCTCTCTCTCTCTCTCTCTCTCTCTCTCTCTCTCTCTCTCTCTCTCTCTCTCTCTCTACTCTCTCTCTCTCTCTCTCTCACCACACACACACACACACACACACACACACACACACAACACACCCCACCGGGTTTGGGAACGCGCTCGCCGCAAAAGAAAAATCACACACACACACGCCACCCAAAAATACAAACACACACTAAGACTTTACTACACTGCACACAACTAACATGGGTGGCGGGGAACGTGTCAGGTATTAATTAATCATTGGACTGGTCAGCCCTTGACCGATACTCGCTTTGTGAATTTGGTGATGTGTGAAATTGTGTGTCAAAGTGTGATTTTTGGGGGAGTTCCGTGCGAGGACTAAAGCCGAATGGGTCGTATATGATTGATGGATTGTGGAATGTGTTTGTTGAGTGTTGTGCGTTTCATTCGGACAGATTTTTGGTGGTGGGGGGGGGGTAGTGTGTTGTTTTCGGGTGTGATGGACATCGTCTTTGGGTATTGGGCCTTGTGCTGCTTGACATAACCGATCTTCCAGAAAAAGTTTTTAAAATAATAAGACGTACTACTCCAAAAATGATATAATGAAATCTTTTTTGTCTTCATTCTTCTTTACCTTATTACTTCTTCCCCTTTAAATTTATTTTTTCATATAATTTCTAGATTCTCTTTTTTTATTTTTATATATTCCTTGATATTTCGGAGATAAAGAGCTGGAGATGGAAGAAGAACATGAAATAGATGTGATAAGAGCCTGCATGTTTGCCAAAACAGACAGCATAATGTTAAACTTGACCAAATCGATGGCATATCACATTCCTTTAGGGTATCAATATTTTCTCAATGTGCTAAGTGTTCCTTAGGCAACCAAATCCAATCGTTGTACCCACGTTTGTATTGGACTCGGTGAGATAAACAAATTTCAATACTGATATTTTGTTGTATCTTAGCCACTCTGTTTTCGGCAGTTATTTATTTAGGATGGTGTCACAATTGGCACAGTAATTTTGCTGTTAAGTACATGTAATGGAAGAAGTGAGCATGGTTTGTGTTGATTGAATTCATTGGGGATAAAGGCCGGAATATTTGCTTGCTTATGAACAGAAAAACTGTTTGACATGACTTTGTGTTTTGCGTTTTTATGCTATAAATGTATTATTATTGATTGAATTTTTAAAAAATGGCGGAAATTCAAATTTTGTGTTTTTGGTAATTTGATGTGACGTCTGACACAGATGGTTAAATAATTTGCAAAAAAAAAAAAATCGTTTTTCTCAACTAGACATTTTTATCGTTAGTACATTTACGGAAAAGCAAGGTTCTCGATGGTGGATTTGAACATCATTTGGTAGAAAAAAATTTGTCATAGGATTTTGTGTGATATTATGTAAAAAGGCTCGACGTCATGATTTCGTGTTTGCCTGTTTTTATGCTAAAATGTTTTTATTGATTGGAGTATCGAAAAAATGGCGGGAATTTATATTCTTGTTTTGTATACATTAGATGTAGACGTCCTGTGAACACTAGGTTAAATCAGATGTGCTAAAAAGAATTTTGCTCTCAAATGAATTTTATATCCGTTAAGTAACGTTGCAAAGAAAAAAGCATGTACTGAACGCATTGTTGTGCTTTGTTGAGCTCGTATGAAATAATTTCTGAGTCCCATTTATGTGTGACACAACGAAAATGTGTAAACAGCACCACCTTGTAGGGTCGTGGTATTGTTTGTTTTATTTTAGCTTTTTTTTTT
>CM031595.1:61461808-61464308 GCA_018398815.1 Conus ventricosus | reverse complement strand
CAGAGTAGTACACTGAGGAGTGGAGAGGATTTCAGAGTAGTCCACTGAGGAGTGGAGAGGATTTCAGAGTAGTCACTGATGAGTGGAGAGGATTTCAGAGTAGTACACTGAGGAGTCGAGAGGGATTTCAGAGTAGTCCACTGAGGATCGAGAGGATTTCAGAGTAGTACACTGAGAGTGATGAGGATTTCAGAATAGTACAGTGAGGAGTGGAAATGTTTCAGAGTGGTATACTGAAGTGGAGAGGATTTCAGAGTAGTCACTGAGGAGTGGAGAGGATTTCAGAGTAGTACACTGAGGAGTGGAGAGGATTTCAGAGTAGTACACTGAGGAGTGGAGAGGATTTCAGAGTAGTACACTAAGGAGTGGAGAGGATTTCAGAGTAGTACACTGAGGAGTGGAGAGGATTTCAGAGTAGTACACTGAGGAGTGGAGAGGATTTCAGAGTAGTACACTGAGGAGTTGAGAGGATTTCAGAGTAGTACACTGAGGAGTGGAGAGGATTTCAGAGTAGTACACTGAGGAGTGGAGAGGATTTCAGAGTAGTACACTGAGGAGTGGAGAGGATTTCAGAGTAGTACACTGAGGAGTGGAGAGGATTTCAGAGTAGTACACTGAGGAGTGGAGAGGATTTCAGAGTAGTACACTGAGGAGTGGAGAGGATTTCAGAGTAGTACACTGAGGAGTGGAGAGGATTTCAGAGTAGTACACTGAGGAGTGGAGAGGATTTCAGAGTAGTACACTGAGGAGTGGAGAGGATTTCAGAGTGGTACACTGAGGAGTGGAGAGGATTTCAGAGTGGTACACTGAGGAGTTGAGAGGATTTCAGAGTGGTACACTGAGGAGTGGAGAGGATTTCAGAGTGGTACACTGAGGAGTGGAGAGGATTTCAGAGTGGTACACTGAGGAGTGGAGAGGATTTCAGAGTAGTACATTGAGGAGTGGAGAGGATTTCAGAGTAGTACACTGAGGAGTGGAGAGGATTTCAGAGTAGTACACTGAGGAATGAAGAGGATTTCAGAGTAGTACACTGAGGAATGAAGATAATTTCAGAATAGTACACTGAGGAGTGGAACATTTTTCAGAATGGTATACTGAAGAGTGGAGAGAATTTCTGAGTAGTACACTGAGCAGTGAAGAGGATTTGAGAGTGGTACATTGAGGATAGGACAGGATTTCAGAGTATCACACGGAGGAGTATAGATGATTTTAGAGGGGTACACTGGCCACTATAGTGGATTTGAGATTGTCCACTTAGGAGTTAAGAGGAGTTTCGAAATTCTACACAGGGGAGCCGAGAGGATTTCAGAATTGCACACTGAGGAGCGGAGAGGATTTCAGAATTGCACACTGAGGAGCGGAGAGGATTTTAGAACTGCACACTGAGGAGTAGAGAGGATTTCAGAATTGCACACTGAGAGTGAAGAAGATTTCAGAATTGCACACTGAGGAGCGGAGAGGATTTCAGAATTGCACACTGAGGAGCGGAGAGGATTTCAGAACTGCACACTGAGGAGCAGAGAGGATTTCAGAATTGCACACTAGGAGCGGAGAGGATTTCAGAATTGCACACTGAGGAGCGGAGAGGATTTCAGAACTGCACACTGAGGAGCGGAGAGGATTTCAGAACTGCACACTGAGGAGCGGAGAGGATTTCAGAACTGCACACTGAGAGTGAAGAAGATTTCAGAGCTGCACACTGGGAGTGAAGAAGATTTGAGAATTGCACACTGAGGAGTGAAGAAGATATCAGAACTGTACACTGAGAGTGAAGAAGATTTCCGAATTGGACACTGAGGAGTAGAGAGGATTTCCGAATTGTACACTGAGCGAGTGGAGAGGATTTCCGAATTGGACACTGAGGAGTGGAGAGGTGTCCAGAGTGGGAAGATTTCTGAGTGGCACATCACGGAATGGGAGCTGGATCGTTACCTTAAAGGCAGACGTGCATCCGTGGGATAAACTACCGTTTAGGACATATATGTAAATGAACGTTTTGGTTCTAAGACTTACGTAAGCTGGAGAAGCTGGGTAACAAATATCAATTTACGTGCAGCGATGAAAACAGTTATCCTGCTCCCCCAAAAAGGTGTTTTGTTTCACATTCTAAACATGGCATTCAAGCTGAAATTCGATCCCATGAGTTGAGATAAAAAATAATTCTCTGTGTATGTAATCCATTGCAGATGAATCAATAGCGTTACCATTTTAACAATTCACTGCAGAAGGCGAGAAGTGAACACACCACTGGTGAAATACCTATTGCAGTCAAGGCTTTTTATGTTTTTTTGTTTTTGTTTTTGTTTTTGTTGTTTTTTTAAAAAGATTTTTGGATGTCAGTGCAATTAGCGAACAATACAATAAGTCATGAACGTACGCAAAGAAACTGTACCTTCTCCAAATCATGACAAGACAAAACGCTGGGATGTCCCCATGAATGTACGGAGTGGTCAGGTGTTTGTGTCAAACAGCCCCAGACTGATGCTAAGTGCAGGGTGAG
>CM031595.1:61451808-61456808 GCA_018398815.1 Conus ventricosus | reverse complement strand
ATACTTCATGTAATGACAATGGTGGTATGTCAAATCACGAAAAAATGTTTTTAGATCGACAGTATTTTTCTAACATACATAGATCATTGTACTTTGTTTTATCATTTACAATAACATCATTAGTTATATTTGCAAAATGAAAGTTGAAGTCTTCTGGTGATATTTCTTTTATTGGATTTTGCATTCTTGAATTATTGTTAGTCAAGAGATTGATAGCTTTCCAAATTAAGTTTAAATTTTGAGAAGACGAAACTAAATTTTGAAAATATTGTTTCTTTACTTTTCTCTTCATGGAATTTACTTTATTCCTTTGTTTTCTGAACGACACTTTATCCTTTGACTTGAGGATATGCTCTCTTTTGTATCTCTCATTGTCTATCTCCTTTGTTAACTATGGGGGTTTAATGACATGTTTCACTATTTTTCTTACAAACGGTGCGTGTTTATCATATACTGAATTGAATGTACTTATCCAAAAGTTCACAGCATCGTCATGGTTCCTAATCTGATAAATGTAATCTAAGTCAGAGTGAAGCAAATCATTAAGGAAGGCATTTTTATCAAAATGCGTGAAGCGTCTATAAAAAATTTCCTTATGTCCAGACTTAGGAATTTTGACACATTTCTTTGTCCATTTTAGACAAACTGAACAATGGTCACTACAGCCTGTCTGTACAGAACACATTTCCACTATGTTATCTTTTGTGTTGACGTAAATGTGATCAATAAGAGTTTCCGTTTGTTCCGTGATTCAAGTAGGACGATCGATTATTTGTTCCAACCCATACATTGCATAAGTATGACTCCATTTAGTCCCAGGCACAATTAAGTCTATGTTGAAGTCGCCCAAAAGAATAATTTCCTTTGATTCCAGTATTGCGGCATCCATCATTACATTAAACAAATCGAACCAATCCGTGGTTTCTGCTGGGTTTCTGTATAGGAATCCTACTATTACTGGCTTACAGTGTTTAAGATTTAATTCTATCCAGACGGATTCTACGTTGCATTTTTCAAGATACTCTTTTCTTTTGAAGGTTAATCGCCAGGGATCCTAATCTGATAAATGTAATCTAATTCAGAGTGAAGCAAATCATTAAGGAAGGTATTTTTATCAATATGCGTGAAGCGTCTATAAAACATTTCAAGTATTGCGGCATCCATCATTTAATTAAACCTATCGAAATTATTCTTTTGGGCGACTTCAACATAGACTTAACTGTGCCTGGGACTAAATGGAGTCATCCTTATGCAATGTATAGGTTGGAACACGTGCGTGTGTACGTGCGTGCATGCGTTCGTGTGTGCGTGTGTGTGTGCGTGTGTGTGTGTGTGTGGGGGGGGGGTATGTGCGTGTGTGTGCGTGCGGGTGTGTGTGTGTGTGTGTGTGTGTGTGTGTGTGTGTGTGTGCGTGCGTGCGTGCGTGCGTGCGTGCGTGCGTGTGTGTGTGTGTGTGTGTGTGTGTGTGTGTGTGTGTGTGTGTGTGTTGTGTGTGTGTGTGTGTGTGCATATGTGTGTTGTATTGAATATGCAGTTTAATGAGTATCGCGTCGATAATGCTCTCTGCATCTTTTTATCCCTACCTAAAGTTTTCCTACCACATGCCACAAAGCATGTTTTGCTCAAACACGTGTTTGTGAATAATTATATCAATTAACATGTCTCGGAAATAGGATAGGTTAGTGTACTCGAATCAGCTTTATCATATTTCAATTCAATCACACGTCTTTGTTCTGTGCCGGTACTGACTCAACGAAAAGTTATTGTTATATGCTCCACATATGCCTTTTGTAAATGAGGTAAACATGCATTGATTGCTCGGGCGTGTGAACCTGTAAGTTGAGAGAGAGGAGAGAGAGAGAGAGAGAGAGAGAGAGAGAGAGAGAGAGAGAGAGAGAGAGAGAGAGAGAGAGAGAGAGGACTCGCCAAGTTCCCATGTATGCATATGCTCCGCTTAGACTTGTGCTAATGCGATGATACCATCCTTAATCTGGCGGCTAGAGAGAGAGAGAGAGAGAGAGAGAGAGAGAGAGAGAGAGAGAGACAGAGACAGAGAGAGACAGAGAGAGAGAGAGACAGTGAGACAGAGAGACAGAGAGACAGAGACAGACAGACAGAGAGACAGAGAGACAGAGACAGACAGACAGACAGACAGGCAGGCAGAGACAGAAAGAGAGACAGACAGAGAGAGACAGACACAGAGAGAGAGAGAGAGAGAGAGAGAGAGAGAGAGCGAGAGAGAGAGAGAGCGAGAGAGAGAGAGAGAGAGAGAGAGAGAGAGAGAGAGAGAGAGAGAGAGAGAGAGAGAGAGAGAGAGAGAGCTGTCCGAGCTCTCATGTATGCATATGCCCCGCTTAAACCTGTGCTAATGCGATGATGACATCCTTAATCTGGCGGCAAAGTGCTATGGTAGAAAGTCTCAGAACCCAAAATTGCTGCGTTATGGTCATAAAGAAGAGGCAACATTAACATATGAAATACCCACCTTGACGGATAGGCTTTCCATTAGTAGGCTGTAATATCAATTTTACATACACCTCGTTAGTCAACAACAGTCGCACAGTTGGATTCAGTGAGGTTGTGGGGTAATCAGACAGGAACGTTCAGATAAAGACCGAGCCGCATCATCTACATAATTGGGTGTGTATGAATGTTGGTCGGTGTTGGTGGTGGTCGACGCAGGTATTGACAACCAAGCACATGATGTGTGTGTGTGTGTGTGTGTGTGTGTTGTCGTCGGTTTAATGTCCTTCCACTACAGTGATTCAGACAGTTTTATGTGTGGGTGAATGAAGTATGTAAGTGATTGAGTGTATTAATATGTTAATGCTAGAATATCACATCCTCCCCCCTCCCCCCCCCCCCCCCCACCCCTCCCCTCTATCCCTCTTCCATTTGATCAAAACAAAATTATGTAACTGAGTAGAGACAAGATCTAAAGATAAAGGCCAACTGAACTACTTAACAAACATTTGCAAATTGACTCAAGAACATAAGAACTGTTTAAAATACTTGGTAAAGGCAAGGAAGTCGATCCATCAGTGTAACCATCAATACCCGAATTTGTAAAGAGTTCTCTAGCTCTTGGGCATTGAATTAGTAAATGACTGATACTTAAGGTTTCCCCACACATACATTTAACGTTATGACAATATTTTGTTTTCAATGCGTTCAAACGAAATCTATGGATTAAGCTTTCAATCTCCCTAGACGAGAAAGAGACTTGTTTGTACGTTTTCCCCTTGTACCCATCACTAAACTTTACACAGTTGTGATAATATTGGACGTCTGAGTTAATCAGTAATGTTTTACCTTTTTCTCTTGACGTTGAATTTATAATTGAAAAACATTCTTTCAAATCTAAAGGAATGTTAAGTGGTATTGCGTAATTAACATTTTGAGCTGCTTTTCTTGCTAGTTGATCTACGCGCTCGTTGGGTACAATACCACAATGAGAGGGGATCCAACAAAAAGTAACAGTAATGCCTTTCAAGGATAAAAGATGAATGAGATGATGAATTTCTAATACCATATCAAGACGAATTGAAGGACATGCAGATTTAATCGAGTGGATTGCTGCTTTCGAATCAACACCTATCATAATTTGGGAATTATTTATTGGAAAATTTAGGATGAAATCTAACGACTTAAGTATAGCAATTAATTCGGCACTAAATATCGATAACTGTCTACCAAGATAGAAGAGCTTTTCTATTTTGAAACTAGGGATTATGAAGGCTGCTCCCGTGTTATCATTTTCTAGCACTGAGCCATCTGTAAACATTTTCAAATGGTGATTGTAGTTACTTTCTAAATGAGCGTAAACAGATGTTCTTAAGGTATGTGGACAATCCTTTTTTGATACATCTGTATAATCTATATCAAAGGAGGCTTTACTTTGTTCCCATTTTGGAATAGGTGAATATGTGGGCTTTTGGGCAATGTTGTTTTCATCTATTTTAGTATCCTTTAGAAGATCGGCGGAAAACGAGTAAATAGACCTAGTTGATAGTATATTTTGGGCACGTTTTCCGAAATCCTCCTCTGATTTTAAACATACTTCTTCTGAGCTAAAATTGTTTTGTGAAAAGCTCTTTAAGATAAATTTTGAAGTAGAAGCTTTCCGAAGTTCTGCAAGAGGTAAGATTCCTACTTCATTATACGTCCCTAAGTTAGATGTATGTGTGGGAACCCCAAGGGCAATTTTATAAGCTTTGCAATCAGTACTCTGAAGTTTATTTAACAGGTATTGAGGAGCATTAAAGAATACTTCCTGAGCATAAGTTAGTCTTGAGCGTATAAGGGCAGTTGCTAAGATGGATAACGATTTCGAATCCTGTCCCCAAGATTGTTTGCTAATTATTTTTAGGAAATTCAAGCTCTTTCTTGCTTTGTTTAAAATATATTCAATATGAGCGTTCCAAGATAACTTACTACTTAAGATAACACCCAAAAATTTGACACTTTTTGCATAGTTTAAAACAATGCCATCCAACGTGAAAGTAGGAAGTTGTCCTGGATCGTAACCAGCATTAAAAAGAATCATATTAGTTTTTTCTGGGGAAAGAGAAAGACCATTTACATTTAAAAAATCACTGATCTTATTTAATTCAAGTTGATACTTTATTTTGATGTAATTTAATGATCTTGATGGTGTATTTCTTTTCATTGTCACTTTTGTCCATAGGCATATATCATCAGCAAATTGAGCCACTTCAGTATCTTTAGAAAGACCTTTAGGGAGGTCATCATCAGTCGTGCAGTGGACTACCCAGTGTGAAAGACACTAGCAAAAATCTTTAGTGACTGTAAATTTATTTAGTAATATTATTGTATAGCTGGTTTAGTTGGCTAATTAGTCATTACTTGTGTGTGTCGCAGGCTGCACAGGTTTTCGAGACAAATTTTCTTTTGTGTGGTGGCAAAAAAAAAAAAACATTTATATCAACATTTTTATATGTTGGACAACTTGGTTGGGCCATTCTCTGCGAGTAGTTCAT
>CM031595.1:61434308-61446808 GCA_018398815.1 Conus ventricosus | reverse complement strand
TGTGTATTAAAGATCAATCAATCAATCAATCAATCAATCAATCAATCTCTCTCTCTCTCTCTCTCTCTCTCTCTCTCTCTCTCTCTCTCTCTCTCTCTCTCTCTCTCTCACTGTGTCCATAATTCAGTCACAGCAGCAGTAAATTGAAACAAATATAATTTAGGTAGACATGAAACACAACAAGAAAGAGCCATCACACGGGTTAATCTAATGTCTACAGTCTGAAGAAGTGTCTGTCTCGGTACATACAGAAAAGGTGACATGAATGGAGGGAAAGACAACTCCTTGACCCTCAGTCCAGGCCGTCTGTTTGTTGTTGCAGTCCTCTGGAGACAAACCTCACTGCTACACTGCCAGCCAATTTCTCAAGAACACGATTCCAGACTAGACATCAGAAAGTGAATTTATACAGACCCCCCCCCCCCCCTCTCTCTCTCTCTCTCTCTCTCTCTCTCTCTCTCTCTCTCTCTCTCTCTCTCTCTGTTTGTGTTTGTATGCGTGTGTGTTTGTGTGTGTCTGTGTGTGTCTGTGTGTGTCTGTGTCTGTGTGTGTCTGTGTGTCTGTGTGTGCGCGCGCGCAGGATGTGGTTTTCAAGAAGGTTTCTACAAACTCTGAAACCAAAGTCACCTGGAACTTCATAGAATGTCATGTTAGGCTGTACATCTTCAGATCTGAAATCAAGGGTGCTATGTGAGAGGCGTTCTGTGATCTAGACCTACTGGACTGTTCTTTGTGTCGTCAAGTATCTTTGTCTGAATGATAACATAAGATGCGACGACAAGACCATCCTTAGAATGAAACAAAAACTTAGCCTTGACTGCTCCCCAACAGCAACGTAATATTGTGCAGAATGGTTTTAACGCGTTGCCTATCTTTATCTCCATTCAGTCTCTTGAGTTGAAATTATCACGACCAAAAGTCAATTCGCGAACGATTTTTGCATATCTAACGGGCTTAAAAACGATCTTCTGTCAGTGATTTAAAAAAAAAAAAAAAAAAAGATGATCATTTTGCAAACTCTAACTTCGGGCCTTTTTAAAAAAAAAATATTTCTAAAGCATTCCATAGAACAGCGATCATCGACTCGCTCATAGCCATAAGCTTGTTGTCTGCATGTGTGTTTTGTAAGAGTAACGCATCGTCACAATGCTGGACATTCAAAGGCACACGGACGAGACAAACTGCAATGCGCTTAGTTAGTTATGAGCGATTTTCTGCTGCAAAAGGTACAATTCTCTTTTGCAAATTAAACATGTAAGGATGCAACCTATCCAAATAAAAACTGAGTTCAAGCGTATTTCTGACCGTCTGATGGGCCATGATTTAAGGTAATGGTTGATATGATAGTACGAATGGATAAGCGCTAACGTTTTACTGGAGAGAAAAAAAAAGTGAAGATAACAATCCACACTTTTAAAGCAGTACAGTCCATAAACTGAGGCATATGAAATTCATAGAGACCATGCTGAATACCTTAAGGCTGGAACATTGAAAGGCGGACAAAAACTAAAATAAAGGAAGAAATAGAAAGCGGCCATCCTCGTCGAATGCACCTTTATTGCTCCTAATAAGGCAATTTGGTCTGTGCTGTTTCTTCTTCTTCTTCTTCTTCTCAAAATGCCATAATTACCAGCAACAGATTCAAATGCAGAAAACGAATGAATTAGTCAGGTCCTCCCTTAACAAGCTATAATCAGCTCGTGGTCAGTGAACTAGAGGAGAGAGAGAGAGAGAGAGAGAGAGAGAGAGAGAGAGAGAGAGAGAGAGAGAGTTAACACTACACACACACACACACACACACACACATACACACATACGCACGCACGCACGCACGCACGCACGCACGCACGCACGCACGCGCGCGCGCGCACGCACGCACGCACGCACACACACACACACACACACACACACACACACACACACACACACACACACACACACACACACACTACACACACCCCTACAATGACAATAGTGCTACTTGAGGTCTGACCAGTGCGATGGACTAATGTGCAGGTCGGACATCTGCTAAGTCGTACCGTGAGACTCTCAGCTTAACTCCTTTCATCTTAGTCATTTATTCATTTATCCTTCAGCTGTAAATTCAAATGTGCAGTGTGGCCTCGAACCTTATTACATGTGGTTTAACGTATATGGTCCAGTCTGCACGCAGTGACACCTTGATGGAACTCCAAGTGAAATTGTATGCCACTGCTCTACCAAAGTTGACATGAACATGCTATCAGCAGATGTGATGCCGTTAAAAAGAATCCCTAAAGATTGGTTTTGGAGAGACACAAACAAAACAAACAGCGTAGTCGTAGATCACGTCTTGTGATTGCAAATGGCAGTTTTTTTCGGTTTGTTTGTGTGTTTGTTGTTGTTGTTGTTGTTTTCAGGCTAAAACTTAAACATCTTGCACACACGTAAAATCCCATCACCAACTTTCGGAAGAGTAGGCCAGTTTGTCCGTTGGTATGGATGACACGTTACACATAGCATGCACCCTGCGTGAGAAATGGAAAGAATGAAGGAAGTAAGGAAAATGAGTGATCGATATTGAACGATACTGACTGGATGACACGGGAAACGACTGAATGAAGCACCAGCTGGCAGCTCTTCAGTCGGCACTACCCAGGTAGGCAGCCCGTTGTGTAAACGAGTGTTGATTGTAAAGCGCTTAGAGCTTGGCCTCTAGCCGAGAATAGGCGCTATATAAGTATTCATTATTATTATTATTATTATTATTATTATTATTATTATTATTATTTGACCTCTTTTTTATGTGTTTATTTCAAGATGCATTTAAACAGAAAAAAATGTTTGTAGGCAGACGTTTTTTCGCTATGGACATATTTTGTGAAAACAGTTCTGTCATACTGTATTAATTGTGATGACGCAAAACAAAACAAAGTAAAAAAAAAAAGTTATAGCGTGACCATGTCCGATAGAAACTGGTTAGATATATGAAAAAAAAAACCCAACTGAAAAATTGTTTTCTGTACGTCCAGTCCATCAAAATATGATTGCTACTTGATCGACATTTTCCCGTATTCTTCGACAAGTTTACTTTTAAACGATGCCCCTCATTTTCCCAAGTCTACATCAGAGATTAGCCGTCGATTTTATTCAGTCTCCGTTGCTGATGAAAAATCAATTGATGTCTTTTTGCCAATTGCATTATAAAGCTATGCGATAAATCACAAGTAATTTATTTTTGTGTTTAAATCAGTAACGCGTCTCAGACCACAAAAATCTGTGATTCTGCATGCTTTCGTTTTAGACAATTGAAGAACGCCATTTGTAACTGACAAGTTTTAATTCCAGACGATTCCCTGTGAAATTAAACTTTAATATTTTGTAATGGACTTTTTACTCTCTCTCTCTCTCTCTCTCTCTCTCTCTCTCTCTCTCTCTCTCTCTCTCTCTCTCAACATTTATTAATGTGTGCGCGCTTGCATGGTCAGGTAATTCTTAATGCGATCTAACTTTATTCACAAATGTAATCAAAATATTTCTTGAGGACAAATATATATATATATATATATATATATATATATATATATATATATATATATATACAACAAACTAATAAATTCCAAGGATAAGTACCGAGCACCGTTCCAACAACTTACAGAGCAGCTTGGTGTTGCAATGACTGCAAGAAATATTGAATTATAAACAAAGCTTGCTCTTATGTCTTGGATTGAAGAAATAGGGGGAGATACGCTTTCATATCTGCAGTGGTAGATGATTCTGCCTAACTAACAGTATGTGCTTGAGTGGGTGAATGGGGAAAAATAAAATAAATGCTTCTCAAACTGCAGATATGAAAGCGTATCTCCCCCTATTTCTTCAATCTAAGACATAAGAGCAAGCTTTGTTTATAATTCAATATTTCTTGCAGTCATTGCAACACCAAGCTGCTCTGTAAGTTGCTGGAACGGTGCTCGGTACTTATCCTTGGAATTTATTAGTTTGTTGTATTTTAGTCCCTTGCGGATTCATTCCAAGAACTGGCCCTCAGCACTTGTGTCTTAGAGGATATCTTTTTATATTTTCTACTTTTCACAAGAAAATGTAGCTTGTTTTGCTCTTTCATGATTTTCTTTTGCTTCTTAGATGGCACCTTTGGTTGGTTTTTTTGAAAACTCAACAAACATACTTCGGTATTGCACACCAGCCTTTTCTGGGATTGCATTTTTCTTAAAACTGAAAAGGCAGACGAGTCAAATTACCACTTTCCGCGGTCACTGAGGAGAAATAACCAAGTTTCGAAATATCGGTATATGACCAGGAGTTATATGTTAGTGAGTTTCCCTCCCTATTGGAGGATGACTCCCCCTTGGAGAATATAAGCTTGCTGAAGGTTCATTTTGAGAAGCATTTATTTTATTTTTCCCCATTCACCCACTCAAGCACATACTGTTAGTTAGGCAGAATCATCTACCACTGCAGATATGAAAGCGTATCTCCCCCTATTTCTTCAATCTAAGACATAAGAGCAAGCTTTGTTTATAATTCAATATATATATATATATATATATATAGTGAAATATAAACTCCACACTTAGATGGATGATGAGTAATATACTCTGAATCTGCTTTCATTTCTGTATCTACACATCATTTTTACAGCGATTTTCATTGCAGTTTCTGCGCGTTGCGGGAACTGACATCACACCACCCTGCCCTGTGCCACTGTCCCCCCTCGCCCTTTCCTTTTTCTTCCACCTCTTATTTAGCCGGAATGTGTTGGTGGCGTCTGGGTCCACATGTTCTTGAACAAAGCTAAGCACCTTAAACATTCGGCCTGGTGGACCTTCCACAGACTTTAATTTCAACTGTAATGGTCCATGCGTTGCCTTGACAAGAAGAGGAAGAAGATGAAGAGTGGGAAGAAGAAGAAGAGTGGGAAGAAGAAGAAGAAGAAGAAGAGTGGGTAGAAGAAGAAGAGTGGGAAGAAGAAGAAGAGTGGGAAAAAGAAGAAGAAGAGTGGGAAGAAGAAGAAGAAGAAGAAGAAGAGTGGGAAGAAGGAGAAGAAGGAGGAGGAGGAGGAGGAGGAGGAGAAGCAGCAACAGCAGTTGTGGGCTTACGAGCAGGAGCAAAGGAAGCAGAAGAAGAAGAAGAACACCAACAACAACAAGGTGGAGGAGGAAGAGCAAAGGTAGGATGTGGGGACGGACGAGGAGGAAGAGCAGGAGGAGGACGACGACGACCAAATCGATAAAGAGGAGAAGGAGGAGGGGGGCGGATGGGAAGGAGGAGGAAGTGACTGCAGAGGAGGAGGAGGAGGAGGGGGAAAAGGAGGAAAAAGAGGTGGAGTGGGGAAGAGGTGGAGGAGGAGGAACACTGTGACCTTTATTTCAAAACGCCAAACCAATCTGTCCCTTCACAATAGAAGAATTTCACTAAATCTCTTGAGAATAGGAATACTTCATGTACCTGAAATTGAATTGACGGTGGTAGAATTTCAACCATTCACTGCCTACGATGGAACGTGAACACGCTACTGGTCAGACACGTACTGTAGCTGACTCTATCTGTAACTCCCTGATCCTTGCAGTGCTGTCTTGAAACCCCAGAGAACGACAAATAGTCGAGGCGCATGCAAAGGAGCTGTAACTTCCGAAAAATCCTGAAGACCTAAAATCCTGAGATGTCTCCATGAAGGCGAGGAGTGGTGAGTTTCTCTGACAAAGCACCAAAGGCTGATGCCAAATTCAAGAGACGTCCTTTGGATTCTGACTAATGTCTGCTGAAATATTTCGTCGGGCTGAAAGCTGGACTGCTTTCTCTTTCAAACACTTTCTTCCTAAATTCGCCCCTCGCCGCCTCCGCATGATGGTAATGTCGCTCACGCAAACTCTGTAAAAACCATCAGTTTGGACGATTTAACACAGCGATCTTGGGCAGCATTTTTAGCCGTTCATGCTCAAGTATAAAATTATAAAAGAAGGGTAAGTGCAATAGTAGATCTGAGAGAGATGGAGATAGAGAGAGAGACACACACAGACAGATACAGAGACAAAGACATAGAGAAAGAGAGAAAAAAAGAGAGAGCATACTTCTCTTTCTCTCTCTCTCTCTCTCTCACACACACACACACACACACACACACACACACACACACACACACACACACACACAACATGCAGAAAGACAGATACACACACAAACACACGCGCGCGCGCGAGCGCGCGACAGAGAGAGAGAGAGAGAGAGAGAGAGAGAGAGAGAGAGAGAGAGAGAGAGAGAAGAGAGAGAGAGAGAGAGAGCGAGAGAGAGAGAGAATGAGAGAGAAGAAGAAGAAGAAGAAGAACAACAACAACAACAATCAACAACAACAACAACAATGACAACAACAATAGCAGCAACAACAACAAGAACAAGAACAACATAATAATAACAACCACTACAAAACAACAAAACAAGTTACGTGAAGCCACAATGCTCGATTTCTTGTGGAATTCTGATGCTTGCAATGAGATCAATGGAAAATCTGAAAACAGGAAGTAATCAGAGTCGTATGCAAAGAAACTGTATCTTCTCTACATTTCTGACGAAACGACACTTGAAGATTGCCCTTCTCCGCTTAATGAACAGCTGAAGGCTGATGTCCAGTGCACGAGGAATCATCTGCAGGCCGACAAATATCTGGTAGTATATTCATTCAGACTGAAAGCTGAAACGCTTTGTCTTTCTCAGACGCTTTCTTCTTTATTCACTTCACCGCCTTTTCATGATGGTAATGCCCCTTGTGCGAAAGCCGTAAAAACGCTTTGGTGTCCACAATTCTGCGCAGGAATCTTTGGTCAGATATGCGCACGCGATGCATCTATGTGTTCATTTATAACCACATGCATATATATGTATAAAGCTGTGAAAGTGGGAGCCATTGATTTTCAAAGTGGTTTTCTGTCCAGCTGATATATACAGTTCATCAAAAAGAAATAGTTATGTATTCATTACAGCATGTTTTATCGCACTCCTTACTAAACTTGAAGTTACTGTTGTATGTGAGAGAGAGAGAGAGAGAGAGAGAGAGAGAGAGAGAGAGAGAGAGAGGAGAGTGGTGGGATTGGGTGTGCGTGGAATGTGTTTTCAGATGATTGTACAGCTGATGATTTACGATGTACATGCTTAGAGAGATTAAATATATTGGCCGATACATCTATCCTTCTTTTGTGCAGGTAGAGGGAGTGTGTGTGTGTGTGGGGGGGGGGGGGCTGAGGGGAGGGGCGGGGGTGCGACAGCATTAATTTTGGTCTAGTGTGACGTTAGCGACATTTCTTCATAATTATGGAAGCGCAGTCATGCCTGATGACGACTTTTGACAATTATCTCCATCACTATGGGTATCATTTTCAGATGTGTCTATCAACTTTTATCGTTGTTGAATGTATATTTGTCCCCCTGAATAAAGGAAAATATGCAAACGAAGAACTGAAGAACTAAGGAGGTTTGAGGCTGGGTGACATGAAAAAGTAAATAACTGTATAGGCAGTACTAATTAATAATTCACATTCAATTACCGGACACTCTGCATAAAATTTTAATACATGCGTATCTGTGTTTAAATTGAATCAAGGCTGCAACATTACCAATTATTGTGATGAATTGTATGCGTATGATCGCGCGTGTGTACATGTATGCATGAGCGTGCGCCCGCGCGCGCGCGCGCGCGTGTGTGTGTGTGTGTGTGTGTGTGTGTGTGTGTGTGCGTGCGATAGGATGTAAGTGAGCATGTCTGTGTCTGTATACCCTCTAATTTTCATGACTGTTTCTCATCAGTTTTAAGTCTTCTGTGACTCCCACAGACAGTAATAGTAATGATTCAAATAAATATGCATTTTGCAAAGCAAAAATGTTTAATACTGTGTGCTATTCAAATTGTCAATATTCAAGAATAAATCATGATAAAAGGAAACAGGGAAATATTGCTGCACGGGTTTGTACGCATGTTAGCCGATGTGTGTGTGTGTGGAAGTGGGGTCAGAGAGAGAGAGAGAGAGAGAGAGAGAGAGAGAGAGAACGATAGGAAGAACCGTCATTAGCAATATAATCTACGCAGCATCCGAAGAAATGGCCAGCATTTCTATCATACATCGTGACAGGTTCCTTAATCTAATAAGACGGAGCTGCAGGCGATTTGTGCAGGAAAGTTTTAGAAAGTCCTCAGTGGAATAGGTTTAGTTGGATATTTGTCGCTCTCTTCTAATATCTGTCGACATACAGTGCGCGAATGACGATGCTATTTTGTGTTGTGTTCAGGAACGATGCAGGTTCAGAATACTTTTTTTTTCTTTATTTTGCATTAGCCTCTTCTACGATCTCGTGCCATCGTCCGATCGATTGTTGACAGTTCCTGGTCCATCAGGCATATTACATGACCTCTGAGAGAGAGAGAGAGAGAGAGAGAGAGAGAGAGAGAGAGAGAGAGAGAGAGAGAGAGAGAGAGAGAGGTAGGGGGAGGGAAAGAGAGAGAGAGAGATGTTTCAGGCGATTCAGACATATTTGTATTGACATTGACCTATACAGTCTCTGTGTTAAGGGGGAATAAGATCATGTTTGCAGCGCCAGGAAAGAGAAGGAAAAAATCTGCAACGAAATAGGCAAACTGGATAGCTCAGTAAATCACTCACTCTCACTCATTCTCTCCCTTGA
Organism: Conus ventricosus; assembly: GCA_018398815.1. Classification (NCBI taxonomy): domain Eukaryota; kingdom Metazoa; phylum Mollusca; class Gastropoda; order Neogastropoda; family Conidae; genus Conus; species Conus ventricosus. Next base: position 61,438,141 of record CM031595.1, on the reverse strand, counting down.
CCGGATGGTCGTGGGGGAGACATAATGGACGTCTTGCGGGCCAGAGAGCACCAGCCAGGTCTGTCTTCTGCCGCTCTGATCAGGGAGGGGCTGTCCATTCGGGTCCACTCTTTGATGTTATCCATCCAGTTCTTTGCTGGTCGTCCGCGTCTGCAGCCACCCTCCAATGTTCCTTGCAGCACTATCTTGGGTAGGCTGTTGTGGCGAGTGACGTGACCAAACCATATCAACTTCCTCCTTTTCACAAGCGCTAGGAGGGGTTTTTGCGGGCCTGCCCGTGATGTTATTTGGGTACGAACGAAGTCGTTGGTCTTGTGGTCTTTCCAGGAGATCCCTAGCATGCGTCTGTAGCACTTGGTCTCAAACGTTTGGACTCTTCTGGTCGTCTTAACTGTCATGGTCCAGCTCTCGCAGCCATAGAGAAGGATGGACAGAAGCAGGGCTTTGTATAGTGTGATCTTTGTTGGGAAGCTGATGTCTTTGCTGCTCCAGATCTTATCAAGTTTTGCCATGGTGGATGTTGCGATGGCGAGCCTGGTCTTGATTTCGATGGTGGAGCGTCCGTCCTTGGTGAGTGTGGCGCCGAGGTATTTAAAAGCGTCCACCTCTTCGAGCTGTTGGCCGTTCATGGTGATCTGTGCAGCGGTGTTGTTTGCGCTGTAGACCATGACTTTGCTCTTTTCGCAGCTGACCTCCATGCCATATGCCTTTGATGTGTCTGCCAGTCTGTTGGTGAGACCTTGCAGTTCGCTGTTGCTGTCCCTCATCAGGTCGATGTCATCGGCGAATCGTAGGTTGTTGATCGTTCGCCCACCGATGGAGATTGTGGACTCAAAATCATGTAGAGTCTCTCTCATGATGTTTTCCAGATAGAGATTGAACAGCACCGGATAAATTAGGCATCCTTGACGGACACCGACCGTTGTCTTGAAATACTTTCTGATGTTGTTGTTGAGGAGGACCGCACTACTGGCAGAGTTGTACGGGGACTGGATGGTTTGAATTAGTCCCTCCTCGATGTCAACACCTCTCAAAACATGCCACAGTCCTTCATGCCACACTCTGTCGAAGGCTTTTTTTAAGTCTATGAAGTTGTGGTATAGTTCTTTTTGGTGTTGGAGGTGTTTTTCCATCATAATGCGGCAGTTGAAAATCTGTTCTACTGTGCTTCGGCCTGCCCTGAATCCGGCTTGTTCTTCTGCCAAGTGTTCTTCAGCTTCGCCTTTGAGTCTGTTGAGAATGACTCTTAGAATGATCTTGCTGGTGTGGCTGATCAGGCTGATTGTCCTGTAGTTGTTACACTTTCGAAGGTTTCCTTTTTTGGAGAGGGGGATGATGAGTGATTTTGTCCACTCATCAGGCAATTGTTTGGTCTCCCAGATCTTCTGACAGAGTGATGTTACCACAGTGACCAGGTCATTTCCCCCGTGCTTGAGGAGCTCTGCTGGGATGTTGTCTGCTCCTGGTGACTTGCCTGCTGGAAGGCTGCGGATGGCCTCCTCTACTTCGTCCCTCATGACAGGCAGTGGAGAGGGTTCCTTGGGTGGTCTTGTTTCCCTTTTAAGCACGCTGTTGTCTGGCTGTATGGGATAGTTGTATAGTTCGTCGCAGTACTCTGTCCATCTGGCCAGCACTGCGGAGCTCTCGGTCAAAAGGGTTCCGTCTTTGTCCTCGATTACTGTTGATTTGTTCTGCTGTCTTTGTGAGCGTCTTCAGCGCCTCGTACGCTTTCTTGCTATTCCCTTGCTCCGTGCTTTTCTCAATGGCTTCGCACTGTTCACTTATCCACTTCTCCCTGGCTTCTTTCATCTTGCTTCTCACGAGCTTGTTTGTTTTGCGGTACTGCTCGGCTCCCTCTGGACTGCTGTGCTTTGTCTTCTTCTGCTCACGTCTTTTGTCGCAGAGATCCAGGATATCTTTGGTTACCCAGGGACGTTTTTTCTTCCTCTGGTGGCCCAATACCTCTGTCGCTGTTTCCAGGACTGCCTCGTTATAGTTTGAGGTGAGGTCATTAATGTCAGTGTCCAGGAGGCTGAGTGCTGCGAATCGTCCACCGAGTTGAGCTTGGAAGATCTCGGCAACTGCTGGGTCTTGTAATTTTTCCAGGTCGAACTTGATTCGTGGGTTTGCAGATTGGTGTTTCTTTTCAAGCTTTATCTTCATTGTGAGCAGCACAAGGTCGTGGTCGCTGCCCACGTCAGCACCAGGGTATGTTCTTGTCTTGGCCCTGTTGATGCTTGACTTGAAGCGCCGAGGGGTCAGGATAAAGTCTGTTTGGTTGTGTGTTTTCCCATTTGGCGCGTGCCAAGTTGTTCTGCGGGAAATCTTGTGTGGGTTAGAGGGTGTTGGCGATCGCGATTGTGTCAAGCAGGCTCTGTTCTCAACGAGGATGGGCCATTCAGGGGCAAGATGTGCGCTGGTGGTGTGGGCAGTGGAGTCACCAATAGGGTGCTCCCCCTTGCGCCACCCCAGTCTAGGGTCCTTCTTGGGGCCTCAGCGTGGTTTCTATTGTGGTGTAATCCCTCCGGACTAGCATAGCTTTTTCTCATCCCAAGACCGTCCGTGCGTGGTCCGTAACCGCATCCTCTCTGAGGTGACACTAGAAACTGGGTAGCGTGAGCCCCCAGGCTAAACACGGCGGATCTAGAGGAGAAAACCTCGATAAATAATCAGGAGACTTGGAGAGGAGATTGGCGCCACCAAGGAATAACCTAAGCCCCAGAAAAGACATGAAGGACACAGCCAAAAGATACAGCATGCCGGATCGGTCGGGGCCCGGAACACCAACGACCGCGCTTTCCACTGTTGTGCTCCAGGGTGGAAGTGACAAGTCAGCTACTAGAGCCAAGGAAACCAAGAAAACCTTCAAATTAGCATCCGAGAAGACCATCATCGGCACATGGAATGTCCGCACACTACACGCTTGCGGCAAAGTGAAAGAATTAGAACATGAACTACAACACTACCACTGGGACATTATTGGACTCGCTGAGATGAGATGGACAGGATTTGGAGAGACAACCACAGAATACGGCCATAAGATTTGGCACAGCGGAGAGGACACAAAACATAACACGGCGTAGGCTTCATCGTACGCAAAGAAGTCACTGGATGCATACTAAGCTGCACACCCATTTCGAGCAGGATCATCTCCATTCGCGTGTCAGCCAAACCCAAGAACATCACCATCATGCAAGTGTATGCTCCAACAAACGATCATGACCACCAGGAGGTCGAAGAATTCTACGAACATGTGGAAAAAGTCATAAAGGAAGCGCCCTAGAAAGACATCACCATTATACAGGGTGACTTCAAAGCGAAGATCGGACCGGACGCCTGTGAGATCTGGGCAGGAACAGTCGGCCAGTACGGAACAGGCGAAACCAATGACAGGGGACTCCGCCTGCTGGAGTGTGCGAGCAGCCAACGGCTCAATAAATATAAACAATCAAAGCATTTCAAAATAAGTAATAGAAAAATCAAAAAAGGATTCATGTTGATAACAAATCAAATCCATAGTAGATGTAAAGGAATGGAAAGAGAACACTTTATACACACAGACGCGAAAGGAAGGAGAGAGAGAGAGAGAGAGAGAGAGAGAGAGAGAGAGAGAGAGAGAGAGAGAGAGAGAGAGAGAGAGAGAGAGAGAGATGGGGGTGTGGATGGTAGTGAAAATGAACAGGTAGAAACGTTATCAGCTGTAGAATCAACGCTCAGAAATCGTGAATTAATCTCTCGTCGGTAATGCCTCCAAAGAAATGGAAATTAGAAATAGGAAACACAACGCTCTAAGGAATCCATCCACATCATTGCGTACACATTTCAGAGAATAT
>CM031595.1:61404776-61417276 GCA_018398815.1 Conus ventricosus | reverse complement strand
TCTCTCCTAATTACTATCATTATACAAAACGTAATGAGCATAATCTTATATGTCTAATGTGTGAAAGAGCTAAAAAAAATAAAAAAGTGCCCCGTCGTTAGTGATCTTTGAAATCAATTTTTGCTTCTAAAAGTTTTATCGCTACCCTTCTTTCTCCTCTATTCTCTCGCAAAGCAGATTAATTTCCTCTTTCTAACGTCCGATACTCACTTCAAATGAAACTTTAGGGTCTCCTCTTCGGCGCGAATTGAGATGACAAATGTTGACTAGTTTTAAATAACGGATTGGGAGAAAGGGGTGGGGGACAGTGGGGAGAGACAGGAGGGGTGGGGTGGGGGATGAGACAGACCCAGGCGGAACTGGCTGATTGCACATAAATCTGTTACCTGTATAGCGGCATCCGCGATCCCCAAAAGACCAACGAATGTGTTTCTGATCTGTGCAAAGATTATCAGATTCGATCATAATATGTGTGTGTGTGGTGTGTGTGTGTGTGTGTGTGTGTGTGTGTGTGATATAGCTATCTGTCTGTTTGTCTGTGTGTTTGTCTATCTGTCTGTCTGTGTTTGTCTGTTTGTCTCTCCCTCTCTTCATCTCTGTCTCTGTCTCTCTCTTTCTCTCTCTCTCTCTCTCTTCTCTCTCTCTCTCTCTCTCTCTCTCTCTCCTTCAACCACACACACACACACACACACACACACACACACACACACACAACATGGTGGATTAGTCTGAGGACTTGCAGCAAAGGGAGAAAAAAACAATCAACTATGGCAAAATCAAAAACCCCATCGACACGGAGGAAACCCAAAAAGCCGTCTAAATCGACGGATGTCGAAACATTAGCCACAGGAAGTGCCGGCAGTGAGCAACATCCTGTTTCTGAGAACATCCATCAGACAGATGAAGAAACGGCCAAAAGTCTAAACAATTCACCCGGTGACCACCATCTACCTGAGGCTTTAGAACACGACCAACGGTGACCACCATCTACCTGAGGCTTTAGAACACGACCAACGGTGACCACCATCTACCTGAGGCTTTAGAACACGACCAACGGTGACCACCATCTACCTGAGGCTTTAGAACACGACCAACGGTGACCACCATCTACCTGAGGCTTTAGAACACGACAACGGTGACCACCATCTACCTGAGGCTTTAGAACACGACCAACGGTGACCACCATCTACCTGAGGCTTTAGAACACGACCAACGGTGACCACCATCTACCTGAGGCTTTAGAACACGACCAACGGTGACCACCATCTACCGAGGCTTTAGAACACGACCAACGGTGACCACCATCTACCTGAGGCTTTAGAACACGACCAACGGACCTGCTTTTGTGAAAAAGCCCTCTCCGAAATCAAGGGGCTAAAGGACGTCATTCTGAAAATGAGTGAAAAAAATCTGCAGTCTGAAGAGAGTGTACGGAAGGCACGCACTACATCAGCGTCGCGAGAGGAGACCACCATCGAGGCACGGCAAGGAGAGAGGAGCAAACCACCTACCATCTGTTCTGCCACCCAGACCAGCTCCCTCCAAGGCAACGGTGAGCGTGACACTCGATCACCTCCGCAAACTTACCCATCATACGCCGCCTGCTTGAAATCACCTTCAAAAAAGGCAAAAACATCGCCAGCAAGGTCAGGCCAGAATTGTGACGTCAATCGTATTAAGAATGACGCTGATTCTTTTACAAAAGAACACAAATCTAAGCCTGTCATGTCGTCAAAAGATACTGAAAAGAGGATGACGTCAACCAGTCTGGTCTGCCTAAGGTTATTCTGTTCCATGATTCCACGATGGGGAAGATAAACCCACGTCGCTTGGGGTACGCGTACGGTGTACATCTGATTTCAAAACCATCCTACCGATTGGAGGCCTGTGCAAAAAACCTAGGCGACACCAAGACGGTGAAGACTGCTGACTGCTTGGTGTTTCACTGTGGGATCACGTCTAAAAGGAAAAGATCCTAAGACAGTCGTGTCAGAGATGTCCGCACTTGTAAAACAAGCAAAAGCAAATCATCCAAACACCAAGATTGTTGTTAGTAGAGTGGCCCAGTGAAGATCGACATCTGCAAAGCAAGCGGGAGATGTTCAACGCCTTACTGCTTGCAGAGCTCCCCATGCACAACGTGTCCCTTCTGTCCCATGAGAACTTAGACTCCACGAACCACAGGCTGATGAAGGACGCCATCCACCCGTCAGACAGGGGCACCAGCATCCTCGCTGGCAACTTGGGGCGTCACGTCCACCGCATCTTTGGGAACGGCCCCACAGGAGGCGCCCCCAATACCCTGCCGGTGGACATGGTTTTCAGTGGTCATCGGGGACCATCCAGCAACGGCTACAGGCCTGCGCGCATCTCCAGAGTGCCTTTCCCCTGGTGCTCTCGACAACCTTGGGCCCCATCTTTCAACCTTATTGACTTTGCCCAACGTCTGTTTTTAACGTTTTATTCTAACAATTATTATGAAACATGTTGACAATTGTATTACTGTTCTACAATGGAACTGTAGATCCATCGTTAAAAATCTACTTCATTTTGAGAACTACATTTATTCCAACAACTTTTGTATTTTGGCTTTGCAGTCTCTATATGTAGAACCAAGCAAATTACCTCAATTCAAGGGATTCTACTACCCTCCTCTATATAACTGTAGTACACCAACTAAAAGAGTTCAGACTGCAATATATGTTAGATCAGATCTTAATTATAGATCTTTGAAGTTAGACCTCAATTCAACAGCTAAAGATAAAGAAGAATTTTTTTATTACCGGGTTATCATTAAAATGAGCAAAGATTCTAGTATAAATATACTTTCTGTATATTATCCAAAAGGCCCCCAACACAGATAATTCAGACTGGATAAGACACCTTCCTTCTTCAGAAAAAAATTGGATCATATTGGGAGATTTCAATGCACATTCTCCGTTTTGGGAACCAGATGCTCTGTCACAACATGTAATCGCTTTGTTGAAAATATTGTGGATTCCAAAATTAGTTCTGTTGAATGATGGAAGTATAACAAGAGTTCCTGATGTTTCAAATCATAGGCCAACCTCTATGACTTAACGTTAGTATCTCCTGATATATCATTGAATGCTAGTTGATAACAGAGGAAGACACATTAGGAAGTGATCATTTCCCTATTGTTCTTACACTAAATGAAAAGATTCAAGATGAAGAAGAAGTTGAAGATATGATTCCTAAGTTTTATACAGTAGTGCTGACTGGAACCTCTATGAGTCAACTCTATTGTCAATAGATCATAATTCCATGGAACAGAAGACACTGATATATTTTATGAGAACTTCAGAAAGCTGTTTTATACGCTGCTGAAAAATCAATGCCCAAGCGTAAATGCATATAATGATAAGAAGTACAGAGGAAATGGATGGTGGAATGAAGAATGCGCAGAAGCAGTGAGCAGTAAAAAGAAAACTTATAAAACATGGCTAAAGGACAGAACTGAAGAAAATTTTATTGCAATGAAACGTGCAAAAAGTCACAGCAACAGAGTTGTGGCCAAAGCAAAACGTATCTATTTCACTACGTTTTGCCATTCAAAAATATCTACATCAAAGGACATGCACAAAGTATGGAAGAAGGTAAAGAATTAAAGAACAGATGCCATTTACCATCATATCCCATTAAATTAGATAACAAACGCTATCCCCACATCAGCAGAAAAAGCAGAGTCATTTGTTGAAGTGTTTTCAAAGAATAATTCATCATCAAGTCTTACATCAAATATAAGAAGCTACCGAGAAGAGGAAGAGAAAAAACATATTATTGTGATCCTCCTCCAGATGAAAATCATTACTTAAACTCTTTATAACCTTTGAGGAATTTAATGATTCATTGGAGTGTTTTACTTGCAATACCTCTGCTGTTGGCATCGACGGTATTTCATATCAATTGCTCTGCCATTTGCCTTTATCTTGGAAGCAATTACTTCTCTCATTTTACCAAAAATGTTGGTCAAATGGAACTCTCCCTACTATCTGGAAGAGGACGGTTGTAATACCAGTTCCAAAACAAGGTAAACGTAGATCCGAAATTGCAGTTATCGTCCAATAGCTTTAACATCGCAAGTTGGTAAGATATTGGAAAAAATTGTTGAACGTCGTATTTACATTTCTGCGAAAAGAACAATATTATATCCAAACAACCAAGCAGGTTTCAGGAAAGGAAGATGTACAACTGATCATCTGGTCAAAATTACGAATCAAGTTAAAAAACAGTTTTCCAGAAGAAAAAGTACACTTGCTACTTTTTTTGATATTAGAAAAGCTTATGATAGTGTATGGCATGCTCGTCTGCTTTATAAGCTAAAACATATTGGAATTAGTGGAGCAATGTATCAATTTGTAAAATGTTTCTTGTCTGGGAGATCTATTTGTACAAGAATTGGCACATGTTATTCGTCATTCAAGGATATTGATATTGGAATTCCTCAAGGATCTATCATTGCTCCAATTCTTTTACTATTCTATTTATGATCTCCCAAACGTTCCATCTAACAATATTCATCTCGTTCAATATGCTGATGACATTGCTATATGGATGAATACAAACGTCAGAAAACAAACAAATAAGAGAGTTATAACACATGTTCAAAAACTATACCAAGTTGAGCTAGATAAGTTAGATTTATACATGAAAGAAAATGGTTTAGAACTTTCCGGAGAAAAGACACAATTAATGCTTTTTATTAATGGTGATACTCCAAAGCATCCTCCTCAGCTTGTTATAAAAGGCAACACTCTTAAATATTCAAAAGCTGTAAAATTTTTAGGAGTCTATTTAACCCCTAAGTTAAAGTGGCGATATCATATTGAACACATAATAAGTAAAGCTAGACAAAGATTAAATTTTCTCAAAATAATTAATGCTCAGTCATGGGGACAAGATACTCAAACACTTTACACCTTGCTACCAGTTTAATTCGATCGAAATTAACTTATGGTCAAGAGGTTTATTTCTCAGCTCCACGGGGCGCTGCTAAAAAAATTACAAAGCATAGACAGTAAGGCTGTTAAGTTGTCACTTGGTGTGCCAGTACACACAAATACGCTCAAAACATACAGAGCAGCTAATCTGTTAACTCTTGAGGACCAACGGAAGTTGGCCACCGCAAAGTATGTGACTAGATGTCTTTCAGTTTCTAATTCAGTGACAAATGACATTTTTCTTGACTCAAGACAGGATTTCCCGAAAAGAGCGCAAAACATTTCATATCTTCAACCTATTAGAAACTATACTGATGATCTTTTTAAGAGTTTGTGATATTGATATTACATCAATTTCAAGTAGTCCCATAATACCCATTATTCCTCATGGGAGCACATTTCTGCTAGATTTTATACAGATTATACAACTCTAAAAAAAAGAGATAACATCAATTTTATATCCGTGAAGCAAAAGAACATGTAGAAAATAAGTATCCGAATCATTTAAAGATTTTTACAGATGGTTCAGTTTTGGAATCATACACAGGGGCTGGATGTGCTATTCCTGCTTTCAAGATAAGAAAGTCATTTTGTCTAGGAAAAGGTTTTTCTGTATATACTGCAGAACTATATGCAATTCTTATGGCCTATCCTTCATAGCTGATATTGATACTGCGATTTATAGTATTTTACTTTGTGGTTGACTCAAAATCTGTTCTTTACAGTCTGCAAAACTGGAATGCAAAAGTTCGAAAAGATTTGATATTTGACGTAAAATACTTAATACATTCAATTATATATAAAGGTATTAATGTAGAATTTTGTTGGATTCCATCTCACTGTGGTATTTGGGGGAATGAAATGGCTGATAGATCAGCGAAAGAAGGAGCTATTAGAAAATATCCTGATAGTCCACTAAAATTAGAAAAACATGAAATAAATTCGATGTTAGAAAGTCGTATAATGACAGAAAAGCTTCCTTCGAAGTCAAAAATATACCGTGTTCGAGATCCTTGTCTAGTCTCATTTATAAAATTCGATTAAATTCATGGAAGACTAAATTTTCAAAAAATGTAGAATGTGCTTGTGGTCATCCAATATCAATTGAACATATTCTTTTTGATTGCCCATTGCTATCCCTGTTATACAACATATCTGGGATAGATGTAGCAAAAATGGGATCTTTAAATGATATAATCTACAGCGAAGAAATGATACAAATAGCATCAGTTTTATCCAGCACTATACTTGCAAATTTATTGTAAACATTAAATCATTATAGTTATTGTATTAAGTTTATATGTAGCCTTTCACACATAAGTGCATATCACACTAACACACACACGCACACACTCGCACGCACACACACCACATACACACACACACACACACACACACACACACACACACACACACACACACACACACACACACACACACACACACACACACACCACTCTACACACACATGCATACGCACAGTACACAAACACACGCACACACACACACACACACACTCGCACACACTCACACACACACCACACACACACTCACACACACACACAGACACGCGCGCGCGCGCGCGCGCGCGCACGCGCGCAAACACAGGCACAAACTCTTACGCAGCCCGTTTTAATTTGTTGTTGTTGCTGTTTTTTTTTTTTTTTTTTTTTTTTTAATTGGTTTATTTTTAGTCTAATATCACCATGTTGTGAACAGACGTTAAATTAATCAATCAATCAAAACACACACACACACACACACACACACACACACACACACACACACACACACACACACACACACACACACATACACACACACACGCACGCACGCACGCACGCATGCGTGCACGCACGCGCACACACACACACACACACACACACACACACACACACACACACACACACACACACACACACACACACAGCAGCAGCAGCAGCAGCAGCAGCAGCAGCAGCAGAAGCAGCAGTAGCAGCCTCGTTTTCTGTCTACATTTATTTTGCGCCCATTTTGAGGAGATAAGTGTTTGTCCGTCTTCGTTTTCATTGTCCTGAATTTTGTTTGTCTTGTTTGAAGAAGACCAGAGAGGTCCAGACGCGTCGTGTTTTTTCTTATAACTTGTTTATCTCTTTCGTTCTGCGGAACAGTAATTCTTCTTGTAAGTTTGTTCCAATTGTCCAAGTAAAACTTAAGAACAACAATAACAGCACAAACAAGCCACATCCCTGTCCTTCCGAAACGCTAATAAACCAAAGGGCAGCAAGGAATGGACGGGCTATAAGAAAGAACAAAAATAATCTAAAGAAAGAAACTCAGGAATGAAGGAAAGTGAGGAAATCACAAACTGAAAGACTGACAAACAGCTAAATAAGACAAAAACTAGAGTACGCAAAACACTGGCACACTCTTCAGGCACTATCTCGCGTCGGACTCCACTTCTGTCATTCCCAGTGCAAATGGGAAGAGGAAATGAGGTCTTGTTAGATCCCGATGTTGTGGCACTAACTGACCCAGCCAGCTGTAAGGGGAATTGAGCATTACATCACTGTTTAACTGGTTTCAGAGCACTTTTAAAGTTACAAGCACCTCGTTTTATACATGCTATGCAGTTTTTATCGTTTGAAACGAAAATTGAAGGAACATTTTAAGAGCATTTAAAACATCGATCTAGCACACGCATATACACACATGAAAGGGGCGGATCCCTGTTATCTTTATCCGGCGTGTCAGGTTCCTTCTGCTCGGAATGGAAATCATGGTGAAGATTCAATCTGTGTTCATGTTCCTAATCCTTATTTGCTACGTACACAGGGCTAGCGACCCAACACCATGTGAGTCGTTTGGTCAAGGTTGTCCAGGAGCAGTGTTTACTTTAGTTTCTACCAGCCCAGTTACTAGCAGGCCTCAGATAGCGCCACAACATCCAGGGCGATCAAGTCTTGGTCTCCTTTGATACCAAGCACAAGGACGACCGGGTCCCCGCTCTCAGCAGCCCTGCATCCTGGAATCCATGCAGGGCGATCTGAAAGAAGCTGTTTGGGGAGAAATGGTTATCCAAATTCCATGAGTGTTTTTTGATGGGGGCCGACAGTATGAAATAGTGAGGCTTAGAGGCAAATCACGCTCAACATACCCGCTCATGTGGTCACGGAATCACAAAGAGACGAAGATAAACTGACTACCATCGCCCTCTCATCCAGCACGTTTTAAAATCTAGTCCACCAGTTACGACCACTTTGTGAGTTATGGAGCTACAATTTCAATGCTGGGGGGCGGGGGGGGGGGGGAGAGATACTGGATAATGGAGAAAAAGAATATTAGGGACAGTAGTAGAAGGGAGACACAACAGACCTTTACCACATTGTCTTCCCCTGCTCAGGATGGTGACACAAGTGGTAAAACAGAGAACCATTTAAAGGGACACATTAACTACCAAAATGTGCGCTCGACCCCCCCCCCCCCCCCCCCCCCCCCCCCCCCCCACCTTCGTTTCTAATCCCACTATACATAACTGTAATTATGCTCGTCCTTCAGTACACAAAGACGACAATAACATCATGTTATAAAAATCAAATTATATTTCGGGTCTTGACACTCCTTCCTAAGGTATGAAATGTGTTATAAATCTGCATATTTTAGGCATGGTCTAAGGAAACAATACTTAATCCCTGTCTTCCATGTATCACAGTTTCTACTAAGGTGTTCCTTTCAGTGGAGTCCAAACCTCTGTCTAACCTCAGTGATAGGCTCGCGACTGCTGCATCTGATTTTTTAATCAATGGGCATATAGAGATCCAGCGGGGTTATATTACCGACACTGGCCAAACTCCCTAAAAGGGCCTGAAAAATTCATACTCGCTTTCTGTCAACAACTGGTGTGATAAACTCGGATGACCAGTTCCAGGCAGATTCAAACCGAGTTCTAGCCACATCTTCAGGACACACGAACCGAGGTGTAACCCCAGGTCTTGAAAATGACAGAGCAGCACCCTTCCCTTCAAAACTGAAGGCGTCCCCTGAACGGATGAACCTAGTCGGTCTTTCTGCCATCGCAGTAAAATGGTTTTGTTTCTCAGCCAACGAAGGCCCTATTATGACGTGAGGCAATGAAGTGTCACTTGAAGGCCGCTCTCTTTCCAAACATATTATATGCGTAAGTGTAGCTGTTGTTGCTCTTGCTGTTCTTGTTGTTTTACGCCTTTCTAACCCACCCCCCTCTTTCCCCTTCCATTGTTCTTTCAGTTTGGGGGATAAGAACCTGGCCCGCAATTCCTTAACTCAGAACAAAACAGCACACAAAACGCATGCTCTATGCAGGATGCAGGATGCATACAACAGATCGACCTGGCCTGGTCTTCAGTAGGATAGTTAAGGAGTTATGGGATTTGCGCGAGATGTTACACGCGTTACGACACGGAATCTTGGTTTATAGTCTCGTTCGAAAGATTTCTAGGGAATGGAGTCAGAACCAGCTTTAACTACCAGGTAAAACTTCCCTAGTACTTAAATGGACATGGTGAAGATTTGAACCTAGAACGCCAGTAATACCACAATTACGAGTACGACGTTCTCCCAACTAAACTTATTCCGGCTCCCTTCCTTCCCACGTTTTCTGCCTTCCATCTCCGAAATAGAAGCGGTACGGACTGACGAAAGATTGAAGGGCAGAAGAGGAGGTGGGTGAGATGCGGGAGGGTGGGGAGGGGACATCAGGTAAAATGGACGTCATACTTTAGAGAAAGGAACTCGAGCAGGCTTAGTTTGATTCCCGAGTGGAAGGATTACTGGCACGTCACAAACGCACGTATTTCATGAGGAGGAAGTGTGTGTGTGTGTGTGTGTGGGGGGGGGGGGGGGGGGGGGGGGGGGGGGGGGGGGGGGAGGGAAGGGCCAACAGAGATACAGTCACTCGCAGTACGAGTCAAGACAATTCCAGTCGTCAGGCATAAACAAAAATTGCACCCTTTATTCCAATTGGTTTAGAAAAAATGTTAAAGCAACACAGACACACGCGCGCGCGCGCGCGCGCACGCACGTACACACACACACACACACACACACACACACACACACACACACACACAACGCGCGCGCACACACACACACACACACACACACACACCACACACACACACACACACACACACACACACACACACACACACTGCGTACGAGAGAGAGAGAGAGAGAGAGAGAGAGAGAGAGAGAGAGAGAGAGAGAGAGAGAGAGAGATTTTTCTCTTTGCTTAAATTCAATCACTGACATTTCTGTCACACACAGACACACACACACACACACACACACACACCACACACACACACGCACACACACACACACACACGCGCGCGCGTGCGCGCGCGCGCGTGCGCGCGCGCGCTCACCCACATACACACACATGCACACGCATACATGCACGCACGCACGCACGCACACACACACACACACACACACACACACACACACACACACACACACACACACACACACGCATGCACGCACGCACGCACACACACACACACACACACACACACACACACACACACACACACACACACTCACACACACACACACACACGCACGCACGTATGCATGCACGCACACGCACGCACACTCATGCACGCACACGCACACACACACCACACACACACACACACACACACACACACACACACACTCACACACACACACACACACACACACACTGATCAGTCATGTTTTTAAGATAAATCAACAAAAACGCTGCTTCTCTCCTCTCTCTCTCTCTTCTCTCTCTCTCTCTCCTCTCCTCTCTCTCCTCTCTCTCTCTCCTCTCTCTCTCTGCTACTCGAACAACGATCAAATCCGATGATCCCTTTCAGATAAGAAATATATTAATTGGTCTTTATGAGATCGTGGAAACCTTGCGGAAAGCTTGGAATTTCTATAATCAGCCTATTTCGGTATCGTTCTGGCTGTCTGTTGTTGGTGTTGGTGTTTTTTTTTTAATTCTAGCCAGTTAGCATGTTGTTTCACAATTTGTGTGTGTGGGGGGTGGGGGGAGGGGGGAGGGGCTCATATTATCATTTCTACTGCGTGTCACTCGTGAATGAAGGGAGCTTAACCAACGTCGGAGGAGAAGGCGGAAAGGGGACATTATGGTCTGAGAAAGGGTATTCTGTGCCGTTAATGTCGAAGTGTTTTAAAGAAGCAAGGAAAGGGGGACATTATGGTCTGAGAAAGGGGTATTCTTGTGCAGTTAATGTCGAAGTGTTTTAAAGAAGCAAGGAAAGGGGACATTATGGTCTGAGAAAGGGGTATTCTTGTGCAGTTAATGTCGAAGTGTTTTAAAGAAGCAAGGAAAGGGGGACTTTATGTCTGAGAAAGGGGTATTCTTGTGCCGTTAATGTCGAAGTGTTTTAAAGAAGCAAGGAAAGGGGGACATTATGGTCTGAGAAAGGGGAATTCTTGTGCCGTTAATGTCGAAGTGTTTTAAAGAAGCAAGGAAAGGGGGACATTATGGTCTGAGAAAGGGGTATCTTGTGCCGTTAATGTCGAAGTGTTTTAAAGAAGCAAGGAAAGGGGGGACATTATGGTCTGAGAAAGGGTATTCTTGTGCCGTTAATGTCGAAGTGTTTTAAAGAAGCAAGGAAAGGGGGACATTATGGTCTGAGAAAGGGGTATTCTTGTGCAGTTAATGTCGAAGTGTTTTAAAGAAGCAAGGAAAGGGGGACATTAGGTCTGAGAAAGGGGTATTCTTGTGCCGTTAATGTCGAAGTTTTTTAAAGAAGCAAGGAAAGGGGGACATTATGGTCTGAGAAAGGGTATTCTTGTGCAGTTAATGTCGAAGTGTTTTAAAGAAGCAAGGAAAGGGGACATTATGGTCTGAGAAAGGGGTATTCTTGTGCAGTTAATGTCGAAGTGTTTTAAAGAAGCAAGGAAAGGGGGACATTATGGTCTGAGAAAGGGGTTATTCTTGTGCCGTTAATGTCGAAGTGTTTTAAAGAAGCAAGGAAAGGGGGACATTATGGTCTGAGAAAGGGGTATTCTTGTGCAGTTAATGTCGAAGTGTTTTAAAGAAGCAAGGAAAGGGGGACATTATGGTCTGAGAAAGGGGTATTCTTGTGCAGTTAATGTCGAAGTTTTTTAAAGAAGCAAGGAAAGGGGACATTATGGTCTGAGAAAGGGGTATTCTTGTGCAGTTAATGTCGAAGTGTTTTAAAGAAGCAAGGAAAGGGGGACATTATGGTCTGAGAAAGGGGTATTCTTGTGCAGTTAATGTCGAAGTGTTTTAAAGAAGCAAGGAAAGGGGGACATTATGGTCTGAGAAAGGGGTATTCTTGTGCCGTTAATGTCGAAGTGTTTTAAAGAAGCAAGGAAAGGGGGACATTATGGTCTGAGAAAGGGGTATTCTTGTGCCGTTAATGTCGAAGTGTTTTAAAGAAGCAAGGAAAGGGGGACATTATGTCTGAGAAAGGGGTATTCTTGTGCCGTTAATGTCGAAGTGTTTTAAAGAAGCAAGGAAAGGGGGACATTATGGTCTGAGAAAGGGGTATTCTT
>CM031595.1:61379776-61387276 GCA_018398815.1 Conus ventricosus | reverse complement strand
CCTCGACGATAGCGTGCAAACCGTCACACGATCCACTAGCTTATCTGATTCTCAGCATTTTATTTTATTTTCTTCTTCTTATTTTTTGGGTGGTGGTGGTGGTGGTGGTGGTGAGGGTGCCTTGCTGCTGTTATCATTGTTGTTGTTGCTGTTGTTATGTGTGGTTTTTCTTTCCTTTTTTTGTATTTATTTGTTTTGTTTGTTTCTGTGTTGGTTTTTATTTGTTTATATCCACAAGATGGAAGCGTCAGCTGTAATGACAAAATCATTTATCTAGACATCAGAGAGAGAGAGAGAGAGAGAGAGAGAGAGAGAGAGAGAGAGAGAGAGAGAGAGAGAGAGAGAGTTTACAAGAACATTCCAATCTCGCTTCACCATTACAGAAGCGATAGAAACAAGGAGGTGATCGAGGATCAATACCAACCCGAATGTCACAATGGTTCAACAGGGAAATCTTCAGATGTTTGACACTCCCTCTCCTTGTGGAGTTGACACATTAACACTTGGCCTTCTGGGCGTGCACTGGAACTCCAGCTAGTCCCAGAGGAGCAATAAATTTCTGGAATCCTATCGTGACAACTCAGAAAGACTGGACAAGATAAGGAAGTCTGCTTGTTGCTTGAATGTGTGATAATCATGGGTGACGAGTCCATCATTCGTTCGTTCAGAAATCTGTCAAGTTAGTAGAGGATAAACGTCCTCATGAATTTCCAGCATTCTAAAATAAAACATATTTTAAAACAAAATGGTGAAGATGGAAAGAATTTTTTTTGCATCAAAAACTACAGATGAATGTAGAACTTTCACCAGATCCACATCAACAATTCACATCAAAAGTGGATCGATATGTATTCGTATTATATTCCATTTTTCAAGTATGGAGGGCCAATTTTTTTTTTTTTTTTTTTTTTTTTTTTTTTTTTTTTTTTGCTCTCCCAACCTCTGCGCCACCTCAGAGGCAGTGCACTCACGACGCTCATTCCCACACCCTGTCCACAGCCACAGCCCGGTCCGCCCCGCCGCAGCCCACAATCCACCGGCAATCAAGCAGGGAGAAGCAGGGTCAAATTTGGTTTGGCACTTTGTGCAAAATATTGCTGAAAACAAACACTCAACCAACCAACCAAACAAACAAAAAAACAAGCAAACGAACAAACAAACAATGAGACAAACCATTAAATCAATCAAGGCTGCAGGTTGAACCTTAAACGCTATTTTGGAGATAAAAAAAGTAAGGAAATGAATTAAATATTGAGTGAAACAGATCACGGTGAAATGTTTGAAGAGAAACAAAAGATGCAATTTGCCTACTGGACTCGCTTGTAATGAAAGCCCACAACAGCAGGATGAAAAGTAGATCTATGTCCAACTATAATATCAATAAATCCTCTATGAAATAATAAAATCAGCTCCAGTTGAACACCCTATATTTTAGGGGTTATTTCGAAAGTTTAATAGGACGAGAGGAATTAAAAAAGTAGCAAACGTCTCATTGGCAGTTTCAAACCTCAACTTTGAGCAGTCTTGTATTTCCAGGGGTTCCTGGTAATACCCTAAGCACCGGGAAGCAGAGAACGTGCATATACCAGACAGCACAAACAGCAACAGACGACAGCAGAAGTTTTCACTCTTGAGTAGAAATGTTCTGACCGGTTACTTCTGCTAGCGTTTTAATCATCTATGGCACCCCCACCCTACCCTACCCTACCCTACCCAACCCCTCCCCTTTACCTCCCTCCACCCTCCCATCTTTTCCTCTGCCGTCACCATCTCGAACCCCCATCCCTGCCACCTCCTCTGCCCCAACCTCTCTCCTCTTGTTCCAACTCTCATTGCTATTAACGGCAGCAGTCTAAAGTGTCTGACCCTCACTGGCTCTGCTCTGTCTAGTTTCTGCTATATAAATCAGACATGCACGCTCTACGTATGCGGGAGTATTTCATCCCGGTATATACTTTAATGAGACACACTGATCTCTGACTGTCTTCTTGACTAGCAAGTCGCCTACGTATTCCAAAATATGCGCCAGCAACAAAATCTGACGTACGTGCGTATCATACATATGGCATGATAATCTTGACTAAACATACATAATTGTATTTCTGATGCACCCGATCTAGATTTTCTCCCTTTTAAAGCATCAACTCTTGATCATGTTGAAAGCAACGGAAATATGCGATGCATTCCTAATTTGTTTGTATGCTGTTGTTGTTGTTGTTGTTGTTGTTGTTGTTTATGTTGTTGTTGTTGTTGTTGTTGTTGTTTATAAAGACATAATGATGTTGACATAGGATAGATTGTGCAATTTGCTGTGTTCATGCTGCTTGATATTTGCTCGATGCACCCCATATGATAAACGTGCAGAGTTTTACTCCGCTATATTTAACAGACAATACTGTATGTACCCCGTCAGGGAATCTGGTTATGCCCATATGTGGATTGTTTCTTCTTTATTTTGTCATATGAATGTTCGCTGAGCGCAAAATAATTTTATGGTATGCGCTTGACAGAATGTTACTAAATTTTTGTTGCAACATTTGCTTGTAGCTTCATTTGCTTTTTGTTAAGGTACAATACAGTAATCGTAAGTTTTTTGTTGTTGTTGTTGTTTGTTTAAGAAATTCTCAGTTTTATGTTATTGTGAATATTGCTAAAAATGCTAGATGCAGATTTGCAGTATCTATTAGTGTGTGACATCTTTACACTGAGACTAGCTAGAAAGATCTTGATAATATTAACTGATGTTCCAAGTTTGGTTATCATTACACTTATGATTGTTGCAAAAGATCCATTGTTGGTGTGTACCGCACGTGCATCCACACGCCCCAAAACATGCATACACACGCAACTGAAGCCTGGAGATTATGCCGTCTGTGCTCACTCTCTTTTCATCTGTTAGTTAATAATTGAGAAAAAAAATCTCTCTCCCTCCCCCTCTCTCTCTCTCTCTCTCTCTCTCTGTTATATATATATATATATATAATATATATATATATATATATATATAATGTTGTTAATATATATATATATATATATATAGAGAGAGAGAGAGAGAGAGAGAGAGAGAGAGAGAGAGATTAGTGTGGTTAAAATACTCGAAACAAATTTGTAGATTTATTTAAAAAACCTATTTTAACATATATATATATATATATATATATATATATATATATATATACCAGTTTAAAACAAGGTTTTAAAATGAAAAGGTAAGACCTACAAGCTTGTTTCAAGCTAAAACCGCTCTCCTCAGGGTATACAATTTGGGCACGCCACCGGTGTTATATATTGTTGCGTGTGGGCGTGTGAGCTCTGCGCGTGCGGCACGTGGCCCGCCGGCTTTTCTTTTTGGGGGGTGCGCTCATGGGGGGGGGGGGGGGGGGGGGGGGGGGGGGGGGGGGGGGGGGGGGGGGGGGGGGGGACGACTGTGCCACGGAATGGTGCATTGAGCTCTGTGCGTGCGGCACGTGGTCTGCCGGTTTTTTCTTTATTGGGGCGCGTTCAGGGGGGACGTGTTACGGAATGATGCATTGACAAAGATTTCCATTTATGCCTGCAATTGTTTACCACCTCTACTTTAGAGTTCAGGGATGCTAGGTGGGGTTTACATAGTATCAGCCACTTTTCTGTAGTACATAAGTTGCATTTTTTAGAAATGTTGTTGTATGATGTTGCTCTTTTTATAATTTTCCATGATATGTTGTAGTCTATTTTCTTATCTTTAAGCTTCCAAATATGTTTACTTAATTCTGTTTGGTTTTTATATTTTTCATTTTTGAAGGACTGTTTATGGTTTGCATATCTGGTTTTAAAGTGGTTTGCCGTAATCCCTATGTATGTTTCTTTATCACTGTCTGTTGTTACCGTAGCTTGGTACACAATGTTGTTGTAGAGGCATTTGTTATTCAGAGGGCACTGGTCTTTTTTGTGCAATTACAAGATTTCCTTTCGTCACCCTCTTTGGTTGTATTATTTTTAGTTTTATTGGAAGAATCAATTATATTTTTAAGGTTGGGCATACATGAGTATGATAGCTTGACGGTGTTTTTATTGAATATTTTAGACAGTACATGTTCTTTTGGGAATGAAGTTTTAAGGATTCTGAGGAATTCTTTTCCTACGTTAGTTTTTGTTCCTCCATCATATGGAGGGTTATACCATATAATTTTTCTTTTCCTGTTTTTCCTGTTGCTGTTCATGTTGTTATCTGGGTTATATTGTAATTTGTAGTTGTAGCCACTTTTTTTCAGCGCCTCTTGGTATTCGGCTGCTGCGCTGTTAAATTCTTTCTCATTGCATGATAGTTTAGATAATCTTTTGTTTATACCATTAGGTATGGTTTTCAAAATGGAGGGTGGATGGTTACTTTTGATGTCTACGTAGACAGGTATGTCATTAGGTTTTTTGTATGGTTTGTATGATGGTCCTTAAGGTCTAATGTTATGTCTAAATAATTTACTATTTTTTGGTTGGCTTCTACTGTGATTTTTAGGTTGTGGCTTTGAAAAAGTTTACAAAGTTCTTTTTTCTTGTTTTCAATGATTTTTGGTTTATTGTTTAACATGGCAAGGCCATCATCTCTGTATAAGCCAACCTGTTTACCAAGTATTTTTTGTATATGAGACAACATGAAAAGTCCAACTAATTCACAAGTTTCCGCTCCATCATAGATCAGAATCTAAACTTAAAATGGAGAAGATTAACTTTGGGCAGTCCATCAAAAATATACCTTTTTCTAATCCACAACTGTACATAAAAAAGCTCATAGAGCAAACTGAAATATTTGTGCGCAATATGAGATGGAAAGCGTTCTTCTTTTTGAATCCAGATGCTAAAAAGGAAGATAAAAAAACTTATGGGTTCAAGTCATGGAGATCTCCACCTGTAATAGAGGAAATGAAACCTTTTGAAGAAAGCATGAAAAAACTAATAGCTAATATTGAATTTAGAAAACCACATAATAATTTCCAAAAAGATTGAATAATAACATAAAGCAAATCCAAAATGACAAAAACATATTCATAAAGGCTGACAAGACAAGCAATTTCTATAAAATGGAACCTAATGAGTACTCTCAACTCCTCAACAAAAATATTCAGAAAAACTATAAAAAAGCTGATAAGACTACTTATGACAACATCTGCAAAAAAGAAAAAGAACTTGTGCACCAGATGGATTTGGGTGATAGGATAGAAGCAACAGCAATAAAAGAAGCTTTTATAACCCTTAAAGACCACAAACCTAACTTCCACAACAACCCTACATGTAGACTAATAAACCCATCAAAATCCGAATTAGGCAAAATTAGCAAAAAAATCCTGGAAAAGGCAACAGAGGACATAAAAACAAACACTGAATACAATCTCTGGAAAAATAGCTATGAAGTTATCCAATGGTTTAAAGAATTGAACAAACAGAAAAATACAGTGTTCATTACTTTTGACATAGTGGATTTCTATCCCTCTATTGATGAGGAATTACTTGCTAAAGCACTAAGGTTTGCCAACAAATATACAAATATAACAGATTCTGAGATGGAAATCATTTTCCACACTAAGAAAACCCTTCTTCATAGCAACAATGAAACTTGGATAAAAAAAAACCAGCAGAAACTCCACATTCGATGTCACGATGGGATCTTATGATGGAGCGGAAACTTGTGAATTAGTTGGACTTTCATGTTGTCTCATATACAAAAATACTTGGTAAACAGGTTGGCTTATACAGAGATGATGGCCTTGCCATGTTAAACAATAAACCAAAAATCATTGAAAACAAGAAAAAAGAACTTTGTAAACTTTTTCAAAGCCACAACCTAAAAATCACAGTAGAAGCCAACCAAAAAATAGTAAATTATTTAGACATAACATTAGACCTTAAGGACCATTCATACAAACCATACAAAAAACCTAATGACATTACCTGTCTACGTAGACATCAAAAGTAACCATCCACCCTCCATTTTGAAAACCATACCTAATGGTATAAACAAAAGATTATCTAAACTATCATGCAATGAGAAAGAATTTAACAGCGCAGCAGCCGAATACCAAGAGGCGCTGAAAAAAAGTGGCTACAACTACAAATTACAATATAACCCAGATAACAACATGAACAGCAACAGGAAAAACAGGAAAAGAAAAATTATATGGTATAACCCTCCATATGATGGAGGAACAAAAACTAACGTAGGAAAAGAATTCCTCAGAATCCTTAAAACTTCATTCCCAAAAGAACATGTACTGTCTAAAATATTCAATAAAAACACCGTCAAGCTATCATACTCATGTATGCCCAACCTTAAAAATATAATTGATTCTTCCAATAAAACTAAAAATAATACAACCAAAGAGGGTGACGAAAGGAAATCTTGTAATTGCACAAAAAAAGACCAGTGCCCTCTGAATAACAAATGCCTCTACAACAACATTGTGTACCAAGCTACGGTAACAACAGACAGTGATAAAGAAACATACATAGGGATTACGGCAAACCACTTTAAAACCAGATATGCAAACCATAAACAGTCCTTCAAAAATGAAAATAAAAAACCAAACAGAATTAAGTAAACATATTTGGAAGCTTAAAGATAAGAAAATAGACTACAACATATCATGGAAAATTATAAAAAGAGCAACATCATACAACAACATTTCTAAAAATGCAACTTATGTACTACAGAAAAGTGGCTGATACTATGTAAACCCCACCTAGCATCCCTGAACTCTAAAGTAGAGGTGGTAAACAATTGCAGGCATAAATGGAAATCTTTGTCAATGCATCATTCCGTAACACGTCCCCCCTGAACGCGCCCCAAAAAGAAAAACCGGCAGACCACGTGCCGCACGCACAGAGCTCAATGCACCATTCCGTGGCACGTGTATGTATATATATATATATGTATGTATGTATGTATGTATGTATATACGCCTATCCATCTATCGCTCTAGCTAGCTAGCTGTCTATCTATCTATCTAACGTGTTTAACTGCTGCAATATGTGGTGTTTTTTTCTACCGTCCTTGAGGCAAAGGATTGTTGTATTATCCACGAAGGTTGTTAGACAGTGCTGTATTGTCATCTGTTTCTTTCGCGACCAGCAAACCTAATGTGCATCATGTTGTGACTAATGTGTGTAGTTTGGCACCATGATGCGCGCTTCAGTTTCCAGGACAAATTGGTTACATCTTTCTCGTTGGATTGGATCTGGATCTGGATACGTCATCGAAAGAGGGCGCCACTGGCCTTGCTCATTAACAAGATCAGGGGACACCACCCCCACGACCATTCCATTACCATCCCCCCACCCGAACCCGGGGGAAAAAACCGATCGTACTCTGCGTTGCTTACAAATGTATTTCTAATTATTCTGTATCTATCCTCCGTTTTGCACTGGGCTGACACAGCTTCAGTGAATGAAACAGCACGAGAGAAACCTTAACCATCCACCCAACGACACCTACCTCCACCATGCAACACCCAATTAGCTCCTTCCTGTTCT
>CM031595.1:61372276-61374776 GCA_018398815.1 Conus ventricosus | reverse complement strand
GCGGCGTGGGTGCACTGCCTCCGAGGTGGCGCAGAGGTTGGGACAGCAAAAAAACAAAAAATAAAAAAAATATTAAAAGAAAGGGTGACAAAATGAGACGAACACTATTGTTCACGAACAACCAATACTGAAGATGCCTTAAAAAGTTCTGCAAATTGAGTAAGAAGCACCTATGTACTAAACCTGATTAAAAAAAATATAAAAAAACCTACTTGAAATATATGAAATAGAGATCTAAAACTAGAGGAATATATACACTAAGCTGGGAAAGCAAACTCGAAACGAACATGAAAATCTGATCGTTATGAAGTGAAAGATAAAACCAAGACACTTTGGAAGTGTGTCCAAGACAGAATGACCATAAATACACGTATTTGTGCTTTGAAGGACGGAATGGCACAATGGCCCTTGACGATTAAATAAAATAAAAAACGCTGATGTCATTTATGACTTTTGTCAAGTGTTCTTACCTGTGAAGATGTGAAAAATGTGTAAGTCATAACTACAATTTCTCACTCCAATAAAATATGTCTAAATGAGGTGACAATAACTCCTTTGCCTTTGAAGAACACGTTTTCCAAATTAAACCGTTATACGCATCACGGTCCTGACGTAACTCACAAAAAAGTAGAGAAGATGATTGGGATGAATTGTGTGTTCCTGTATGGAAGCTGTTTATTTAGTCACAGTAAACAGGAATTTTACCTACTCAAGTAGCTGCTTTGTTGGAAAAAGAATGAAAATCAAACACATGGAACTATAGACCTGTGAATCGGACCTGTATTGTGTATAAAGTTTCGGAAAATGTGGTTAGAATTGTCTCATCTTACTGATTATACATCTCGATTGTCGACATGGATTTCGTAAAAGATGATGCTGGTGTCATTCAGCTATTGGAAGGGAACGAGGACATTGATTAGACTCATAATTTGGTTGGGTTTTTTTTTACCTTATCTTAAAAACAAATGGCACTGTACACAGGAAAAGCTCTAGGTGAAACGGCTGCCTATTGTATTTGTTGAGTTACTCAGTCTCCTCAACAAATGGGTCTCAGCACTTTTGAGTAAGGCTAAAGAAATCAAGACAAGCAAGTGTCTTGAGTGAGAATCCCAGCAGGGTAGCATCCTTCAGCTTACTTTGTTTTTTTGTGGGTTTTTTTTTTTTTGCTGTCCCAACCTCTGCGCCACCTCAGAGACAGTGCACCCACGCCGCTCATCCGACACCCCGTCCACAGCCACGGCACCGGCAATCCACAAGGAGCAGTCAATGTCAAGTCGTCAAGAGGCAACCCACCGGAGGAGACACTGCACTGCTGCCGAGTCACCTCGGTGGTGTTCAGTGGCACCTATTCTGATCTAACATACGTAGGACACCACCTACTAAGCCCCCTACTGACGACAATAATTGCTTAGTCGCGGAGCCGGCGTGAGTGAGCTCTCCCTCCGGAGGGCGCCACCACGTCCGTCCAACGACAGCCCCCATGGACTCGCCGATACCGGTGACCCCGACGGAACCAAACCAAGGCCACAGACGTGGAGTGGTCACCGAAACAGGTCACCATGAGAGCAGGGCATGAAGGGCCACAGAATTTGAGACTTTTTTATGCTGATCGATGAGGATGAGGATGAATAAGATGATGCTACGGATTTCCATTTCGGTCTGAGACTACATGACAGGGCTGTACTCTACGCTTCCTTTCATATATGTCCCGGCGTCAACCAGGCCCGAGAGATACAGGCACCTGCAGTGCTGGTCAGGAAATTTGAGCAACACTCTCAGAAACGCATCCATTAAGTTGATGAAACTCGACTGTGTGGTCCCAGTCTTCCCAACTGAGTCCGCAGCAAACTCAACTCTGGGTAGGAGCCGGTCGGGGCAGAAAAACTCACATGACTCTGGTGGGATTTGAACCCACGACCTCCCAGCCGGGAGTCCGCAACACTAACCACTTCGCCACGGCGGCTGGTTCCTTCAGCCTACTTTGTTTACTCTATTCTAAATGAGTTACCAGATGCACCAGTTAACCCGTGTAAACTATTTACTAATGATACAGTATATGACGTAAGCGTCAAACAGTGATCTAGTATGAAATATTGACAAGCTGCAAGCCTGGTCTAATACCTAGAATGAATCGTCTGGTGTAGGAAAATTTGACGTTCTGTATGCTGGTAAGAGCAATGGCGAATGAGTGTGTAATAACAGTCGTAGTAGTGACAATTGCTGAATAAATGCTCCCATGCAGGAAACGAATCTGCTTTAACATTTGACAGTAAAGTGGCTTCTAACCCTCACATTTGGGCGGTGATAAGGCTGACGAGATGTTGGGTATAAATAAGAGAAACCTTTCATACTTAGAGAAAAAATATCCTTGCATTCACGTTTTATCCGCTAATGTGCTAATGCAGTATGGTATCCATAGCTAGATCGATCAATCGATCGATCGGTAGATAGATAGATACATACATACATACATGCATACATACATAGCTATATACATACA
>CM031595.1:61362276-61367276 GCA_018398815.1 Conus ventricosus | reverse complement strand
CCTTCTGTCTCGTGTCAGTGTGTACTTTCCCTCCGAACTGAAAGTAATAATCGGTCATCTGGCAGACAGACTGATCCGTTGATTGCACCGTTTTACTCAAGGCAGCCTGCGTACATACGCACACGCGCGCGTGCGCACGCTGACACACACACACACACACACACACACACACACACACACACACACACACACACACACACACACACACACACACACACACACACACACACACACACAGAAAGAGAGAGAGAGAGAGGGAGGGAAGAGCACGAGAGACAGACAGACAGGCAGACAGACAGACTGCCTGAATGACTGATACCAGAATGACTGAGAGAGTGACTGACTGACAAATAGCTAAATTAACACAGTAAAATGCGGAGTTAACGACGATCCTCTTTGAGCGAGCAAACAGGGAAATGGGTAAGGTAATGTCGCTTATAGCCCAACCGACCGCAAAGGGCCATATCAGGGCTATCACCACGTTAAAATCAGCTCACAAGTCATCAAAAAATAAATAAATAAATAAAACGCTTTCACACATCTCTTTAAAATGCATCTTCTACAAGCATACCAGAAACTTCGTTAAGAATCTTTCTTCCGTAAAATCTTAGATCAGATGAAAAATGTTAATCTCTTTCAGAAACTCAAAGATCACGTCAGGTGGGGCATATCTGAACAGGGTTTTCATGGAGTTTGCTGTAAAGTGTTTATGTCTCACATCGTGCGAGTCCCAACAATCTAAAAGAATTTTTAAAAAATGTTTCACTGTGAGTGGAACATGACATGAAATGCACCACAGAGCTTCTTCAGCTTTTGAAAGATAAGAATGGGTATAAAACGAGTGGCCTGTGTGCAAGCGGCACGATACTGTTTCGTCTTTACGGCCGCCTCGGGAACATAGTAAAACTCTTTCAGGTTTGGACGGATATAAAATAGTTTGTTATCCGTCTACAAGGTCCATTCCTCTTGCCAGAGGTCTTTGACATAATCATTAACTTTTGGGTTTTGATCTGTGTAGGGGATAGATATGTTAGACAGTTTCTGTTGTGGCATTCTTGGCCAAACGATCAGCCATTTCATTCCCTCCGATGTCAACCTGACCAGGAACCCAAGCCAGAACAATGTTGTGACCTTCTGCTTTCAACGTAGTAAAAAGTTGTTGTTTTTTTTAGTGTAGAAGTTCGGATGATGGAGGTTACGGCCAGCTATGGCCTCCAAAACTGACAGCGAATCAGACAAAATCAGAAAGTTCTTGTTTGTGGATTGAGAGATTATCTTCAATGCTAGAACCAGGGCTGCAAGTTCAGCAGAGTAAACAGAAGCATCTGATGGAATATGTTCTAATAATATTTGAGAAGGAGCACAAAGGCAATAGGCTGCACAGGCCACTCCCGCCTCAGATTTGGAACCGTCAGTGAAAATTCTTTTGAAGGATGGAAACTTGGGACACAGTTCAGCAAAAAGGGACTTGTATGCCAAGAAACTAGTGGAATCTTTCCGGCACGAGGCTAATCAAACCGGATCTCTGGTGTGAAGAACGTCCATGGAGGGTCATCCGGAAACTTAGCAAAGTCACTAACTACTCCAAGGTCTATACCGGCTTTGATCAAATGGGGAAGAATACGAATCCCCAAGGGTGGAATGGAACTGGGGTGGTCATCGATTTTCTTTTGGAACTTGGGGTCGAAAACACAGTCATATGCAGGGTTTTGAGGTTCATAAGAGAGACTCAGACAGTAGTTCAAGACAAGTTTCAGTCGGCGATTTGAGAGGGATGGTTCTCCTGCCTCGGCATACAAGCTATAAATAGGGTGGCGCGGAATGCACCGAGACACGATCGAAGCCTTTGATGGCGGATAGGGTCAAGAGTTTCGAGGTAGGATGGTCTGGCCGAGCCGCACACTACACACCCATAGTCCAGTTTGGAGCGGATCAGAGCTCTGTAAAGATGAAGGAGAGTTTTCCTGTCAGGCCCCCAATCTGTGTATGCCACAACTCGCAGAATGTTCAGTGCTTTCTGACATGCAGTTTTTAAGTGTTGGATATGACTTTTAAAGTTCAATTTTTGATCAAAAATAACACCCAGAAATGTGGCTTCTACAGCCGAAATGGTGGACTTGTCCAGACGAATTTCGGGATCAGCAAAAAACTGACGAAAATTGTGGAAATGGATTGACTGAGTTTTGGTACTAGAAAAGGTAAACCCGTTTTCCTCGGCCCACTGTTAAATCTTACTGACACACAGGTGGAGTCGACGCTGTACACTGGCGTAAGATGCTCCAACTGCGTACAGCGCGAAGTCATCAACAAACAGAGAGGACTCAGAACCCTGGTCTACCGATTTCACAATGTCGTTGATTTTGATGCTGTAAAGGGCAGGAGAAAGGATGCTCCCTTGAGGTACACCCAACTCCTGCCCATGGATGTCAGACGGCGTGGTGCCAACACGCACCTGGAACTGACTAAAAGGCCATCGGTTTCCAGCTTCCACATCAGACGGAAGTTGACCATCTTTTCCACAAGCTTACAGAGGCAGCTGGTCAGAGCTATTGGACGCTTTGAAGGGTTGGTAGGGTCCTTTCCAGGCTTAGGGAATGGAATGATCAGGGCTTTCCGCCAGGAGGGCGGAAAGCACCCTGTGGTCCAGATATGGTTGTAGACTTCAAGAAGGGTCGGAGACAGCTTTTTGGGAGATATTTCAAAACCTGATAATGAATATCATCCAGACCAGGGGCAGAATCATTGCAGGTTTGCAGAGCTGATTTCGGTTCATCGATTGAAAAAAGGTAGATTGTAGGCTTCAGAGTTGTGATATGAAATTTTAGGAAGATTTTTCCCTGACTTGTTTGTTTCTTTAAAAGGCTGCAGATTTACTTGAAGATGATGAGTTCTGTTGAATGGTGGAGGCCAGCAGATTGGCAACAGCTTGTTTGTCAGTTATCAGAGCATCGGCAAGTTTCAGGTGATAAATTGAGGAGTTGGTATTCTTTCCTTTGATCTTTCTGATGATATTCCAGACTTTTTTCTTGGATGTTTTAGATGTCAGCCCGGAGCAGAAGTTTCTCTATGACTGACGTTTACTGATTTTTTTGAAAGTGTGTCTCGTTTTGGCACGGGTTTCTGATGGGCTCGAGTGCTGGGACCTGAAGGTCTTTGGAATACCCGACGCTGAGCCCGTTTGCGTACTTTTGAGATTTGTTGGCAGTCAGAATTAAACCAAGGTGTTTTGGTCAGTTGGAGTTTGTCGGAAGACAGTGGAATACAGGTTTTAGCACCCTTAATTAAAATATTGGTTAGAGATTCTGCAGGGTCTAGACTTTGAAGGATGTCAATTTCCAGGAGTTCCTTTGAAATATTGGCGGCAAAAAGATTCCAATTAGCCTTCTTATAAATAAGATGTTGTGAAACAGAGGCATTTTCAGTTATTATGGGTTTTAATAGAACAGGAAAATGGTCTCTTCCATGCAGATCGTCATGGACAGACCACTCATAGTCCAGGACCAGCGAGGGTTCACGTATCGACAGATCTAAACACGAAAGTGAACCTGAGGAAGAGTGGAGGTAAGTTGGAGATCCATCGTTCAGACAACACAAATCAAACTCTGAAAGGATATCTTCAAGAAGCAGACCTCTGGATGACGAATTCACACTACCCCAAAGAGGATTGTGTCCACTGAAATCACCCAACAGCAAAAAAGGTCGAGGAAGTTCTCCAGTCAGACTGACAAGGTCCTGACGACAACGCAGGATTGAAGGTGGCAGACACACCGAGCAAATTGTAACGGTTTTATGGAGAGTGACTGTCGCAGCTACTTCCTGAAGG
The DNA here is from genome assembly GCA_018398815.1 of Conus ventricosus. Lineage (NCBI taxonomy): Eukaryota > Metazoa > Mollusca > Gastropoda > Neogastropoda > Conidae > Conus > Conus ventricosus. The sequence goes on along the minus strand of CM031595.1, from coordinate 61,363,453 downwards.
GGGGGGGGGGTGGGGTAGTTAGAGCGACAGGACTAAACAGCAAAGTTTTGTGTATAAGAAGGGCAAGACCGCCCGTTAGTCCCAACGTGAAAGGTTGTGCAGGTTTGGAAAGAATATTGAAGCCAGAAATTGTGAAGGTCTTCTGGCTTTCAACCTTAGTTTCCTGAAGAGCTATTACCTGAGGTTTTAGTGTACGACACAAAGCTGCAGCTCCTCAAAGTTTGAATTTAAGCCACGAATGTTCCAATGAACTAACTTACTGTCCATGGTGCAGATGGCGAAAAGAAGAGAAATCAGCTCATCTCCGAGTCATCGTCTACATCCAATGGAGCATAGTTGTTGTTAAGTTGGACTTGACTGTTTTGGTCTCCAGACCTGCTGGCAAACTTACCCGCGGGTGAAGACGGTTTCGGTTTAGGAGACGGTGGAGGTTTCTTTTTCATCTCCACCATCTCCACACTCGGTTGTACTCCCTTGCCCGCACGGGCACCGCTCACGAAAGTTCAAGGCGGGAGGGCTGGCTTTTTATTCTGCCCAGCAGCCGATGGATTAGACTGCTGGGCAGTCTGAAGGGTGGTGGATTTATTGCCCCCACCAGGGGCATCCACTTTGAGTTGGGACGTGGTGGATTTGCTTCCACCAGGGTTTGACATTCTTCCTTGCAATCTTTTTGTGAAAATGAATTCATCCGTTTGACAGCAGACAGAACGGGTTGAAACATTCTTCACAGCCTGCTTACGTGCCTCAAAAAAGGAGATTTTCTTTTCTGTTTTGATCTTTTGAATGTTGGACTCCTGAATCCAAACTGGACAGTTGCGTGAAGAGGAGGGGTGGTCGCCACCGCAGTTTGCACAACGAGCCGGATCTTTACACGGCCTATCATGGGTTGCCTTGCAGCAAACACCACACACCTCCTCCCCAGAACAGCGATCTCTGACGTGTTTACACTTCTGGCACTTGAAGCAACGCATCGGAGGTGGAATATATAGTTGAACACGGACATTTCAGTAGCCCACTGTAATGACCTGAAGTAATGAAGGGGAGCAGAATATCAGAAAGAGGGTGTTGGTGGGCACTCTTTCTGTACCTTTACGGACTGTAACCCTATGCACCTCTATCACACCCTGGGATGCTAGTTCTGTTTTTATTTCTGTTTCCGAGACACCTTTCAGATCTG
>CM031595.1:61349776-61357276 GCA_018398815.1 Conus ventricosus | reverse complement strand
AGCATAAGAGAGGAAGTAACGGGTTTTTTAAAGACTACTTGTCGCCTACAGTTGAGAAATGAGGAAATGAGTTTAAGAGCTTCAGGGGGAAAACCATACAATGTTAGTTTTCTTAACAGTAGATTGTGATCTATAGAGTCAAATGCTTTAGCGAAGTCGACAAAAATTGTTCCTGTGAAGAGATCATTGTTTATGTTTAAATGCCATTGTTCAATTATATTAGTGCGCAAGGTGTGACAAGAATGATTTTCTCTAAATCCGCTATGATTAGAATGTAATAAATTGTATTTCATGGAATCTTTGTGGATGTTATATTTGATGTGTTTTTCAACGGGTATGCATTTAATAGACAGGATAGAAATAGGTCTGTAGCTAGAAGGATCAGCGGGATCACCAGATTTAAAAAAGGGTAAAACTTTAGCCTGTTTGAAGGGTTGTGGATAACAACCTTCATCAATGGAAAGATGGAGACAGATGGAGAGGGGAGGTTGCGTCTGCGGTCCTCAGGTTTCCCCAACTACTACTTCTGTAGTTTTGGAGATAGAGAGAGAGAGAGAGAGAGAGAGAGAGAGAGAAGGAGAGAGAGAGAGAGAGAGAGAGAGAGAGAGAGAGAGAGAGAGAAGCTGGTGCACAGATTACAAAAAAATACAGAAAAGAAAAAGAAGATAAAAAAAGAAAAAAAAAAAAGAAAACTGACAATAAAGAAAAAAAAATGCAAGTGAAATCTGAGTTTAGAAAGTCTGGAAATGTTGAGAACTTAATGTCGGGAAAGGTAACGCAAACCGCTCTAATGGCCAGGCTTTCAGAACAACGTCTGATGTGTGGTGTCAACGCCCGAACGCTCAAAGTACCTCTGCTTCCCTGCGTTAGTTCTACAAACACAACACCTAAGCCGACCCTCAGAGACACTCTGGGCGTGTTCGTTTAAAACTCTGATCAGATCGACGAACTCACGTACAGTCAGGAGGGACTGAGCTGAGGAAAAATCGTTCCACGTAAGCGTCTGTACATACATACATGCATACATGTATACATACATACATACATACATACATACATACATACATACATACATACATACATACATACATACATACATACATACATACATGCATGTGTACATACATATATGCCTGCCTAGATACATACATACATACATACATACATACATACAGACAGACAGACAGACAGACAGACAGACATACACTCAGTCGTTCATGCATACATGCATGCATACATGCATACATACATATGTACATACATACATGCATGCATGCATGCATGCATACATACATACATACATACATACATACATACATACATACATACATACATACATACATACATACACACACACATACATACATGCATACATACATACATACATGCATACATACATGCATCCATACATATATGCATCCATACATATATGCATCCATCCATCCATCCATCCATCCATCCATCCATCCATCCATACATACATACATACATACATACATACATGCATACATACATACATACATACATACATGCATACATACATACATACATGCATGCATACATACATACATACATACATACATACATACATACATACATACATACATACATACATACATACGTACGTACCTACGTACGTACGTACATGCATGCATGCATAATACAATACATACATACATACATACATACATACATACATACATACATACATACATACATACATACATACATACTCATATGCTCACATACACCCGCATACTCGCATATATACATTCACACATAATTATATGCATGCATACGTACGTACGTACATACATACATACATGCATACATACATACATACATACATACATACATACATGCATACATACATACATACATACATACATACATACATACATACATACATACATACATACATATATACATGCATACATACACACACAAAATTACCTAGAAGCAAAGAGGCAGAAGAACATGTTTGGTAATCTCCTTTTAAAAGGCGACAGAATGAGAGGCGATTAAATTAAGAGAGAGTGTGTGTGGGGGGGGGGGGGGGGGGGGGGGGGGGGGGGGGGGGGGGGGGGGGGGGGGGGGGGGGGGGGGGGGGGGGGGGGGGGACGACGGACGGACAGACGGACGGACAGACAGATGGACGGAAAGACAAAGTAACAGACTGACTGAGAGAGAGACAGGAAGACGGTCAGACAGTCTGAATTACGGACAGACAGACAGACAGACAAACAGAGTCAGATAAACATTGAGAGAGAGAGAGAGAGAGAGAGAGAGAGAGTGAGAGAGAGAGAGAGAGAGAGGAGAGAGAGAGAGGAGAGAGAGAGAGAGAGAAAAACGGAAACGGAAACGGAAACGGAAAGTTTATTCATGTATAGGCCATTGACCCCTCATGAAGGGGTACATAACTTCTATACACAAATGCATAATTAACAACATATTTAGTATCTAATCAAGAAACCAGAACAGAACGCAACTTGAATGCTTTGTAAAGATAAATGGACAGTTGTTTCACAGTTTGTTTATGCTCTGTTGCCATAAGCAATGCAAGTCTAAATTTATTTGGATCTGCATAAAATTTACTGGGTATATACTGTGTTCTTAAGTCACTCAAAACAGGACAACAAAAAGACAAAATGAACATCATCTTCTTTTTCATTTTGCAAAGCGGACATTTTAAGTCAGCATTACTATGTGTTTTGTAACGTAAACGATGTTGCGCTATTTCAGAGATGCCAAATCGAAATCTCGTTAATACATACCTTAAATGCCTATCTAAATTCATCAGTAAATAAAATTTTACCTCAGGCACATTGCAAAACGTTCTGTAAACATTAAACCTTTCACTATCACTAATATGAGAGTCCCACTCTTGCCATCTACATAAAATTAACCGTTCTCTGAAAACTTGCAGAAATCTGTCTATCCCCTCAACACCTTGGTTAAGCCATACATATCCAAAACCAAACAAATATAGTTTACAACGAACATTTGTAACCCAATTTTTCTTTCCACGTTATCTAAATCATACAACATTTTGTAAGCTTTTTGGGGTAGCCTAGATTCCTCCATTCTTGTCAATTTTAACCAAACTTTACACATTTTACAGCTGAATTAATATATATAGGGTATCTATTTGTCTCTCCGTAAACAAAGTCCTTAGGAGTTCGCATCTCTACGCCTAAAATCTTTTGAGAGCAAATAAGTGAACCTTTTCACATTCAGATGCCGCATTATCAAGTCCCCATAGCTCTGCGCCGTACTGAACAATCGGCTGAATTTGTGAATCGAAAATCTTCAAAAGGACGGTCAACGAGTTATTTTTAAACTTATATAACTTTTGTGAAATGCACAGTAAAGCATTTTAGCTCTACTACTTAAATTACGACATGCCATAACAAACTCAATCTTGTTGAAAAACAAATTCCTAGGTATTTGTATACATTAACAACAGGCATCACAGCTCCTGCATACATCCATCTTTCTCTAGCTCCTAAATACCCCCCTTTTCTGAACACAATAATATTACTTTTATCCATATTTACCTTTAGCTGGAGAGCTGAAGCTGCTTTATACAGATTATTCAACTGTGTTTGAAGACCAATAACAGTTTCAGACAGCAACACAACATCATCAGCCAAAAGCAATATAAACAGTTCAAAATAGTCTGATGAAAAAAATAGCGCCGTGTTTCCCTTCCCTAATAACTTCTAATGCTAATTCGTTTATAAACAAGGAAAACAAAAACGGGACTGCACACATCCCCTTGTTTCACTCCACGTGTGCAGTTAATGTAATCTGTAAGCATGGAACCACATTTAATTCTGGTTTTAACATTAGTATTCATACTGTGAATACAACGAAAACATTTTGCCTTTTATGCCATTTCTCAAGAGTATTAGGCCATAATAGGTGTCTGTTAATGGAATCAAAAGCTTTCTCAAAATCGATGAAGGCTACATACAATTTGCGGTTTAAACAAAATTGCTTCTGGACCAATGACAACAACGTAAACATATGATCAACAGTAGAATAGCCCCTTTGAACCCTGCCTGATATTCACCTGTCAAATTATATTCTGTAACCCATTCTGAAGTCTGCTATTTATGATTGTACTATAGATTTTACTGCTTGTATCACATAAATATATACCCCTATAATTACCTGGATTATCTGCGTCTCCCTTTTTAAACAAAGGAATTACAATAGAGTTTGTCCAATTATCTGGGAAAACGCCTTTATCGAACAACACATTAAACAATTTTACGAAAAAATCAATAACTCGATCCCCACCATAATTCATCATTTCTCCTATAATTTCATCTGGGCCTGCAGATTTACCGTTCTTTACCTTTCTAACAGCAAGTAACACTTCTTCTTTTGATATCGGACGGTTCATCGTGCTAAAGTCTTCTTCAACATTATAATTTGTTTCAAAGTCATCATTAGCTTCGTTATTACACTCTCTAGCTTACTTCCACTTCAAGTAAACCTTTAAAATGGTAAAACCAATCATCAACTGTTTAAATTATTATGTACTTGTTTTCTTTTACTGGACATTTTATGTACATTCTCCCAAAATTCTTTTGATTATTTACTGAAGAACAAGCCTTTCCAATATTAAATCATTATACTGTTTTCTTTTCTGTCTATTAGGTGTTTTATGCTCTCTTCTTGCTATGCAATATGCATCACTGTCAGTTTTCTCTTTTGATTTTCTAAAAATGTTTAGCAGTTGTTTCGCTTTCTTCTTGCTTGACTTGCATTCTCCATCAAACCAATCACCACTTTTATGATATTTTGTCAAGTTGATTTTTTTTTTCATACATTGGCCTTGTTTTTTTTATGCACTCATTAAAGACACCCAGAGCACCGTTGTAATCAAAATCAATCAGGCTAATGGCCCCATCGAGTTCAGATAATATTTCGTCAGAGAACATTTTCTGACAATATATAGTTCCTAAATCATTATCCCACACAAACTTTTCAATAAACTGATCATCGTAATGGTATGCCCCTTGTAACATTTCTTTTCAATTTAAATTTTAAATGCAGTTCAACTGGCAAATGATCAGACTCTATTCTCTCCGACACTAACAATTTACACGACGAGACAACAATAACAAACAGTCTCTTAGACAGCAGAAAGTAGTCATTGACGCTGTTTCCTGACTCAGATATGTAAGTATAATTTCCATCTATATCCCCATTGCACACTCCGTTTAGAATACACAGACTAAAAGTTGTGCACATATTCAATACTTTTTTCCCATATTTATTAAGTACATTGTCAGCCGAATTCCTTTGATTGCTAGCCAGATCAGAATGATCATGAAGAAAGTTACAACTTACATCATTGAAGTCTATAATATCAGGAAAAATGTTAGAAGTTCTACTGTTAAGATCGCCCGATAGAATCCAAAACACATCATCTAACTTTAACATGCAATCAAAAAGACATTGTTCAAGTTCATCAACACCATTGTCAACATCAAAATGATTATAATAAGGTGATCCTTCAGGTGGGATATACGTACATACATACATAATGTTCTCTTCAAGGTCAAACACACTCTTATCAATCAGAAACAGAACGTTGGGATGGTCTGTCTTAATTTCCTGAATATAAGATATAAACCCATTTTTAATTAGGCAGACAATTCCACCTGATCTTCTTCCTTGCTTTGTAAACTTAATAGCTGGTTTATAAAAAGCAGTGTAACCCAGGAAAGTGAGGTGTTGGGGACATTCAACAAACGTCTCAACAAGACATATGAAGTCAAATTTTAACAAAAAAGACATGAATTCCTTGCTACTTAGCTTTGGTAAAAGTCCATTAACATTCCAATGCAGAAATGAACATGTCTCGAATTCATTAGATTCACCATAATCACACATGCTTTCATACATACTACTGCTTATGTTTGTACACCAAATCATGTCTTTTTCCGTTTGAGTACAAGAAGTTACATCACAATAACGAACCCCGACTTTGTCATCATTTGATTCCTTTTGAAATGACCCCCACCAAAACTGTCACTGACAGTGTCACAGCCATTCAGTTCATGACATGCCTCCTTTTGAGATAACCCCCCACCAAAACTGTCATTGACAGTGTCACAGCCATTCAGTTCACAATGTAATGAAGTGTGGCAGATACCTTCACATGCATTCTGTATGTTATGTACAAAATCACTTTCGTTCACTTCCGGGTACATCAGAATATTACTACAGCCAGAATTTTCATTAATGAGAACATTCAACTTGTCATTACCACGATCATTCAAAATAATCCCTTCCTGATTATTTACATGTGTCCCCCGTCCCTGACCCCCTGCACACTCTGTCTTTTCAATGCCAACAAGTTCACTTCTCACTGCACACACATACCCTCTTCTGCTCCGAACCACCGTTACTAACGGCTATAACGGCCATAACGGTTTTTTCATTTTTATGGAATATCTCAGAAAGTGCTTGGGCGATCTTTCTGAAATTTTGTAGGTATGTTCATTATGGGCGACGGGTGATGCGCGATGTTTTAGTTTACCGTTATAGCCGTTAAGAACGGCTCTAACGGCCCATAACGGTTTTTCTTTTTCATGGAATGTGTCAGAAAGTACTTGGCGGATCTTTCTGAAAATGTGTTGGTATGTTTATTATGGGTCACGAATGATGCCCGATGTTTTAGTTTACCGTTTTAGCCGTTACTAACGGCTATAACGGCCCCTAATGGTTTTTCTTCTTTATGGAATATCTCATAAAGTACTTGGCTTATCTTTCTGAAATTTGTAGGTGTGTTCATTATCGGTCGCGGATGATACCCAATGTTTTACTTTACCGTTATAGCCGTTACTAACGGCTATAACGGCCCATAACGGTTGTTTTTTTATGGAATATCTTAGAAAGTACGTGGCCAATATTTCTGAACATTTGTAGGTATGTTCAATTATGGGTCACGGAGGATGCCCGATGTTTAAGTTTACCGTTATAGCCGTTACTAACGGCCCATAATGGGTTTCTTCTTTATGGGAAATCTCAGAAAATACTTGGCCGATCTTTCTGAAAATTTGTGAGTGTGTTCATTATAGATCACAGATGATGGCCGATGTTTACCAGATTAGCCATTACAAACGGTTACACCAGTCCAAGACGGTTTTTCCTCTTTATGGAATATCTCACGCGTATTCAGGATAAACTGGGAGTACGTTTGTATGCTTGCATCTTGTTTTTCTTTTCTTTTTCATTGCCTTTAATCACACGGGATGTGTGAGTATCAAACTAATGGCCACAACTGACCTGTGACAGCTTTAGCACACCTCCAGGTAAACTGTGATGAAAAGAAATGAAAGTAGGAAAAGTGAAGATTAATAATTTTAGAGATAAAGATATTTTCTGAATAGATTTTAAAGATTTCAGACTCGTCTTCTTCTTCTTCTTCTTCTTCTTCTTCTTCTTCTTCTTCTTCTTCTTCTTCTTCTTCTTCTTCTT
>CM031595.1:61289776-61322276 GCA_018398815.1 Conus ventricosus | reverse complement strand
TCACATGAAAAATGTCAATCTCCCTACTACTACTACTACTACTACTACTACTACTACTACTACTACTACTACTACTACTACTACTACTACTTCTTCTTCTTCTTCTTCTTCTTCTTCTTCTTCTTCTTCTTCTTCTTCTTCTATTCTAGCTGCTGCTACTGTTACAGATTCTATTGCTGTTGCTGCTGCTGTAGCTGTCATTGTTGCTATTGCAGCTGACGTTAGTGCTGTTTTAATATGCTGTGATGCTCATAGAATTGCTGTTGTTGTTATTGGTGCTAGTGGTATTGCTGTTGCTGTTATCGTTGCTGGTGATATTGCTGCTTTTGTTATTGTTGCTGGTGATATTGCTGCTGGTAGTATTGCTGCTGCTGTTATTGTTGCGAGTGGTGTTGATGTTGGTAGTATTGTTAATGATGATATTGCTGCTGATGGTATTGCTACTGCTATTGTTATTGCTGATGATATTGTTGCCTGTGGTGTTGCTGCTGGTGGTATCAATGTTGGTGATATTGCTGCCGGTGGTATTGATGTTGGTGGTATTGCTGCTGGTGGGATTGATGTCGGTGGTGTTGATGCTGCTGTTACTGTTGCTGGTGGTATTGCTGCTGATTGTTAGTGCTGCTGGTGTTAGTGCTGCTGGTGTTATTGGTGCTGGTGGTATTGCTGTGGGTATCATTGCTGTTAGTGTCATTGCTGCTGATGTCACTGCTGCTGGTGTTATTGCCGCTCATATTATTGTTGATGCTGTTATTACTGCTGGTGTTACTGCTGTTGTGTTATCGCCATTGGTGTTTTTGCATTTTTGTGCTGATGTCAGGTGTTAGTTATTGTGCTGGTTTTTACTGCGGGTGTTATGCTGCTAATGCTATTTTGCTGGCATTTTTGCTCCCAAAGTATTTTACTGGTATTTCGTTGCTGTTGCTGTGTTGATGTTTTGTGATGTTGTTTTTGATGGGTTATTGCTGTTGGTTGTGCGGGGTATTTTTGGGTTAGTCCCTTTGGCAGATTTATCGTGTGTGTTGTTGCATTGGTGTATTGTGTAGCTTTTTGCTGCGGTTTTAAATGTAGCAGGTGTTATGTGCGGTGAAAACGATATTGGTGTGTTTGCTTTTGGTGTTAGGGTTCCCGGTGATTTGTGCTGGTTATTGCTGCGGGTGTTACCCCTGCTGTTAAGGGCAAGGGTGGAAAAATTTGACAACTTTGATACTGCTTTGATGGTTGCACTCGCACTTTTCTCAATCGGGTGTTAAAAACCCAAAAACTAAAAAAAATTGGAATTTTGCCGAGTTACTAAAACCCGTTATCATTTTTTTTTTTTACGTTTTCCCTCTTAGCCCATTTGTTTTTTTAAAATTTCCCCAGTGCATTTTCCTCTTCCCCCTTTTCTTTCAATGGGGGGAATATTTGGGGGGGGGGTGGGGGTGGGGGGGGGGGGTCCGTCTCCCCAAAAGGAAGTTTGGAAGCAGGCATGATTGCGTATTCTTTTAAAAGTATTTTTTAAAAAAAATTCCAAAGTTGGGGGCCTTTGGGCCAAACTTTTTCGGGGAATTTGTAGAATTAGCTTTCGCGAACGTCTCCCCCAATACCACCATCTTTAAAAACTTCCCACCAGAATTTGGGGGCTCACGGTTTTCAAGATAAGTTTGAAAATTTCCCCCAAAGGGCAGTGGGAATTTCTACCCCGTCGGGGCATGTTTTGTGGGTTTAGCGGTGAGTATCCACTTCACATAGCAGAGAAATCAAAATCGGAAGATTTCTCAGCTGAGCCCTTTGCACTTTAAAGCTATTGATCCTGTCAATTTTTTTCTCTCTCTCTCTTCTCTCTCCTCTCTTCTTTTTAAAAACAAATTTAACATTGGAAATTTGGGGTTAGAACCCCTCTCTCTCTCTCTTCTCTTCTTTCTCTCTCTCTCTCTCTCTTCTCTTCCCCTTTTCTTTTTTTTCTCTCTCTTCGATCGCAACTCGGGGAAAAAAAAAATATTTCCCCCTTCCCCAAATTTGAAAGCTTGGTCATGTGACCCGACCCCCCTCCGCCCCTTTATACGTTTTCCAAGGGGTGTGTGTGTGTGTGTGGTGTGGGTTGTGTGGTGTGGTTGTGTGTTGTGGTGTGTGTGGTGAGGTGTGGGGGTGTTTGGGTGGGTGGTTTTGGCCCCGGGGCCCCGGGCGACCGTGCGTGCGTCGTCCTTTGGGTTTGGTGGTGGGGTTTTGGGTGTTGGGTGTTGGGCGCGTTTTCGCGCGTGGACCCTGCGTGCGTGCGTGGCGTGGGTGCGTCCCTCGGGGCGTGGTTGTTGGGTGTGTGTGTGTGTTTGGGGGGGGGGTGGTGGTGTGGTGTGCGCGCGCGCGCGGGGGTGTGGGGGGCGCTTTCTTGGCGCGCGCGCGGCATTGTGTGGTGGGAGAAAAGGAGGGGGGGAGAGAGGAAGGGGAAAAAAGGAGAGGAGAAGAGGAAAAGGGGAGGGGGAGGGAGGAGGGGAGAGAAAGGGGAGGGGAGAGGGGAAAGTGGGAGGGGACGAGAAATATGAAAAGGGAGTGGGAATGTGGGGGGGGGGGGGGTGGGGGGGTGGGGGGGGGGGGGGTTGGGGGGGGGGGGAGCCCGGGGGGGGGGTGGGGGGGGGGGGGGGGGGGTGGGTGGGGGGGGGGTGGAGGGGGGGGGGGGTGGTGTGGGGGTTTCGGGGGGGGCGGGGGGGGGGGGTGGGGCCCGGGAGCGGGGGAGGGGGGGTTGGTTTGGGGGGGGGGGGGTGTGGGTTTTGGGGGGGAGGGGGGGCCCCGGGGTGCTGGGGGGGGGATTTTTTGGGGGGGTGGAGGTTGTTGGAAGAGGGGGAGAGAAAGGAAAAGGGAGAGGGGAGAGAGGGGGAGAAGGGGGGAGGAGGGGAGAAAGGGGGGGGAGGAGAGAAGGGGGGAAAGGGGAAATGATAGAAAGGAGAGGAGGAGTGGGGGGGGGTTGTGGGGGGGTGGGGGGGGGGGGGGGTGGGGGGGGGGGCGTGGGGAGGGGGGGGGGGGGGGGGGGGGGGGGGGGGATGGGGTTTGGTGGGGGGGGGGTGGTGGGGGGGGGGGGGGGGGGGGGGGGGGTGGGGGGTGGGGTGGGTGGGGAAGAGAGAGAAGAGTTGGGGGGAGGAGAGAAAGGGGGGAAGGAAAGGAGGGGAGAGGGAGGGAGAGAGGGGTGGGAAAGGGGAGAGAGGAGAGGAGAGGGGAGAGAGAGGGGGGGGGAAAAGGGGAAAAAAGAGGTGGGAAAAGGAAAGGGGGGAAAAGTTGGGGGGGAGGAGGGAGGAGGGGTTGAGGGGGTGAGGGTGTGGGGGGGGGGGCCCGGGGGAGGGGGGGGGGGTGGGGGGGGGGGGGGTGGGGGGGGGGGGTTTGGGGAGGTGAGGGGGGGGGGGGGTTTGGGGGGGGGGGGGGGGTGGGCGGGGGGTTATTCAAAAGAGAAGAGTCCAATGTCAAGAAAAAAAAAAGAAAATTTTTTTTTTCCCCCTTTCCCCCTTTTTTTTTTTTTTTCCCCCTTACCCCCTTTTTTTTTTTTTTCCCCCCCCCCCCTTTTTTTTTTCCCCCCTTTTTGGGGGGGAAAGACCCCCGGTAGAAGAAAGGAAAATGGGGTGGAGAGAATGAAGGGGGGGGGGGAAGGGAACAACCCCGAAGTCAGAGAGAAAGCAAACCGGGGTTAAAAAGGGTGCAAAATTTTTAACGTGATGGAGCCCCGTGGAAAAGCAAGGGGAAAAAAAAGGAGAAAAAAAATTGGGATAAAATTTAAAGATTTGGGGGGAGGGGGAAGGGGGTCAGGGGGTTTGGGGAAGGAGGGGAAGATTGGGGTTTTAATTGGGGGGGAGAAAGCCCCAGGAGGCGGGGATGGGGGGGAAGGGCTTTGGGGGTTGGGGGGAAAAACCCCCCAAAGGGGGGGAATGCGGGGAAATTTTAGAAGAAGGGTTGGGGGGAAAAAAATTTTGGGGGGAAGGGGGGTGGGGAAGAGAAAGAGTTTGGAGGGAGGAAACGGGAGGGGGGGGGGGGGCAGTGGGGGTTTTTTTGGAGGGAAGTTTGGATGGGGAAAGCCCAAAAGGGTTGGTTTGGGAAAAATCGTAGGGTGTTTAAGAAGATTTGAGGGTTGGGGGGAAAAGGGGGGGAGTTGGGAAGCTGAGTGTGAGAGGAAAGGGGGGGGAAAAAAGGGGGGGGAAAGCGAGGGGTTTTTTTAGAAAAGGGTAGGGGGGAAAGGGTAGGGGTGGGAAGGAGGGGTTTGGGGGTTTAAAGGTTGGATGGGGGGGGAAAGGCCCCCGGGGTGGTTGGGGAATGTGATGGTGTTTGGCTTGTTTGAGTTTCTGGGGAAAAAACCTAAGGAGGTTGGTGGTTGGGGTGTTTTTTTGGGGGGGGAGGGTTTGGGGGGGTCGGTGGTTGGTGAATGTGGGGGTGTTTTTTTATTTGAATTGGTTGGGGGGAAACCCGTGGTGGCTTGGTGTGTCGTGGGGGTTTTTGTTTGATTTTTTGGGTTTTTCCCCCCCCCCCCCCCCCCCCCCCCCCCCCCCTTTTGGCGGTTGGGGGGGGGGGGCGGGGCGGTGGGGTTTTCGGGGTTTTTTTGGGTTTTGGGTTTGGGGGGGGGGGGGCGGGGGGTTTTGGGAAAGGAGTGGGGAGCATTGCTTTTTGGGGGGGGGGGCCCCCGGGTTTTGGGGGTGGGCGCGGGGGGCATTTTTTGGTTGGGGGGGGGCCCGCGGTGGTTGGTGTGCGCGTGGGGAGTCATTGGGAAGCGGGGGAGGGGGGGTGGTGGGGTTGTGGGGGGTGTTTGTCTTTTTGGTCTGGGGGAAAGGGGGGGCCCCTAAAGGTTGGGGAATGTGCGTGGGGGTTTTAGTCGTTTGAGGGGTTTGGGGAAAACCCCAAGGGGTTTTGGGGGGCGAGGGTTTGGGTTCCTTTGGCGGTTTTTTGGTTTTTTTCCCCCGTTCAGCTGGGTTAAACCCGGCTGGTGGTTTTTGTTTTTCCTTGAGGGTTTTTTGGGGGTTGGGGCCGGGGCGGCTTTTTGCAGCCGCCCTTTTTTTTAAAGGGAAGCTAAATGGGAAAATTTTAGTTCCGGCCCCCGGGGAAAATTTTGCCGGGGGGGTTTTCCCGTTGGGGGCCGGGGGGGGGGAAAAGGGGCTTTTAAAAACCCTTGCGGCCCGGCCCCGGGCCGGCCCGAAAAAAACGTTGCCCTCCCCCGGTTTGTTTGGTTTTGGCAGGGGGAAAAAGGAAGGGGCTTGGGAACGCGGGGTTTTTGTGTTTGACTTTGGTTTATGGGGGGGAAAAACCCCTTTTTGGGGAAAGGGGGTGGTTGTTTAATGTCATGCTTTATGTCTGTCAGGGAGAAAGCCCGTCAAGGATGGCTTGGTGAATGCTGCGTGGTGTTTAATGTCATTGACTTTGAAGTCTGGTCATGGGGAGAAAGAAAGCCCGTCAAGGATGGTTGGTGAATGCTGCAGTGGTGTTTGATGTCATTGACTTTGAAGTCTGGTCATGGGGAGAAAGCCGTCAAGGATGGCTTGGTGAATGCTGCAGTGGTGTTTGATGTCATTGACTTTGAAGTCTGGTCATGGGAGAAAGCCCGTCAAGGATGGCTTGGTGAATGCTGCAGTGGTGTTTGATGTCATTGACTTTGAAGTCTGGTCATGGGGAGAAGCCCGTCAAGGATGGCTTGGTGAATGCTGCAGTGGTGTTTATGTCATTGACTTTGAAGTCTGGTCATGGGGAGAAAGCCCGTCAAGGATGGCTTGGTGAATGCTGCAGTGGTGTTTGATGTCATTGACTTTGAAGTCTGGTCATGGGAGAAAGCCCGTCAAGGATGGCTTGGTGAATGCTGTAGTGGTGTTTGCTTCTTTCTTTGTTTGCTTGTTTCTTTGTTTGCTTGTTTGTTTCATCATAATGATTTTCAGCTGAACACTCAGGTAGACCCACTGGAGCTAGAATATATTGTGAGATTTTCCGTTTCTTTCATTAGTATGCTTTGTTGTGGTGCTTTTCTTGTTCTGTCAGCGCTTTTCAGACTTTAGAACTCAGACCTCAAAATTTGTTATTTAACATGAGAAGCTACATGTGGATAACATCTATGATTTCACGCAATAAAAGCCCCAGTACAGCGAGATAATCTGACACATCATCGCACGCAGAAAGAACTTTTCATCACAACGTATAGGCTCAAACATTGTCGATACGTTAAAAAGATTATCTATTTTCACACAACAGACATATTGCGTAGCACAGCCAACACTGACACAGAAGCGCACAGGCTCACAGATTCAAATAACAGTATGCCTGTACTCACTCATAAGGAAAATCCTAGATTTGATGGTTACACGTTGGTTTTGAAGGTGAGAATGGAAAATAAAATCCTGTTTTAGCATGGTCAGTGATTGTAGAGTCTGTACATTCAAAAAGGATAAGAACAGCTGAAAAAAAGATTACCGCGGAGAGAACGTGTATAAAAAGACAACAGGGGTGACGATGAGGCCGCTGGCACCAACGCAGGTGAGAATGACTTTTTTTTTTTGCGAGTGGTCATAAACGCCGACGACATAGACATAGACATAGACATAAATGATTATGATGACAGTCACATAACAATGATGTTGATACCAATAGTAATTACATTCATGACGATGATGACAAGCAGAGATATTGGTGGTGTGTGATGATGATGATGATGATGATGATGATGATGATGATGATGATGATGATGATGATGATGGTGGTGGTGGTGGTGGTGGTGGTGGTGGTGGTGGTGGTGGTATGCATGGAAACAAAATCAGAAAAACCAGATGAGGGCGTGGAAGGAGAGGATGAGCTCTGGAGAGGTAGGAGCAGTGGGAAAAGAGCGGAGGAGTAAACAGAGCTGATGTATTGAGAGCCAGAGGGGTGAGGACGAAAACACAAACCACGACGGATAAGGAGAGAGATAGCTTTTGCGGTGATTTGGAAGGCAAATGGACGCCAGGAGCATGGACACGGCAACTTTACACCAAAGAATCCATTATTGTCAAGTCAACATCAAGTAGTCAGGATGAGCCATGAAGTAGACAAGGAAAGCAGGATTCTGAGACATCCAGTTGAGAATGGCACCTGAAGCGATGCGGGTTTCTCGGTTTTCCATTGTTGTTATAGAAAGAAGAGAAGTTTCAGAAAGTTTTGATGGACAGTGATGGTGTCACATACTGGGGCATCGCAATGTGGGATAGGTTTTCTGGGAAGCCTGAAGGTGAGGGGCGAATGAACCCATTTCAAGGTTGTTGTTGTTGCTGTTGTTGTTATTGCTGTTGCTGCTGCTGTTGTTTTTGTTGTTGTTGTTGTTGCTGCTGTTTTTTCATGCAAAGTACCCTAACAGAAACCATTTATCTGATTCCCATTTTTTTAAAGTCTGTGATAGCATTACTGACGATATGACAGGCAATACAGAGGGAATCAGATAACGCCGCATCAGTCACATAGCTGATCACGGCAATGCCTGCAATGATGACTATTGTGATGATAATACAGTCGTCGTAATAGTCATGCCAGTCATTGTCAAACAAACGTGTCAGTTACACCGACTAGGAGAACACAAGATGCGTCACTTGGTTTAGATTGATCTGAAGATAACCATAGATGGCACTGGTCGTATATTGAGCCTACCCCATGTCAATGACCACACGACCCTCCTTCCCTATCCTCCGCTACCCACCTTTCCCTACACTTAACCACCACCCACCCCCCACCCCCCGCCAAAGCTCCCTTAGCCACTAACAAAACAGATAAATAAATGAAAGGAGTAAAATATCCTATGGTGGTCGTTAGTCAAATAGGAATCGAAATATATAGATAACGACCCCCGTAAGCACTCTCATTTCAATGTATTCTCCTGTGATCTTGAACGCAGATCGTAATCACATCCCTTGTATGAAATTTCAGGCGAAAACGTTGTACACACAACATCTCCCAGATCCGTAACGACAACTCAAATGACAATACCTCATAAACACACACACACACACACACACACACACACACACACACACACACACACACACACACACACACACACATATATATATATATATATATATATATATATATATATATATATATATATTTATATATATATATTATATATTATATAAATATATATATATATATATATATATATATTATATAGCTATATATTTTATATATTATATATATATTAATATATATATATATATATATATATATTATATAAAAATGATTATATATATAATTTTATATATATATTTATATATGTATTTACATAATGTGTGCGTGCATGTGTGTGCGCGTGCGTGCGTGCATGCATGCGTGAGTGTGTATGTGTGTGTGTGTGTGTGTGGTGTGTGTGTGTGTGTGTGTGTGTGTGTGTGTGTGTGTGTGTGTGTGTGTGTGTGTGTGTGCAGAGAGAGAGAGAGAGAGAAAGAGAGAGAGAGAGAGAGAGAGAGAGAGAGAGAGAGAAGGCAAAGGACAGAGTCAGAGAGAGAGAGGAGAGAGAGAGAGAGAGCGAGGAGAACTCAGAACTCAGAACTCAGAACATTTTATTTGACAGGCCACAGGCCCATATCAAAGTGAGTGAACAAGGTCAAAATAAATCGGTACAAGCCACTCTTAACGAAAACGCAGCTGACTTGTGTTCAAAGTTAACAAAGAAAACATTCATGAAGCAACTGCAGCATTAAGTACTCCGTTCCTAACAGCCATTGCTCTATAAATAAAATCACCAACACTCGTAATAGTAGTCTTAATAGAACAGGCTAGCAACATGGACATTTTGAATGAGAAGGGTGTTTGTAATATTTAGCTGGAATCAACTCAAAGCGCAACTTCTCGTTACATGGACAAATCAGTAGAAAATGAAGCTCAGTTTCCGGTGCTTCCTTACAGTGTGGACAGAAAATGTTCAAGGTTTCTATTGCGATTAGTATATCGTAAAAAGTGGCACCGTAAAGTCGACATTCCTAACCGAAACCTTGAAAGTACCTGCGGATGTTAACATTTTTAATTACACAGAGGTAGGAACTTCGAACAAGAGACTGGTTATATGACCGATAAACATCGTACAATTCATGCGATTCAATAGCTGAATGCCAGTCTTGGATGTAACAATCACTTAAACGTTTCTTAAATTCTACAATGAAAGCTTTCACATTGCCAACACTTGCATTTCCCATACAATTCCAACCCGAATCTATAAAGAACATAGCAAACATTAGTTGTCCAGGTAATATAATTTTGATTCTGCAGATGCAGCAACATATCATAAGCTTTTTCGGGAGTCTGTTATTATCCATACAAGCAACACGAAGCCAAAATCTGATGCATTTTGCATAAGTATTAACATAAAGAGGTGTGTCTTCCAGATTCGCCATACACTAAGTGCCTAGGAGCCTTTGGACTTACACCAAGAAATCTTTTTATAGCAGCTAAGTGCACCCTTTCAATTTGTTCCTGGTTAGATGACAGTCCCCAAATCTCTGCTCCATAAGTTAAGATAGGCTGTATTTGGGCAATCGAATAGCTTAAAGAATACCAGGAGAATGTTCACCTATTGACCATAGCATTCTGTTGATAGCAGTTAATCCTTTCTTTGTCTGTTTGCTAGGTCACACATATTTGCTTGGAAAGATAGTCCTTGTAGTCAGTGTTTTAAATACCAAGTACTTATACATGTTGACGTAGCGGAAAGCTGAGCACCACCAAAAATACCCAATTTTCATTCGAAGCAAGGTAACCCCCGCCTTCCAGAATACAACAATATTTGACTTTTCCAGATTCACCAAGTAAATCTAAACGTTTTTGAAGTAATTAAACAAGACATTCAGTTTGGTTTTGCAAACCCATGACATTATCGAAAATAATGCAACATCAACAGCAAATAACAAATCAAAAGTTTCAATAAGGTCTGGAGAAAGCTGATACCATGTCTACCAAAAGTGTTAATATCTATAAGTTATTACAATTGATGAAAGTGAAAAAGCACAGGTGAACACACCTCACCTGTTTTAGTTTCCCAGTGGGCATAGAAAGGTGTCAGTAAGTCACCACTAGTTCGAACACGAAGTCTTCACAACATTATACACCTTTGCAATGCTTTTCAAGAATTTTCCATTAAAACCCAATTAAGCCGAGAGAACTTCCATAATTTATCCCTTACATACTAGGTCAAAAGCCCTTCCAAAGTCATAAATGCGACATAGAGCTTCCAGTGTCTTAACAACTGCTTACGGAAATCATTGCCAGTAAAGTGAAAATGTGATCTGTTTTGTACATCGTTTGTCACGAAAACCAGCTTGCCCTCCTCCCCAAAAATGTTGTACATTTTCAATCCATTTTGGCTAACCTCTATAGAGAACAAAGCTATATATTTTACTACAAATGTTCAACAAAGAGATTCCACGTAGTTATCTGACAATTTCTTATCACCCTTCTTAATAGTGGTGGCAAGATAGAGACAGGACCCAATCTTCCGGAAACAAACCTTCAATCAAAAAATTGGTAATTGAAAAATTTTAACAAGGAAAGGCATAATGACTTGTCCTACTGTACTTTATAAAACCTCCAATAAGCTTACTGGGCCACTGCCCTTATTACTCCTTTATTGGCTCCGATTGCAGCTTCTAATTTCGGTAACAGAAATAGGTATGGATTCAAAAAGTCGCAGTCAGTTGTACGGTTCCCTATCATAAATATTCACAAAATCTTGAACTGGTGTATTAAATTCAACAGGTAAGTCCATTAAAAACAACCTTTAAAGTGATTATGCCAACTGTTCACTAGAAATCAACCCCTGACCTTGAGTTCTTGTCTAACTGAACGACAATATCCATAATTATTACATTGTAACGATGCAATAATATTCTCATTATTAGCTTCCATTTTCTGTCTTAACATTCCTTATAACTCTCTCCTTTTCTGGCCATAGGCAAAGGTCTATCATTATCGACATAGATTCTATGAAACTTGTTTATTCTGTGATCGTAATACTTTTCTGCTTTGTTTAACATTCAAGTCCGAACTCCAAACTTTTCTCATACCTAATGCCAAATCAAATAGTTTTCATCATGCATATCACGCACAAACAAAAAGCAATCATTAAACTGGACAAGCCTGATTAATGTTAACATCAACAAGGTCAGCAGCTTCAATAACTAATGATGAGAACTGGTCCAGGGGGAGTTTCATACGTTCCATGAAAAGTAGCTGAACTTTCTTCACCCCATTCTACTTACTACCAAAACAACTTGGTGAGCATCATACTCAATATCATGTAAACAGCAGCACTAATCAGAACAGTGAGAAAAAACAAAACAACAATAGCATGCTTATTCTATTAACGTCTTACTTAAGCCTGACAATGAGACGTAAGGAACTGAGCAATCAATAAATCAATTACGCTAGAACCACTATCAAATACAAAAGTAAAGGTCCACCTAACACTTCAATTGCTTTCACCATTAAGAATACACAGATCAAATTCATGACAACATTTAACAAATATCGACCAAAAGGGTTTTACCATAGTAATCCTTGGAGATTCTCGAAAGGGTTCCTCAACTAAGGGACGCATCATATCATATGACATATAATTTCTACAAATACTTCATTTAACGACATCAATTGGGGTCTCAATTACTCAGGTTAAGTAGGCCAGTTACATTGAATATAAGTCACCACAAATTATCATTGGTAACCACCCCAGTTTCTCTAGAAAACTTCCAACAAGCATTCTTCTAACACAAGGATATCCGTTATAGATATCTGTTCATCAAGTAATTTAGAACCTTCAGTGGGACATAAGCACTCAATTATCAAACATCCGAGTTCAATCCAAGAAGGCGGCGAGAAAAACATCAGAACAATATAATGTCCAATTTCACTGTCCACTCTTTCGACATAATTTGTAAATTCATTCCTAATTAAAAAGCTACACCCCCCAAAAAACGACCCAAGAGACACACCTGACACCTTAACACCCGGGCTAGAGAAAAACTTTATGTGAAGGGCACATTGTATCTGAAATCAGCTTTTGTAAATGTTTCAGCCAACAGTATACATCCCATATCTGTCCAAACTAAAGGCAAAAAGTCAGGCTCTCCTGGCAATACGCCATAGACCTTCAATGTTTAATGATGCAAAGTAAAACCTTTGTATGTACACTTCTGCGAAGAAAACATACGGTACAGTCCTTTCAGCTGTAACCCAACGCGGGCAGCACTCAGTGGACTAGCGTGTTCAGTGCCCTGGCCAGCCCGTGCATCTCCTGTCGCCCCTGCTGCGCGCCGCCCTCTGACGCCGGGGAGGCGTTTTTTCCTGCCTGCCTTCACCTACTTCTGTCACACCAGAGCCCTTCGTCAGTTTGGTTTGCCTGGAGTCGTCTGACAAGAAGGCCTTTTGACTTGTCACCCTTGCCCAGCACAGGGTGCTTCTCCATACTGCCAGCGAGGCCTGAGCGCGGCCCCGTGTCATGGCTGGCGAAGTCATAGAGCCGCGCACACTCGACCAAGGAACCGTTCCTGGTAGAGCCCACCTACACGCCCCTGCCTCGACACCCCGCCTCCCCACACAGGTTGCTGTTGGGGCCCCTCGTCTGGTGTTGCGGACTGCTGCGGGTGGTCAGAGGGAACCCCTGCCATCGACCCCCGCTCCACTCACTGGTGCCGAGGTTCCCCGTCGCCTGGTTGTTATGGACTGCTGCGGGGTGGACAGAGGGTAACCCCTGCCTCGAACCCCCGCTCCTCACACTGGTGCCTGTTGTCCCCTCGCCTGGTGTTGCAGACTGCTGCGGGTTGACAGAGGAGAACCCTGCCCGACCTCCCGCTCCTCACAACTGGGTGCCGTAGGCACGTCTCCTGGCGTTGCAGACTGCCGCTGTGTGGACAAAGAGAAACCCCTGCCTCGATCCCCGCTCCCCCACTGGTGCCGAATGTCTCTTGTGCCGGAGTTGCCAACCGCTGCGGGGTGGACGAGGGGAACCCTGCGAAGCCTCGCTGGAGTGTGGAGAAACAGGCAAACATCTCTTGACCAGAGTGGGCCCCGACCACAGTGTGCGCTGCCTTCAGATCACAGTTGTCATGTGAATTGGTGGAAATGAAGCAGGTATTGCAGTCTCGGAGTCCCTCAGACAGGGTCCGTCCGTGGAAAGGTTCATCGGTCATTTGGGTAAGCACAATGTCCTTGTCTCTCTGGGTGCTCAGTCCGTCTTCGTCATGCTGCCCACTGTGTCCTAGACTCCAATCTTCACGATCCACACAACAGGACTGACCTCTAAAAACCCCTATCCCAGTGTTCTCATGTCGAAAGTCGTCAGTGTCGCCTGTCAGTGCCCAGTCCCCCGCACCAGATTACGAATACCATTGGCACTCCGCCCCCCCTCCTGCTTCCCTCGTAGACACCCTCGTTGGGCACGGTCAGTGTCCGTCGTTAAGTCAGCTGTCTTCCTCTAAGTGTCGAATCGGATAATCTGCGAATGTGCTTTTGTATTAACACACCGTCTGTTGTCGTAGTCGTAGTTCTTGTCGTGACTGAATTGTCCTTCTTGACGCTGTGACGGGTACCAACACGCCGTTTTCTTTCTCAGGTAACCCCGTCGCGCCCCTCTTCCTGATCGCAATC
The DNA here is from genome assembly GCA_018398815.1 of Conus ventricosus. Lineage (NCBI taxonomy): Eukaryota > Metazoa > Mollusca > Gastropoda > Neogastropoda > Conidae > Conus > Conus ventricosus. The sequence goes on along the minus strand of CM031595.1, from coordinate 61,308,686 downwards.
CATCATGGTTCACGCTGGTGCGGGTGAGATCAGGACCAAATCTGACCGCCCCGTCATCCCTGCAGCTCACGACGTGCCCTCTGGCTGACATCAGACCATGGTCAATCATGCCGCCTGAGGTAACGATGACAAGCTCTCTTTCCTGTCACACCCTTCTTTGCGTCGTCCCACGCGAACAACATCGACAACAACGTCACGGTCCCACACGAAGTCAGTGTAGTAGGTGTTCATACGTTTAATGAGCGTACTGGACCAGCTGATGATTTGCACCTACGGTTTCCTCCCGCCCGGAAATTCTTAACGGTTCCTGCGACGTAGAATCTACTGTAATTCCGCTTCAAACCGGTTTCTCTATCTCTGAATTAATCTTCTGACTCATGCATTCGTCCTCTGGAGGGTCCCTGTAATATCTGTTTCGATTTCCGTGTGACTGGCTGCGACACGAACGACAGTTCCCTGCTAGATGTCGGACATGTCCATGGTGCGAAATGATTCCACTATTGGACTGTCTGTGTAAAGGCTGACCTAACCTCATGACAAGTCAATCTGCCCTTGACAGGGCGCAACCTCACTACCCCCGACGTAGGTGTTGATAGAATTCGAGCGTGGGTCCGGGATTTTCCTTCCACGTCACCACATCGCAAGATCACAACACTGCCGACAACCACAACAAAACAAGAGAGAACAGTATTTACCATCCCTGACTCACTTGCTCAACCACCGTTGTATTTGGGCAAAAAGTGGCCTAAAAACCGCCTTTTCCCGGTGGCGGAAGAGAGAGAGAGAGAAACACCGGCAGACAGACAGAGAAGTGAGAGACCAGAGAGAGACAGACAGACAGAGACAGAGAGTCGGGCACACACACACACACACAACACACACACACACACACAACGCAAGGCGCATATTACTGTTCTCCTGGAACAGTAAGACGATCAATAACCAAAAAATACCGATATCTACAAACAAACATACTGTGCAGGGTTTCCGTTTTCAATACTAAATTTACTAAACAATTTCAGATTTCAGTTTTGTTTTAATCCGAAGTTTTTTCCTGAATCATTTTTCAATAACATCATTTTTCGCGCAAACAATTCTTCAAAATGATTCTCTGTCTTTCATGTGAAATAAAACTACATCTTTAACTTGATCTCTAAAGTCTTTTAAAACCGTGTTTATATTTTTGGCATAAAAACCCAACACTTAATCCCTGCATGTCTCCATCTGAAAGCCATTTTTTGACAAAGTTCTTTTCATTTTTAACTATGTCCTCTTTCCTGCCAACAGTCCATCTATAATAAATATTGTCTGCGTTCCTTCAAACATCTATAAAACGTTCTAAAACACACACTCAGTTATTGGCTAGGATCAACTAAATATAATTCCTTCATCTGTCCATAATAAACCTCTATTATGATGAGCTTATGTATCCATTTAAAGTGTTTGGGCAGAAAATTTCAATAGAACAAAATTATAACGATAAACTGTTTGTACAGTCGAGGAAAATATGGTTTTTTCCACACCCAGTCTGTCCACAAATCAATGGAACAATGAGGGGTTTTTTGTCATAAAGTTTTAACTGCTCCATAGTTTTATAACAGAACATAATCTAATCCGGTTAGAGTTTCTACATGTCCTGCTGTTCTCCTAAGCATGTTCAGTGTAATAAAACCCTATGAGGCCTAAATTTGCGTAAGATTAATCCAATTCAGTTCTGTAAGATTGTTACTATTTAGACTAAATATTGATTTTGTTGCTTGTTGTTATGACCTAATATCCTCAGCCATTGTGAAGAATGACGACGGTAAACTTTTAAGTCTTTTCAACGTCTAAAGTTTTTTGCAGCTAATTTAAGAATTCCTTTAGAAGGACGTCACAAATGCCCACAACCCCATCCCTCTTTACACTTTAAAGAACAGAAATTTTCAAATATTATTGTGAACGTGTACTCCTAATTTCATTTTGCGGGGAATGAACTGTAATTTTGAAGAAAAAAAGCCAAACATTCAAAAACTGATTCCTTCTGTGGAGGATGTCCTGTTTATTCCCACTACGGCTTTCATTTTCATCTCTTTCTGATATTGTCCTCTGGCATAAGACTTACATGTACAGGGCCAGTTGAATGCTTTACTGAAACTTTTTTGGCGGCTAAAATAAGTAAATGATGCTTATGAATAGAAAATTTATTTCCCCATTCTAAATATGGTTCTAAGTGCCATTTGAGGTCAGGTTTTCGAACTAAAATTTTAATATTCATTACTGACCCAACATTATATGCTTCCCTAGTTTTCGCAGTCTGTTCTAGTTTAGGAAACTTTTTACTGTCACTAACCACTTGCGTTTATAATCACCATTCTTTATTGTACTCAAACCATACAAAGTGCCGTGTCCTCCACCGTTCCTGTTCAAAGTCCCCAACGTCTGCAAGGTCCTTTAATTCAAGGTTTATAACACCTTCACAGGCGCTAATGAAACTCCTGGTTCTTCCTGGCCGACGCGACATTATTTTTTTTTAGTTAGCGTAATAATTTTATTCCAAAACAATGTGCAGTTATCACATTTTACGACTTTTCCCCCCGTTTGTCTTTGATTTTTATATGAAAGATCCCAACCCTCCCACAAACAATCTTTTAAAACTGTAAATTATGGAATTGTATAATTCATAATCGCATATGCAGCATTCCCTGAACGCAGAGGTCCTAAAACATTGAGGGCCTTCCATCATCTAAGTTTTCATCAGTGCTTAGCTCATCAAAAAATGAACAAAGAGTAATGAATTAATGCAAAGATTGAGCGGACGTTCCCCCTCAAACGAATTCATCTGGCGAAACACTAAAACTATGAGGTGGGTAGATTTCTAGTTGAAAGGCCTAGCATTTTTAGCTACTCTTTATATTATCAAAATCGAATTTTGCTTCTTCAGGTTTGATGTTAAAATTGTTATTAGATTTGCAATTGTTTAAGTTTAAGAGTAATGTCTAAGTTACTCCTTGCTTCTTTTAGTGAGCAAAACCCGTAAAAACCATCAGGTATTGTTAACTGTTTATCGTCGTTTGTTTCTTCCTTTCATATTTTGTAATCTTATTATTCCCCTTGGCTTCAGTTAAAGTTAAACCATACGACTTTGTAAAATTATTCATGGAGCGCGAACCGTTTTGGCCCCCCAATTGTTATCAATAGCATGTCTAAAAACGAAGGACGGTCTTGAGTTGTTATTGTTACAAAACATTTTTTTAAAACAATTAAAAATGTGTGCTGTCAAATATACTGATGCAAAATATTCTGTGGTGCCCGCACTACAATCCTTAAAAAAAAGCAACTGATACTCTTGACAATGCTGGACCCAGACTGCCTCTTTTCATAAAAAAAGGAGAGTCACACCATTGAAGAGCTGTCTAACCCCCCTATTGAAAAAGAGCACATCCAGAAAGCGTGGTTTAGTCATCCGTTCAGATTTTATCAACCAGTTTAAACATTTGGCTGTGTTTTGTGCATCAACTGGGTGTGTGAGTGTCGTATGCTAATCATTTAACTCATCTATCCTTTGGTGAGTCAGTGTACAATTTCATTTTTTATTTTACACCTTCAGACGTATTTTGACTGAACTGCAAGCCCATTACCTAATGACAAAAATCGTTTTATCCCATTCAGCAACCAGAATAGACCATGAAGGCAATTGAAGGAAACTGTAACGATTCATATAACATCAAGACAGACTTTAAGACCAAAAGTTGGATCAAATCATGGCATAGGCTCATTTATTCCAGGGCAACGCACAGAAAGATATAACTTTGAACCGGCGTTCTTCCGATTCAAAATTGATGAGCCCTGGTCCAAAGAAGCAAGAGCAAATAAAACAGCATGACAACAATTATCTTAGACGCTTCTAAGGGCCTAACAAGAGCGGAATAGTAACGACTAAATCGACTCTATTCGCACTTACGTTTGGTGTTTGCTAGGTTCCAAGCACAGGCAAGAATCGAGCATAACAGATCCTTCTACTGGCTTGGACGCACAAAAACAATAACTTATCAAATATAAGAGGAAGCCATTATTCTCCATTGCTTTATACCTACAAGTATTCAAAGGTACCAACATGTTTTACAATACGCAAGATCGAAAGTAGACCTTTTGCTGTTGGCACTGGTTTATACATGCTGGCCTTCTTGACCTCAGACTCCAGAATAGGTACAATAATAAACTATAATAATGAAATTCTATCGCAGGCAATTGAAACAGCAGGTTTGGAAAAACGAACATAAATTTCTGAGCCAGTAATATACTAGCATAAACAAACACCCAAGATTAAGTCATCTAATTTCCTCGAATTTCAGACCCCCCAAAAGTCCCCATTTGAAACTCAGCAAAGCTTGCGGACCTCGTTCGCGATGAACATGAATATGAAAAGAACAGCGCTTGGATCTTGGATTAACTGGCCTTGGATTTACTCGTCTTTATTTACTAAATATTAACCCAACTATTAAGAAAATAATGCCCATAAGGCTTCGGCCATAAAGCCAACTACTTTTGCTTGCAGAGACAAAAGCCAGCTAACCAACACCCCCTAATATAACCCGGTAAAGCGTTCAACGGCTTTACTGGCTAATTTTTTAATAAATTCGCCACGATGATCAAGCAGTTTTTTTTAACCCATGATTTATCAGGTGGAGGCGATGGAGGCGGAGGCAACTGACTTTGAACCTCCACCGGGTCCGAGGAGGTGCTCGTAGTAGAAATAGCCCAACACCAGTGAACTTATTAGCAAATCCTAAGCTGTTATAACGCTACAAATGTCACATCCTTGATCTCTAAACAGTTTTGGATTCGTTATTCCTGCTAGCGTTGTGTTTTTTCATATAAAATTTGTTTCCGATTAGTTTCTCTATTCTATTTCCTTGAGTACGTAATATTGTCTCGTTAGTAGTTTAGCACTTCCTATCTTGCTGAACTCTCTTGTTCAGACTTTTAGTCTTTGGGTTTATTCTTTCTTTAATTATCATGCCCTACAAGATGGCGACATCAGCCTCAAACGAGTTTATCTTTTTCTCTTCTTTATATGCCCATCTAGTTCAACCTATTTTGCTAAATTGTTTGTTAATTCGCCTCTGAATGGTTCTTAAAGCATGACAAGGCCCTCATTTTCTCGCAATGGGTAAGCGGTGAGTCCGTGTATAGTCTTTAACGCGTTATCTTCTGAAAAACGGATTCTGCTTCTATATAACATTTATTAACCCGTCTGCCGATTGATTTTAATTCTTTAAGTTCCAATGTTTTTGCATTGTTTATCATTCGGGAGTTTCCTGCAGTGTGTTTGAAGTTTAGCAACTGCCACCCACCGCCCTTAAATTTGGCCTAACAAGGCCCAGCGATTTGAATCTTTTCACACTGAGCCTATTTCAACATGTGAACCACGGCAAAAAACTTTGATGGTCTTTTTAGTTGTAAGCTGAAACAAGTTGTCCTTGGTCGCTACCTCACACACAAATGGTCATCTTTTACTTCAAAATCCTTAGGGTCTAAAAATTGCGGGTGGTTCTGCCTAACCTTAGGTATAATGATCTGGCCCTTACTTCTGTTCATTTATACCGACTAGATTGGTAATGTCCTCCGATTTCTGCTAATTCAACATGCCATGAGAGCCCCGAGCCGATGCCGCACCCAAGGGGAAATCACTCATGACTCACCACGAACAAAAAAATCACATCTTCAATCTCAATGCCTGCCATGTTTCTTATTTAAATAATTAATTTTTTTGATTTTGTTTTATAAAAAAAATGTTACTTGCATATGGCGTTGATTCATGACCCTGCATAGAGACTGAAAGGAACCCTTTGGCGTGAAGGGAAATAAACGGAATAATTAACTGTTTCCAAATTAATCCATCTACTATTGATGCAGATCAAATACTTACATTCAAATTATCCGGAGCTAGGAGCAGATGAAGTGATTTTGCCAGGCTCTGCGCGCCATACTCAAAATAGTACATAATCCAACAACAGACACAAACAGACAGTTGTCCAGAATTTGGTGCGGGCAATTGTTAAGAAAATTTTCTATAAAACCTTGGGGGCAAGAAATATTTTCCTTACACAATTGCTACATATTTTATAACCAATTCTGAACTATGCTAACCTGGATGAAAGGGCTGAATCTTGCGTTTTCAAGGAATAGAAAATGAAGAAGCAACTAAAAACATTGAATAGGAGCCGCAGATACAAAAGACGGCAAAAAGTATGTGGCTGTAAATTTAGCTTTGGAAAATCGCTTTTTCCATTCCTTAGATTTTGAGTTGTTAAAAGCGCAAGCCCATACTTTCAAGAGCATTAAAAGAACAGACTGTCATATGAACTAACTTTTAACGAAAACAAACGGTTTATCAGATCAACATACACCATGAAGCAAAGTACAAAGCATTTCTGACATCACGTTAAGTTTACGTTGTTAGCAACCCTAATTTAGCAAGGCGATTGAGCAACAATATCGTCAAAATTATCAATATATTACGGAAAGAGTGATACATGCATACAACATATATCCCAACAGCAGGCAGACACTATATGGAAGTTTAGTTTTAGCACTCAGCAAGATCGATTAAAAGGTAATATATTGCTGTGTGAAGATGAAGAACCATTCAAAGAGGAAGTGACAAGTTTTTTAATCAAAAATAACGAAAGAACAATGTTCGAATTGAGTGCAGGTCCCCTAACCAAATCTATCTATCGGGCTTAAAACCTAATCAGCATTTTGATGAAATAAGAAAACTGTTGAAGGTGGGAGGTGTAGAAATCCAACAGTTGACCAGTGTTGCTAAAGATCTTACACCTTCACAGTGTAAGACATAAAGATTATATAACAACAAAATACGGATAATGGATTGACCCTAAGGTCAACAGAGATAAACAGTTGCTGGAAGCGGGAGAGCTGTGATGAGATCCGTAAAAAACATTCAAAATGATAAAGAAGAAGAAGCCGATAACCGCTTAATGTACATTAGTTTTTAAAATAAGATGCGCACTAATATTGAAGATAACAAAAAAAGATATACAATACTAAATTATTTTTATTTTATAAAAAGCAATGTCCCTGTTCAAGTTTATCAAAATGTGCCTACAGAGCCGGCAAAAGAAGAGAAAGCAGGCAATACCAGCTGTTTATAAAACCCCTGAAGTAAAAACCTTCAATATAACCAAACATTACACAAATGCAACAAACTAGAGCAGGACCTTTCAAAAACAGCAAAACCAAGCGAAGTAATCTGCTTGCCTTTAATGCTGTTACCATAATGTTAATACTGGGAGCATCGACTATACGCGCCTTCTAAAATCATCAGGAACGAGTGTTGGTCTCTTAGCAACGGCATAGCCCACTCCGCAGCTTTACCTCTAGGAGGATATTGTCTTTAGCTCTTGCACTGTGTTCATTAGCTGTTGGTGCCGCCAGCAAAAAAAAAAAAACTAAACTTCCTAAAAGCACACAGCTATGTTCCCAAACTATTAACGAATCAGCTAAACTTAGCTCGTTCAACTGACAATAAATAAAGCCTGTTTGGACTACACTTCACGAATGAAGAATTTAATTCGTTTACAGGCCGATTGATGACTACAAAAGAACAAAAGTTTAGAAACTTCAAAGAAAGGCGGTGGCAAGTTTTTTCTCAACAGCCAGACCCCGAGAGATTAAAAAAGAATCATAAAAAAAGAAAACGAGACATAAAACTCTGTTCCTAAACAGCGCTCCATTAACAACACCAAAAGTTTTATACTTTAGTTTTATGAGACCAAAGCCAAAAAGAACCGTTGATATTGATCTGAATTAAAGTATTTTTTTTTAATTTAAATAAATATTTTGAGTAGAAAAGAACTCAACATGGCTAAGTAAAATGAAGGGCAAAGACAATTTTGAAGAATGCTTGAGAGAGAGCGTTTATCAAGAGCACTGAATGATATTTGATTTAGAATCATTGACCCAACAAACGTACAGGCAAGTGTTGATCATGCTAGTTCTCAGTTCAAGTAACTAACAATATACCCACCACTGGTTAAAGTAAGGTTAGCTGTTTTAAAATGACTATGTAACAATAAACGAAGAAAATCTAGAAGCTGGGTCTCGACTAAACAACAGACGATCGTTTCTCGGTAATGACTTTAACACCCGGTGGCAGACGAACTGCGTGCACAGTTTGACGCTAAGCGGCTGAAGAACCAAATGAGAGGCTCTGGATTGGTCAGAGGGCGAAGTCTTAGAGATCAGATTAAAACAGCTAAGTAGGCTCCGATTGTTGGTAAGGCTTACTTCCACTACCTCCAGCATTAGTTGCAAAAAAAGCAGTTTTAAAACATAAAGAATACAGACAATAAATGTTTTATGTGGTTGTGTTCTGCAAGGCTGCATCACTCCGCAAAAACGGAAGAGAGAGTGTCTAACTATCACCCGTACATCAATGATCTTAACACTTAGTTGGGGTGGTCCTTTCCTGTTAGTGTAGAACCAAATGAATCGTTTTGACGAACAAAACAAACCAATAACCTGTTTATGAATACACCATTGGATGAGAAAACAAATTTGTGCCAATTAAAGAGCCAATAAACATTCCAACAATTGGCGAACCAGACAAAATCATGTTGACTTACTACTGATGTTTTCACCAGCGGGCTACCTCATTACACATTAATACGAACATTGAGTAAACTAATGCAGCATACTCAAAAGATGGGCACAAACAAGATTCTGTAGAAAATGTTAAAAGAATGCCAATCTGTTTCAAGCCGCAAGCGAACATAAGAAACATTGTATCGGCCCAGTATACTGTAAAACAGAACTAAGTACCCCCCTACCTGGAACGAAAATTTAGGTTTTAAGAACAGGAAAAAACTGCACAATTCTCCATATGATTGTTTACGCAGACTTGTTCGAATCACTCATGTTTCCTTATGAAGGGCCAGCGCCACAAAAACTTCGAAAAACAGTCTTAAATGAGTAATCATGCAATTTTTGTTCCTTTGCTTCATGTTGTCAGGTCGGATGGCGCCCATTCCAAAGCTCAGAATTATATATAGGGTCTAATGCTGCAGAATACATTTCTATAGAACGCATGCAGCAAGTGCGTAATGAACCTGTTCTAATAATCTGAATTTATCTGAAATCATAATGGCGCCTGAAACCAACAACAGTATGACACAGCCACACATAGATGATTTGCGGTTTAGGGCCTCTCTTCAGACGCAGAGAATCCAAAAGTAAGAGACCATGATCAATTAGGCGGAAAAGTTCATAGGAGCGGCGCATAACAAATGCAATTCTTCAACCTAAGTTTTTACCTAATACATTTTGGGGGGGGAAAAAAAAACCAAGTCCTGCCTGTATTCTTTCATAACATGCGAGGTACGACTCCTCTCTTATAATGAAAGCAGTGGACATGCCTTCAGGGTGTCATGCATCGCACAGTCCAACAAAAAGTACAATTTGCTTTAATCTAAATAACATGTCTTTTTTATGACTCTATGCCAAACACATGATGGATCATTAGATCCACTGGGCTTATGTCCTAAAGTCCTTGCCGCCAATAACGGAAGAATATTTTGACTCAACGCTTTGTAAAAAGGGTGTTTCCCCTTATGAATACATGAACAGTTGGGAAAGTTTTGACGAAAGATACACTTCCTCCTAAAGGCGCGTTCTTTTCTATAGTCCTAGAGAAAGGAAATCACGACTCCGATTACCAGCATGGCTCAAGATGCTGGCAAAAGTTAGATGTAAAACGATGGGAGAACGATCAGACTCCTACCTTATGGCAGATGAATGATTGTTGGCGGACGTCTTTGAAAATTTATAGAAAGCCTGCATGAAACTTTACAGCCAGGATCCCGCGCATTACATTTCTGCGCCCCGGATAGTTTGGGACCGCATTCTTAAAGTTTACTGGAAGGACAGATTTTGAATTATTGTCTGACCTACCAATGATTTCAGATGAAGAAAACGATTGTGAGGAATAGTAAAGGCGTCGCATCATTCCTGTAAAGCAAACACAAATACTTGACGACTATGATCCGAGTAAAAGGTCCTACTATCTCATTATTTAGAGACGCAAAAATCTGTATGGTTGGGCAATGCGCAATCCACTTCCAGTACGTACTTTAAAATGCACACAGGTAACGAATAATATTCAAAAGGCATTAAAGTGGTTGGGGCATTTTAACGCCAGCTCAACAGGGCGCCTTCATTCAAGAAGTTGACTTAGAATATCCTCATGAACCCATGACCTGCCCATAATTATCTATCCATTAGCAGCAAAAAAGTCTAAAGATGGATCCAAGAGAACCACCTAAACTTTTGCCTAATCTTCGAGGCAAAAAAAAATTAGTCTGTCATTACAGACTTCTACAATTTTATTTAAGACAAGTTTAAAGATAACAGCTGATTCATTCGTATAATTGCTTTCGATCAAGACAGTTTCATGAAACCAACATCACATAGAACACTGATCTCAAGAACTAAATCCACAGATGCTTCAGAAAAAACTTTTTCAAGCTAAGAACATCAGCTGTTTTCGGAAGACTAAGGAGAAATCCGCACAAGCGCAAAGATGACAGATTAGTCACCAGAAGAGAACGAAGCATTAAGCTGACCTTCAAAACCTAATATATCATGACCTTTAGAAGATTCTTACCAGCATTTTGGCCATAATGATGAAAAAAAAGAAAGTCAAAATGGACAAACCAGTATTTATTTGGGTTTACTGTTTAGAAATATCAAGCTTTTGATGTTAGAGTTTCTTTATGAACTACTTTTACCCTCTAACCTGAAGTCCAGAGTACTTAACACAGATACAGACAGTTTTTTGTTATAGATATTCCTACGAAGACATCTATAAAGACATTGGAAATGGAAGTAAGCTAAAGGACACCGCGGGATGGTATGAAACATCCAGATTACCCTAAAGATTCCCTTTGCATTCAATTTACTGAATAAGAAGGTTTTAGGAAAGATGAAGGATGAATTATCTGAAAGGTGATCAAGGAGAAATGTGGGGTTAAGGACCAAAATTACCAGTATTTCGAAGCCAGGAGAAAATCATTAAGAAGAAGCATAAGGAATAACTCGCCAGCGTTTGCATCAAACATATCACATGAAAACTACAAAGAAGCATTGTTTTTGGCAATAAGACTTTTCATCATTACAACGTAAACTGCGATCTAATCTACATGAGATCAACACAATATTTTTGTAACAAAGAAGTCATTGAGATAGAACCAAACACAAAACGGTGTTTGTTAATCCAATTTCATATGCAATTGGGCACTGGAGAACCGTAAATTAATTAAAGCCGACTGTGTCTGGCGGAATTATATTCCAGTTTCTTCTTTCACAAAAGATCTCCTTGAGGAGCTAGTTGTTTTAGTTGTGTCAGTTCTCGTCAATAATACATACGAGCGATTCATTTTACAATTCTTTTTATTTCATATGGATCAACAACTCCAAACTGATTCTGTTGCCTAATTCGAGAGTCCCCCTTCTGCTTCCCCCCCGGTAAATAAAGGTACCTTACTTTCAAACAAACGGTAAAGTTTGGCCAGATGAAGACACTCCTTTCAACAACATTTATTGTTTTTCTTTTGATTGCTTTGTACTGGTTTTAGGCCTTTAAATTTCTTCATTATTCATTGCGCCGCAAAACTGGAGGGCAATCTTCAACCCATTCTGTGTGCGAGAATTGTCAATCAGCTCTCCTGTGATACTGTAGGGAGAAAAATTCCTTTCGCTAACTGTTTTGTTAAAGTTTTCAACTAAAGCCTGTGCTCGGAACCCTGGAATGCCTCTTTTAATGGAAACTCTATGTTAAAACAATAATTGATTACTTGGCCTTAAATATCTTTTCCATCATCAACTTGAAATCATGCGAGGAAAAGTTTAATGGCCTCGTTGGTATCACATGCTGTAGGCAACACAACAGCAGAAGCACTCTTTTGTGTTAATGTTTCCGCATTCTTTGTATCTTGAAGCTACGTCAATGACTGTAATGCGTACTTAAATCTTGTTCGTCTAATTTCCTATCAGAGGTAAATATAGACGATCCAGTTGATGGGTTGACTTTGGCGTTGTATGAGACAAAGGTGTTGGTCTCTGTATTTTCCGTCCCTAGGGGCAGGTAAATAAAATTTGCCAATTGCTTGTTTAGATAACCATTCCTTGCGTTTTTCACTGACTCCTGGCGGCTTGGCTTAGCTTTTTAATTGCTGTGATGCCCATCCAATACCTTTGGCGAATAATAGATTTTGTTCATTTTTATCAGCCAATATTATTGCCACAAAATACACGACGTCACAACCAACGACAATAAACCCGATTCTGCAACTTTTGTTTATTCTGATGGTTTGATAAAAGGTCACTTAATTTTGGTGGTGGCAATGTCCCCGATTGTTTGCCTGTTACTAGATAATATGTTTTTTTATTGCTTGATCAACATTTTAAAAATGTGTTAAGCTGCATGCCCCTGTCTTTGAGGATGGTCCGATAAATATAAGAGTTAGGTGGGGGTGGGCTCAAGGGGGGTGGAGCTAGCTTGAATTGCTTTTTGAAGCTGATATTCCTCCATAGCTTTGTTATGTCTTTTTTCCCTCTCGCAGGTCATTCCCCAGTTTACTAAAAAGCAAAATTACTGACACTAAAAGCAAGCGCATTCACCACAGCGCCGCCTATCATTATAGGCGAGTGAAGCCCAATTTTTATAAATGTATTTTTTTTTATCTTACATATTTTCTATTGTCTGGAATTATTCCTTGCAAACTAGAAAATCATTCGTGGCAACCGAAGCTGCAAGAATAGCAATCACTTTGCTGAAATCCTCAAGTCTAGTTGCCATGTGCTGCTGGTTTAATCCTTAAACAGGCTTTTTACCAAGCATTGAGTATCCTACCTTTAGCCCCTCCAATAATCAGCAGAAATGGATACAAGGTTACACAGTTTTTTTTATCGGGCTCATTTTTTATAAAATAAATATAATTTATAATTTTAATAAAAACAGAACAGATGAAGATCTACTACAGCTACAAGCGGCCTAACCTTACGAACTTATGAATACCAAGTTGATGATCAAGCCTGATATGCCCAAAAAGAGAGGCCTGTATCTTAGCAGCGTGTGGAAAAAAAAACAGTATTTCCTCGAACTGAATTCAGCATTGAACAGATCAACAGATTTCGCCACAAGAACATTTAAAGTATCATAACAGGTATGAAGCGCAAGCTGGGGTCTAGAATGGTGGAAAAAGTGTGGGGCAAACGTTTCTTAGTTTGTACCTAAACTAGTCAGTAGAATATTGCTCCCCATTGATTCTGGAACAAGATCTTACGTATGATTTACGCAAGTATCCAGTTTTAACAAAGTCATTAGATCTCTTAGGATGTGATTTTATACAATAAGATTGGAACATGTTATCGCCAGCGATCATGGGATTAATAACTTTTAATCAGTATAGATATTTATTCTTCTTCAATGAAACGAGCAGGAAAATCATCAGAATCAAATCAGGTGGAAAAAGTAACCAAGCTAGAAAATCAGCAAGAAAACGCTGAATCAGGTGGAGACCATTAAAATCCTGGGCCCGGTTTGAAGCAGAAAAAAATAGCAGAGTGGAACAGACAAAAAAAATTAATGTTACCGAAATGACTCATCCATGAAAACCTAACACACGCCACGCCAGAACAAGTTGAAATCAATGCCAGATATAAAAAACACCATGTGATTCAAGGGCCCCAAAGTCTTCATGGAATATTGAACTAAAACGTGCATTTTTGGGCCCCTTGCTGCTGTTGGGGCAGTTTTATGGCTATAAAAAATATAACACAATGGCAAACAGAAACGAAAGAAGTTAAAACAACCTGAAACGTTAAATACAGAAAAGACAACTGCACGCACAAAAACCGCCAATAACAAAAGCATCATTTGAATCCATTTATAATGGAATAATACTTTTAAATTTTTTAATAAAATAGATCATGGCGTATTAAAAATGATGAGTCAATAAATAAAGACCTGAGTCCTATAAAAGACATTTCCATAACCCGAATTTGTAATCAATGCGGTTGCTTCGGATGTAAACCCTCCTAAAATCAATGCAGAAAACGCTGAGCAAGACAACTCAAACGAAGAACACTTTTTTGAGGCGTGTGTGTACTATATAGACATCTACAATTTTAAGATAAAAACATAGCTTGTATTTTTTTGATAATTATAAGAAACTTAATATAAGAACTTGGTTGTACTTATAGGATGATCTTAATCAAGAACTTATTAAAACTTGACCAAGACTTAATTAACAACTTAATCAAAACTTATTAAGAACCTTATTAAAACTTGGGCAACTTTAATTAGAAACTAGAAGTAACTTTAATTAAAGAACTTGGGGATAACTTGAGAATGATCTTAAGGACAACTTAGAAAGTAACTGTAAGTAAGAACTTAAGAATAAACTTGTTAAAACTTAGAAGGAACTTGAGTGTGTGCATATGCGTGGGTGGGGGGTGGGGCATGGTGGGGGTGGGGGGTGTGCAATGCGTGGGGCAGGACAAAACAAACAACACACACAACAACAACAAACACACATAGACATCCGGTGGGGGTGGAGGACTGCGTCGTGGGGTGGGGTGAATGACGTGCGATCGTGGGTGTGCAGCCAACCCAAAAAAAGTTGAAAGCAGGATACGTTGAAGCGAAGCGTGAAGCCAGTAATCACAGCAATATATACAAAGTCATGAAGAGCTTGCGGTGAAAAATTCAAGCAGTCAAATCTAAACAAACCCAACCGCTCCTGCATTAGCAGTAATCTAAATAGAATCTGCTCAGTGTAGCTCGTGCGCTTTCTAGTTAAACAGCAGCTCGCCCTGATTGACCCACTAATGCTTGGGTGCATTCTACCGCCTTACAGTGCCCGCGCTACCGCTTGCCACTGTGACCTTTGACGCCTCAGGGTGAAGCGCTGGTTTCTCTCTCACTGCAGCGACTTTGAGAGGAGTATTTGTTTGGAGTTGAATTGTTCTTGTCGGAGTAGTCCAATAATTTCTAATCTCCTCATGCTTGAAACATTAAATACATACCTTCTCATAGAGTAGACATATGTGAAAGAAGACAACTGTAAATAACCTTTTATCATAGAATTCAACAAACGAGCCAATCTCTCTTATTTGCGAGAATATGAAGGCCTGCCGCCACTCACCTCAACCAAAGCACTAACAAAATTGTGCATGGTACTCAACATGCCGTCAATATTGATAGCTTAGAATCACCACTATCTTTGGTTCTGCCATATCAAATATTAATATAAACAAAAACTAACCTTCACAAACCCAGTAAATATCTTCTCACTACCAACCAACACACCTTCCATGACAATACAACCCGTCGCTAAACGACACCTGGCCTCAGTCAAAACCAGAAATGAATACACCTCCCCCCCCCCACCCCACCCCTCACCTGCAAGCCCAGTCCCCACTCGCTTATTGATTTTTGGTCGCTTGCCGTGCGCTGTGTAAACAAGGGTCCGCGCGTCTTCGCTGTGTCACCATCTGTTCCAACATAGTGTTGTAGTTGTAGTACATCCTACTGTATATTTGAAGCATTATAATCGATAGTGGCTAGCCACACACTACCTCTCCATACTCGCAATTAATAAGGTCTGCCCTAACCCTATCTAGTTTGTTTTGCCCAGAACATTCCAAATCGCCATTCAGTTGCATAAGGCACACTTAAAGGCAGATGAACTTGGTTTAGAAGTAAAAAGAATACACATCTTAATAACACAATCAGCTGCCCCATAAACACGAATCTGTAGTTTAACAATCAATCAAGTCACGAAACAGCCGTGTTTACCTTTCGCCTTAAAAATGAACGCTGTGCGGGCAAACATGTGATTAGTTAGCTTATGCCTTCACTGACTAACTCAACTAATCCTTCAACAAATACTCTAACATGCAGTTAAATAAAACTTATCCCGAAAACAAACCCTGTTCTTCCATAACGTTTTTAAGGCCATTTAAAATAACACAATTAAAACCACAGTGGCCCACACCAGGGCGCAATCAAAACACAGCCATTTTTGTGGCAGTAGCACCAACAACAAGACAGCCCCGGTCGTGCCACGACGAACCAGCCTCGATCTGATGGCAATCTAACGTTTTCCAAATGTGTGCAAACCCCACTGAGTGTGTTTCGTTTAAACAGCACATGCTAGGTGCAAACTGCCGGCGAGCCGTAAATTCAGTGATCAGATTATCAGTATAGCCCCGTTGTACAAAGTTTGGTAAGGGGAAATTAGTCAGAAGACGTGTGCGGATTTTATGTCATTAAATTGAGAGAGAGAAGAGTGTTTGTGTGTGTGTGTGTGCCCCGCCTCTCTGTCTGTCTGTCTGTCTCTCTCGTACCTCTCCACTCTCTGTACTGTCTGGCGGTGATTCTCTCTATCGACAACTTCTTCCGCCACCAGAAAAGCGGCATTTAAGCACATTCGCCCAAATCACGTGGTTATTAGCAAGTGAGTCAGAATGGTAAAATACCTGTTCTCCTAGCAAGTCTGACGAACTAACTTTCAGTCGGGTAAAAAAATCAGCGTCCGGACTTGTGAGAATTCACCGCTGCTCTCCTCTCCTTTGCCATTAAAGATAATGGAAAACAGGGGGAGGTTGAAATACCCCACAGAAAGTCTGTGCTGCAGCGCAGACTAGGCATGATCGGAACAAGCACGATTTCCTCATTAGAAACCCCTGACATTTCTAAAGTCCAAAAAATCATTTCACACGCAAGCAACAGGTGGAAGGACGGGAGCTCCATGTCAAACAAGTCCGACCCGAAGCGTGACCGCGCGTTCACTCCCGAGAGGAGAGAGAGAGAGAGAGAGAGCAGGAAAACAGACGTTGCATGAACAATTGCCTGAAAAAAAAAAAGAAGTAAGTTATCTTTGGCGTAGAAACGCCAGTCAGTAGTTTTATTGGGAACAACAGACTGTTCCAAAGTATGTCAGCTGATAGTTGCGAAATCGCTAAAGACGCTATTTGCATCAGTCCAGAAAACAATGATTTTAGATGGAACAATTAGCACATTTCCACCACACTTGATCTCTTACACTGCGGATCAAAGTGCAACATTCAAAACCCTTTTACTCAAGTAAACTGTACCAGAGGGACAAACCCCCTTAAAAAAAAATACAGTTGAATCAGTCATTGGGACCTGTACAAAAATCACACACGCTATTCAAACCCTTACACTGTTTTTATTGTGCAATTTAGGTCGTATTACTCTCCTGAAAGCTAACACCCCCCCCCCCCCCCCCCCCCCCTCCGTCAAAGCTACAACCTGGTTTGTCCCCATCACAGCCCCGGCACGTGCAATCCACAGTGAACGCTCAGTGGGCAAGTCGTCAAAGGCTCCATTCCAGAGAAGACACTGCCCTGCTGCCGAGTCACTTTAATTGGTGTTCAGTGGCTCAGGTATGTCTGTTATAGCTAAGTCTTTGATGGTGGGGGATGGTGATTTTTTGTTTCATATCCTGTATTGAAATTAAGGGCATATGGCCACGGTTTATATGCCCATGTGGTGTGTGTGTGGTGTGTGTTGTGTGTGTGTTGTGTGTGTGGGGTGTGTTGTGTGTTGTGTGTGTATGTGTGTGTGGGGGGTTGTGTGTGTGTGTGGTTTTGTGGGGTGTGGTGTTTGTGCGTGCGTGCGTGCGTGCGTGCGTGTGCGTGTGGTGTGTGTTGGGGTGTGTGTGTGTGTGGTGTGCGTGTGCGTGTGCGTGTGTGTGTTGGGGTTGTGTGTGTGTGGGGGTGTGAGTGTGTGTGAGTGTGTGTGTGTGTGTGTGTGTGTGTGTGTATGTTGATGTAGTAGTATGTATATGTATGTATTGCTGAACAATATGTATGTATGTATGAAATGTAATGTATTAGCATGCGTATATGTATGTACGCATGTCCTCACTGTCTAAAACGTCTATTTCCGTCTGTCTACCTGTCAGTCTGTCTGCCTGCCTGCCTCCTGCCTGCCCTGTCTGTCTGTCTGTCTGTCCTCTCTCCTCTCTCTCTCTCTCTCTCTCTCCTCTCTCTCTCTCTTCCCCCTCGCTCATCTCTCTCTCTCTCTCTTCTCTCTCCCTCTCCTCTCTCTTCCTCTCCCCTCTTTTCCTCTCTCTCTCCTCTTCTCCTCCTCTCATGATGATCTGCTCACCTTGTTTAAAATTGAATAATTAAGCTGAGCCCGCAAACATTTTGACGCGAAATGTGGTTTTGGCGCAAAACTTCTGTTTGCATGCTAGTGAGAATGTGTGGGCGCATGCAGCAGTGTGTGTGTGTGTGTGTGGGGTGTGTGTGTGGTGTGTGTGTGTTGTGTGGTGTGTGTGTGTGTGTGGGGAAGTGTGTGTGTGCGTGCGGTGTGTGTGATGTGTGCCCGCCAGGGTAATTTTCTCACGTGTGTTAAAGATTTTCCTACATTTGTGAAGCTATGGTTTCTGATTATCATTTCTACTTTTCGCCTTTGATAATTTTTACGAAGACAATGTACACCCCTTGGCATAAGGGCAGTTAGGCCAATGTCAATAACAAGTGTCAGTGTCAGTGCTCTCCCTCTCTCTCCCCTTCCCTCTCTCATCTCTCTCTCTCTCTCTCTCTCTTCTCTCTCTCTCTCTCTCAATCTCCCCTCTTTTCTCTCTCTCTCTCTCTCTCCTCCTCTCTCTCACCCTCTCTCTCTCTCTCCCCTCTCCTCTCTCCTCTCTCTCTCTCTCAAGGTGTCTCTTTTCCTCCTCTAGTTCCATCATTCATCTCCCTTTCGATCCCATTGTGACTCAGCTACCTCTTTAACGTTGTTTTTTGTTTTATTTCAGCCCTTTTTTCTCTAGCTTGGAATAGACGAGGAAAACAAATTTGAGACTGACAAGAA
>CM031595.1:61278071-61289676 GCA_018398815.1 Conus ventricosus | reverse complement strand
ACAGTCTAGAACTTCGCTTATGTTGCAGTACGCCGTCAGTTGCTTTATGATTTTTGGTCGCAGTTGTGGCGAGCCGTGCACTGTGTGCGAGGTCGCTTGTCTGCGCGAGCCGTGCCATAAAATGCTGTGTGTGTGTGTGTCTGCCCGCCTCTCTGTCTGTCTGTCTGTCCTCTCTCTGTCTCTCTCTTCTCTGTCTGTCTGCCGTGATTCTCTCTCTCTCTTCCGCCACAGGAAAAGGCGGCTTTTAGGCCACTTTCGCCCAAAAACCGGTGGTGAAGCAAGTGAGTCAGAATGAAGGTTTCCCTGTTCTCTTCAAGTCATGCCGCCTGAGGGAAACGATGACAGCTCTCTTCTGGTCACAATTGCGTCGTCCCACGCGAACAGCATCGACAACATCGTCACGGTCCCACACGAAGTCAGTGTAGTAGGTGTTCAGTAAGTTAATGAGCGTACTGACCAGCCCTGATGGTGTTTCACCTGACGGTTCCTCCAGCCCGGAAATCTTAACGTTCCTGCGACGTAGATCTGACTGTATTCGCTCAAACTGGTTCTCTAGTCTCTGAATGTAATCTTCTGACTCATGCATTCGTCTCTGGAGGTCTGTATATCCGTCGAGTTCCGTGTGACTGCCTGCGACACGAACGACAAACCCTGCTTGATGTCGGACATGTCATGAGCAAACTGATTCCGCATATTGACTGTCTGGTGTGAAAGGCTGGACACTAACCTCATGACAGAGTCAATCTGCTGTGACAGGCGCGCCTCACTACCCCCCGTCGTAGGTGTTGATAGAATTCTGAGGAGTGGGTCCGGGATTTTCTTCCACGTCACCACATCGCAAGATCAACACTGCCGACAACCACAACAAAAGCAAGTCTGACGGCCTAACTTTCAGTCGAGTAAAAATCAGCATCCGGGACTTGTGAGAATTCACCGCTGCTCTCGCTCTCTTTGCCATAAAGATAATGAAAACAGGGTTGAAATACCCCACAGAAAGTCTGTGCTGCAGCGCAGCAATTGGCATGATCGGAACAAGCACGATTTCCTCAGTTGAAACACCTTGAAATTTTCTAAGTCCAAAAAATCATTCACGCTATGCTACAGGTAGAAGGACGGGAGCTCTTGTCAAACACGTCCGACCCGAACGGTGACCGCGCGTTCACTCAGAGAGAGAGAGAGAGAGAGAACAAGAACAAGAACAAGAACAAAAACTTTATTCTGTAGGCCACTAGCCCTTAGAAATAGGGTCAAAATATACAGAAAGTGATGCACGTGAAATAAGCAATTGTTACAGTAAATAATAATATCTGAGAATTACAACATAATGACTTAAATCTTTCATCAATTTCTCCTTCAATTGGTTACAATACTCCTTTGTCGAGAGCAATGAAATATATACATGGCAAGTTTTCTTATCGTATCTACTGACCCCTTATGAAGTGTATCGGTATACGGTTGTTTAATACCTTTCAGATATTTGTTTCTTATTTCATCATACCTAGGACAGTAATGTACAAAATGATTTTCATCTTCAATTACTTTACATGTTGAACAAGCAAAGTTTAGGTTTTCACAAAATATTCTCCTAAATGAAGAACCATTTATTGGTAGTACCCCCAGTCTTAATTTCACGAGTCCGTCACGGAAGCATCTGATATCTAAAAACTGGAAATAAGGTTCGCTTTCTAGGTTGTTTTAAAAAGCCGATAATTTTTGTATATATCTTTATTCATAATAGATTCCTCCCATTCTTGTAGATAATTATCTTTCAGTCTTTGTTTGAATAAAGAGAGAAAAGCCTTTTCACATCCTACTCCTTGATTTATCCATGCATGCCCAAACCCCATTCTGAACATAATGTTTCTGATCTGACTTGCCCAACAAACTTTGCCCCTTTCATCTAATTTCCAAAGCATTGCATATGCAATCCTTGGGATTCTAGTCGAGTCCATCTTTAAAATTCTAAGCCAATATTTAATACATCTGAAATAACTATTCACATATAATGGGTACCTTCCTGTTTCCCCAAGAACAAACTTATTTGGTACTTTTAATGGGACTCTTAAAAATCGTTACATGCATAACTGTGAACCTTTTCAATGTTGTCTAATCTATTCATACCCCACATTTCAGCTGCATACAGTAGTACAGGTTGGACCTGAGTGTCAAATATTTTGAAAAAACAAGATTTTGAAATATCATGCAATCTGCCAATATGTTTCACACATTCAATGGAAGCTCTTCTGCCCTTCACCGCCAGAGCATCAACACATTTTGGTATGCTCATTTTAGTTGTAAACACAAAACCAAGATAGTTATATTCATTTACTACTTCTAAAGAATCTCCATTTATATTCCATTTGTCGTTTTTGCCTAGAAACCCTCCTTTTCGAAATACCATAACCTTTATTTTGTCTTTGTTAATATTCAAAAATAGCTTCCTGCAAGATTCGTTCAGTACATCAATTTGATTCTGTAGACCTCTAGCGTGTTCGGATAGCAGAACTATATCATCAGCAAACAAAAGTATGCATAGCTCAACATAACCTGGTAACAGTTGGATACCATGTATTCCATTTTCTTCCACTGCCAGAGCAATTTCATTTATAAAAATCGAAAAAAGTTCTGGGCTCAGGATGCAGCCTTGTCTCACCCCAACAGGACAATCAAAAAAATCAGTTACACGATCCTCTATTCTGACGCATGAAAGAGATGATTTATAAATAGCCGTTATTGCCTTAATAAATTTACCATGGATTCCTGTTTTTTATCAGAATCTCAAATAATGATCCATGCTGAACAGAATCAAACGCTTTTCTCAGGTCCACAAAACATGCAAAAAGCTTTCCTCCTTTCTTTGAAAAACATTTCTGAATGATTGCATTCAAGGTAAAAATGTGGTCAAATGTAGAATACCCCTTTCTGAAACCTGCTTGGGACTCTGTTAGCTTCTTGTTTGTTTCAATAAAGTTCACTAATCTCTTGTTGAGAATGTTAGTATAGCATTTACTCATTAAACTCAATAATGATACACCTCTGTAATTATCTGTTACTGTTTTATCACCTTTCTTATAAATTGGTACTATAATGGATTTTGTCCATTCCTCGGATATTGACCTTTCTCGAAAAGGTTATTAAATAATTTGTCATGAATTTGACTGATTGCTCACTACATAGTTTAAGCATTTCTGGAGTAACTCCATCAATACCGCATGCTTTTCCATTTTTCAGTTTATGAATTGCCTCATAAACTTCTCTTTCATAAATAGGTGAGTTTAAATCACTACATTCTGATTCATAATTTCAAAGCTAAAATCAAATGTTTTTATTTCTGGAACATTAAATAGGCTTTTGAAGTGGTGAAGCCATTGCTGGTCAGAAATTTCAGGACAAATGCGAGCCCTTTTCTTACCAGACATGAATTTAACTTCTTCCAAAATGATTTACTGTCTTTGCCAAAACTTGCAAGTTTTCTTGCTGTTTCACGTTTAAAGCTGCTCTTTTTTCTTTTTATCAGTGTTTTGTACTCCTTCCTGTCCTGAACAAATTGTCTCCTTCCTCTGATCGTTGTGTATTTGACACAGTATATGTTACCTGCCTTGCTTTGTTTGATTTCCTCAGTATCATCAACGAATTTCTTGCTTTTATCTTAAACTGTCTACATTCAGCATCAAACCACTGTGGAGGTTTAATCTCTTATCAATACGGACACATTTTTTCATGCAGTTACTACTTAGCACCAAAGTTCTAGAAAACAAGGTTACAGCTTGATTTACATCATTATCAATATGTGCTAGAGCTTGTAAGTACATATCTTGCATTTCCTTTGTACTGACATTTTCAATGAACTGTTGCTCTAATGACTTATCCCAACATTGCTTTTTCCATCCACTTTTTGGCTTTCTTACCTTGGCTGTCCACGTTTGCCTGAGAATTCCGGGTGGTTAACAGTTTGATACAAACAGGTAAATGTGATGAATCAATGGAGGACAGAATATCTAAAGAACTAATATAATTCTGTAAACATAAACCACTAGAAGTTTATAAAGTAATCAATTGTGCTCCCTCCATTGCTCGATACAAAAGTGAGTGATTCATCAAAACCATAATTACTTAGACCATTGAGAATGATACATTCAAACGTTGTGCACAAATTCAACAAATCTCGCCCAAAACCTGTTATTTCTTTATCCTCAGAATGCCGAGTAAGCATCTGATCTGTATCTTCTTTATTCGTTTTCCACCCACTGTCCGTACACAGTTCATTCTGTAATGATGCATTCATACATCCTGTCCTTGCATTCAGGTCACCGCATATCATAATATAGAAATCCTCGTAACGTTCATACAAGTTCATCAAACATTGTTCAATGATTTCAATCCCATACCCATGCTCTGTCTGTGTCCAGTATCTGCTATCATATGGATGAATGATGTACAAATAAGAAAAATTGGCTTATCTGTTTCTGATAACGTTCGATCAAGTTGCAAAATAATAACTTGGTCCAAATACGTATCAATGCTCTTAACAAATTGTGACAACCACTTATGCACAAACACACACACTCCACCTGAACTACGCCCTTGATTTGACAATTTGACAGCTTTTGACGCAAATACATTATAATCAATAAAAGGCAAAAATGGAATCGTATCCACGTATATGAATGTTTCATTCAATGAAAAGATATCAAAAGATAAAAGAGTTGACACAACGTCTGGTATATCCAGTTTTTGCATCAAACCTTCGCAATTCCACGTACATATATTAATATAGTTATGGCTTCGGCCTCCCCGTCATTTAGTGTTTCCATCTTCCCCTTTTCCACCCCCGCCAGGTTCCCTTCCCCCACGATCATTTGTCTCCCCCATAATACCTTCTGTCTGTCTGCCTCCCATCTCTCCATCCACTCTCTCCACTTGCCTTCCCCCTCTGCCTCCCATCACCCCATCCTCCCCTTCACTCTTCCCTGCCCCTCTTCCCCCCATAACACGTTCACCCCTCTCCCTCCCCTGTCCCTTTTTCCTTCCTGCGCCACTGTCACCCCTTCCATTCCCTCCTTCTCCCCTATCTGCCATCATACTATCTCCTTTCCCCCTTCCAATTGTACTGATGCGGATAAAGCTCTCAGTAACCTGCATTTGTCTGCACCTCGTTTTGCTTCGAGTAAGACGACCTGCTGTTTTGGGAGTTTCAGTCACCACAGAACAGTTTTGTGCCGTGGACTTCACCTGTGGCAAGCTACATGCTTGCAGGATGGCAGGTGATTGGCTCTCAACGTCACCTTGCTTCATTCCCACTGCCACTGCCTGTTTCACAAGGGTCAAACTGCTGTCTGAAGTGTCTAAGGGTGAGGGTATAGTCGGTACAGGTTCTGACACAATTGGTGGGATCTGAGCAGAATGACCTCCTGAGGTACAATCAGTTAGTACCAGGGAGTTGGAGTGCTCATCGTCTAAAGCTTGAAGAACATCCTGGTGTGAAGGGGTTTTGTCAGTCACCAGCGTGTTCCCTACACGGACATCATCACTGTGGGATGGGGCTGTAGGAGACACATTGACAGGGGATACCAACAAGTCATTGGGGGACATGTCATTTGTATCTTCCTCTACCAGTCTCACCCCCCACTGGTCGATTTTTCGCCGGTACCTTGGTTGGGGGTTACGTTGAGGGGGGTTTTGCGGGCGTGGAAGACATCTGGGACTGACAGGTCGATGGGTGAGCCTTCTGGTTACTGTCCACAGTAACATATGTTGTCTGAACATTGTCTTTGCCAGCTGCAGTTGAGCTGAGTATGACCTCTTCTTGTTGGTGTGTGTCAAGTCTTTTTTCAGCTGTGCTGTCTCTGGTACTCTCATGATCTGCAGGTGGAGGGTATCTGTTATTGGTCTTCGCTTCTGACTCTGGAGTGTCGGAAGTGCGTTCATGTCATAGGGGTGGGGTGGATGGCTGCCCAGGCTGCAGATTACCTGGCTGGTCTGACCACTGGTCTGCTCTCCATGGAGGTGACTGGATGTGAGCTGAATCAGGTCCTCTCCTTGGGTATACCACCAGTTATTTCTGGATCTGAGTGTCTCTTCCCCATTGTCTTCCTGCTGTCAGCTTCTGCTGGCACCTTCTTCCTCTGACTGCAGAGTCAACAGGGCTGTCTTTAGGAAGTGATTTCCTATGGTTCCTGACTTGCTGCCCAGACTGTCTGTGATGCAGACGACCCTTCCAGAAATAGACGCTTCTACCTGCTGCCTTTTCTTTCTTGAGAACTTGGCTCTGTCGATGAGTCAGGTCGGCGGCCACTCTGACACCAATGGAGACAGCCATTCTTTTCTGCTCTCGTTTGCCTGAAGAATATTGAGTTTATCGTTCCAGCGGTGGATGCAGGCGATGATGGGTCTGGGGTTGTTCCAGTCCTCGGTCTTGTGTCCCGTGCGATGGGCGCGTTCTATGTCATCGACTGTCCATTGTTTCTTGTCAGCGAAAAATCTGTTCAGAAGCTGAACAGCTTTGCGGGTGCACTGTTGGGGGGTCTCATTTGGGCCTTCATATACGTTGAAAAATCTTAAGTTGTTTCGCCTCGAGAATGATTCCAGGTGGTCGATCTCCTCTTCAGCTTTCCTGCTAGCGTCACAGTGGTAATCGTTCCATTGCTGCAAGCGATCACACTGTTCTTCAAGAAATCTGCATCTCCTCAGAATAAGTTCTGTTTGCTGTTTTAGTTTCTCATGCTGCTCTTGAAGGGAGCAACACCATTCATGGAGTTGGTCCATTGAACTGGCAAGCCCATCTTCGGTGGGTAAGCACCCGGATGATAGGTGGCCTCCCTGTGAGTCCATGGGTAACCTGCAAGGTGCAGCATTCTTTCCTGGACCTGTGTTACAGAGAAATCAGGCCAGACGTCAGAACCTTGTGAGTTGTTTGAACTGTGTTGCTGGACTGGGTCGAAATCCTGGTTGTAGTTTGAGTAGTCAGAGAAATTCTTGGTGTGGTCTCGTCTATACTGACGATTGTACACATCTGTTGGACCAGGATTACTCTCTATATCTCCGGAAACAAGCAGCAGCCATGACAGGAAAAAATATCAAAACAAACATGTCCTTGATGATGGTTGATTCGATGCTGCACCTCACTTGCATACAGCACACTGTCCGGAGCCTCAGAGTACCAGGTCTTTGGAATGTGATCTGATGAAACCTGTAGGCAACAGCCCACATGCCAAAACAACGTTTCAGCCCAGAAAGAGCATCTTCCAAAGCAACAGTTTTTTTTTTTGCTGTGTGTGTTGAAAAAGAAAAAAGAAAAGTCTTTGCGGGCGCCTGTGCTCCTGTTCTCTCCAAACAAACAAACTACCGTCAGCAGTGAACACAACAGTATTGTCACAGGCAGAGTCAAAGGCCAGGAGAGTTTAATTCCTTGTGCCTGTAGCCTTACCTGCCCACTGAGGTGAAAAAAACGTGCACGTGCAAGGCGCATGTTGTGCGCGGTTGCCTCAACACTGCAAAACACTGTTCACGTTTCAAACTTCTATTGATTGTGTATTAAGTTTTGAATAACTGATAATGTCCTAATTAATCCACATCGGAGTCCGAAAATTAGCCAATCCACCAAACACACCTTATGCTGCCATGAGTCCAAAAATTAATGTAGATCAGGCACTCAAAGTAGGTAAATTAAACATTTCTTGGCACAACAAATTGAACGCGTCTTGACAGCTCCCCCCCTCTTTTCTCCGAGCCGAGAGAGAGAGAGAGAGAGAGAGAGAGAGACGTACACATACATACATATGTGAAGTTTTTTTTTTGTTTGTTTGTTTGTTTTGTATTGGAAATATTGTTCTTATTTTAGTATTATTATATGCAATGAATGTACTTCCTTACCCCTCGTTTTTGAGGATATCTGTTAGATATTTTGTATGCTACCTTTTCCATTCACCCCCAACCTACCCCTTGCCCTATTCCTTCCCTCTTTCCTACTCCTTGTATGCTATGTTCACACGTTTTTCTAATGCGTTCGCTTGTCAATGGTGTGGATAATAGCTATTTTTTTTATTGAAATGTGCAAGATTGTTTGTTCCTTTGAAATAAATTTGCATTGATTTGATCTTTATTTTTCTTTCCTTTTGCCCCAGGGCTGGGTGGAAAACAGCATTTACATTGCTTGTCTCATTACCCTGGTAAAATAACATTTATATTGCTTATCTCATTACCCTGGTAACATAACATGTCGTTCGTTCGTCTGTTCGTTTGCTCGTTTGCTTTTGTAATGAGTATGGGCGGAGGGATTCGGGAGTGGGTAGTGGTAAGTCTTTCAAGAATAAAGATCTCAGTCTGCTGATTTTTGTATTTTTTATTTTCAGTATAGATATACACTCAAGTATCAATGATAAGGTAACAGCTTTTCTTTTTTTTTTTTGCTTCACCACTTTAAAGCAGTTTTTGTTCTGTAAGCAGTTTCTACCGAAGGGAGGTAGAAGTAGACCATGTAAATGTCATGCTTGAGAAAAGACATAAACTGAATTTTCAGAGGAGAAAATGAAACTAAACAAAGGGATTTGGATAAGAGAGGAGTGCAGATGAGTTTAAGATAAGAAGGGTGGTTGAAACATTATCATATTTTTTGTTGTTGGGGGGGGGGGGGGTCTGGGGGGGGATAAGAGCATTCGAAAGCTCATGCGGTCTTTTGATTCGGAGTATTTGGGGACAGTGAGGATACATTGGCTGCACTTGTGCACACAGCTCCCTCAACACCAATTGTCGTGACAACAAGCAGGCTTCCCAATCTAATAGAAGTCATCACGATTTGTCACGATAAGATGCCCGGAAAGTTATTGCTGTCCGGGGATCTGTTGGAAGTCTTCTTTCTTCACGGATGCAGGCCCTGAGGGCTGTGTGTAGATGTATCCACGTCACGGTAGCAGAGAACGTCAACCTTTGAAAGTTTCTCTGATGGCCCATCCTGACATTTTAGCTGGTATTGGTCCTCAATCATGTCCTTGTTTGAATGGCTCCTGTAACGTCAAGAGTGAATCATTAAAATGCGTTGTGCGCTCTCTTCTCTCTCTCTCTCTCCTCTCTCTCTCTCTCTCTCTCTCTCTCTCTCTCTCTCTCTCTCTCTCTCTCTCTCTCTACTGTTGTGAACACATAGAAATACCTTTTTCTGATGGCTGGACTGTGTTCATCTCTTCCTATGTTATGTCTGTTGAGTCCAAGTAACTTCCTCTATATGCGTTTTGGATCTTCAAACATGGGCTTACATATACTTCTTCTTTGTTTTTTTTATTCAGTTTTCTTCTTTTTTTCTTCTTTCTTTTGTGTTTTTTTTTTTTTACTTTTGTTGTTACTCAATTTTGGTATCATTTTAATCGTTCTAACTCATTCTATCTTTCAATGCCCTCCGTGGGAGTTTGTTGGATTGTGATGTCTCCCCTGCAGCACCGGAATACCGCAAAGTTATAGGTGGCGTTTTACCTGAGCACTGTGGGGGACTTTAACAGCCGATGAAGATCAAGCGCATTGAGGAGTTGTCATCCAAGAGATGGAACTAGATTACGGGCAAGCATAAGCAGATGGCTCTGTTCAAAATGGACAGGACAATGATTCCCAAAGCTGTCATGAAGGTATTCATATATATTTCATCGTTGTCTTTTTCGTCCCATCTCACATCTCTCACCCCCTTTAACCCCCTCCCCCTGCACCCCCCCCCCCCCCCCCCCCTCCGTCCTAACGTATCCCCTTAGATCGTTTTGATAGTAACTGAGAGCTCATTCGTCCGTACTTGTTTTCCCTCCTACATGCTTATTTGGCTTATTTGCTGAGTGTTTGTTTGTTTGTTTGTGTGTATGTGGGTGAGTGGAAG
Organism: Conus ventricosus; assembly: GCA_018398815.1. NCBI lineage: Eukaryota > Metazoa > Mollusca > Gastropoda > Neogastropoda > Conidae > Conus > Conus ventricosus. Next base: position 61,279,826 of record CM031595.1, on the reverse strand, counting down.
GATAGAGGAGAGGGGAACGAAACTAAGCGAATGACACAGGAAAGCAATGACCAATGTGGTTTCCATAGCAAATGCAAAGTCTGGTGCATACAGTTAGTGCTGATGCCAAAGTTTTCTGGACTTTCCCGAGATACGATATCAGCATTACTACAGGGGAATCGATGAAGGCCAAAGTCCCAAGGAAACAGCTTGATGTCCCATGTGGTCTCACTGACGTTGCACTGAACTCTCACAATGCAAACAAGCAACTAAGCCTGGAATCCGTAGCCCATAAACACAAGGTGACAAAAAGGTTATTAGACTTTAACCATGCTTGATGACTCGGTAGACTGTTGTGAGATCGTCGCTATGCTGCTTGATGGTTTGATGCAGTGGTACATTCGCAGTACGATCAGTATCCCTGATGTTTAGAAAGTTGCGGCTTCACTTCATTTTCATAGTTTGGACTCTGTTTCCCAGATTCTTTTGTGAGGCTAGATCTGGCATGCACACAGGATGATGACATAGGTCAATAAGCACAGGAAGCTAATTTTGTGATTCACGGAGATGTTATTCTTCCATTTAAGTTTTAGCCTGGAAAGTGCTGATATGGTCTATGCGGCTCCAGAGATAATTTTCTTGTTTGAGCCCCTCATCGCTCTTGATAGATCCCACATTCGTGAACCTTTAAAAGCTCCTACCTTTTGTCCAAGGGCAGTTATATCAGTCCTGATTTTGGTCTGTGAATGGTCATCAATTTGGTCGTCACAAAGCTCATTTTTACGCCATATCAATACTGATGTTTTATACAGATTTTTCAGCAAGCTTGGAAAGATCTTGTTCAATGCCTATCAGGCCATCAATGTCATTCGTCAATCGAAGGATTTTTAATGTGACTAGCAGCGCACAGCAGACCATCCATACAAGTAGAATCATCAAGAGATCACCAGATACAGTTGCGTGAGACCAGGTAAAGTACCCCACACAGAATCAGAAAACAAATGATTTTGATTTAAACTCGCTGTGCAATACGAAAGCAGAATTGCTCAAGCTCATTTTACAAGACTGAGAAGTATTCCAGTCCAACCAACAGTTTGAGGGAATCTGGCTTCCAGGAGATCGAGGCTCGCAGGCTCATCGTCTATGAATAGATAGATCAGCTCTGGTTTCTGGAATAGAGAGGATCGTAGCCAGAAAGGAATGTCAGAGGTATCTGTAAGGAGTTACAGCTATATCTGAGTGAAAGTGAACCTGGTAAGGCTTAAAGGTACAGGCGTCTGACAGTCATGTAAGTAAAACATCCCTCACAAAGGCAACGCCTTGACACGGCCAACCAGCAGGAGGTGGAGGCTCGAATCCCGGCAGTGGGAAACTTACTTTAAAAAAAAAGATTTACTGTTCCACCGAACGAAAGAGACAAACAATAACAAGACAGAACACGACGTGTTTCGAATTCTTTAGTCTTCTTCAGGCAAGACAAAAACATTCAAGGCAATGAAACCGAAGACTGACCAATCGCTTATCTCCTCAAACTAGGTGCAAAATGGGTGCGGAACGAAAACGAGGCTGTTGGGAAGGAGCCAATGCGAGTTAAGATGATAATGATAATAGTAGTCATCATCACCGTCGTCATCATCGTCATCATCGTCATCATCATCATCATCATCATCATCATCATCATCATCATCATGACGATGATGATAAAGAATATTAAGAAATAATTACATAGAGAGGATTGCTGCCACTTTAAGTAAGAATATATGACAAAAGTTGTTG
>CM031595.1:61258071-61260571 GCA_018398815.1 Conus ventricosus | reverse complement strand
ACACATACACACACACACACACACACACACACACACACACACACACACACACACACACACACACACACACACACACACACACACACACACACACACACACACACACACACACACACACACACACACACACACACATACACACACACACTCACGCACACACACACACACACACACACATACACACACACACACACACACACACACACACACACACACACACACACGCACGCACGCACGCACGCACGCACGCACGCACGCACGCACGCACGCACGCACACACACACACACACACACACACACACACACACACACACATACATACAACACACACACACACACACACACACACACACACACACACACACACACACACACACACACACACACACACACACACACACACACACACACACACACACACACACACACACACACACTGAGCTCTTAGTTTGTGCAAGACAGGGCAACACAACACAAAGTGCATTTCATTTCTGTATCCTCTCTACAAAGTGGACATATCAAATCTGCTTCACTATGAGAACGATAACGGGTAATAATGCTCGGCAATTTCAGAAATACCAAGTCTGAATCTAGTCGTTATATACTTTAAGTGCCTGTCCAGATTTAGCTGTAGATAGATTTTAACATCAGAGAGAGAGAGAGAGAGAGAGACAGAGAGAGAGAGAGAGAGAGAGAGAGAGAGAGAGAGAGAGAGAGAGAGAGAGAGAGAGAGAGAACTCATTTAAACTGCTTCCAGTAGTTTTTTTCTCTGGTTTGTGTCTATACACACCTGCCAGAAGAAGAAGAATGAAAAGGAGACGGAATGGAGATGAGAATGACGAGCTAGATGAGGACGAGGACAAGGAGGCCAGTGAAAAGAACAGCATCAACAAAGATACTATGAACAACATCGTTACCAAAACAGAGAGAGAGAGAGAGAGAGAGAGAGAGAGAGAGAGAGAGAGAGAGAGAGAGAGAGAGAGAGAGAGAGAGAGAGAGAGCGAGAGAGCGAGTTGTAGAGAACAGTGTACACAATTCGTACAAACGAAGACGATGGGGATAACCGAGAGTGACCGGAAAATGATAACTAACTAAAATTGAGCAACCCATGTCTCTCTCTCTCTCTCTCTCTCTCTCTCTCTCTCTCTCTCTCTCTCTCTCTCTCTCTCTCTCTCTCTCTCTCTCTCTCTCTCTCCTCTCTCTCTCTCTCTCTCTTATTGTCTTTCGTAAAGGTGGTTATTTGGCACGAAATGAGAGGTGGATTTATGACGGTCAGTATATTGCTGTAGTCAATGCATATAAGTATTTAGGATTCTATTTCACAACCAGATTAAATTTCACTTTTGGATGCCAAGATGTTGCAAACAGAGCAAAGAGAGCAGTTACAGTTATACTTCACATTTTATATAAACTGAATTGTAGCGCTTTTACAGTTTTCTCAAAGCTGTTTGACTCTCAGGTGCAGCCAATCCTACAATATGGAGCAGAAATTTGGGCACTTGAGAACAGCGTCGTAATTTAAAATGTGCATTTGTATGCCATGAAAAAATTTTTGAATATAGATAATCGAACACCGAATGATTTAGTATATGGTGATCTGGGAAGATATCCGATTTATGTTAATTCGTTTTTGAAATGCATTAAATACTGGTTGAAAATAACAAGAATGGACGAAATTAAAATACCTTTTAAAGCTTATAAGATATTGAGAAATTTGGATTCAAATGGCAAGAAGACATGGGCTACCAATGTTCGTCACTGTTTAAATTCATATGGCTTTGCTTATGTTTGGGATAACCAGGGTGTTGAAAATATCGTAGGGTTCTTGAAATGTTTAAAACAAAGAATTATTGACTGCAGATGGCAGGACTGGCATGATCATATTTATAGCAGTGACAGATTTGCGCAGTACAGACTCTTTAAAACAACTAATGTGATAGAGCCATACATTAAAATGGATATGAACAGATATATTAAGAGTGCGCTAAGTAAGTTTAGATTTGGTGTTTCTGATATAGCTTGTCACCGTTTCAGATACAGTGCTGTGAGTGATAATGAACTGACATGTCGTTTATGTAACCTGGCCAAGGAAGATGAAATCCATTTTCTTTTTAGCTGTCCTGCTTTTCATGACCTCAGGATAAAATTCATAAAGCCAAAGTTTTATACTGACCCTTGTATTTTCAGAGTTAATTTACTCCTGGCATCAAGAAATGAAGTCATTCTCTTTAACCTTGCTATGTACATTTATGAAGCACAAAAGAGGTTACGTACTGTGTATTCCTAATAACATTGTATGATGCATATGTACTTGCTTTCTCTTGTCATTTTCCTCATTTCAGTAATTGATATTGTGTATATTGCGGGTACCACCCCTTCAGTATGGGCTATGGCCTTAATCTGAATAAATATTCGCATTCGCATTCGCATTCGCATTCTCTCTCTCTCTCTCTCTCTCTCTCTCTCTCTCTCTCTCTTCTCTCTCTCTCTCTCTCTCTCT
>CM031595.1:61243071-61250571 GCA_018398815.1 Conus ventricosus | reverse complement strand
ATCACTCACTCACTCAATCAATCAATCAACCAATCTATCTATCGATCAATCTATCTATCTATTTATCTATCTATCTACCTATCCATCTATCTATCTATCTATCTATCTATCTATCTGTCGGTCTGTCGGTCTGTCGGTCTGTCTGTCGGTCGGTCTGTGTATCTATCTCTGTATCTTTTTGTCTTTCCGTCTAATTATTCATATATATCCATCCGTCCACCTGTCTATCGATCAATCAATAAATCAAAAATCAACCAACCAATGAATCAACCATTCAATTAATCAATCTATGTATCTGTGCATCTATGTATCTCTCTCTAATTTTTTTTTTCAAAATCAAGATAATGAGAGTTAGTAACTTGTGCCTTAATTTCAAGAAGAATGGTACGGATTCGTTGTGCAGATACAACAATTTCTTTATCAAAGAGTTCATTTCAGCCTTGCTGGGAAGTCGTTTCAAGAGAAAGCGAATTTAGACGTGCTTTCAAATAATCAATTATTCATTCATTCATTCATTCATTCATTCATTCATTCATTCATGCATGCATGCATGTATTCATTCATTTATTCAGGCATACATGCATTCATTCATTCATTCATTCATTCATTCATTCATTCATTCATTCATTCATTCATGCATTCATTCATTCATGTTTTAGGACATTTACAACAACAACAGTCGTCAACAATCAGGTAGAAGTCCATTTTTGCAAATGTCTTCCTTGTTTCCATTTGTTCATTTTGTTATTTGCTTTTTTGTTCTTCGGCTAAACACTCTCCATTAATGAACAACATTTATGTTGTCCTCCCAAGTTTGATTTTAAATGAAACGAGGAAGATGCTTGCATTCAGTTACTTTATTTATTCATTTATCTATTCATTTGTTTGTTTATTTATTTATTCATTATTTATTTATGTATCTATTCTCTACTTATCTATTCTTTATTCATTTATCTGTTCGTTTATTCATCTATGTATCTATTCATTCATCTGTCTATTTGATTTATTCATTCATTGACGTTTTTCTCTATTTCTCTATTTTGTGTATTTATAATGTATTTGTTCATTATTGATTTACTTATCCATTTATCTATTTACAGATTCATCCATTTATTAGCTTATTCATGTATTTATTTTTGGGAGAGAGAGAGAGAGAGAGAGAGAGAGAGAGAGAGAGAGAGAGAGAGAGAGAGAGAGAGAGAGACAGACAGACAGACAGACAGACAGACAGACAGACAGACAGACAGACAGACAGACAGACAGACAGACAGAGCGACAGGAGACAGAGTTTGTGATCGCCCGTGCACGAACGCTTCCGAGTCAAGACTGCACTCATTCATGCCGAAGAGCTTCGCGTGTGTACACACGCCACACAACAGACAGACTAAACCAACACGACCCACGGGGCAACGTGGACCCTCTTCAAGTCCACCGGTTCATGGATCCACGTTTTGATCGGAGATCACGCCAAGTATCTGGACTAGCCGCGCCTGAGCTGAATAAGTTCGTCCTTAGATGACTTTTTTTTTTTATCTTGCCGCCATGTTCGGTTTGTTCTTGTTCTTGTTCTTGCTCTTGTTCTTCTTCTTCTTCTTCTTCTTATTATTATTATTATTATTATTATTATTATTATTATTATTATTACTGTTTATTATTATTATTAATACTGTTATTATTATTATTATTATTATTATTATTATTATTATTATTATTATTATTATTATTATTATTATTATTATTATTTATTACTGTTTATTATTATCATTATCATCATCATCGTCATCATCATCATTTTATTATTATCATTATCATTATCATTATCATTATCATTATATTATTATTATTATTATTATTATTATTATTATTATTATTATTATTATTATTATTATTATTATTTATTATTATTGCTGCTGCTGTTGTTGTGTCATTATTATTATTATTATTATTATTATTATTATTATTTTTATTATTATTATTATTATTATTATTATTATTATTATCATATGGTGGTGATGATTACATTCAATATAGTTGTGTGTGTTTTTGTTGTAGTAAGTAGTAGTAGTAGTAGTAGTAGTAGTAGTAGTAGTAGTAGTAGTAGTAGAAGTAGTAGTGTGGTGGTGGTGGTAGTGGTAGTGGTAGTGGTAGTAGTGGTAGTAGTAGTAGTTGCTGCTGTATCAGTAGTAGTGGTATCGATGCAAATATTGTTTTATTACTTTATTATTTTTACTTTTATAAATATTATTACTATTATAATTATAATTGTTATTGTTGTTATTATTGCTATTATTATCATCATCATTATTATATTATCACATCACTACTACTACTACTACTACTACTACTACACTACTACTACTACTACTACACTGCTGCTGCTGCTGCTACTACTGTACTATCATTATTATCATTACCATTGGCATTATTACTATTATTGTCATCATCATCATTATCATCATCATCATCATCATCATCATCTACATCATCCCTGTTCGTGTCAAGAGTGTCTACATAGCGCCTACCCTTAGTCAGAGACCAAACTCTAAGAGTTTTAGTCCTTGATCTCGTTCACACAACAGCATGCCTACCTGAGTAGAGCCAACCGAAAAGCTGCCTGCTGGCTCTACATTCCGTGTTCCCCGTGTCCGTCAGACGTTGATCAGTTTCTCAGTTTTTTTTCCTTCCTTCCTTCCTTCCTTCCATGTTCTTCGCCCCGGATGCATGATATGTGTATACGTGTCAGTCATTTCAATGACCAAACTGGTCTTCACTTCCGAAACCTGCAGGTGATGTGATTTTACGTGTCCGCTAGATGTTACTCACGCGTTCACAAATTAAACTTCAGTTTATAATCTAATTCGAAGGAGTTTTGAGGAAAAGGAGTCAGAACCATTATTAACTTAGAGCGGAATACCGAAACATTCTGGCGGAGTTTCGAACCTGCAACCCCCAGATCACCAGGGTCACGAATAGGGCGCTCGGCCAGCAGAGCCATTCCGGTTTAGTAGAATTCGTAACCGAACAGTTCATGGATGAACTGTATGATCAAGATTTGCACGAAAAATCTATCAGGTTTGTCCCTATGCCCCCTTAGTTCTTTCCACCAAGCTTTATCAAAATCGATTCAGCGGATATTGCGTAGATTTGCAAACAGTCCGACACATCGAACGATGCGTTCAAAAACTTAATCTCCTTAATGGAGGTAAAAAAAACTCTTTCGTTGTCTGTTCTTGAGAGAAATGAAGACACATGACTCCCATTAAAACTGAGATCGACGGTAATTCGCTAAGCTGCGTTAACACAGTTCTCTATTCTTTTAATTTTTTATGTGGTCAGTTTTAACCACTGTAATTCTCTCTCTCTCTCTCTCTCTCTCTCTCTCTCTCTCTCTCCTCTCTCTCTCTCTCTCTCTCTCTCTCTCTCTCTCTCTCTCACACACACACACACACACACACACACACACAGACACACAGACACACACACAAGCACTCACGCACAAACGGATGCACGCACGCACGCACGCACGCGCACACACACACACGCACACGCATGCACGCATGCACGCACGAGAGAGAGAGAGAGAGAGAGAGAGAGAGAGAGAGAGAGAGAGAGAGAGAGAGAGAGATCATTTTAAGCTATTAAAAATATTAAAAAATAAGCGAAGTTCTGACGTCTCTTCCAGAATCCATGATGTGCATAGGGATGTGTCTATAAAACGGGAGGAGACATGGCTCCACCAAGTAGTCTCCCTTAGATTCAGCGTTTGAATTTGACAGGTCATCACAGCGTGCGTCTTGAATTAAAATGAGAACAAAGTGGATTCTTAACAAAGCAGCTTCAAAGAAACAGAAGAAAATAAAGCAAAACAAACTGAAATAAAACATATGATGTAATGTAAAGCATACGAAATCAGATTATAGGAAATTAAAGAAAAAAGAAATGAAAACAGATAATCACATGCAATACACGTGTTCTTGTGAAGAAAATTGTTTTTTATAGCTCATGGTGGAATGTGACGCAGGTTATGGAATATATTGTTGACTCTTACGAGGTTAAAGCTATGATTTGTTAAGACCGTGGAATCAATATGTAATCTGTCAACACGATTAACATTGTAATGATGTATATCAAAATACACAATCGCTGCTGGCAATATTCATTCTAAATAAAATATATGTCACTTCGAAAGTACGAGCACACATACGAAGCAAAATATTCAGTATTTTATTGTTGAATTCCTCCTGCCATGTGTGTGGCTTCTTTTCACAGACATGAACCAGCCGTGTTTTGCAATGCAGTTATAATCCTGGTCAGAAAGCTTTAGGAATTATAGGACAGGTCTGTGCGTGTGCCTGCGCAGCATGACTATCAGGAGAGAGAGAGAGAGAGAGAGAGAGAGAGAGAGAGAGAGAGAGTTCTTCTTCATGTCTCTGTGTCGTTTTGTTCACAGACTGACTGTCACGAGTTCTTGTTAACGTCTCAGTGTGTGTCATTCATTCTCTGTGTGGAGCACAACTGTGGGAAATACGTGTCATTGCATCTGTCTGTCTATCCCTCTCTTCCACATGTACATACTGATTACACATACAATGATAATAATGGTACAGACAATGCAAGCTAAGTAACTCAGTTCTGACCCATCAACTATGTCGTAGTCATGAAACCCTCTTCGTAAAGTCTCTCATCTTAGTCATTGATTCATTTACTCACCATCTTTAAATCGTGTTCAGTGTGCTCTCCAAACCTAGCTGATGTGATGTAACGTATACGGACCTGTCCACACGCAGTGACGCGTTTATGATACTGAAATTGAAAACATTGTCAACATTTCGTAATTCATGGTGGAAATGTGAAGCAGATTACGGATTATATTATTGACTCTCACGGGGTTAACTTTATAAAGCGTGTGTGTGTGTGTGTGTGTGTGTGTGTGTGTGTGTGTGCACGTTCTCCCATACACCAGCCGTCGCCAACCTGCACACAAAGATTCAAAGATTTTAATCCTGTGACCCCTTTTGGGGCATGGAGGACTTGAAACAAATCAAACAAATAGAAATGAAACAAAATAAACATCCAAATTTTCCCTATAATTAACTCACTGAATGTAATATTACACAACTTTACTAAGTTTCAAAAACTTCGCTAAGTTTAGCAACATTTCTTACCACCACAAAGCAAACGACAATAGTTAAATACGGAATTTGTACATGTAAATTTTCTAGTATAAACTTATTTATAATGTCGTTATATTTGTTACATTTCATTAAAAAAAAAAAGTAAAATTCATCACCAAGGCCATTCTGGTCATAGTCCCGACAGAATCGTTCATCTTGAGATATTCCAAATCGTCTGCCAATTTTTATCATGAGTTTATGATTGCCACAGCGAAACCGAATCAGTGGGTATATATAATATCAGGTAACATTTTAATATATTTTCACGGCGAAACTCTGTTTCAAAATTTCTGTAAAATAAACACAAATTACTAGATTCTAAAGCATCATTCCATGCACGTATGTAAATGTCTTCTAATGAATTACGAACCTTTCTACAGAGACTGTGAACAGACGAAAACGTTTGTGTCTCCCACACACAGTCGAATCCTGTTTCTATTAGGACATCCTGTATACACATCAAACCACCAACATGTAAAACCCTGATTTCTGTATAAACCATATGATACTTGATACAATCTAGATGAATATTTGTTTGTTTGTCGAGAAAGTAAGGATGACCAGAATTTTATTATTCGCGCATGTACTTGAACTAGAGAGAGAGAGAGAGAGAGAGAGGAAGAGAGAGAGAGAGAGAGAGAGAGAGAGAGAGAGAGATATGGGCGGAGAGAATGGAGGCGGGTGATGTGTGCGTGTGTGTACTCCTAATTTCTTGATTGAATAATTTAGCTGAGTGGTAATGTTGTTCATTCTCTCTCTCTCTCTCTCTCTCTCTCTCTCTCTCTCTCTCTCTCTCTCTCTCCTCTCTCTCTCTCTCTCTCTCTCTCTCTCTCTCTCCTCCTTCAATTCTGTCCTGTTCTGAATGATGTTCTACCTTTCTGCATTTTTCAGAGCGCTCATAGACCGCCCCCCCCCCCCCCCCCCCACGCATGCACCTACTCTACTCAGGAGGCTGAGCACATACATCTCCATTATCATTATCAACACTATTCTTCTTCTCTTTTTGATAAGATCCATTCGAAAGATGCATATCATCATGAACCATTTTGTCATTGCCAAATCCCTAGCCCCGCCTTTACGCCCCCTTCCTGCCCTCAGCTCACTTTTATCGTTAGCGGTGGAATTATGTAGATAATGAAAGCGGTGGTTGGATGTGGGGGTGGTGGGTGGGGGGGGGGATAACCGGACTCATAGGCGACATGAAATCATCGCTTCAGATCCATAAAATCAGTTTTATATCGACCATCCAATTTCCAAAACAAAAAGCAGCGCAACAGATTTTAGATCGATGATTTGATGGACGGAATGAGCCAACGAGTACAACGTTCTCACACGTTGCTCATTGCACTTTAATGTTTCAAGAAGAAGAAGAAGAAGAAGAAGAAGAAGAAGAAGAAGAAGAAGAAGAAGCAGAGAGAAGAAAAAAGAAGAAGAAGAAGAAGAAGAAGAAGAGGTGGGGTGAAATGGAAGGGGGAGGGGTAGGCAAAGGGAGCAAGGGAGTAAATGTTCTGAGGGAGGGAGGAGGGGGGGGGAAATCAGCTCTTTGACGATCGTAACATCGTGCGTGTGTGCGTGCGTGCATGTGCACGTGCGTGCATGCGTGCATATGTGCGTGCTTGTGTGTGTGTGTGTGTGTGTGTGTGTGTGTGTGTGTGTGTGTGTGTGTGTGTGTGTGTGTGTGTGTGTGTGTGTGTGTGTGTGTGTGTGTGTGTGTGTGTGTGTGTTCGCATGTCTGCGTTACACCATGTCATCTTAGTAAGCAGACCTTTATCTTTCCCTCGACTACTTCCCTCTCCCCTGCCCCCCCACCCCCCTCCCACCCCCCACCTCTATTCCTGGCTTCGGAGCAACATTCTGCACTAACCACGTTCAACCCCGTGTGGCATGTAGCCTACTCATCTCTGCGGGAAGCTGAGAAAGGCATATTTTTCCAGCTAGCTTTCCCCTACTTTGCCTTTCCATATTTTAAGAAGAAGACTATCAAGGAGTTAATGAAGGGTGTTGCCTGCTGATGTTCTCTTTGAAACAGTGTAGGGTCCAAATGTGTACATTTATCGGAACGTCGACATTCAGACACAGATAGCACACTGCACACAGTATACAGTCATAGATGGTGCTAACGAGTGGAAGCGCCGCAATGACTGCACATGTTTTGCTCACCCAAGAGATGTTGATACATGTATACATCAGTGTGCAAACCAGCACCAACTGCAACTAGATCATGTTGAATGGTCACTCCTTTCGTCCCAACACTCTGTGATCAAACTCCAGAAACGTTGACGACATTGTTGAAATCGAGCTCCATCGCTTAGTTTTACTCTCTCTC
>CM031595.1:61238071-61240571 GCA_018398815.1 Conus ventricosus | reverse complement strand
TGGTGTACTAGTATTAATAAAGAAATGCTTAGAACGGTTTGTGAAAAAAATAGATATTGTGTGGAAAATACTGTCGTTCTAAAAGTTGATAAAACTGTTTTCAGCTTAGAAAAAGATGTTGTCCTTGTGTCAACTTATGTAGTACCAGAAGGGGGGCCATTGTACGAACGAACAGATTTGAAAGATGGCATTTTAATGTTGGAAGAAAGTTTATTGGGACATATGCAGGATGAAGATGCATACATGTTAGTGTGGGGAGACTTAAATGCACGGACAGGCTGTGAGCAATCGGATGTGGAAGAAATGGGTTGTGTTTCTGAATTCGGTCATGACAGCAACGAAGCTGAGGTAAACTTGCGTCGTTCTAAGGATACTACTATAAATAATTTCGGGAAATCCCTGTTGGATCTTTGTTGTTTATTTGATCTTATGATTTTGAATGGTTTTTGTGAAAGTGACTCTGAAGGAGATTTTACTTTTGTGTCACCACAAGGATGCAGTGTAATTGATTATTTTCTTGTTTCAGATTGTTTGTTAAACAAATGCAATATGTGTGTCGGTGACAAGTTATTCTCCTGACATTTGCCAATAGAATTGAAATGGAAAAACGCTTTGGGCAAAAAGGAATGTATTTCATCTCAGAAAGGTGAAGAACGGATAGTATGGTCCGACGAGTACGTGGAATGTTATAAAAATGAACTTAACAGTTATCCTTTCAAAGATGGTTTACAAAATGCTGTTGACTTGTTACCTACTGACATTAATGCTTGTGTTGATACTTTTTCACGTGCGTTACGTGGAGCCGCTGAGTGCATGGTTCGAACAGTTGGAAAGAGAAGGAAAGAATGCAATGAATGGTTTGATGATGAGTGTGAAAAAAAGAAAAGAGTAGTTAAAGGTCTTTTAAAAAGTTTTCAAAGATGTAAAAGTGATGAAAATATAAAACATTACGGGGAAAGGTAAGTAAACGAAAGAAGGGAATATGGGCACTTGAAAAGAAAAAAGAAACATGAATTTGAAGAATCAAAATTGCAAATGCTGAAAAATGCAATTAAAGATTCAAGTTTATGTTGGACAATAATTAGATCAGTTAATAGAAAGTCTTTTGTTTATAATGATATAAGTTCGCAACAATGGTATGATCACTTTTCTGCAGTCTTTGGGGCTATAGACGACAGAAGCGATGATAATGTTATAGTGATTGAGGATGCTGGAGATTTTGAAGAACCTTTGTTTAATGATCGGATAAGCAAAAAAGAGGTAACTGACAGTATAAAAAGATTAAAATCAGGAAAAAGTGCAGGCCCAGATATGATTTTAGGTGAAATGCTGAAACATGCCAATCCAAAGATAATTGATTTCCTTGTCATGTTATTTAACAGACTGTTTAACGATGGAAACTTCCCTGCATTTTGGGCCAAGTCTATACTTATTCCTATTCATAAAAAGGGAGATCCTAACAACCCAGACAATTACCGTGGTGTTGCGCTTACAAGTGTCGTTAGCAAAATCTATACTCATATTTTAAATAAAAGACTGACAACATGGGCAGAACGTGAGGAAAAAATCATTGAAGAACAGGCTGGGTTTCGATCAGGTTACAGCACTACTGACCATATATTTACCCTTTTCGCACTAATTCAAACGCATTTATTGAAAAACAAAAAATTGTATGTCGCCTTTGTAGACTTTAGAAAGACTTTCGACTCCGTGAATCGAAATATGCTGTGGATTAATTTACGTAAAAGTGGAGTGGATGGCAAGCTATATATGGCTCTTCGTGGTGTATATGATTCTGTGTTAGCATGCGTGCGGGATAGGTGTGTTTATTCAGATGTCTTTAACTGTCCACAAGGAGTGAAGCAGGGTTGTTTATTAAGCCCACTTTTGTTTTCATTTTTTATTAATGAATTGGCAGTGGAGATAAGTAAAAATGGAAAACATGGTATTGAAATGATCCCAGGAGCGGCTGAATTTTTTCTTATGCTACTTGCAGATGATGTAATAATGTTGTCCAGCACTACTGTAGGTCTTCAGAATCAGTTAAATAGGTTAAAGCAAGAGGCAGATCGTCTATTTTTAAAGGTTAACCTTGACTAAAACTAACATAATGGGATTTAGAAAGGGTGGTCATCTCTCCCGTCATGAAAAATGGTTTTTACGGCACTAGTGAGGTTAAAGTAACTCATTCCTACAAGTATTTAGGCATGATTTTTACAACAAAGTTGAGTTTACAAAACGCAGTAACAGAGACTTGTAGAAAAGGAAAAAAAGGTGTCACAGAGATTTTAAGAGCTTTGCACAAACTTAACTCACTTGATTGAAGAATATTCTGGAAAACTCTTTGATGCCAAAATTGAGCCAGTTCTTACATATGGTGCTGAAATATGGGGACTTCATAACAACAAACATTTAGAAAAAGTTCATACGTTTGCAATTAAGCGCTTTTTAAATGTTCCCCTACATTCTTCGAATACTGTAATCTATGGAGAAACCGCCA
>CM031595.1:61213071-61230571 GCA_018398815.1 Conus ventricosus | reverse complement strand
CGCACGCACGCACGCACGCACGCACGCACACACACACACACACACACACACACACACACACATGCTGCAGTTATTTGTTGATATGGTACGCTGTGCTCTAGACGTTGACCAGTCACTACCTCTCTTATTTTAAGCCAGCTTGTAGTTTGTAAAAAGGTCAACAATAGGATTCCAAAGGAATATCAGGGGGGGGGGGGGCATGCTAACAGTCTCAATGTTTCTCCAGAAGGAAGAACTGATGAGTTGTTTACACTATCAAGGTATGGTTGGTGGATAATTCGCAGTCAACTGTTATTCACAAAACGTGGTGCAATTTTTTCTTTAAATATGATTCATGGGAGGTGTATTTTCTTTTCAAGACACTATGTTTGGCACTGTTTGATTTTGAAGCGGCTTGCTGAGTTGACAGAGGACAGAGGATATAAAGATCTCTACAGGGCTTGCTGAGTTGACAGAGGACAGAGGATATAAAGATCTCTACAGGGCTTGCTGAGTTGACAGAGGACAGAGGATATAAAGATCTCTACAGGGCTTGCTGAGTTGACAGAGGACAGAGGATATAAAGATCTCTACAGGGCTTGCTGAGTTGACAGAGGACAGAGGATATAAAGATCTCTACAGGGCTTGCTGAGTTGACAGAGGACAGAGGATATAAAGATCTCTACAGGGCTTGCTGAGTTGACAGAGGACAGAGGATATAAAGATCTCTACAGGGCTTGCTGAGTTGACAGAGGACAGAGGATATAAAGATCTCTACAGGGCTTGCTGAGTTGACAGAGGACAGAGGATATAAAGATCTCTACAGGGCAGCGAAGAAAAGCTTGACATCTATTAATGATGATCAGGGCTAAGTGAAACATCACGCCAAAGATCCTTTGAAACCGATACATGCAGTTCTGCTCTGAAACAGAATGACCACTGAACAAAGTGACCTGTCCAAAGGCGGGCGACTAAATGTCTTCCTCCCGTCTTCTTCATCAGACCTCTGCTGCTCCCTTCTTCTTCCCACCCTCACTTTTTATCCCCCCCTCCGCTCTTTCCTCCCCCCCACTCCACCTCCCTCATATCGTCGACTGAGTACTACCCTTCCGTTCACAAGAAGTCTCTTCATCTGACCGCCTGCTGTCTGTGATCCGGGGAGTCAGAGAGCCATCTACACAGGGAACTAATGAAACAGACAGACATCATTTCACGCTGGGTGGATTAATTATCAACAGTGTCTGCCTGGAGAGGATCTCTGACAAAAGAGCTTCATTCAGACTGTGTGGAGAACTGTGTCCATACGATTTGACAATGAACTGACCTACAGTGTGTGACCATACAAGTTTGGCCATAAATTGTTACCATACCCTGTGACCATACATAATGATCAGAACATGTGACCGTACCAAATTGTCGTTACATGGAAAGATACACTGAGTCCAGATAATGCGACGATTCAATTCAAGTGTAGAACGTGTCACTACAACTTGTCAATACAGTGTGGCTATACAATGTACCCATAATAATGAGGCTTGGTGCGAAGCCATACAACGTGATTGTACCAAGTAATCATACATAATGACCATAAACTGTGACCACATAAAATAACCATATAGTTTGGTACAACATCAATAAGTAGTCTGACCATGATATGCAACTGTATGATATGACCATACACTGTAAGCAATGCAACCATAAATTGTGACAGAGAAAGAATGTTATTATTAAACATGAGTATACACCTCTATCAGACGATGTGATCATACAACAAGCAGTTGACTATGGTAATGCTTTCTGAAAACCAAAAACAGTAAAACTGTACAATGTGCCATAACAGTAACCTACAAAGCGACTGCACAATGTGACAACACATTATGGCCTTATGTGATCACGGAACGTATCTGTACAATGTGACCATACGATGACTATGAACTCTCAGCATAAAAACGGCCTTACAATGGAGCCATGTAAAGTGACCATACAGTAACAACATAAGTCGTCGTCATACGATACAAGCATATAAACTCACCATGAAGTGCTGTATGACTTTAAGCAATACCGTGCAACTGTACAGAGTGACCGTAAGAAGACCATGCGACGCGTAACACAACATGACCATATAATGTAACTAAACAAGACAAAGTGACCATAAAGTGTATCCTCAGAGTTTGACAACATACTTTTACAGTAACATATGAACCTAACTTGTAATTAAAAAAAAATGTAGCAGTACAATTTGACGTACAACAGAACAGTAGTATATCATCATACAATGGTGACCATGCGACTTGAACAATCTTTTTAACCAAGGAGCATAAGCATACACTTCAACCATACAACGTGGCCACACAAAGTGACTATGCAATGCACTGTACTTTTAGCAATATAAGAATGGATTGCAGTGATCGTACGGGAAAAAAGTTATTTGAAGAATGTGGCTTTTTGTTGTTGTTTTTTTTTTCTGCTTTCTTGTTTTCTGTTTTCTTTTCTTTTCATCTTTGTTTTTAATTTATAAAATGATAAATAAATGATCGTTGACAACTGACGCTTTTTTGTGTCTGAGGACTGTATGCATTCAATGTATAATCCCAGGTAAGCCTTTGGATTGAACAGGTTTCTGGTGAGAAGGAGAGAGAGAGAGAGAGAGAGAGAGAGGAGGAGAGAGGATGGAAAGAGAGAAGAGAAAGAGACCATCCAAACCAGACAGAACCCAGAACCAGACAGACAGGCAGGCAGGCAGCCCAGCCAGAACAGACAGGACCAGTTTATGTTTGCCTTGAGCTCAAATAATGTTTCTTTAAAGCAACAAAATGTAAACGGAACCAATATAAACAAATAAATTAAGATGATATCCCCGCCCGCCCCGTTTGGGTGTGAAAGTAGTTTGGTTGGCCCATCTTAACGTGGCAGTTTGGGCCGGGGAAGTCCACGTTAGGAAGAGAAAGCTTGCAAGTTTTAACAATCCAGTATATGGATAGAATGAATTAATCGATCAACAAGTATCAAAGTAAATTGTGTCCTCCCCCCCCTACGACCCTAAAATACTTTCCGTGTTTGTAAATAATTCCATTTGTCTTTCCCCCTCTTCTTCGTCCAAGCCCCTGAAAAAAAGTGGGAGTGTTTGCCCCAGGGGACAGCGTCACTACATTGGGCCGGGAGACCGGGGGGTTTGTTTTTATGTGTGGTCACCCGTCACTACGGGTGCCCCCCGTGGCATTTGCTTCCCCCATCCCTCCAAGATTTCCTAACTTCGATTTAATTTTTTTGTCTTTAAAAGCCTGTTCCTTTTTTTCCTGTTCTTTATCGTTTTCCACGTGGGTTTTCACAGCTTGTGTCCAGTGACACCAGGGTGTCGTATTTTGTTTACTGGTTTGCCATCCCCTTGGTTAGGACGATGGTGGTGGCCCAACACCGCCTTATATAAACGAAAGAACCTTGGAGCCCGAAATTCTCCTAAAACCTCTGCCCCCAGCTGGAGGCCTTCCCGCCATGAAAATCCACCGTCGGGACTGGGTTTTCGGTGGAACTGTCCCTTTTTCCCATCACCCCTTCGTGGAAGGAAAAATTCCCCAACCTTGCCCAACCTCTTGATCCCTATCCCCCGCCCCCCCAGCTGGAGAAAGCACACTTTTCAGGTCATCCCTAACCCTGGAGTCCACCCCCCCCCCACTGCATTTGGGGACCGGTCACGTTTTTGGCTGCCCCATCCTTCATTGGACTGAGCGAACCGTTATTTCCTTTAACCTCCCCCCATCCCCGCCCCATGTGGAACCGGAAAATAGTGCCCCGGTTCTAGACCAGTGTCTTGTTTATTTTTTGGGTTTCCTTTCTAACCCGTCAGTGATTGCGGTTTTTCTTCTGCCTTAATAAAGCCTGTTGCATGGACATCACCGTTTTTTTTTTGTGTGTAACTGCTCCAAGAGGCGTGCCCTGTTTTTGGAAAGGGGTATGACGTGAAATATGCAATTATTTATTGGTTGGATTTGTAGAAACGCATTATCTTTAATGTGGTGGTCGTCCCTTAGGCGACTAGTATTCTGTTTTCTTTTTGGAACTGAGTTTTAAATTGCTTACTAATAATATGTCCCTTTAAAGTATTTTTCCGGTCCCATGGAAGCCTGGTGGTTTGTTTGTTCCCGATTACACCGGTTGAGTGCCATGCGTTTTTCTTGCTTTAAATAATGTGATTTGGACCCGGAAGGTAAAATCGAAAATTTTAGTAATTCATTTTTCTTGTTTCGTAGACACGAACGATCGTGAAATGGCCATAGCGTTACACGAACCGGCCTTTTAATCACCTTTAGAACCCCCGGAGGTGTGGAATTCCCGGCCGTATCCCCGCCCCCATGTGGTTCCCCTTTTTCTCGTTGTTCCCCCCCTTGGTCCCTAATGTTTTTGGAGTGACAGACGGTAATGGGATGGAATTTAGTTGGTTGTTTTTTTTTGGAGATTTGACTAAGGAAGTGATACTTAGTACGGGGCCGCATTCAAGGTACAGGATGCAAGGTATTGCCCCATGGTACAGGATGCAGGTATGCCTATGGTACAGGATGCAAGGTAAGACCAGGTCAGGGTATGCCATGGGTACAGGATGCAGGGTTATTGCCCCCCCCCCCATCATGGGTACTGATGCAAGGAATGCCATGATAAACAAGTGGTTAAAAGCTAAAGGAAAAAGTGAAAGAGTTGTAATTAGAGGGTATTTGTACCCCCTTTTCAAGTGACAGCAAGACAATTTGGTTAGGACCCTTTTTTTTACGCACGTGGATCCCCTTCACACTGACACAACTGCCGACCCCACGGGGGGGGCCACCACCACTGACCTAAGACCGGATAAAATAAGATGACTTCTCATCTGAGACCTCCCCTTGAATCTCCCCGCTGTAGGAGCGGGAAAAATTTGCCCATTTTTTTCCGGCAGGACTTCACCCCCGGACTTGGACGCCGTATCCACAATCCCGGAAATCCTGCAGTATACCGAACAAATCCGTGTATCCCCTGGCAAACCAGTACGCTGCAACTGAGACTGTTGAAGGTTCTTTTCAACACCACCCTCACCGGGACCACAACCCCTTCACCTTCGGACTGGAATGAACCCTCCCCACCTGCTGCACTGAGACTGTGTTTTTTGAAAGCGGTTGTGCCCCCTCACCCCTTCAACTGAGGACATCTTCGCCCTCGACTGGAAAGACCCAACCCCACTCGGGCCTTCGTCGCCTTTCTTTAGGAATCCCCACCTCCACCGAGTGAAGTCCCCCCTTCGGCACCTGACCCCCCGAAGAATGTCCCCTTGCATTCCCCCCCCCGTGGTGGTGGGGTGTGGTGGTGTGGGGTTTTTTGGCCCGTGCGGGTTGGTGGGCCCTGACGCCTGGTTCACCCCCCACTGACCGTTTTTTTTTTCTTCTGTGTTTTTGTTTATTACCCCCTGACCCCTAGGTCCCCAGTTTTGATGTATTATTGTTTTCTAAGTACTGTCCCCTTTCTTCTCGTTACGTTATAATGTCTTTGTAGCCGGGTTTAGTGGGTTTTAGGTTGGGACGTAAGCCCGGATACCCAAAGAGAGGGGCGGTTTGTTTTGGTCTTATTTTAAATTTTACTTTGTCCCCTAGGTCAGTTTAGTTTTTTTCTGAAGAGTGGGCTTTTTTTTCTCCTTCTAGTGCCCCATTAGTTTTTATTTTCTTTCTTTCCCTTCTTTCCCTCTCTCTTCCTTCGGGCAGTGTTTTTCCCTCCTTGCACTTTGTTTAGGACCCCATACCCCATCTGTATGCTAGTTGTGAGTGATTGGTTGTAAATGGTGAAGTAAAAATTAATGTTAAAACCCTCTTCCCCCCCCATGTATGGGTCCTTTGGTGTGTGAAGGGATGGATGATCGCTTCGATTCCCTTCCGGTTTGTTGCCACTGGCTACACCGTTACCCGTTTTTAAGAACCCCCCCCCCTGTCCCCAGGTGGAAATCACCCGTGTGGACCCAAAGTTATGGGAGGAAGAATGGGCCGGGGTTTACAGCAATGTTAATGTGTAGTAATAAAAAGCGACAACTCCCCTGAACTCCGACTACCGCCGACCCTGAAAGATCTGGTCCGATCTCTTTTAACGTTGGTAAATTTACCGGGGGTGTGGTTTGGGGTGGTTTTTTCCTTTTAGAGTTAGTAGGAACCCCCATTGAGCGGAGAGACCGTTTTTTTGGGGTGGGCGTCCGTCAGTGAGTTCCCGGCTTAACCGTGGTCGGACTCTATCCGGCCCGCCTTTCCGTTTTTCCGACACCCGCGTTCGTCCCTTTCCCGTTTTGTTGTTTATTGTTTTGGTGGTAAAAGTACCGCCCGGCTTATTTGGGTTTGTCTTGAATTTATCCCCCCGTTAATCCTTTTTCCTCATTTACCCTAGTGTAGAATAGTTACTTTTGGTGGAGAAAGAAGGGGTTTATTGAACTCTAGAATTAATAGGGCTTGGCTTGTGGCCAGAGTCCCGTCATGTCCAGTGCCCCTTGTAAACTGATTTTTTTTTTAAGATTTTTTGTCCTGGCAGTTTGCCCTGTACCCAAAGACGCCGGACCTTTGTTTAGTAAGGTTAAGTGAAGGCAGCGTTGCAAAGGCCATTTTGTGCTTTGTTTTAAAGGCAAACCTTTGACACCTTATCCGATACCGAGTTTGCCGTGCGCGGAAAACTCGTCTTACCGTAGAGTTTGTCCTATCTCCAGTTTTTACCAAAAACCAAGAAAGACTAATTCCGCTGGGTTGGTGTCCCCATTTTTTGGTATTACACCCCTAGGTTGAAGGATCTGTGTTTTGTTGTAGTCTAAGGGATTAGCCCGAAGTTGAATAGGCTTTCCCTCGTTCTGTCCTAGACGCTACATCAAGCAGTTGTAATTTGCCCATTTTTCCTATCCTACGCTGATATTAGGGCTTTTTCCCTTAATTGTTCAACACCACTAATTTTGTGGATGAGTTTTGTGATTGAATAATAAATTTGTAGTCCCGGTGTAGGTTGATTAATAGGGGTACCGTTTTGTCGGGATTTCACATGTCCCCCTTTATCCCAATGAGCCACTTGGCCTTTTTTTTTCTGGTGCCCCCCCCCCCCCCTCCCTCCTCCTTTTTTCCATATCCGTCCCCTACCCCGCGCATCAGGTGACCAGAGCAGTGGGGTTTAGCAAACGTTTTCCCCCGTGGCTATGGACTAGATCGTGTTGCACGGGAATTTTGCGCCGTTGTTCATCCGGGCCACCTGTTTTTGATCGAGTCCAGGTGTTGTTTTCGCTGTCCCGGGTGCCCCCCCAAGTTACCCCGGTGTTGGGGCAACGTGTGGGCGTACCTCACCCGGTTTTTACCGGTCGGGTCGCCGAAAATTAGGGTAGCTGTTTTGGCCCTTGCCCGACGGGGTCCCCGTGTCTAAAGTCCTCTATGTTCCGTCCCCCGCCACCCTTATGACCGAGGTTGGTGGGGAATGTCTTTTTGTTCCCGGTTGTCCGCTTTGGGAGGAGTTTGGGGGTTTTGCTGTTTGGAGGTCAAACGCGTGAGTTATAAAGTTCCCAGTTTGTATAAAGGCTTGTGATTTTTCTTTGGCCCCTCTTTGCGCTGGGTTAAAAACATCTTTGAACTTATTTTGAGAAATCCAACCCATTTGATCCGATATTGGTTTGTTACCCGAGATGTAACTTTGTGTTGTGGGTTTTTCTTGGCACCGCGTCCGGTGCACAGCAGTTTTTTTTTTGTTAACACTATTGATGAGGTTTGTGCCCCTTTTTGTGATTTTTGATTTGAGTGATAAATTTCCACATAGGTTGGAATTGATTCATGTTTTTTGGATAATTGTTTTTTATTTTTCCAAATAACAAGAAAAACTTGAGTTTGGACCAACGTTTTTGTCGTGTTTTGGGGGTACCCACGGATTGTGTTTCTGTTGAAAGATTGTTATGTTTCTCACAACGCCTTTTGAAGTGTTAAAAAACATAACTGGGTTATCTCCTCCGTTTGGAATTCCAGTAAATAAAAACTCCAGCTTCCCTTTATGCTAGTTATTGAGTTGGATACTCGTGTTTTCATTTTGATGAGAAGCGTTTAAGTATTTTTTGCTTTTACTTATAGACCTTAGCCAGGGTTAATCGATTCCAGTAGTCCGTAGTGGCCTATAGCCTGTAGTTGGCCGCCATGGCCTGCTTTGACTGTAATTTGGTTTCGGGAAGCATTCTTTTCCTCTCGGTTTGAACCGGTTTTTGGTGTGGATTGACCTAACACTTTATTCCCCATAAAGTCCATACATTTTGTTGTGACCTTTGTTTTGTTCATAAACCCGACTGCGGTGCCTCCCTTTGGGACAACCATACCCTTTTAGACCTTGGTTAACTTACGGTTTGAGAATTTAAATTGGTTATTGGACCCCCTACACACTATATCCCACAAAAGGTCGTGACGTAGGAAAACTTGTCCCACCCCCTTATCTCCCTTCCCAGTTTTTTTTGAGTATTGTACAGTAATTGAACCCTACCCTTGGTCCCATAGTTACATTTTTGTGGAAACTTACCTACCTCTTCCTAACTACTACACCCGTAATTTTTCCTTCCTTCGTGGGAAGACAGCAGCAATTTTTTTATAGCGGGATGGGAGTTTTTTTGCTGGATACGTTTTGGTGAGCTACCTCAGTTTTTCCGGTTTTCCAGTCTGGAGTCATTTGAAATTTTTGGTTCCTATCTATGTTAGGTACCTTGACCCTTTGGAAAGGAGATAATTGGTTGTTGAACCAAACCTCCTTGGTTCGTTTGGATGAAAAGCACCTTCCACGTGGTGGGTTTTTGTTTAGGGTTGTCCCATGCGTTTGGTTAGTTGACGGGAACATCAAACCCGTTAAACGGTCATTTGTCATTCAGGGTCTTTCCAGTGAGTGGTTTTTTTTGTCCATCCTCGGTGAGGTGGGTTTAACCATCGTGGGCTGGGTGGGTGTACCCTACATTGAAAACTCACTGGGTTTTAGGATAGTGTCATTTTTTCCTTTTGGAAATCTGGGGAGAGTTTCTCTTCCGAACCTAGGACCCCCCCTACTTACAGAATCCTTTTTGAATTTATAAGTCCATTTAGTATCGGTACCCCTGTAACTATAATGCCCTTTTTGTGTGATTTCAAATACGTTTTGACCCTCGAAAGTAGTCCGGATTGTGGATGAAACGAACCTGGCAATTGACAACACGCAACGTTGAAAACCTTCCCGGTGGAATTTTTGTTTTTTCGGCAGAGGTTCTTGCGTGTTGGGGTGCAAAAATTTCCCTGTTATCAACCTTAGGTGGGGTTCGGTGACTGCCCCCGTGTCTTGTGAGGTGTACTGTAAAAGTTTTAAAATGGAACACGTAGACGCGACGACCGGCCGGCCCGGATTTCAACCTCGCTCTCTCTCAGGAACCCTTCGCCGGTGCAGGAATTCCTCCCAGGGATTGGGGAGATCCCCCCATACCTCCAAGTGCGACGACCTGGCCCTTACTTCTACCCAGTCCGTGTATTCTTCTCCTGGTGGGATCCGTCCCCCTCCAGTCCACACCGCCATTGGGGTCCCCACAATTACAAGGGCATTGACCCCTCCTGGGTCCCCATCTCCTCCGTTCCGAGACGACCTCTGCCCACCTCTTCCGGAGTCCCCCCCCTTTCGGGACGTCGTGCCCGCACCCGTCCCGTATCTATCTTTCGATATGACACTTTCCCACGCTTTTTCGGGGCCTTTCGCCCTATGCCCTCAATCCTCCCACCAGACCAGCGCCCATGATCCCTCCTTATGTTGATGAGGATTGAGAGGAAGACAAGAGCAAGAGAGAGAAACCATAAGCGTGAGTAAGGAAGATCTGGAAGGGGAATGGATGAGAGAGGCCCCAAAGAAAAGAGAACGAATGAAAAATGCAGTGGAAGGAAAGAAAGATGGAAAAAGGAAGAGAGAGACGAAAGAGAAGAGGAAAGGAAGAGAGAGGCGAATAGGAGAAGAGGAGAAGGAAGTCGCGAGAGGCGAAGAGAAGAATGGAAATGGAGGGAAGGAGGGTTGTGGAAAAAAGAATATGTATTTGTATATAAACCCGAGGAGAGAGGGAGATGGAGGAAAAGGAGGACTGGAGCGAGAGTCCGAGAAAAAAGAGAATCCCCCAGAAAGGGAGGAGGCCCCCTTCCCAGAAACAGAACAGAGTGTTGGGGACTTGAGGCCCGATTGGTGGAGGAAAAAGAAAAGACACTTCCTCCCCCCTCCCGGACCGACTATGGTTTCCACCAGTTATAGAGACCGGGGTAACAACAGTCCCCTCCTGGTGTTGCTTCCGAAGACAATGGATCTGACCCATCGGGGGGAAAGAGGCCAGATATTCATCAGGGCGTGGTGTTTCTCCGGTGGCTCCCCGTCCCAAGCTACATTATGCCCAGTATTCAGTGGCCTAGCGATAGTATTGATACCTACATCGAGCAACTTTTGGAGCGGTTGCCCGCCGGCGTACCAGCTGAAACGACCGAGTAAAGGCCCCTGTACCTACCTATCAGTAAAGCCCCTGACACGATAAAGGACTAAGAGGGCGTTTTGTTTGTTTCGTCCGATAATTCCCACCCCGGAGCTTCCTATAACCGAGTTGAATTAAAGCGGCCCCTCTTCGCCCGGAGACCCCTGCACCATGACTGCGAGTCCTACAGAAAAAGCCATTATTTCGCACAATGAAGGAAACCCTTTCGGAAGGAAACTTTTTTCACCATTTCGGGACGCCCCCCCCCCCTCCCGGCGTACCCATGGAAATACTGATTGAAAGCCTCCAGAGAAATGGGAATTTGAAAGATTGGTTTTCCTGCTTGGAGCAAGCTCCCATGAGTTCGGTAATCGTCAGGAACCTGCAGTTTCAGTTTGGTGGAGGAGACACCCAAAGGACATTCGCCAGGGGCAAAATCGAGGGTGGCTGAAGGGCCTTTCGCAGATCCGTCGGTCCACTCTATCCCCCCGCAAATGCCTGCCGCCAGGGACCAATTGAAACCCGTCCGATCGGATCCCCCCCAACATACTTCAAAACCGTCGTCCCCCCAAACCCCTCCCAAAAGCCGAGTCACCCCACACCCCCGCACAATTCCAGGAACGTCCCCGGACGTACCCCCTCAAGCTCAGCCTTTGGTTGCTCTTTCCCCTCTGTGGAAAGGGACATTTTTTTTCGTTTCGGAATTTGTCCCAATAATTTCATAAACCCATAAATCCCCACTTCCCTCGCACTTTAGGTTGGCCTAATTTTTTTGGGAGAGAGTTCCCCCCAGGTCCCCCACGCACGACCCCCATTCTTATCCTTACCTTCCCCACATCCCGTTTGTGTTGTGGGCCATAAGAAAGTGAAAGCTTAGGACACAGGGAGCACAGCATCTTCATGAGTGAGCAGTTAGTCCCCCCCTTTGTGATTGCACCTCGGAGAAAGGAATGCCAAGAGTCCCTGGAAAAAGCGAGTCATCCCTTCAGGCAAAGCGATCTAAACAGTAACTGGTTGAAAAGTCCCTCTACGCCAGAATTGGAAAGGAAGGTGTGGCAGTAGCCCCTTCAGCCGACCTGCCCCGGTACTCCCTACCTGATTGGCAATTTCATGTGCTTTTGGGGATGGTCCACCCAAAACCGTCCCCGGAGAGGCTCATGCAGAGTTTGCCCCCCGGCGGAAGTTTTGGTGGCTTGCCACCACCCCGCAATGCCCCCCAAGCCCACGAGAGAGGAAAGAGGCCACCCACTGAAACCCCTCCTGAAAAAGCCCTAATCCCCCAGGACCATTTTCAGTTTACCCAAGGTGGGGCCCGAAAGAACCATCCCAAGGTAATGTCCCCCCCGCCAGCTAACAAATGTATTTGGACCCGCCCAGAACCAACTCTGGGAAGAGCCGGAACACCAGGGATGCCCTGTGGCCGTTGTTTGAATTTCGCACAGGTTTGTTGTTCGGCAATCTTGAGGAGTAACAAAAGCCACTGTTTAAGGAAGCCGCAGACCGGAGCAGACCCCCAAAGGTGAGTCGAACCCCCAATTGCCCCTGAAAATAGAGAAAGACCCGAGTGAGAGGGGAAGTCCCGAACAACCAACCAGGACCGCCCTTTTCAAAAGCCATGGAAGCGTAAAAAAACAAACACCATCCTCTTTGTTGCAAAGGTGACCACGGATTATAAGAAACGGGCAGAGGAAACGCCAAAACCATGTGAAATATATGGAACCCTTCTCCCTAGGCAAAGGCAAGGACCCCCCCTTTTTGCTGCAAAGTCCCTCTTCGGCCCTGTTCAGAACCACCAGGGAGGCTCATGATGAATCGGTTTTTTAGAAAAGAAAAGTTGGTTGTGTAATCCCTCAGTGGGCTAACCGGACTGTTTTTTGTTGCAACAGACCAAGAATGACTGGAAAGGAACCCTTCAATGCCCAAGGTACCCAAGAAGCCGTGCAGAGAAGAGAACCCCTAACTAAGGCAATCCGAAACCGCACACAGAAAACCGACAGCCAAAATTTGTGCAAGGTTGGACTCGGACTTTACAGAGGGCCTTGTGGGAACGCTTTGCAAGTCCCCAGCCCGCCATGGGGGAGCCAAACAGGTCCACAGCTATTTCTTTCCAGGGCCGAGATCACCGACATTAAAAGTGCCCTGACAGAAGTTGGTCCCAAACTGACGGGTGTGTTTGTTTTTCATGTCCAAGGCCGTGGAATCTACGCACTTGCATTTCCCAGAAAACCCTGAAATCCGTACACCATTGACCCCCAGGGCGGTGCCCTGGGGAGGAATTTAGGATAAACCAGATGAAAGCCACAGCCCTAGGCATGTGCGTTCAGGGACAAAACGGTGGCGTATGGCCTGTCCCAGCAGGTCCCCCCCTGAAACAGCAACAGCCGCACTGTCCCCGTCCCCCCCCCCCGCTTGCTCATAACCACCCCCCTTCGTGGCCGCGCACCCACCTTGTTCCCCTACCCACTCTTCCAGTGCCCACCCGATTTAGCAAATGGTGTGCCCCACCAGAGAGGCACCTGGATGATGACACTGATACCTATGTTTGATGAATGAATGAAGGCCTGTTTTACCCATTCAGCCGGATGAGTATCTGATTCAAGGTACCCAGAGGAAAGAAAGGTTTTTTTAACATTTGGGTAAAATAAAGTAAGTGTGTGCCTGAAACATATTGGAGCTGGTGATAGCTTGGGCCTCAATGGCAACCAAGCCCACATTGGGTTTGGAGGAGTAGTCTGTCCACGGACGTAAATACTTTTTTCTCGTTGTAAAATAAGTCATTTCTTTTCCCCAAAGCCCCCTGATATGAAAGAGAGTGGTTGCCAGTTGACATATTTCACTACATTGCCCGGTCTGTTGACCCCATGTTTTATTTTTTGTTTCATTCCCGGTTGCGCCTACGTCCGTGCCATTGTTGCCTCCCATCCTCCCAATATTTCCTCTTCATTATTTTTTCTTAAAGACCCTGTTAGGTTTGATATTTGGTAGTCCTTGTTTTCTGTTCTTTTAGCGTTTTTCATCGAGGTTCATCAGCCTGTTTCACATGACCAACAGGTGGAGTCGGTTTTTGTGACTTGTTGCCAACTTGGTTAGGCGAAAGTGTGTGGCTACTCGCTTACAAACCTTGAGTCGGAGAGACCTCCTATCTACTTGCCGCTGGACCCTTCCGCTTTGAATCCACTTCGGGGACGTGGGGGTCTGGGGAACTGTCCCCCCCTGTGTCACCCGCCGTGGGAAGGAAAAGGACATTCCACTTGGCCCACCCATCCTGGATCCCTATCCGCCAGCCTGGTGGAAAGCAACCTTAAGGTCCCCCCATACCCTGGACCCTGGAAGTCGCCCCCACCCTTCAAGTATTGGGACCCGTCACCCCCAACGGTTTTTTTTTTTTGGCGCTTGCCCATCCTTCCCATTGGACCCCTGAGGGAGCCCGGACCGATTTTTCCCCCCTTACTCGCCCCCCACCCTCCATTTGTTGCGTAACTATAATTGGCTGTTACCTTTGGACAGTGGTCCACCCTTGTTATTTGGTTTTTCTAAACCTCCCGCAGGGGGAGGGCCGGTTTTTCCCTTCTGCCTTTTAATATGCCTTGGTTGGCCCCTGGACCCCACTCAACACTTTTTTGTGTTGTAACCACCTGCTCCAAGAGGGCGTGCCCTGTTGGAAGTGTTAACCGAGATATGCAATTAAGTGCGTGGAATTTGTAGAAAACGCATTAAATCTTTTAATGTGTTTTCGCCCCCCGGTATCCTTAGCGCTAGGTATTTTCTGTTTTACTTGAACCGAGTTTGAAAATTGGCTTTTACCTATATATCCCCCTTTATTCCGTCAATGGAAGCTGTGTTGGACTTTGGTTTATTCAAGATTACAAACAGTTTGATCCCAGTGCTATTCTTGGCTTAATTAATATGTGTATTTTTGGAACCGGGAGAGGTATCGGTAAAACTTTAGAAAATCCATTTTTTTCTTGGTTTTTCTTTAGACACGAAGACCGGTACGAGGAATTTGCCAATAGCGTACGAAACGCGGCTTGACCCTTAGATCCACCCGAGTGTGAATTCCCGCCCGATCCCGCCCCAGCCATGTGGTGCCGTTTTTCTCGTTGTTTCCCTTGTCCCTTCTATGGTTTGTGATCCAGAACCGTTAATGGATTTGGATTGTTTTTTTAGTTTTTGGTTTTATTTATATTGAGAATTTTGGACTTAAGGAAAGTGGTAATCCTATGTACGGGCATGTCAAGTACAGATGCAAGGGGTATGCCATTGGTACAGGAATGCGCAGGTATATTGCCATGGGTCAACAGGAGGGCAGGGTATGCCAATGGGTACAGGGTAAGCCCATAGGGTTAACAGATGCTCCCAGGGGTATGCCTATGGTAACAGGATAGTGCAAAGGAATGCCCATGATTACCAGGTTAAAAGCAAAGGGAAAAAGTTTGAAAGATATTATAGTTATTTTATTACCCCGAGTTAAAGGTGAACCGAAGACATTTGTTTGGACCCTTTTTTTATTTTATTTATTACGGCCCACTGTGACACCCCCCCATTCACAATGACCACAACCCCTGCTCCCGGACCCACTGTTTTCCCACACACTTGATCAAAGGAAGAAAAAAGATGACTGTTATTCCTCCTCATCATCCATGGAGACTGATCACGTAGCCGGAAAAATTGCCATATTGTTTTTCCCGGCAGCTCCGGTTTCCTTGGGAACTGGCACTGAAAGACCCCAGCATCCCCGGGGAACCCTGGCCAAGACCGCCAATCCGGGAAATCCCACCCACCAGTCCCCCTGCCACGGAGGAACTGTTGGAAGGTTCTTCACAACCCGTCACCGGACACTTCCCACCTCCGGAACTGGGAAGAACCAGCCCACTGCCCCTGCACTGAGGACTTGTTGAAGTGTGCCCTCAACCCTTCCACTGGAACCAGCTTCGCCTCGAACCCTGAAGAACCAGCCCCCTCCACTGCGGGCCGTCCTCGCCCCCTTCCTTTAAAGGATTCCACCTTCCCCACGGTGGAACCTCCCTCGGGCCAACAGACTCAAATAAGTCCCCTTCCAGTCGTGTGTGGTGTGTGTGTGGGTTTGGGGCGTGCGGTGGTGGGTGGCCTGAAAAGCCGGTCCACTGAGCAGTTTTTTTTTTTTTCTTTATTTGGTTTTAAACCCTGACTAGGTCCTGGTTTGAAATGGTATTAATTTGTTTCCTACCCTATTACCTGGTCCCTTTCTTTCTCCTGTTAACGGTTAATGGGCACCACCCTCTTGTAGGCGGTTTTTTAGTGGGTTTAGGTTTGGACGGTTAGCCCCCGGGATCCCCCCAAGATATGGGCGGGTTTTTGTGGTCCATTTTTTAATGTGACTTGGGTCACCCCCAGGTCCAGTTTAGTTCTGAATAGTTGGTCTTTTTTTCTCACCTTCTATGCCCAATTGGTTTTTGTTTTCCTTTTCTTTCCTTTTTCCTCTCCTCGCCTGTTTTTTTTTTTTCCCGCTTTGGTATACCCCATACCCCCCCATCTGGAGTGCTTAGTGTGATGGGAATTGGTTGGAAAAGTTGAATAAAAAATATTGTTTGGAAACCCTCTTTTCGCTTTGGGTCTAGGGTGTGGTAGGGATTGGTGATTCCGCTCCGTTTTTGCCACCTACCTACAACATTAACCTGTTTTTAAGAACCCCCTCCAGTACAGGTGTTCCTCACACGTGACAAAATGAAATGAATGAAATTGAAGGACATGAAATGAATGAATTGTAAGAATGAATGAATGATTGAATGAATGAATGAATGAATGAATGAATGAACGAAAAAAATACATAGATAAATGGATGAATATATAAGCAAAAAAATTAAATACATTTTTTAAGCAAATGAATACTTAGACAAATAAACAAACGAAAAAACAGATTACATGTGAGATAAGAATCCGTTGGGAGTGTAGAGCCACCCATGACAACAAGACAACACTGCACGGCTCCTTGAGGACTCCTGGTGAGGAGGACAGCACTGCACGGCTCCTTGTGGACTCGTGGTGAGGAGGGACAATGGGCGAACACCTCAAGGACTGGCCTCCGGACTCACCTACCTCCCTGACTGCCGGCACTCGACTACTCTACGTGTGCAGGAACCTTTCTTCTGACCACCTGTTGTCCGTGGCCAGACAGCCATCCACATAGGGACCTCATTAAGCCCGCCAGACATCAGTTTTACTCCGAGAGGGTCAAGGGTTGTCTTGTCACGAGATGCCTCTGACAAAGGACTTGTCAGCTGGACTTGGTGGGCACTCATCGCTGGGAGACTTTGGTGCTTGTTTGGAAGAGATATTCAGGGTCGATGCTCTGGAGAATTGATTCCGTTGCATTTTTGTTGGGTGTTGATGTTCGAGAGATTGTTATCAAAAGTTAGACTTTATTTCATAGAAACCTGCCACAATTGTTGATTTAAAACACGATGAAAGGCTGTCGTAGCTATACCTTTTGATGCTTCTGAACCTCTTCCCGATTTGAGCAGTGGGATGGAAATCATAGTCTCGCTTGAGTATGCTAACCTAGTCGCTTTGCCTAGCTACCTATGAAGGGCAGAATACAGTTCATATTTCCTGCTTCATGTCATGACTTTCTCCGGCACATTCCCCTTCACTTTTCATGACATAGAGCCGTTCTTCATTCCGCCTAGACGTTTTGAACGTCTGTGGGTCGTGGGAATAGGCATTTCTCAGATCAAAAGAAGGCGTATTTTGTCTACCCATTTTCTACAAATGAAAACCCAGTGTTCCTTCAGCAAACTCTTTCAAACATCATATACCCCCGAGTCCACTTTAGTTCTATAAGAGTGGAAGTATTTCACTCGAATGTAGGCTGTTACCTTTGAACTACCCATTCTGAACACACACACACACACACACACACGCACGCACGCACGCACGCACGCACGCACGCACGCACGCACGCACGCACACACACACACACACACAGTTTGCACAAAAATGTACTTGTCCAACACAGAATGAAAACGAATTCTGCGAAAATCTGCAGAACGAGCACTATATCACACTCATGTATTTCATGAAATT
>CM031595.1:61185571-61198071 GCA_018398815.1 Conus ventricosus | reverse complement strand
AAGCCGTCGCTCTACAACCTCAGATAGTTTGTGCTAGTACCCCACAGAATCCCTGCCTCCTATCGCAAGAAGCAGGAAACGAAAAAACAAAAACAGAGCTAGCCCCGATCCTGCAGTTTAGACAGAGTAACTGAAAACAAACATAGAATGTATAAAGAAAAGATAGCGTTCGTTGTGTATAAGGATTACATCCAAGCGCTCAGAGAAGAGATATCCAAATCTCGACACTTTGACCCGTAGGGTGGACATTTTGGACGTTTTGAACTTCAGCAGATAAGGACTGAGGCTGTGGAGGATGTTGAAACAGCTGAGACGGACAACACGTCGCTGCCGCTCGACCAACTGGAAACACCAAGAGGGAGACTCGAGACATACGTAGCCCAGAACGCCATGAGCAGCACGGGTCGTTTGTGAACGTGAGGGGGCACGGATCAAAGAGGGACAAGCGCCTGGAACGGAGACGGTTACAGACTGCATTCAGAAATGTTTGGGGAAGGTATTCATCAACCAAAAACTGGGTGTGTCTGTGCGTTCTGAGGACATCGAGATCGCTCACCGTGCAGGGAGACCGAGGGGAATGACGGTGGCGGGGACCAACAGCAAACCAAGACCCATTCTTCTTCGTTTTTCTCCGAGCAAAAAAAGTCTGAAGTTATACACAATAGAAAGAAACTGAAACAAACTGACATATCAGTCAACGAGACTTGACCATGGCGAACTATAAACTTTTAAAGCACTCCCACAAGCCAACCATTCTGCAATAATTGTCAGCCTGGTCAACCAACGGAAAACAGATCGCTAAGCTGAAGAATGTGGTTTACTACGCGACTTACAGTATGTACTGATCTCAATCAACAGATACAACAAAAATGAATCCTTATAAACTCACATAGAGTCCCGACATACAGATGGACAGATAGACATCACCTTCTCTCCTCACTCTTTTACCTGCTCTCAACTCATCCTCTCTCTTCATCTCTCGCTTCTACACGTCTCCTCTCTCCCTCTCTCGTCTCTCTCTCTCTTGCGCTTGTCGTACAAATACACACGCGTACGCAGACAACACATGCAGCAACCGTTGCGCGTGCACATAAGCAGCACACACATACGCACACATTGTCACATAGAGTATGATTGTTATGTATTTGATGTACATGTGGCCCGCCGTAGTTTGTGTCATACATTTCGTTATAGATGATACATTGTGGGGGAGGGGGGGGGGGGGAGAAATCAACCCACTGTATATCTTAAGAGACTCTAGAAAGAATTTCCTTCCAACCCTCCAGTCCTCATTGTATGGTCCTTTACACTGTAAAGTTGTAAGTAGTAAAGTTACACTGTAAGTTGGCTGGGACACTAGAATGAATCCTTTGATTCCTCTAATCTGTGGCTTGGTTTAAAATCTGATAACTCACTGTTTATTGATTTATTTTCCATCGGTGACTTGTGTGCACTGGGTGTTTGCCACAGATAGGTATGAGTCGTGTATTATGACAGATTCTGATTTAGTACCATTCTTCACAAAGTTTAAAAACACAGCGAGCTCGACACACACACGCCCGCGCGCCAGCGCGAGCGCACACACATGCAACACTGACTTGTGATTAATTGCAAGATTTTTGTGTGTGTGTGTGTTTGTGTGTGTGTGTGGTGTGTGTTGTGTGTGTGTGTGTGTGTGCGTGTTCGGTTTTTTTTAATTTATTAAATTTTTATTTTATAAAGGTTTTCCAGAAGTGTCCAGAACAAAGTTTTTTGTTGTTTTCTAAGTAGGTTTACTAATTTTAAGGTAATCTGTTGCATTCCATGTTTGAAACTTTGTCATTGGTTTTGTGTCTTTTTCTAGCGCTGTAAATAAGGTTATTTAGACTAATGTCATGCAAACAGTTTAAGATTACCTTTTGATGTACATCGAGTCAGATATGTAAATTTAAGAACCTATATCCTTTTTTCACACCTGCTCTCGTCTGTCTGACTGTCTGTCCTTCTCACTCTCACGCTTCTACTCTCTCTCCTCCGCCTCTCTCCGTCTCTCTCTCTCTCTCTGCAGATCTCTCTCTCTCTCTCTCTCTCCGGTCATCTCTCAATGCAAATGGTTGTCGCTGTTTTAACTATCAGTGGAGAGTAGCCCTTCTCGCTTTGATCGAGGGCAGCATTCCCCCCCCCCCCCCCCCCCCCTCTTTTTCAGTATTTTTTGATGTTCCAGACGGTTAGGTGATTTCCCTTAGATGTGTAGTGATGAATACATCTGGGAACAACAATAGAACTGGGACTGTGATAAAGTTGGAAACACACACGCCGCGCACACATCCGAGAGATGTAAATGAGAATTGGGTCAAAATAAATGTAGAAGTTTTGCTGTGATAGGGAAAGGAGTTTTCTTTTTCCTTTTTTCCCTTTCCTCCTGTCCAGTCTGTCTGTCGGGGCGGGGCGCTCTCTCTCCTCCTCCATCTCTCTCTCGTCTCTCTCTCCTCTCTTCCTCTCTCCTCTCCTCTCTTCTCACTCTCTCTCTCTCTCTCTCTCTCCATCTTCTGACTTACTTGTAACAGGAAATCCATACTACAGTTTTTTTTGTGTGTGTGGTTTTTTTTTTGTTGTTTTTTTTTTATGGTTTTTTGGGGGGAGGGAGAGACAGGATATGTGTGATACACGAACAGATTTTTGTGGTGGGTTTTCTTAAGGGTTCTCAAGAAGTGTCCAGAACAAAGGATTTGTTTTTGTTTTGTTTTTGTTTTTGTTTTGTTGTTGTTTTTTGTTGTTGTTTTTTTTTCTAAGTAGGTTTCTGATTTAAGCAAACTGTGCATTCCCATATTGAAACTTTTGTCCAATGGTTGTGTCTTTTTTTCCCAGCTATGAATATGTTATTTAGACTAATCATCAAAACAGTCTATGATATCTTGAATACCTCCTGTAGATATGTAAATTAAAAACTCTATTTACCCTTTTCAGTGCTCTCTGTCTCTGTCTGTCCTCTCCTCTCTATCTCTCTCTTGGTAATCTCACATGGAAATGGTTCGTTGTGTGTTAAATAACATTGAGAAAAAGCCCTTCTCGCTAAGAGCAGGCAGCTTTATTTCCTGTATTTTCGCTTTTTCACATTAATTTATGATGTTCCAGGAACGTTTGTGATTTCGCTTTTGGGTGTGTGTGTGTGTGACGAATGTGTTTAAAGAACAACAATATGAGAGTGGGACTGTGATAAAATAGGAACACAACACATATACACCATTGCGCGTGAGTGTGCGCGCGCCCAGTAACGCGCGCGTGCACATACACGCGCAGGTGTGAGTGAAAATCGTCAAATGAATCATAAGTTTGCATGTGACAGGGAAGAGAGGCGTTGTTGTTGTTGCTGTTTATTTCTTCCTTTCCTCCTGCACTCTCTCCCTTTCTCTCCCTGTACTCTGGACATCGCGTCTCTCTCTCGCACGTCTCTCTTCTCTCTCTCGTTCTCTCATTCTCATCTCTTCTCTCTCTCTCTTCGGTCTTCTTCTCTCAGTCTCACGGTCTCACTCTCTCTCTCTCTCTTTCCTCATCTCTAATTCTTTACACCTATGCTTTGTTTATCAAATTGATCTGAGCAATATTTACCAATTCCCCTCATCCCACCCCCTTCTGTCCCCAACTATCTCGCTCTTATTTATTATCCCGCCACTACATCCTCACCCACCAACCTCCTGTTCTCCCTTTTTTCCCCTGCATAAGATACCTGCTTCTTAAACCAGCTTCTCTCTGTTGTTGGTGTGACTTTGACAGGTTAAGAGTTTAGTATTGATTTCATAGCGGTGAAATTTTCGTATTTTTTTTTTTTTTTTTTTTTTGTATCATTATTACAGGTTTCTTCAAGTGTATATGGTACTGATTTTTGTGATCATTTAGTAAAGTCCATGTCGAAATTGCTATTTTAGGTAATTCTTCTTTACAAGTATGGATGTAGATGTGCATTAACATAAAATGGTCTACGATTGCCCGTAGATATTTGTCACATGCCCCAAAGTAAATCTCTCCTCCTCTCTCTCTCTCACTCCTCATAGTCTCTCTCTCACGTCCATCTCTCTCCGTTGTCTCTCTCCCGATCTCTCTCCTCACTCTCTCTCTCTCTCTCACGCGCCCCCCTCTCTCTCTCTCTCACTTTTCTGATAGGTTATAATTTGGCTGATTTTTTTTCTTTCTGTGTGTTGTGTGTGTTGTGTGTGTGCGTGTGTGTGTGTGTCGTGTGGGTGTGTGTGTGGTGTGTGTGTTGTGTGTTGAGTGTGGTGAGTGTGTGCGTGTGTGTTGTCCGTGTGTGTGTGCGAGTTCGGTGTGTGTGTGTGTGTGTGTGGTGTGTGTGTGTGTGTGGTGTGTGTGTGAGTGTGTTGTGAGTATGTATATGTGGTATGTAACAGGGTATGTATATGTATAATATAATATTATATAAAAGTTGTGTGTATATGTATGTGTAGTAGGTGTGTGGTGTGTGTGTCTGTGTGTGTGTGTGTGTGTGTGTGTGTGCGAAGAAATGTTTTGTCTCCCTTGACATGTATTACATTATGTATGATCTGAATGTTATGGAACGTAACGACTGAAATGGGATGGACAACGAGATTGCTGAACACT
The DNA here is from genome assembly GCA_018398815.1 of Conus ventricosus. Taxonomy (NCBI): domain Eukaryota; kingdom Metazoa; phylum Mollusca; class Gastropoda; order Neogastropoda; family Conidae; genus Conus; species Conus ventricosus. The sequence continues at coordinate 61,193,478 of CM031595.1, read as the reverse complement.
TGTGAGCTTTTTTCATCTTTCATACTGCATGTGTGCATTTCTCACAAACTGACTGTGCGCCTCACACACGCGCGCGCACGCGCACGCTGCGCTCACAACACTGGATTCATACTTTTTATTTTTTTTTTTTTTTTTAAATTGGCAAGTGAGACTGATATTTCAAGTTTTCTTTAAGTGTGGGTTGTGTGTGTGTGTGTGTGTTGTGTGTGTGTGTTGCGTGGTGTTGTTGTGTTTTGAGTTGTTGTTGTTGTGTTGTTGTGTGGAAAAATTTGGTCTGGTCCAATTGGCCGGTGTTTGGTGTCTTTCTTCGGTTGTAAAGTTGTGATCTTAATTGTGTAAACAAAACAGTCCAAAAAGTATAGAATATATCTGTCATCTCATCTTAACTTAAACATGAATAACTTCTCTCACCTCTCTCTCTCATCTCTCTTCTCTCTCTCCACTCACTCTCTCTCTCCTAATCTCTCTCTCCTCTCCTCTCTCTCTCCCCTCTCGATTTGTGCTTCAGCGTTTGAAGTTTCGTTCCTTTTCTTCAATGAAGATTCCTGTTGTACTATTTTTTGTACCATCTGTGATTGAAAAAAAAGTGAATCAGATGCCTCCCTCCCCCCTCCCCCCCCCCCCTTTTTTTTTTTTTTTTTTTTTTTTTTGGTTTGTTTGTTTGTTTGTTAATTCTTTTGTTAACCAAGTTATGTGGAAAAACACATGCGACGACATCCCCTTTAAGTGCGCGCACTCGAAAATATGTTACACGAGAGTCAGGACATTTACCGTTGCGTCGCTTGGCACAGTAACTTGAATGTTTACAGTGAACTGTTTTGATATATTTTGCTGGCAGGCAAAGATCCTGCTGCTATCTAATTTTTTTCTTTTGTTCTATCTAATGCACACAACATCCTTTTTGGCTTCTAATGAACTGCAGCAAAATTGATCTTTTTCTTTATTGTCTTTTATGGGCATAATAAGGTTTATTTGTGCTTATAAATATGGTATTTTTCTTTTTCTTGTACCTTTAAGATTTTTTTGTCTATTACGACTCATTGCTTTCTTTAAGGTGAGGATATATTATATTCAATGGTTTTCAAATGTATATGACTAAAAGTATTTGAAAGGGATGTTTTAGAAAGAGAGTGTATGAATTTAATTATCATTTTCCAAACATTTGTTAATTATGGATAGTAATATATCTGTTATATCAGAAATTGTCAGGCCTCATAATTCACAGAAAAGACGAGATGTCCTTCTCATTATTGATAAACAAAAAACATTCAGCTATTTTTTGCAAGATACGCATTTGAGAAAAAACGTGAGCAAATGCATTGTAGCTGAATGGGGATACCAGGGATATTTTTCAAGTTATTGCATCAAATGCAAGAGGGGTCGCAAATTTTTGTTTAAATATCAATTTGAGTTTTAAAATCCAAAAGAGTCATGTAAAGATACTTCTGGGGGGAAATTATATAATTTTTCAATAGCAAGAAATTCAAAATAACAACTGTCCTCTTCGTCAATATCTATAGACCAAACAGAGATATCCGGAATTCATGATAACTCTAAAACAAAGAATTAATGACATAAACGTTGAAAATATAGTAATGGCCGGGGATTTTCATCTGGGTTCTGCAGCCTGAGAAAGGATACATAATTACAAACATGTAAACAATCCCAATAGCGAAAGAAGTAGTTGAAAACATGATTTGGAAAGCTTAGAGCATAAATGACATCTGGAGAGATTGAAACCCCGGAATGTCTCCCGTACTCATGAGAAGAGCCAACCCTTTCAACAGCGCGGTTAAGATTTTTTTTCACATTTCAAGATTCAGTTGTTTCATAGTAAATGACGCAAGATATTGAATGTGGATATAAACCGATCATTCTGGCAATTTCACTAAGCCTTTAAATTAAAGAACGTCAAACATAATCTTCTTGAAATTGAATTATCCTTTTTAAAAGATAAAGAATATATGCATGAAAAAAATATGGAGATTGAAAAAGTCAAAGAAGAATATACAGTAAATGCGGTTGAAAAGACACGGAGAAAATACACACTTTCTGTCCCAGATGATTCCTTCCTCGATTTTTCCTGCTGAGAAACTTAGATCAATAACAATTGCATATGCTAACAATAAGAAAAAGAAATTGCAATGAAGAGAGGCAGCTAGAAGAAGGACATGCGAAAACTGGAGAAAAGTTGAAAGAAACGGGAGAAGACATATTATAATAGGAAATGAAGAAGAGAACAATTAAGACATATTCGTGAAAAACGAATGAAGGGGACCTCTATTTATTAAGGTCCAGGCTAGATGGGTAGCCGAATGGGGAGGGAAAGGTTATGGTAAATATTTTTGCAATTAGAAAAGCACCACTATGTTAGTAAAGAACATGGCTAGACTCATAGAATCAGCATAGATAAAATTATGATAGACCCAGAAAGATTATTATCCAAGAAGTGCAGGATTTTTTATGAATCATTATATGGCTGAATCTGTAGTAGACTGACTGTGAATTAGAAACCTTAGTGAAGATATCCTTGTAATAAACGAATCAGACGCATAAGATTAGAGGGAGAAATAACGTTAGAAGAAGCTACGTATGTTCTGAGTAAAATGAAAATAATAAAAGTCCCAGTCACTGACGGCTTTAAGTGCAGAATATCTTTATAAGTATTTTTGGAAGAAATTAGGTGGATTTGTTGTAAGACACTTAATGCGAGTTTCAGAAAAAGGAAGCTAACTTGTGTACAGAGAGACGGAATATACTTCTATCCAAAAGGTGATAAACCAAGGCAATACATAAAAAACTGGAGACCTATCTCACTTTTAAATGTGATTTATAGATAGGATGCGTCCTGTATAGCAAATCGGTTAAAGCAATTCTACAAAATATAATTGATGAAGATCAAAACAGGGTTTATCAGAAATAGATATATGGATAAAATTTAAGATTGATATATGATATGAAATATGCGTTATCTAGACAAACATAATCTACCCGGATTGCTTCTGAATATAAGATTTGAAAAGCTTTCGATTCATAAAACTGGAACTTTATGTTTACAAGTACTGAAAGCATTTGGTTTCAAAATATATTTGTAGATTGAGATAGTAGTGGGGGGGGGGTGGGGGGGGGGGGGGGGGGGGGGGGGGGGGGGGGGGGGGGGGGGGGGTTTGGGGGGGGGGGGGGGGGGGGGGGGGGGGGGGGCGTTTTATAAAAATATTAAATCAGGTGGTATTGTAAATGGTCATTTCGGATTGGTTGAAAAATTAAAGAGGCTGCCAGACAAGGAGACCCTCTGCTCCGTATCTATTTGTGTATGCGTAGAAATATTGGCTAATAATGGTCAGACAGAATCCAAATCCATGGGATCGTCAGTCTACAAGGTTTGACACAAGATTTCTCATACGCTGATGATACAGAATTCTTACTTGCAGGAGATAGGAGTTCTTTTGAAAACTGTAAAATGTTCCTAGATAGGTTTGGTTTTTTCTGTGTCAGGCCTTCATAAAGAATGTAGGAAAAAACTAATGGTCGTTGGCTGGGAAGTGATAAAAATTCTGAAATCCGTTATATGGGAACACTTAGGTATGACTGGAATCCATCTAAATTCCGAGTTTAGGAATGTGGTTCATAATGACCTGAAGAAAGTGTAGATATAAAGAACTCGGAAAGACTAGCAGAATGTCAAACACTTATTCAACAATAATGGGTAAAACGACAGTTAACACCCACGGTAGGGTAGCAATATTAAAACTCTTATCCTCACAAAGTTGAACACACCTCTGGTTTACTATTACCAAACCCACCAAGAAACATATTATTTTCAAACATGGTCCAACCATCTTGTATCAATTTGTTTGGATAAGAAACCATATAAGATTAACCGAAAAACTGCACATAAAAAGTTTAAAAGATGGCGGCGTTGGTCTTCTGAACTAAAAACATAATTGTTTAATCTCTGAAGCTGTCCTGATACGTAAAGCTGAATGTCAAGCACATAGATGGAGAAATATTCACTGTTGTTTAACTTTCCTTAAGTGGGTCGCTTAAGAAAAAATCTGGTCCAGTAATTTCGTTTCCAAATTCACTAAGTAATAATCAGTTTGGGGCTGAAGTTCTTGATGCTATAAAGTTTTTTATACAAGTGTTCCCTCAAAACTCCACTGAACTTCTTGCCGAACCATTATGCCATAATAACGATTTCAAATCGGAAAGAGTGCATTGGTATCGAAAAAACTAAGCAGTCAAAGATATCCCCAACAGTCTCCGCCCCACTTTTTTGATGACGAAGGAACGTTTTTTGCGCATGCACTTTTACAGAAAAATATAATGTAAATATTGAATTTGTTACTTTTTGCTGGCTTTAATCGACTATAATGACTATATAAAAACGTCTGGTATCACTATAAAAAACGACAAGTAACATAAACTCACATTTGTGCTTAAAACACGTTTCGCAATAAATAAAAGGCTCCAAGTTGTATTATATCATCATTGCGAATAATCCTAAGCCAAAATGTGTGATCAATGGGAACATGAAATTGTTATTGATTCAAAAATGATTGGAAAAATCCTGTTTTTTTTAGCACGCGCATAGAGATAGTATGTAAGGCTGGCAGTGGTTTCAATCTGAATATATTAACCAGGTGTTTATGCACAAATGTTGATTTTAAAGGAGATTGGAATTGTTTGAAAGTAATAACTGTCGTTTTGCAGCACATCCAAAGATAGCCTATGACCAATATGTTTTGGAAAATGTCACCATGTCACCAAGTCTTTTTTTGAATGCTCCTCATTGGCTTAATGAAAGGAAAAATGTTTAGAATGCTGAAAATGTCCCTTTTGACCAGAAGTACTCGTACTATTTGGCAATGACAATACGATAGTGGTGCGACACCGTCTTTTACTTTATAAACTATTAGCGAAGTATTACATAAACGATTTAAGCTGATTTCAATATTTTGCCAAACATAATGATGTGAAACATCCCTGTCAGCATGATTTTTCTTGATACATTCACTCTCTCTCTCTCTCTCTCTCTCTCTCTCTCTCTCTCTCTCTCTCTCTCCTCTCTCTCTCTCTCTCTCTCTCTTTTCTCTCTCTCTCTCTGTCGTATTAGATAATGTTTGCATGAATTTGTGAATTCACATTGTTTGGGGTGATTTCTTTCTTTCTTTATTTCTTTATGTACACATTGTCTTCCTTGTATATATACATGTTGGAATGCAAATTAAAAAAAGGTTTTTAAAAAAAAAAATAAATAAATAAAAAAAATAAAAAATAAAAAACATCAAAAAAAAAAAAAAAAAAAACAACAAATGAACGGGGGATAGCATAATGATAGAAAATACCAAGTTTATTTTGCTTATGGAAACAGACGCAAATGAATATCGTCATTGCGCAGATCACGTCAACAGACTTCGAGGAAAAGTGACATATTCCGGCTCAACCTTCAGGGAGCGGACTAACTTTCTAAAACTTTGTTCCAAAGATACCCTCTCTCGCATTCTTCAACGCCATCTTCCTCTCTTTAGACTAGGGAGCGTGGCTCTGGCAGGTCAGTTTGGGAAATTTACGAGGCAAATTCGATTCCTTCAGGCAAACTATCCAAAGCATATGTCATTTTCCGTGTTGAGTTTCTTTCATCCCTCTGAATCTAGCCTCTTATTCTGTTTTACGCACTGCCAGTGACATCCATAAATATTTCAGACTTGGACTGCAGCATCCTGATTAGGTTTGTCTTTTGTGTTTGTCAGTGTGCAGCTGTCTGCCTGTCCACCTTCCAGTCTCTATTAAGCCGTCTGCATCTGTGCATGTTAGCATATCGCTCAGCATTTTAGTCTCTTAAACAAACACACACACACACACACACACACACGCGCGCGCGCACGCGCACGCGCGCGCGCGCGCGCGCGCACGGACGCACGCACGCACGCACACACACACACATCACACACACACACACATCAGCTTCACACATGCATCCATGCATACATGCACCTATACACTCACACACACACACACACACACACACACACACACACACACACACACACACACACACACACACACACACACACACATGCACACACATATAAAGATTCTCTCTCTCTCTCTCTCTCTGTCTCTCTCTCTCTCTCTCTCTCTCTCTCTCTCTCTCTCTCTCTCTCTCTCTCTCTCTCTCTCTCTCTCTCTCTGCACAGGTCAGTCTAAAGCAGGAAACTAACAGAGATAGATTCAGAAGATTCACAAGAAAAACGGTGAAAAAAGATAGGCAAAATGACAGAAAATATCAAGTCTACTTCATGCAAGGAAACACAAATTGACATGGTCAGTCGTGCAAATCACGTCAACAGATATTAAGGGAAAGCGACATACGTGGCTAAACCTGCGGTGAGTGGAATAACTTTCCAGAACTTTGCTCCCAATACACCCACCACCCCATTCTCCTTCCTTTAGTCTGGGAGTGTGTTAGGCAGGTCTACTTGGGGAATTACGGGGCAAATTCGATTCATGCAGGCAGTCTCTAAGATCCATATGTCCTGCTCTACCTTGAATCTCTGAGGTTTCTTGCCTCTGAATCCAGCCTCTCATTCTGTTTTATGCATCACCAGTGACGAAGATTTCAGACGTGGACTGCAGCACCCGTGATTGTGTTTGTCTGCGTAGGTCTGCCGTTGTGCATTTGTCTATCTGATTCCATTCCTGCCAGTCTCCGTTGGTCCGTAACTGTCTGTCCCGGTTGTCATCCCTTAAGTATCGTTCTCTCTTAAAGAAACAAACACACATATATACACACACATGTCTGTCTGTCTGTCTGTCTGTCTGTTTCTCTCTCTCTCTCTCTCTCTCTCTCTCTCTCTCTCTCTCTCTCCTCTCTCTCCTCTCTCTCTCTCTCTCTCTCTCTCTCTCTCGTTTTAGTATATCAGTGTATGTGTGTGTGGGGGGGGGGGGGGGAGGGGCTGTCTTTTGAGTTCAGACTCGAGATTCAAATGGGAGGAAATCATTGAAAATATGTGATGACGTTTTCATATCTTCATACAAATGCGCTCACACATATACACCCACGAGTGTGGTGTGTACATGTCTAACTAAAGATGTCCACGCTAAGTTGTCGATGTCAGTTTCAAGGATATCGATTTAGAAATATATCCATCATGAGAAGGTGGAAAAATACGACTAGAAAAAGAATGTTAATATCATAAAAAGGACTCCAGGTTTCAACCTCCTTGACCGCATCGGCAGAAATCACTCAGCCACACTATAGCCCTTCACATGCATGGTACCAACAATCGGACATGTGTGTCTGTCCTCTTCTTTGGAGACATCTGCAATGTTTTCTGTCTTCGGGGATGTACAGAGCAGAGGATTCGTTTTGCTCTATTCTTTCACGTGGTCAAAAGACTTGCTTTCTGATGTCAGGCCTATACTTTGTGTGGATTTCAGTCAAGACAGTGTTTGAAGCGTGCAGTGTGGGATGGGAATGTTATCTGATCCCTCTGGTCAGCATGTGTTCGATCTGGTTGGTGCCCATTAGTCATCTCCCCTTCCCTATCCCTAATGTCCATGCATACCTAGAAAATGAGACCATGAAGTCCATGCCTGCATTTAATATGCTATGAAGAGGCAAATATCTATCAATTTGCTTCTGAATGCGTGTATAGCACAGAGACAGTAGTAAGCTCTCCAGATCGCTCACTGACGTGTTATCGACACTAGAACGACAGCGATGTTGGTGTTTGCGAGCATACCGTGGCAACCTACGATCTATTTCTCTCTCTCTCTCTCTCTCTCTCTCTCTCTCTCTCTCTCTCTCTCTCTCTCTCTCTCTCTCAAGTTATTCTAAAATCTTGTGGTCTAGAAACTCACATCAATCAGTTTAAATCCAGCAGGAAAAGATATGAACAGGC
>CM031595.1:61170571-61175571 GCA_018398815.1 Conus ventricosus | reverse complement strand
TTGTATTTTCGTGCGAAAAAGCCAGAAATGGAGGAGAAAAAGAAAAGTTGGGTGGGGAAAAGGGAGTACGAGTGGCAGCGGAAGGAATGTTATACAGAATGGTGAACAAGAGCAAACGTAACAGATCAATACACCAGTCTATGTGTCGTTTCTTTATAACGTGGTGAACGCTTGCAATCGATGATTTGGTCTCTGAGTTTTGTTGTTTGTTTGTTTGTTTGTTGTTGTTTGTTGTTGTTGTTGTTGTTGTTTCCTTTTTTTAACGACAAAGGTGTGATAACTATTTCAAATGCATTGAAATAATATGCCCTGTTCCCCATGACTGTAACTCAAAACAATAAAACACACAAATAAATAAACAAATAATATAATCAATCAATTAATTAATAGTTAAACAGTCAATTGATTGATCAAAGAAAGGAATAAATGAATTAATAAATAATGAATAAAGAAGTAAATAAATAAATAATTAAATAATAAATAAATGAATAAATTAGTTAATGAGTAAAACATATAATGTTACCTTTTTTCCAGAATCTTATTATATGTAATTTTAACTGTAGTGAGAAAATGCTTGAAGAGTGTGAACGCATTGCAATACTGATTTTAAGAAACTGCAATCGTTTACATAAAATAGGAAATAAATAAATAAAGGAAAGCTAGATTTTTCTTGGAAAAAAAAATAAGCAATTAAAAACGCTATCCAAAGTGTCCTTTAAATGAGCATTCTGGAGAGAGAGAGAGAGAGAGAGAGAGAGAGAGAGAGAGAGAGAGAGAGAGAGAGAGAGAGAGACGTCATAAACTAACGTGGAAGATAATGTTCGTAGAATTCAATGCATTCCCATCTTTCGCTCGACCGCTAAGCTTCCTCCCGGCAGATTTCTTCTTCTTTCTTTGTTTTGTTTCTTTTGACTGGTGTTAATAATTTGATACACAAGAATGCATCACAACTTCTCCATCCTCATTTGGATCTCTGAATTAAAAATTTGCCCCTACGCCCCAGCACCTGTCTCCAACCCCTTCCGCCTTCCCCCCCCCCCCCTCCCCCCTCCCTACCCTGTGCAAGAAAACACTAATCGAATTTAACACTGTCTGTCGTTTTGTCTGTCTTCTTCAATCATCTCTCTCTCTCTCTCTCTCTCTCTCTCTCTTCTCTCTCTCTCTCTCTCTCTCTCTCTCTCTCTCTCTCTCACACACACACACACACACACACACACACACACACACACACACAACTGATCAATCAATCGATCGATCAATATCATCCTGTTTGCCTAACTGCCTGGATAATATCCCCCCCCTCCCCCCCCCCCTCTCCACCTCCCCCTTTTTTCATTATCCTAAATCCTTCCACATCCCCCACCCAACTTCCACCCAACGCTTCCCTGTCTGTTTCATACCCACTCTCTCCCTTTTGTTTCTTTTTTTTTTGTTTCTTTTTTTTTTTTTTTTTTTTTTTGCTGTCCCAACCTCTGCGCCACTTCAGAGGCAGTGCACCCACGCCGCTCATTCGACACACCCCGTCCACAGCCACACCCACCGGAGGAGACACTGCACTCCTGCCGAGTCACTTCGGTGGTGTTCAGTGGCGCCTGTTCTGATCTAACATACGCAGGACGCCACCTACTAAGCCCCCTACTGACGACAATAATTGCTTAGTCGCGGAGCCGGCGTGAGTGAGCTCTCCCTCCGGAGGGCGCCACCACGCCCGTCCAACGACAGCCCCCATGGACTCGCCGATACCGGTGACCCCGACGGAACCAAACCAAGGCCACAGACGTGGAGAGGACATCGAAACTGAGGTCACCATGAGAGCAGGGCACGAAGGGCCACAGAATTTGAGACTTTTTTTTATGCTGATCGATGAGAATGAGGATGATTAAGATGATGCTACGGATTTCCATTTCGGTCTGAAACTACATGACAGGGCTGTACTCTACGCTTCCTTTCATAATATATCCCGGCGTCAACCAGGCCCGAGAGATACAGGCACCTGCAGTGTTGGTCAGGTAATTTGAGCAACACTCTCAGAAAACGCATCCATTAAGTGGATGAAACTCGACTGTGTGGTCCCAGTCTTCCCAACTGAGTCCGCAGCAAACTCAACTCTGGGTAGGAGCCGGTCGGGGCAGAAAAACCCACATGACTCTGATGGGATTCGAACCCACGACCTCCCAGCCGGGAGTCCGCGACGCTAACCACTTCGCCACGGCGGCTGGTTCCTTTTTGTTTCTTGTCCTGGCTTCTTTCTTTACGTTTCTGTCCCACATTATATCTCTGTAACTGCATTCAGGAGCTGCGGTTCAATGGGACAACAGGAGAAGAGGGGATAACAGACACAGAAACAAGCAAACGAAACCTGCTTCACGTCCTTGGTCTATACGCAAGAGGGGGTAAGGGTGGGTGAATAACAAACAATCTAAACAAACAAACAAACAAACAAACAACAATGAAAGCAAACAGAACCTTTTCCGCGTCCTTGCTCTGAAAACAAAGAACAGATGCCATTATGCTCGATCATCAAGAATGGAACGAGTCCATGTTACCTTTGCATGTAATTTGAACATCCCGTTTCCCGCCATTACGTAGGCGCCACAAGACAATCATCATGAGCAGAATTCTTTTAACGCCACATGGTGAGGGATTCAGCGCAAACACCCAGTTCCCTCCCTTTGATTATGCTGCTGGTGTTTGTTATTTTCATATTTTTGTTATTACAAGTTGCGCCTGTGGTCATACGGATGGAACTGAAGGGTTGTTTGACGTCATCATCATTATACCTGCGGGGTCTCTAGAATGGGCGTGGGATCCGTTGAGCGGACTGATGACCACAATTGATATCCTTGAGGTTTTCGAACGGAAGAAGTGGGGGAGAATAGAAAGGAGAGGAGGGGGCGGGGGTGGGGTGAGGTGGAGGGGTGGCGGCTAACTTCTCTCTCTCTCTCTCCTCTCTCTCTCTCTCTCTCTTCTCTCTCTCTCTCTCTCTCTCTCTCTCTCTCTCTCTCTCTCTCTCTCTCTCTTCTCTCTCTCTCTCTCTCTCTCTCTCTCGATCGGTTCGAACATATGATGGAGGATGTCTCAATGCGTTCGTCTGAGATTATAATTTTAGGAGATTTTAACATTGATCTACTTAAACCGCATGATAAATGGAAACGGGTTTATGAATTACAGAATTTGACACAGTTAATTAACTCACCGACTAGGAAAAGTCTATCCTCCGAAACACTAATTGACCACATATACGCAACAAACCCATTTAATATCATAGAAACAGCTGTGCCTGTATACGGTCTCAGTGATCACTTTCCAATTTGTCTAACATGGTCCAAAAAGGGGGTTAAAATTCCTAGAAATGTTCACAAATGTATATCCTTTCGAAGCTATGGGAAATTCGATTCTAATAATTTCTTGTCCGATTTGTGTAGCGCAAATTTTTCTGAGGTATATCAGCACAATGACCCTGATGGAGCACTGACTGCTTGGTATGACATATTTATCTCTGTCTTTAATAAACACGTGCCATCGGTAACTAAACGTGTCAAACCAAGAGGTAAGCCACCGTGGTATAATGAACAAATGATAAGGCCATTAATTTACGAGATATTCTATTGCGAACAAATGGTAAAGATGATAAATTTAAAAAGCAAAGAAATAAGGTAACCGATATGAAAGAGCCGCCAAAAAGAAATATTTTAGTGACCTTATTCCCGTAAAGAAGATTCTAAATCGATCTGGAAAGCTATCAATGAGCTCTCCGGTAAAACCTTGTCATCTAGTGCTCCTTCTGAGAGAACATTGTCTGCTGAACTCTTAAATGATCACTTCACAACTGTTGCAGAAAAGACGATCAAAGCTGACTGTTCAAAAGACAATGACCTATTTGAGCTAAAAGCGTACTGTGTATCGAAAAACATAAAATCTAAACTTCAAATCGAGTTTATTGGTGTACATGATGTTTATAAGGAATTGTGTTCTTTAAATCAGTCCAGTTCTCGAGGTTTAGATGATATAGATGGTAAAATTTTGAAAATTGCTGCTTATATTATATTTATATCAGAGCATCTTACATATATTTACAATATTTCCATTGATAAAGGTGGTTATCCACAATCCTTCAAAGATGCTAAAGTTTTACCTTTTTTAAATCTGGTGATCCCATTGATCCTTCTAACTACAGACCTATATCTATCCTATCTATTCTATCTAAACCCCTTGAAAAACACATTAAATATAGTATCCATAAACATTTTATGAAATACAAATTATTACATTCTAATCAAAGCGGATTTCGAGAAAATCATTCTTGTCACACCTTGCTCACTAATATAATTGAACAATGGCATTTAAACATAAACAATGATCTCTTCACAGGAACAATTTTTGTCGACTTCGCTAAAGCATTTGACACTATAGATCACAATCTACTGTTAAGAAAACTAGCATTGTATGGTTTGTCCCCTGAAGCTCTCAAACTCATATCCTCATTTCTCAACTGTAGGCGACAAGTAGTCTTTAAAAATTCTGTTATTTCATCTCTTATGCCAGTAAATTATGGCGTTCCCCAAGGGTCAGTCCTGGGGCCTATCTTATTCTCAGTTTATATAAATGATCTTCCTTTACATATATCTTCTCCATGTGAGCTTTTTGCTGATGACACTACTCTCCACAATAAAGACAAAGATGCTGACTCAGTATGTAACAAATTACAGAATGATCTTAATAAACTTGCAAAGTGGACTAATTTGAACCATATGGCCCTCCATCCTCAAAAGTCTAAATTTATGATGACTACAACCAGACAAAAACGTCAGAATATGAAAACCGATTTATTTAAAATACGTATACAAGATAAAGTCTTAGAAGACGTTAAATCACACAAATTATTAGGCCTTACAGTTGATAATAATCTTTCGTGGTCTGATCATATTTCTAATTTGTCCAAAAGATTATCGAAAAAATTATTCTTGTTGAACCGAATCAAGAATTTCCTTGATCAACAT
>CM031595.1:61155571-61158071 GCA_018398815.1 Conus ventricosus | reverse complement strand
TGTTGTTGTTGTTGTTGTTGTTGTTGTTGTTGCTGTTGTTGTTGTTGTTGTTGTTGTTGTTGTTGTTGTTGCTGTTGTTGTTGTTGTTCATTGTTTGATTGCTTGTTTGTCTGTCTTTTCGTTCGTTTGTTATGTTCTTCAGATCTTGCAGTCTCGTGCCCTGCCCTAAATGTTCAACACTCCCTATTCGAACATGTCGTCTTCTCTGCTCGTACCATTTCCATTCGGGTGGCACATGATTCACGGAGAAAGTTTGGTCAAGACGAATTTCGCGCATGACGGATGAATCAGTGGGATTGTGGGATTGCAAGCAGTATATCTGGCATCTGCAGAAACCGTCTGCAGCTGATTTTACACATGGAAGCTCCCCGAGGGAGGAAATTTAACGTGTGAATAGTTCGGCGAAGAGGACAAATGTATGTGGCCTTGGAGATAAAGCGATGACTTAAGAAAGGCAGAGGATGCGTGGGTGTTGGGGGCGAGGATAGTGATGGCGACGGGATGGGGAATAAGGAAGGTAGGGGGAAGGGGGGGGGGCTGGAGTTTCATAGAAAGACAAACCACAGGCAACAGAGAAAGTGCATGACTTACAGCCGTGCAAGCTGATGGAAAGAGACAGAAAGTGTTCATATGCTGGGACAGTTATCAACAAAATCTTGATATTCAACAGAAATGAAAGGACGTCACATCTTGTGTTGTGGTGGAATCTTCCATGTTTCCCGTTTGGGAAAAAAAAAAGAGATAAAATAAAGGATGTATCAGATGATTCATATTATTGCCCGTGAGTCAAATAGTGACGACTTTTGGTCAGGTACTTTGATAGACTTCAAACGAAGTAAGGCTTAGGGGTTACCGTCATGATTGCATTCCTCTACACAGATGAGGACATCTGCCACAATCATACAGAAGACATTCAAGGATCACTTCTGAACCTAATTTGACGCATGCATGTCTGACGTTGCGAACAGTGCCGTGGTGACAGAATCAATCGTTTGGGAAAGGAGAAATAAGACAGATAAAAATAAGAAAAGAAAACAAAAAGGAAATAAATGAAATCACATCCTGAGATACATCAATTTTGATAACCGATGGAGTAGGGGATGGGGGGAGGGGAACGGGGGCACGGGGTTAGGATGGTTGTGATGGCGGTACTGGTGAGAGAGAGGGACAGAGACAGAGAAAGAGACAGAGACACAGGGAGACTGAAACAGAGACACAGAGAGAGCGAGAGAGAGAGACAGAGAGTGTGTGTGTGTGTGTGTGCGTGTGTGTGTGTGTGTGTGTGTGTGTGTGTGTGTGTGTGTGTGTGTGTGTGTGTGTGTGTGTGTGTGTGTGTGTGTGTGTGTGTGTGTGTGTGTGTGTGTGTGTGTGTGTGTGTGTGTGTGTGTGTGTGTTTGGAGAGAGCTGAAGAAGGTGGACTGGGGTTGAAGTCCAATCCGTCAGTTCGTTGCAAATCCGGCAATGTACTCTCTCTCTCTCCTCTCTCTCTCTCTCTCTCTCTCTCCTCTCTCTCTCTCTCTCTCTCTCTCTCTCTCTCTCTCAATGAAATGGATGCATCTTCCCCCTACGTTCAGAGAGATAAATTTACCGATGAAAGAAATGTTCATCATAAAAACTGGAACCAATCAAGTATAATGTCATTCTATTTTCCTTAGGAAACACACACACACACACACACACACACACACACACACACACACACACACACACACACACACACACACACACACACACACCACACACACACCACACAACCAACCAAACAAACAAAACACAAGCAAACAAAATTTTAAAAAAAGAAGAGGAACGGTAAAAAAAAAGGCTCACGTTTCTCGTGTTACTCGATTCTATTCTGGGACATGAAAAAAAAAACACAAGGAAACTAGCAAAAAAAAGTAATACATACATAAGTTGAAAATAACTCGACAGAGGAGAGACCCCCCTCCCCCTCCCTGTACACCTCCTATAAATAGTTTCCGATCTCATCTGGCAGCGCAGTTTGTTGGACATTGGCGCCATTATTTGAGATTTAAAAAGTTTCGTATACTTACCGTTTTAACCGACGTGGATTAATCCATTGCTCTTTTCTTGTATGTCTTCAGCATTAGTCATAATTTCAGTCATCGTACGTTTAAACAGAGTTGTAACGGGTACGTCCATTCAGGAATAAATACATATGCAGCATAGTATATAATCACTGATTTCCTGACGGAAACCAATCAACTATCCGGTGAATTGTGAATTATATGGAATGTAAAAAAAAAATGCTGATGACCTGGAAAATAATGTATACGTAAAAAGAACTGACTCCTACCAAGTTTCAGTTTAGATTCCATTTAACGATTTGTCTATTGCGTTCAAACTAGTCCAGACACTATCTGCAAAGCCATGGCACAGAATGCGCTAGAGATCCTTCAAAAAAGACGAACTTCATGCATCATTATATATCAAGGAATGACCAGGGAAAAGTCACCTATGCACAGAACCTAGCAGAAGCCTG
>CM031595.1:61145571-61150571 GCA_018398815.1 Conus ventricosus | reverse complement strand
TGTCTGTGCGTGCGTGCGTGCATGCGTGCTTGCGCGCGTGTGTGTGTGTGTGTGTGTGTGTGTGTGTGTGGTGTTGTGTGTGTGTGTGTGTGTGTGTGTGTGTGTGTGTGTGTGGTGTGTGTGTTCTGTGTGTGTGTGAGTGAGTGTGTGTTCGTGCGCGCGAGCTCATGCCTGCACGCGCTAATGTAGGCGTGCTTAAAAGACAGCAGTGAAGCAGACAGAGAAACAGAGTCATAATTAAGGAGCGCACGGGATGCTGCATCCCCCCCCCCCCCCTCACATCCCCCACCTTCCATGTTCTCTTCCCCAGAATTCCTCCCATGCCATATACGACCCATTTTTTCAGTGGTTAACTGTGCGACACCTCAAAAGAAAACCCAGGATGTCCCACAGCGTGGTTTGAAGCATAAAGCAAACCTATCCCAGAGGCCTTTTTAAAAGAAGGAAAAAAGACTCGAAATTCTGTTTGGGGCAATTTGGGAGTATTTTGAAAACATTTGTTTTTATATACCACTCAAATAATAAATGCAAAATTGGATATGTGTCCATGTTTTTAACGTTGAAGCATCATTGTAGATGAACATGAGGTGATTTTCTTTTTCACGTTGATTCTCAGACAACCCAGATCTTCTCATGTCCACTCCCTTACTTCTTTCTCTTCAAACTGGCTGCCGTCGAAAAACGAATAGACTACAAACTGTCCTTACTCTGCTTAAAATCTTTGAATGGCTTAGCTCCTTCCTATAATAATAATAATAATAATGGGGATTTATATAGCGCCTTCCACGGCACAAGGCGCTTTACAAAGCAGAAAAAATACAATTGCTAAATGTAAAGAAAATGCATAAAAAAACGGCTCTGAAATGAAAAACAAAGGCTCTCTCCCATTCTCTCCCACGCGCACACCACTCTCACGCACAGACACACAATACACAACAGCCGCAACAAACACAAACTACTAAGCGATCCACAAAAACAACAAGAGTCAATCAACTATCTGGTAATGACTGTCTTCTAGTATTGTTTGAAAAGGTGGGTTTTCAGGGAGGTTTTGAAGGAAGAAAAGGTTTGAGAATGTCTTAAGTCATAGGGGAGTTTATTCCAGAGTTTGGGAGCTGCGTATGAGAAAGCTCGTTCGCCATGCTGTTTACGATGAGGACGGTAACTGGGAAAGCGGCAAGGTCCTGGTGTCGGTGGAGGAGCGGAGCGTTCGTGATGGGACATATACTTGAAGGAGATCGGAAAGATAGCAGGGCATCGCCAGTGAAAATCTTGAAGCAGAGACAACAACATTTGTATTTAATTCTTTCTTCAACGGGGAGCCAGTGCAACTTTTTCAGGAGAGGGCTGCAGGGTTGGGTCCTAGGAGATTTGAAATGAGACGGGCTGCAGAGTTCTGTACACGTTGGAGGGGTTGGATGACAGTTGAGGGACAGCCAAGGAGAACACAGTTGCAGTAATCTAGCCTGAAAGGATGTATGATGAAACGAGAGTTTTTGTGGCGTCTTCAGTGAGATAGGTCGAATAGCAGCAATCGTTTAAGTTCCATGTAAGCTAACTGACAAGTTTTTGTGACATGCTGTTTCATTGAGAGGTCCACTATCAAGGAGAACACCAAGGTCACGAACAGTGTTTGAAAATTCAATAGTGCTGGAACCTAATGTCAAAGAAAGGGAGCGGATCAGGCATGATGTGACCGCTTTGAAAACGGATGGCTTCAGTCATTCTCACATTTAATTTAAGCTTATTTGCTGACATCCAGGTCTCAATATCAGAAGTACAAGATTGAAGAGTAGAAACAAGGGTGAGTAGTCATCGATGACAGAGGAATGGAGCAGCTGAGTATCATCCGCAAACATTTCGTGTGAAAACGGAATGGCCGTGGATGACATTAGACAATGGAGTGGTGTACAAAATAAAGAGGACAGGTCCCAGCACAGATCCCTGAGGCACGCCAAACTGGAGGTTAGATTCATCAGAACGGTGGTCACCTACTTGGATGAACTGATTTCCTATCTAGAAGATAAGAACGAAACCAATTTAAAGCTGTTTCCCCTGATGCCACATGTGTATTTCAAACGAGAGAGAAGGATTTCATGGTCTATGGTGTCAAAGGCTGCCGAAAGATCTAGCAAAAGAAGGACAGAAATTTTGTTTTTCGTCTAAGGAATTTAGAATATCATTGAGAATGCGAAGGATGGTGGTCCTCCGTGCTGTGCCAGGGCGATAGGCTGACTGATGTGGTGTGAGGAGGTTGTTTGAGGCCAGATGGTCAGAGAGCTGTTGAAGAAGACTTTCTCAAGAATTTTGGATAGGAAAGGAAGATTTGAGATGGGTCTGTAATTTTTAAGAACGTTGGGATCAAGACTGCTTTCTTGAGTAAGGTTTAACAAGGGCGGTCTAAAGTCAGTGGGAACTGTGCCAGAAGACAGAGACTCGTTAAGAATTTGGTGATGGTAGGAAGGAGAGAGTCAAGGTGTTCAAAGAGGAGTGGGGTGGGAATGGGGTCAAGGTCACAGGATGTTTTCGCAGACTGTGTGATGATTTTACGAACAGTCTGCTCGGACACTGGCAAGAACTCACAGAGTGTGGTACCGTTAAAAACAACAGACTGATCTGAATATCTGAGGATGGGGAGAAAGCGTTTCGAATTGTTTGAATTTTGTGGGCGAAAACTGAGAAAACAAACCAGGAAAGCTGTGACGGCTCATGAGTGGACGGCATTACAACACTTGCAGCCTTACCCAACATGCTAGTGACAGTTCTAAACAGTTCTTTACACGAGGATGCTGCTGCAACTTTGGAAGAATAAAAAGCGTTTGGCTTGATGGACAAACTGTACGACTTTCTGTTTGGCAGCATCGTAAATTTGCTTGTGTATTGTCAGTCTAGATGATACCCAGCGCCGCTCGGTCTCGACGTCGCTCGCGTTCAATATTCGCAGCTCAGGTGCAATTGAGTTGTACCACGGAGCCGGGCGACGCCAGTGTACCGTCCGCTGACATACAGGCGCATGCTTATCCAAAACTTTTCTAAGACCAATGTTCAAATCAGTAAGTGTTACGTCAGGCGTGATAATGTTCGCGATGTCATGAGAAAAATCAGCAGGGTCAATCTTATGAATGGCACGAACACATTTGAATTGGGGTGCCGACTTTTGCTTTGGAACACTGAGATGGCACACTAGACTATAGTGATCAGACATCAAATCATAACAACACTTAGCAGAGTGCAAAAGACCATCAGTGTCACGAAAAATCACAAGATCAAGAATGTGACCACTATGCTGGATAAGTGGGTTCATCGATGGCCATGAGAAAGGCCACACGTCTCTAAGAGTTTCTGAAACCTCCTAGCTCTGGGATCACTCGAGTCGTCGTAGTGAACATTAAAGTCACCGATGATCAGAAGATCGCCGTCACGCGTGGCGGCAAAGTCAAGGAAATCAGGGAACTCTTCGTAGAATCTTGAATCAAGCAGTTTGTTCCTTTTACTGGGCGGGGTCCGATACACACCAGCAGACGGATTCGTTGATTCTGCAAAGTCAGAAGTAGCTCAGCCACTTCAAAAGTGGTGTGGGAGAAGGGGAAGGTCGAATTGACGTGGCAGTAAGACACGAGACACTCTTTGATGATCAGCACGATCCCACCACCACTCTTGGCAGTGGCACCAAGTTCACGGGGGAAATTGTAGAGTTTATAACCCGGGTGTCAAATCAGCACATTTACTCTCATCACCTGACTCACGAAGCCACGTTTCTGACACTATCATAATGTCCACGTCGTAATCGGTTCATGAAGTCAGCGATCGCAGTGCGTTCTGACGTGTTTTAAGGGCATTACCACGAACAGACTGGGCATTCAGGTGACAGAACACAGAGCTGATTAGCAAGATCAGAGCCCTGTACAGGAACCGCTATCAGGTTCTCGAGGTTGGCACCCGAAGCACAGTTCAGCGCGGTCGACACGTCAGGGGAGCTGAGGGAGAGTCAAGATCAGTGACAGAAGAAATATGGTTGTAGAATGTTGTTGACTGATAACTACAGGAATCTGCCGGCGTTTTCTGGTGCCACCTCGGGACGATCGGTGGCGTGGCAGACGGTAACCAATAGACAGTTCTTTAAAACGACTGATCAGATCGGGGTCGAGGTCACGGTGTGCCGCTGTTTGTTTACATGCTAACAGCTGATTCGTGTATAAGAGTAGCAGGCACGACCACAGTTCAGTGTACGAAGCGCCTCCGTGCTACACGAAGTGTCGGCTAGCGGCAGCGTGGGACGGTGAAAAGTGGGTCGTAGCATGTGCAAGTTGCCGGGGATGCCGGGGATGCCGGCCGAAAATGGCGGACTGCCACGCTGATTCAAAGGAAAAATCTCACCGATAGAATCATGAAGAAGAACATCGTCCTGACGTGAAGTGGAGCACACATAATCCAACACCAGTCCATCATGCAGCACTCTAAACAAATATCAAAACTGTACACACAGTCAAACCACATGAAGACGATGAAAACTAACGGAGCTAAGATCGGACGTGCCTGCTAGGCGACCTGACCTTCAACCTGTGTCCTACCTCTCTGAGTTCCTTCATCGTTATGTTCCTTCTATGCAATTGCGTTCTTCTACCGACAACATTGCTCAAAATCTCTCGATTTCGAACTAAAACCTATGGCGATCGTTGTTTTTCTTTTCAGGGTCCGGTTTCTTGGAATAAACTCCCAATATCTTTGCGTAATTCAAACTCTCTGTCTTTCGTCAAGGCACCTCTTTAAACAACCCTCTTCACCTATCAATAGCAGTTCTTTCTTCCCCTTCCCTTGCTCATCAAATTGATTCTGCAACTAATGTGTGTGTGTGTGTGTGTGTGTGTGTGTGTTGTGTGTGTGTGTGTGTGTGTGTGTGTGTGTGTGTGTGTGTGTGTGTGTGTGTGTGTGTGTGTGTTGTGTGTGTGTGGTGTGTGCGCGCGCGCACGCGCATTCATGCTGTTGTGTCCGTTGTTGTT
>CM031595.1:61133071-61135571 GCA_018398815.1 Conus ventricosus | reverse complement strand
CTATTGCAGAGAAGTTTTCACAAGTTAGAGAAGCTTTCAAGTGTAAGATCCGCTGGAGGCAGTTTTCATGACTGTCAGACATACTCCTCATCATCCCACTGCTTCCTCTCTCATGTGTGAGATCTGTCTTGGCCAAACTTCCACGTGGGGTGTCTTCTCTGCGGAACCGAAGCATGCGGACAGAAATGACTTAAGAAGGAATGACGAATGCTCCAACGTGAATATATGAACATTAGAGAATATGCAGGTTTGAAAATAATGATAGCCTTAATTCATTTACTTTCACCAATTTCTTGAACCATCACCGGGGGAGGGGGGGTGTTAGTTATGAAATTTTCAAACGTGCAAAGAGACCTGGAATCAGAATAAGAATTTTCCCGTACAAGTCTTTAGTATGGAACTAACCCGCAAGTTTCAGAGAATGCAAAGAACATGTCTAAATCCCTCACAAAATTGTCACCAACAAGTGTGTTATGGTAGTTTCAAGTGCCTTCGAAAACAAGATAAAATTTGGTTCAAATTCTTCAAAAAAAAAAGTGGTTTAAAATTGACTCAGCGTTGTAAATAGTTCGAATTTCGCATCAATGCTTCAGATGTGTACAGTAGAGATCGATAGAAAGTCCAAAAATAATACAAATAAAATCTCGAGATCTTTTCAATAGATCTGTTGAAAACGTTTTAAACAAGCCTATTGTTTGATTTTGGGTTTCACTGTGTACTGTTACATATATTGTTAACTATGGGCAAATTTGGTGTGATAGGCAATGCAGAAAAACAGGGAAAGGAGAAGATGGAACGTGGGTTGTGTCTGACACGCTCTCTTCTTCAGTCTCTGCTTCTGTCTCTCAACATGAATATTCTTCGCTGGCTGTTTTTTATTGGTACGTGAGCATGCGCGCGCACACACACACACACACACACACACACACACACACACACACACACACACACACACACACACACACACACACACGCGCGCGCGCGCGCACTTCTATGATCTTTTTTTTTTTTTTTGTCTTTCCACATCCTTTGCTCAGCATGGTAATGGCTATCGCTCTATTTGCTTCCATTACCGGAGTAGATCTCTCTCTCTCTCTCTCTCTCTCTCTCCTCTCTCTCTCTCTCTCTCTCTCTCTCTCTCTCTCTCTCTCTCTCTCTTTTCACCTCACCTCAGCCCCCACCATATGCCTTTTGCATCCTTTTGCACTATCACAGTGGCAATCTCTTCCAAGCTTTATTGCCTCTCTAAAAACACGAACATGGTTTCTATTTCTTTCTCTATTGTTTCCTGGGGGGAAGGGGAAGGCAATCTCATCGCCCCATCCCGCTTTATCTCCTACCCTATCATTTTCTGACATTACATCCACGTCGCTCATTTCGGCTTTACCACGAACAGCTATACTCAGAATTATCTTGTCGTACCCTTGGTCTTGGACATCACACTGAGCACTTAGTATCAAACCTCCGTGAGGCAACCCACCATAGAGCACGCTGCACTGCTTCAGATGAGTCACACTGGTGGTGTTTGGTGGTGCCGGTCCTCATCTGAAGTGCGCCGGTCACAGCCCGTAAGCCCCTTTCCTGACGACAATAATTGATTCATCACGGAGCAGGCGTAAATGAACTTTCCCCTCCCTCAACCGACTCCTCTTTCTACAGTACAGCGTCACCATATTATGCTTCCAATGACACTTCCCATGAACTTGCTGATACTGATAGCCTTGGATACGAACTTACAAAAAGGCACTGGCATTTGAATAAAATCGAAATTAGGTTACTATAGGAACAAGACATGGAGGTTATAAAATTGGGCAGGCGGGAGGGGGGCGTGGGGGGTCTTTTTCTTTTTAATGAAGATCAATAGGAACGACGATAATGAAGATAATGCTGGAGGAATCCACAATGGTTAAGCCCGAACACCGAAACCGCACCGTATCCTTCCTTTCAAAATACATCCTGATGTCAACCAGGCCCAGAGTTACAGGCACCTGCAGTGTTGGCCCGGAATTTTAGCAACATCTTTTGAGATGCATTCAAAACAACTGTGTGATTACAGTCTTCCCACTTAACCCCGTGGGGCTCTAGATAATGTTAAACCCCGGCTGTTGCCAAATAAATCACAAATCAATGCGTATTAAGCCACATAAACACAAGATTCCAAACGTTTTGTAGAGACAAAATAAAGCATCGCAGTGGACAAAATAAGATCTGTATAGTATTTTCAAAGTTCACAATTGAAAACGCGGTACATTCCAGTTAACAGCAGCCGAAAAGTAGTCAAACAAAAATCAATAAACATTAATGGTAAGTAAGCAGCCAGTTAACTAACATAAGAGGAAAACAATAATGCGTATCAGCGTTCAACCAATAAATATTTTGAATACAATAGTTTTGGGTAATCTGTGATCTGGTGTAGTGTGTGTGTGTGTGTGTGTGTGTGTGTGTGTGTGTGTGTGTGCGTGCGTGCGTGCGTGCGTGCGTGCGTGCGTGCGTGCTGGCG
>CM031595.1:61120571-61128071 GCA_018398815.1 Conus ventricosus | reverse complement strand
AAAGAAACATATGTGATCATATAATCATGGTATTGGATTCTTGTCGAAGGAGTAGATGTATCTATCATCAGGGATGGAGCGACGAGATGCTAACATAGGGCCCACTGCCTTGAATAATTAAACATTGTCATTTCCGGCTGAAAGATCACTATTCAGACATTTGACGTCAGTTGTGACCTTTCTGTGTTGATCTTTAGTACCTTGGTATGCATCTTAGCCCCCTTCTCTTCTCTCCCCTGTACGCTTCGCTAACCCCTCCCTCCCCCCCCCCCCCCCCCCCCTCGTTTCTATCCTACACATACAAACAAGCTCTTCTATCATCAACTGCATGTGGTAAGTTTCCACATTTTATAGCCTTTGTCTGTGTGTATGTGGCTGCTACAGTTTTGATGATGGTGTGTGTGTGTGTGTGTGTGTGTGTGTGTGTGTGTGTGTGTGTGTGTGTGTGTGTGTGTGTGTGTGTGTGTGTGTGTGCGCGAGCGCGCACACAACCTTGAGTTAATCTGACAATAAATTGGTTTCAGTCAGTCAGTGCGCGCGCGCACGCACGGGCTAGCAAATTTCTGGTCTTTTGTTCATTGTGCACATATTGCACCTTATTTGTTGAGATAAATAAACACATAAGGTAATATAAGGTGATAAGTAAACTGATAATGAAAAAACTGCATGAATGAAAGAACATGTGCACGAATTAAAAGTCAGTGAAGTAGAAGATTACACGGAAGCATCAGTGATATGCTTTACTCCGCATATTCGGTTTTGCAGTCTAGATGAGCTTTCATATTTTTTTGAATTGGAACTTGCCCTTCATATTTTCAGTGTTGTTGGGAAACTGTTCCACAAACCACCATCAGAGTATAACAAACTGGATTTACATAGATTGCGTTTAAGCATCGGAAGCGATATTACGTCTTTATGCCTGTAACGATTAACTTTGAAAAGTTTTTCTTATCTTTTTTAGGAGCATTTCCATTCAGAACATTATACATGCAGGCTGATTTGTTGTAGATGAGCTTGTCGTTCAATGTTACAATTTTAAGAGGCTCAAAGTCTTCACCGGTTAGAGAGCTTGATTTAAACAATACTAGTTTTAGCGCTCTTTTATACATACGGTGAATCAGTTTTAAGTTTGTGTCACTACTACTGTCCCATAAGGTTGAAGTATAGTCTATGATTGATAGAATATGAGCATTAAAGAAAAGCATCCGGGAATGTACATCAAGATTTTTTGTTCATTTTAGCCAACTGAAATATCTTGTTGGAAAAAGCTTTAACTAGGTACGTGGAGTGGTCAGTCCATCATAAATCTTTGTCAATAATGACGCCCAGTATTTCCTGCATGTCGACTTTTTCAGTTTTGTTACCACATAGAAACAATGAGCTAAACTGTGAAGTCATTCTTTGAATTTTTCTTTGTCGTGCACATACGTACATGCACTTGATTTTATTTGCATTTATAGACACGTGGTTTAATTAGGCCCAATTAGTGAGTTTTTCCATATCATCTTGGAGTTCGCTTGTAAGTTTATAGGCATCAGAATCACTTGAATGAATAGACGTATCATCTGCAAACATTTCACAATTACCTTTAAGAACGCAAGGTTAGTCGTCTACGTAGATGGAGAAGAAAAGGGGTCCTTAGATTGATTCCTGTGGTTCTCCACATATCTAACGGACATAAGTTAAGATGTTTGATTTATTTAGCATAACTCCTATCAGATAGGAAAATGACATAAGACAAATAAATTCTGGAGATGATTTACAGAATTCCAATTTTGCAACAACGAGGAATGATTAATTACATCAAAGACGTTTTTCAAATTCTACAAAGATAATGCGAGTAAATTCATTTTTACTTATATTGTATAGTAAACTATCAATAAGTTGTATGAGTGTCGTATGACAAGAATGATTTGCACGGAAGCCTGATTGATCTTCATGGCTAAGATTGTTTTTTTAAGGTAAGAATACAAACACTTCTGAAGTTGTCTTTCAAAAGGTTTGGAAAGAAATGACAAAATCGAAATAGGTATGTAATTTGAAGGATTTGATGAATCTCCTGATTTCTAAAGAGGAATAACTTTGGCTTCCTTAAATTGTAATGGAAAAACTTTTCTAAATACAAATTATATAAACATTTTAATGTATCGATGATAATTGGACATGAATCTTTCAATATCCTCACATCTAATTCATCTAAATCACATGTTCTTGATTGTTTCAAGAGTGAAAGAGTGAAAATTTACTTAGGTCCAAAACAGTCATTGGCTGTAAGCTGAACGGAAAATGAATATCTTTTGTATCGATATACTTTTTAAGTAGTTGAGATCATTTTGACTCGATTTGTCATTTAATATCATTTTATCAGCAATATTTGTAAAACGGTTATTTACCTGATATGCTGATACATCTGTAACAATGTGTTGGCTTTGAGATACTTATTTGTTATTCAACATGTTTACGCTTTCCAAATTTGACGTGAATCTTTTGTGGAGACTAATTTTTGAAATAGTTACGTTTGGATAGACGTTTCATGGATTTCACTCTGTTCCTCTGTTTCCTACATTCCTGAAGAGTTCCTGACATTTTTCTAGATGATTTCTTTTCTCAATTCCCATGTGAATTTCTTTTGTAATCCATGGTGGTTTTCTTTCTTGTTTGACCCTCTTCTTTACAAATGGAGCATGTTCGTTATATACAGACATTAACGTGCTAATCCAAAATTCAGCAGCTTCATCTGGATCTCTGAGTTGATAAATATAATCCAATGGTGATGTCACCAAATCGGAAAGAAAATCATCTGTCTTAAAGGTTTTGAAACTTCTATAACATATGACTTTATGACCTGCCTTTGGGATTTCTACACGATGTTTGCACCACGTGATGCAGACGGGGTGATGATCACTACAATTGCATGCCGGAGCACATGTTTTTATGATGATTTGTTTTGTATTTTTGTTAATACAGTAGAATCGATGACGTTTACTGTAAACCAAATCGTGAAAATATGTCATGATCTACATTGAATAGAGTTTGTCAATATTAACGTCGTAATCTTAGGTTTAGAAAAGACATCACAATACCAAAATCAAGCCTAATGGTGAAACATTGCTTTTAAATGGCATCAGAACTAATGTGTGTGTGTGTGTGTGTGTGTGTGTGTGTGTGTGTGTGTGTGTGTGTGTTGTGTGTGTGTGTGTGTGTGTGTGTGTGTGTGTGTGTGTGTGTGTGAACTTTCTTGAGTGTCTATGGTTTTTTGTACGTACCTGTATAAGTGTGTTATTACAGTAGAACCGATGATGTTTACTGCAATACAAACCTTAAAATGGTGTCATAATTTACATTGAATGTTGTTTTGTCAATATCAACATAGTATTCTTAGTTTCAAAAGGGACATCACAATGCCAAAATCAATCTTTACGGTATGATAATAATTATTTAGAATGGCATCCAAAGTAGCGTTTAAGGCAGATTGCCAGTATTAACATTGCACAAGACCAGAGTTCTCTTTTCTTTTTTCTTTATTTCGTTTTATCTTCTAACACATCAGAGAGAACACTAGGTTTTTGGGGAGGAGGGGAGTGGGGGTGGGGGGGGGTTGGGGGGGGGGAGGCAAAGCTAGCTAATGAGAAACATATTTGAGAAATTGCCGTTTTTCCAGTTAAAAAAGATGAGCTTGGTAGCTAAGCCATACAAATTTTCTTGTGTGTCCCTCACTTGATATGTCCATACAAAAAAGTGTGTGTGTGTGTGTGTGTGTGTGTGTGTGTGTGTGTGTGTGTGTGTGTGTGTGTGTGTGTGTGTGTGTGCACGTGCGTGAGAGAGAGAGAGAGAGAGAGAGAGAGAGAGAGAGAGAGAGAGAGAGAGAGAGAGAGAGAGAATAATAGATATTCCATAGCCTACTGTCACATTTCTTTCTATTCTTTTCTTTTCTTTTCTTTTGTCTTCCTCCAAAGGCACAAGAGACACAACTATGCCACTGCAAGCAATGTCAAACACTACTGTTGAATACCAGAGATGTTGATATGTGTCACGACATATGAACCCTGCATGTATCTTTGAGACCGCCTAAAGCCTGTTTGTCTGCGTCTTTCTCTGTTGGTTTATCGTCTGCATTTTGTTTTTCCCTGACCTACCTCCATCCCATCCTCCCCCACCTTCTCCCCATGCCCTGGCCATCACTGGCCTCATCCCCGACACCCACCCATCCTCCAGTTTTTCTTTAGCCATGGCTTTATCACCAAGGCCGAAACATCTGTTGACTCTGCCAAAGTGTTGACACATCAATTTCCTCCCCTGCCGAGCTTCGAAGCGTACAAATCGCCTGAAGGTAGTGTCCATGGGTGCCAGATATACTGCCCCCTTTCCGCAGCTCTCTCTCTCTCTCTCTCTCTCTCTCTCTCTCTCTCTCTCTCTCTCTCTCTCTCCTCTCTCTCTCTCTCTCTCTCATGTGTCAGGTCTGTGTTAAACCAGCTTCCACTCGGAAAATCTTCTCCATGAAATCCAAGCCACCAGGATGGAAATGATTTTAGAAGCTAACATGCTCAGACGTGGAAAGGTGAACGTTTGAAATAGGGCACGAGGAAGTCGGGTATTTGTTTCTGTGTATTTACTGGGGATTTCCATCCTTTCAAGATTTACGTGTGTGTGTGTGTGTGTGTGTGTGTGTGTGTGTGTGTGTGTGTGTGTGTGTGTGTGTGTGTGCTCGCGCGCGCGCGTGCATGCGTGTATGCGTGCGTTCGTGCGTGCGTGCGTGTGTGCGTGCGCGCGCGCGCGTGTGTGTGTGTGTGTGTGTGTGTGTGGTGTGTGTGTGTGTGTGTGTGTGTGTGTGTGTGTGTGTGTGTGTGTAAGAGAGGAGGCGGTAAGAATTCAGTTATTCTTATTATTTTTGTTATGACAGTAAAGTTCCTCAACAGTCGTTTTGATGGAAATTGGATATTAAGTTTTGTACTTTCAAAGAGTCTTAACATCACAATAAGAATAATTTGATGCACGCCTTTGTTGTCTAAATAACCAGCATGTTTTACAGCATGTATACAAAGATCATGACTTTGTGCAACTCACTTATAAATCTGTCATATGCAATTCACTTACAAACCTATATCCTAGCTAAATATAAATAAATATTCAGCTCAGTTTCTAGAAGAAATGAGGTTTCGACATTGAGAGAGAAAAAGTGTCAACGCACAATGGAGAAATATAGACTCCACACACACACGAAAGACTCCATAACGAAGCAGTAGGCCTATGCAACATTAAGCACTGTTTAATATTCTGACGCCGATTCGTGTCACAACATATGAACATATGAACACTGCCTGTCTGTATCTTTCAGTCTGCCTGCGCGCCTGTTTGTCTGCATCTTCCTCTGGTGGTCTGTCGCCTGCATTTTGTCTTTCTATGATACCCCCTCCCCTCCCCCGCTTTCTCCCTGTCCCCACGCCATAACTGCCTTATCCCCCACACCCACTCATCCTCCTCTGGTTTTCCCCAAGCCATCGTTTCATCTCCAAGGCTGCACACATCTGTTGACTCAGCCGAGTTGCTGACACGTTACATTCCCTCACCTGGCGAGCTTCCAAGCGTAAAATTGCCTGAAGGCAGTGTGTCCATGGATGCCAGATATACTGCGAGCATTCCGTTGCTCCCTCCTTTGAGACCTGTGTTGAGTCAGCTTCTACACGGGAAGGCTTCTCCATGATGTTCAAGACACACACATGGAAATGATTTAAGGAGAAAAATTAACATGCTCGGACGTGAAATGGTGCATTTTTGAGACCGTACATGATTGCACCAGTTACTTGGTTTCCATACATTCATTTACGTTTTCCATCAATGCTAGAATTAATTAGGGAAAATTTAAATCTAATTATCTTTATCAGTTCTGCTTTCATAGTAATTAGAACTTTGAAATTCTTTAACATCTATTTTCAAAGAAAATTTAAATGTAAAGTTTTTAAACATTCAAAGAGGATTTCTATGACAATAAAAAAGATTCTATACACACTTTTTGAGTCAAAATGATTAACATGTTTTGAAGGACACAAGATATTATGTAACTCAGCCACAAAACTATCATACAGCTGAATCAAATTAGAAATTCTCCTCAATTTCTTCTAGTTATGAGATTTTGACATGAGGGAAAAACAAAAAGAATTAAAACAAAGGGTGGAAATTACAAAATAAATAACATGAAAGACGTCACAGCGCAGCAGTATGCAACTTCAAACACTTCCGTGTAATTTACTAATGCTGATTTATATCACAGCATACAAACATAATGATCTGTGCTTATATCTTTCAGTCTGCCTGCACGTAAGCTTACCTGCATCTTTCTCTGTCGGTCTGTCGCCTGCATTTTGTATTTCAGTGATCTCCCCCCCCCCTCCAAGCCTTCTCCATGGCCTCATCCACCCTCCCTCCCCTGTCTCTTCTATATCATCGCTTTATCTCTAAGGCCACAGACATCTTTTGATTCTGCTGAAATGTTGATACGTTCAATTTCCTTCCTGAGGGAACTACCAAACGTAAAATCGCCTGAAGGTAGTGTCTCAGTGTCTAAGAGTGCCAGATATACTGCCCACATTGCGATGCTCCCTCCCTCATGTTTGAGATCTGTCTTGAGCAGGCTTCCATTCGGAATGTGTTCTCCATGAAATCCAGGCCACGTACGTGGATCAACATGATATAAGGAGAGAAAAAGAAATCATGCTCGAACACGAAAAGATGGACGCTTGAGATTGTGGAAAAGAAAACCAGGTGTATGTTTCTGTGTATTCACTGGGGATTTCATCCCTATTCAAGTTACTGAGGGAATACTGGCATTCAAGATTGTCCCAAAGACAACCAGGTAAATGTTTCGGTTTAATCACTGGGGTTTCCATCCCTACTCACATTTCTGATGGAAAAGTGGCATTCCAGCATTTCAATCAGTTTTGTTATGACAGCAATTTGAACTTTTAAATTCTTCAGGGCTCCCTTTGAAGGAGAAGGGATATAAAGCTTTCACACGTTTAAAATTGCTTCATACATGTCTCTGGAAGAAAAAAACAATCAGCACGTTTTTTAGGATACAAAGATCATATGCAAGTCATTCACAAATGATCACCAACAAAGGCGTTTTATGTGTGCCTGTGCAAGTCATTCACATAACTATTACCAATACAAAGACACTTTCTCTGTGCCTGTCTATTTTGTTCTAGTCGTAGCGTTTTAACATTGAAGGGTTGTCTATTTTTTTCTAGTCATAGGGTTTTAACATGAAGGACAACAACAACTACACCAACGACGACAACGACGACGACAACAATGACGACGACGACGACAACGACGACGGCGACGACGACGACAACAACTTCAACAGAGTTCCAATGTTGCTTGGATATTTCGATGTGTGTGGAAGAAATGATTGGGAAAAAAATGTAAATGCCCCAAAGAGAATCGTGTGTGTGTGTGTGTGTGTGTGTGTGTGTGTGTGTGTGTGTGTGCGTGCGTGCGTGC
>CM031595.1:61090571-61118071 GCA_018398815.1 Conus ventricosus | reverse complement strand
GATGCGGAATGAAAACGAGGCCGCTGGGAAGGAGACAATGCGCTTTGAAATAACATTCATGATGATGGTAATAATAATAGTGATGATGATGGTGATGATGATGATGATGATGATGATGATGATGATGATGATGATGATGATGATAAAAAATCAAAATGATAATTAATAGAGGATTGCTACCACTTTTAGTGAGAATAATGTGGTGGTATAAGAAAATCTAGTTCGTCTTCCACAGCTTCGTACAATTTGCAAAGCAGAGAATGTAAATATGTTCGTTCAAGACCGCCCATCTTATTTTGCACGAAGACCCCCATTTTCACATACAAATCACGTCCATCACATGTCAGTTTTGGCCAAATTTAACACCTATTTCACAAAAAAATTAACACCTCAAACCCTCTAAATATTGACAAAATTAACACATGAAACGGGGTTTCCGTGTAGAATAATATGGTGATCGTGAACGAAGATATTTACATTCTCTTTCAGGGACATAAAAAATTAAGGTTTATATGGTTTTACCGTCTCCACTCCCAGACCGGTTCTAAATCAATATAGCCGCCACGACTTTCGCTGCAGCCTTGTGCAACGGACCATGCAAATCACGTGACAGCTCGCACCTCACGTGTGCGCATTCAACCAATCGACAGGGGGTATGACATCATTTATTGATGGGACTGGCGAGCTCCCGGCCCGGCTTCGACCTTTTCCGACCGAGACGCAGGAGTGAGGACATTTTTTTATCTCGCTGCTTTTTAAAAACCGGTTGGTAAAAATATGGGTTAAATTTTTAGAAACCAAGAAAGGGAAAAAACGTAAAATGACAGTAAGGAACTGGATGATTTTTTACGAATTTGTTTTGTAGAAAACTGATTATGAGCCATGATAAAGGTTTTTTTATGAAATTAAAAACAGGGGCTGAAATTACCCCTGTTTTACTGAAGGCTGGCATGAATTAAAATGGAAATCGTAAAACTCTGCTTGGAATTTTATCCACAGCTTGTATGAGAAAGAAGGTCTTTTTTTAAAATTATGCAAAGCGACGTTGGGCTTCCGCAATTCGGCAGGGGGGGTAGCTGTGCGAAAAATAAATCTGGCAAGGAACCCCCAAAGACTAAAAATCCCCAGAACTGTGTCACCGCCAGCGACCCCCGCGTCCTAGAAAGTCCCCTCAGGCTAAAAAATACTCCAAAACTGTGTCACACCCCCAGCGACCCCCGTCTCTAAAAAGGGCCCCCTCCACAGGCTGAAAATAAAACTAAGGGAGGTAAACTCCTGCAACAACACCCCCCCCCACTCTACACCCAACCCCACCCACCTCACCCCCTACCCCCCCCACACATGCACAACCCCCCCCCCCCCACCCCCACCCCCCACAAACCCCCCCCACCCCACGCAGCCCCCCCCCACCCCCCCCCCTGCCCACTCACGCACACACCACATTAATTTTTTTTCGATTTTTACAAAAACAAAGAAACTCTTTAAAATTAATTTTTTTAAATTATGATTTTAATTTTGGGTTTTAAAAAATAAAGGGCCGAATTACTACAGAGTTATTAATATACTTTCGATTTGGATGGGGGGGGGAGGGCATAAAGATCAGTTAAAGAAACAGGTTTGAAAATTAATTAGGGATCTTTTTAAATGAAAAGACTGCGGAAGATGTATTGGAAGTATTAAAAAATACCAAAACTTGGGTCAACCATTGTAAAGTTGTTTGCTATTTTCCCTGAAATATAGCTCCTAAAGATGAATCTGACTGTTTTACCCCCCTGAAGGAGTAGCAATCGCTTTAATGAAGATTTTTTTGCGATTAGAAAAGACTATGAAAACATTTGAATTTTACAATTTTTTTTTTATTTATTTTATATTAAAAATGGCTCCCCGGGAACCAGTAAATCGATTTAAAGAAATTGTAATAAACTATTTGACGAAACAATGAAATTATTAAACATTGTTTTTAGTGAATTTGGTTTTTGGGAAAAATGGAAAACAATATAATAAAAGATAATATGAACTTTTTAAAACCGAAGCATTAAAATGATAAAAATTAACTGTGGGGGATTCAAAAAAAAGCAAAATATTAGCAGGCTTTGAAAGGAAAAACATTCTTAAGTGTTCGGCATTGGGTGAAGTTTTAAACCTTTTTTTACTTTTTTTATTTACATTTATTTTTTTAATCTCGAAAATATTGTTTTTTTTAAAAAATGACGCCCAAAAGAAATTCGAGGAAAAAAAACAATCGAGGGAAAAAGAATATTCTAGGACAACAATTAAGAAATACGTTCAGTGAATAGACAGGACATCATTTACCCCTACAAACGTTCATGAAAGCAGGGCACACTATCTTAAAAAACCCCAGGCTTTCAGTGGACCCGCCATAAAAGTGCTTTTGACCGTTATAAATTTTTTATATAACCCCTGAGATACAAACAGCAGTCGGGTTTCAACAACAAAAAAAGTAATCAGCATCACGTTTTTAAAATCTAACTGGGCTGACTACAGCTTACACGTTTAACCATGCAAGGGGAGGCAAGTTAAGGGGTTCGGCGGTCAAAAGGGACAGTTTTAAAACAAATTGAGCAACAAATTCTATCCTATATGGCAATTTTTTTTCCCTTTCCCTCTTCCAAAAGAGTTAGAGTTCAAAGGGCATCTTAAAACATACAAATTCGAAAACAATTTTTTTGGGTGGTTTTGGCTTTACTCCTGTCAAAAATCAGCAAACAGATCCCCAAATTATGAACAATACAAAAAAGAACTGAATTTTGATAACTACCCTTTTCCCAGAAGTATAGAAATATTTTTCAGTTTAAAGAGCAAAACAAACCAATCACTGTAAACGTATAACTGGTCTGAAAAACCCAACTAGTGCCTTTAAAGGGTTTCCCCCAACGCCCCCACTTTAGGCAAACCACTTGACAAGCTGTAGATTTGACCGGTTTAAAGATAGTACAAGGTCATTTTAAATTAATCAGAAAATAGGACTTGGGGGCTTTACATAAAAATCATGCTAAAAAAGATATTTGTAGAAGGTTTTTAGTTAAAATCTTAACTATAAAAAACAGCTCCCAGTCATAGAACTTTTGTAAAAGTATTTAGACTGTGAAACCAAACTCCCCACCTAAGCCGGGGTCAAAGGGTTTAGTTTTAAGAATTTACAAAAAATGCAGATGAGCCATGGGTAGTTATGTGATTTTTGAATCGCTCTTCCCGCAGACATCCCCGAAACAGCAAAAACAAAAAAACCTTATTAACCCACCATCAATCTGTTCTTATGCGTTTTTTTGTTGTTGGGTCAGAGGGTCAACACACAACCCCCGAGATTTACAGGGGCCCCCCAATCGGTAGTAGATTTTTAGATCGATGAAAAACTTCACAATAATTACCCAAACCCAAACTAAATCTTTCAGACATTGTTTATGACCCTGAAGACCAAGAACGTTATGATCACTACACACTGTTGGATATGTAACAAAAATATTGGGAACGCAGAAAGCCCACGATCACTTTACGGGAAAAGTTTAGAGGGGCAGCACACAACAATTGAAATCTTAAATTTAAAGGTTTGCCCCAAAGACAGGGAAACTGCCATCTTTTTATAACTTACGAGGCTACGTTCTAAATTTTTTAGAAAAGCAGTGATTTTTGAATATAAGAGGGTTCCCTCTTGCAATCTTCAGAAAAGTACAGATTTTACTCTTGGCTCTTTATCCTTTATGACTAGCCCAACATCTGAGGGTAGTTTGGATAAGTTAGCGGGATCTCACAAGACTTTCCAATCACAAAAAAAATTCTTCGATCCATTTTTAGTGCTTAAAGGAGTTTACCCCTTATAAATACATGAACTCGGGGGATGGGTTTGCAAAGACTCACTTCCCCTAAAGGCGCTTTCTTTTTGTCAAGGGCAAAGACATAACTGACTCGACTTGAATAGCAAGAAACCCTGGACAGAATTAACGTGAAACAAGGGGGGATTATCACGATAAATATTTTTTGGGCTGCCCGTGTTTTTTGGGCAGACGTCTTTCAAAATTACAGATCTATTTGCATAACATTACAACAGACCCCTCACATTACTCTCTCCCCCAGGTCTTTCTTGGGGGACGCTTTTAAAGTCAAAAACATCCGTTTGACTTAATACTGTTTACCCCACTACAGAATTTGAAGAGGGGCGAGGGGAGGCATTAGAGGGCCCTCACCCTTACTGAAAAACCAAAAAAAATATTTAGACACTATATCTCACAAAACCCACCCAAATACAATGTAAGACGTAAAAATCTTTATGGGGGCGAGTCAGCCGCCCCACTTAGAAATTTTAAAATATACAAGGGCCCATATGTTAAACACTTTGTGTTAGGATTTTGCACGCTTACGCCTGAAAACCCGCAGGTATTTTGGGAAGTGATTAGAATATCCTCGTGAACTGCCGATCCCCAACGTTTCCCCACTAGCCGCAAAAGATTAAAGATGAGTCCTGAACCCCTAAACCTTTCCCAAATCTTGGGCCCAAAAAAACTAAGTATTTTTTGTCTTTACAAAATCCGTTTTACTAAGACCGGACTGAAATGACAACTTTTCAAGAATAATTATCGGCCCAAGACCCTTTAGAGGCCAACACAAAAGAAAAATGATCTAGAACCCAAGCCCTGATGCTTCAAAAAAAGACTTTTTTTAAAAAACGATGAACAACAGTTTTTTGGTAAAACCAGGGAGACTACACAATCGAAAAGATGTAAAATTATTCAAAAAAACCCAAGCAATTAAGTTCCCTCTAAACCCAACTATCAAGTTTTTAGAAGATTAAAACGACAGTTGGTTGGCATTATGAGAAAAAAAAAGGATTTTAAGTTGGAAACCCAGTGTTTTTTGGCTTTCCGTTTAATTTGTAAAAGATGATGTTAGAATTTCTGTACAATATTTTTAAACCGCGGTCCCCAGAAGAAAGGTCCTTTACACAGACACTGCCCTTTTTTAATTCTAGAGCCCCACAAAACTTCATAAGGTTTAAAAATGAGGTGGCTAAAGGAGTGGTGGGTGGTACACATGCGATACCAAAAACAGTCCTTACATTAAAATGTGAACAAGAAAGTTTTGGGGAAAGATAAGGATGAACAAATGGGACTTTAAACAAGAAAATGTTGGTTTGCGATCAAAGATGTAAGCTTTGCTGCCAGACTTCTGTAATAAAAAAAAGCAAAAGGGCTAAGAAAAAAATTTGCAAAAAAAAATATATCTCACGTAATAAAAGCAAGCTTCTTAAAACAAAGATTTATCACGAAAAATTGTTAATCTGCGCTTCCTTCATCAAGTAAAACAATGCTGTTAACAAAAAATCATGCCTTTAACAAAAAAAAAAGGAACTTACGCAATCCGGGTTTCTTTTTGTGTGGACATTGGGAACTTTAAAAGATTAACTGACAGATTTAAATTTAAAGAACCAAAACAGTACTTTTAAAAACCTTTTTATTTACTTCGAACCTAACTTACTTTAAAATTTATAATTTCTTACCTTTACTTGTATTTTACTTGCATGTAATTAAAAAAGTCTTTCTTAACTAATTTAAACTTGTATTTTATTTAGTTTTAACTTTACTTTATCTATTCTTAAAAACTATTACAAAAAAATGGGTCAAAGGGGGGGTTGCCCCTTTTTTTGCAAAAGTTGGTTTTCTTCTTTCGGCTTTGGGGGGTTTTGTGATTTGCGCTAAGTATGCGTTAGACATTTTAGAAAAACTCCCCCACCAACAAAACAGCTCCCAAACAAATAATACATCTATCTTTTGTTGTGATTTGTTGTTTTTAATTTTGGGTGCGGTGCTGACGGCGATGCTGTATTCTATTAAAAATTTTTTTTTGTGTTTGGGTTTTTTATTTTCTCTTTTGTTCCATTCAGCTGTTTACGCCCAGCCTCAACACCCCAGGTTTTAAAAACCTTAGTAACTTTACCCCTTTGGGTAAAATCACTTTGGTGCTTCTGCCCCTGCGGGGGTTCTGCGGCGTCTTTTTCCCCTGACGTATTTTTTTTTTTGTGTTTAAAATTTAATATGATCAAAATTATATGATTAAAAGTAAAAAAATCCCAGTGAAGGAAATCATAGTCCCAAATCTGAAACATGTCACTCGAAGTTTAGGGACTTTTTTAAAAACCGGATTTCGATAATAAATTTTAAATCTTCTTCTGAATAAACCCGGGCGCCATCTTATTCTATTTAGCATATGGCAAATCTTTGTGACCCACTGACTAACCCAATTTTTCCCCTAGCTGCCTTCGTACCGGGGCGAGTACTTTTCAATGTCTGAAGTAGAAAAATGGAATTTTTCAATATTAGTTCAGTGCCAAAATACGTTTTTTTTCCGCACGCAGTAGAAGGATAACTTTCTTTATGGCTGGCCTACGGAGTAGTCTGCTTGCTCCCACACTTTAAAGTTCTAAAATCCATTTTTAAAACAATAAAAAAAAATATAATACTTTTAAAAAACCAGAGTTTTAAAGTTGGATAATTATGCTCCCTATCTTTTTTATAGTTATTCAACCCTTGCAAAAGTCGTTGGGAAAAAACCGCCCAACTGGGGAAGATAAAAATTTGCCAAAAAATAGTTGCACTTATTTTTAGTTTTAACAACAAAAGTTTTCGATTAAAAAGCACATAGACACCCTTTGTATTATGATTATTTTAATTTTTTTTTTTAGAAATAAAAGAGGTGAAAAAAAAGATTATAAACACGTTTTCCCACTCTGCTGTTTTAGGGGCCCTTGTATAGGAAATAGCGTTTTAGCAAAAAAATGTTTAAAATAAAGCCCTGCCCTAGGAAGGTTAGACATTGAGGCGTTTTTAAAGGTTATTTTTTAAATTTTACTGCAGGCTTGTCAAAAGACTTTCTTTTTCACAGGGGTTTTTCCCAAAAAAAATTTTAGTTCATAGAAAGTTTAATTTAAAAAATTTTTGTTTTAAAAAAAGATGCGGGGTATTTAGATGGGGGGAGCTATTGTTAATGACTTGGCCCTTCTCTAAGCAATTTTAATGTTTAGTAAATTCGGTCCGCGAAGAGAGAGAACGCCAAACAAGGCAATAGAAATTTCCCCAGGAAGAGACGCTTTGAAAAAGGCGAATTTCCCACTTAGACTTTATTAAAAAAAAAGAAAAAGAGAACAGGGCCATGCAGAGCACAAAATTTTACAAACGTTGATGAGGCAATGAATGAGTATTATTACGACAAAAAAGAATTTTAACAACGCCACCGCCCAAAACTGTCTGACTTTTATGACCACAGAAGAAAAAAAATAGCAGAAATTTGGTTTTTTGTGGGTGCTATGGGAGAAATCTATATTCTTGCACAAAAAAACCAAAAATTTTATGTTAAATGAAAATAAAAAGATAGTTAAAATAGGGGATAAAATAATTATTCTCCAAAAGGGTTTTGGGAAAAGGAAAGATGCTATTGAAAAACTGATTAAAGCTGCTAGAGTGTCTGAATCAATCAAAAGCGGGCTTTCAAACACAATTTGGCAATTATTTGCCTGCCCCAAAAGAATAAAAAGGAAGATTTGTTAACTCAGTCCAAATGACCCCCACCATTGGTTTCTGTATCTTCCACATGACAAAATTAGAAAAAAAAAATTTTAAAGTACTCTAAAGTTGTTGACAGGGCTTCAAGATACAAAACGTTTAAACCTTTAACGGAAAAAAGCTCAATGCTGGGGTGGGCTTTACGCAAATAACAGCGGGGGCCCGTTAAAGTATCCTAGAAAATTAAAGTTGATGAGGGAAAAGGGTTTAAAAAGGTTCGTAAACCGCTTTTTTTTAAAAATCATGTTACAGTTAAAGAGGGTTTCCCGGCACCTCGATCCCAAGGTTAGTAGAAACTTTAAAAAGAATTAGCTAAAACTCTGTTTACCTTCAATACAAGAGAAATTATGGACAGAACGCGTAACACGAAGGGGGTTAGAAGGTTCCCTGCAGTTTTTACGCCCCATAAACCAATGAAAAATTTTAAAGCAACGGGCCCCTTAAGCCGAAAAGCAATAAATTTAAAAAAAATTAGCATACGAAGATGGCAGGGGACTCAAAACCTGCGTTTGGTTTAAAAGAAGATCTTGAGCCCGGGAGGGGCAGAAGGCGAGTTAGAATTAGATAAGACTATTTGGAGGGAATGATAAAAAATTTGAGCGAATTATGAAAAAAACCCCCCACCCGTATTTTATTTAAGAAAAAAAACTCCCCTTTTTCTAAAAAGCCCGCCCCCTAAAAGATCTTTGTTCGTGAAGAGCTGCAAGTTTTTCCACCAAAACCAGGATTTAAACAAAAAAAAAAGTGTTTTTATTTTGCTAAATTATTTTTTTGGCCTATTTTTTTTTTAAACTGACATGTGTTTGGTTTAAAATTTTGCATCAGTGTCTACCTGTCGTGAAGTAAGTTTTTCCCACTCTTTTTGTAGTTAAATTTTCCCTGTCCCCTTTAACCCCCCTCAGCCAAAGCATAAAATTCCCTTTCGTCTAATTTTTAAACCTTTAAATGTTTTAACTTAACTAAAAAAAGTTTTGCTGAGCAGGGCAAAAATGGCAGTGTGTTTTGTAATTTAGGATTTTTTTTTTTAAAAAACAGCACTTCAATCAAGAAATAGCACAACCTAAACCAAGGCCCCCAAAATGAAAAAGGGGCCCCAGAGCTAAAACCCCGGTAGCAAACGGCAACGCTAGACCCGGCGTTTACGTAGTACAGCGATACCCAAAATTTAAATAAAAAGGGTATTTAAAGCTTTACAATTTTTTTCTAGTAACTCATATTTTCCCAATCGCTTTTTTTTCCCTTTTGAAGTTCAGTTTTTTTGTTTTAATTAAACGGAAAAGCATTTTTAAAAAGATTTTTTTTTAAAAATTAATTTTTTCATATTTCTTTTTAAATTCCTTCTGGCAGCACTTCTTTAAGATAAAAACGAAATAAAAAAAACATATTTAAATTAAAAAAAAAAGTCAAGTACTTTAGTTTGTCTTTGTAAACCCAACACAGTAACCTTGTCGAGATACTGGGGTTTATTTTGCCCCGTTTTTAGTAATTGCAACCCACTTAAGGGGACCCCAATTTTTAAAGCCTTTAATTTGTGTGCTCTGATTAACGAAGTTCTGGTAAACAGTATCGCCCCCCCCTGGGGAGTAAAAAAAAAGGGGAAAATCTCGTCATTCCTAGTAGGGGCAGAGCTTTGGATTAAATTCTAAGCCGAGGGTGTCATTCCCCACTTAGATAAGGACTTTTTTTCTTTACATAATTCAAAAACCCTCCAAGTTTTTTTTAAAATCTGTTTTTTCTTTTTGTTTCCGGGAACCGGTAACAAAAAAGGGACCTCACCCCAAAGTTTTTCTAAATGTTTTCCTTTCAAAGTTACATTAGGACTTCGATTTAAAAATTTTAAACCCAAAGCTTTCAGGAAGAAAGCCCAAGCATTTTCTTTTTTTTAAAGTTTTTTTCAGTTTGCCAAAACGTTTCCCCTTAAATTTCTTATATCTTCTGGGGTGGATATGCTGTCGTTTTTTGTCTTAAAATTGCTTTTTCGTTTGAAAAGCCCCATCATCGGTTTTAAAACCCCTAAAATTTCCTGGCACCCTATTTAAAAAACCAGTTGTGTCGCTAGGTCTTCAACTCTCTGCAGGCATTTAGGCGCTAGCTCCGTTTGATTTGGCCCCCGAGACTTTCTTTTTAATATTAAAATTAAATAAACAATCTAAAAAAACAAACTTTTTGAACTGGGGGGTCAGCCTAAGCATGCTTAGCGTGTTTAGATTTTTTAACTGCTCTTTTATTTTTTTTAACTCATTTTTGTCCCTTATTATAAATTTTATTTAAAACATTCTTCAAAACTACTTTGTTTTAGTGTAAAAAAATACCCCGATTTTAAGCTCGAAAGCTTTTAAGACAGCATTTATTTCTGAGAAAGACCCACAAAAAAAACTAATGCGTAGGGCCCACAAAGGCACTTTGACGGCTTTTCTTTTTTTAACAAACAAAGCTGACGGCCAAAAGGCTAGCTTTACAGGCTTTTTTTTTTAAAACAATTCTCGTTCGGAAAACAGTCATCAAAATAAACATTTTTTTATTTTCCCTCAAATAGCTATAGAAAAGTTCAAAACAGTCGCTTCATTTGTCGCTGGATCAACTAAAAATATATTCTCGTCGTCCAAATAAATTCCTTTCTTTGTAAGACTTTTTAATGTTTAAGGGGGTTTGTGCAGAATATAAAAATGTACTCGTAATAAAAACCGAAAATTTTGAAAAATTAAGAAAGCCCTTTTTTCCCACCCCCGAACCCCCAAATAAGAAAACGGCGGAACTTTGGGGCAAAACCAAACATCCACGTTTTTATTGAAAACTTCACTTTTTAAAACCCACTTTTTTTTGCCTGTTTCTTCAATGTTTAACTGAGCACCAAACCAAAAAAAATGTTTTTTTTTAAAAGGGGGCCTTTTTCATTCTTTTTTGTGAATTTTATTTTTTAACTCTTGCCCACCCTTTTTCCCCATTTCCAAACAATCTGGTCAAATGAGAAAAACCCACCACCCATTTTTGGGTTTTAAAGTTTGATCTTACACTAAAGGCAAGTTTTTCATCCCGATCAACTTCAGGACCCCTTTGCCTACCTAGCAAACAACTTTCTTATTTCTCAAAGTTTTTGGGAGGAAAAACGTCCCCCCCCTGAAAAGCGATCAGACTTGCCATTATTACGCTTTAAACCTTTTCAATTTTTTATTAAAAAAACACTTCTGTTTCTCTCTGAAAAGGAGTTGTTCCTTCAGTAAACAAAACAAAATTCCTTTTAAAAATTTGGAATGATTTTGATGTAGTTCCCGGAAATTTCCGCTGTTTCTATTTTTTTTAATGGCGGCATAACCATTTCATAATAAATAACCGTTTTATT
This sequence comes from Conus ventricosus, assembly GCA_018398815.1. Lineage (NCBI taxonomy): Eukaryota > Metazoa > Mollusca > Gastropoda > Neogastropoda > Conidae > Conus > Conus ventricosus. Next base: position 61,107,160 of record CM031595.1, on the reverse strand, counting down.
TTAAACTGGGTTAAGATTGTTCTGGGCCCGTCCAGGGTTTTTAAAAACATCAAACTCAAGAGAAATGTCGCTAATGGATTTAGCTGGGGGTCTTCAGCAGAAAACAGAAAAGCTAGGATTAAATGTCAAATAAAGTAAGTTTTTCTTTTATCACCTTGGAAATGGCATATGCGTCTTTAAAAAATCAAAATCTAGAGGGATGAGAATCTGTTGCCAAAAACTTTTGCTACTGCCCCATTTTAACACATTTTTTCTCCCCGTTTAAGCCTGTCTTGAGGGCCGTTTGGGCTTTTTATTCCCCGATAAACTTTTTTCTTTTCTTTTTTTTTTGGCACCATAGGGCAAAAAGGGGTAAAAAAATCTGCCTGCCTAAAATAAAAAGATTCTCTGCCCTCTAGTTTGATTCCCATGTGATTAACAATAGCCCTGCCTAAATTTGCAAAAACAGTAGCATTAGGATCATCGATTTTTAAATTATTTTGAATGAAATTTTACGGTCCGGTTTAAAACTCATCAGCGTCAAGTCGGGGACTTAATATAAATCTGTCCGGCTCAACGTTGATGGAGTATTTAGTAAGTACAGTCTGTTTCCTTTTACGCCGGGGGTTCTTCTCTTTTCTTATGGACGAGGCACCCGTATGATTTCATTTTTTTTTAAACAAAAAAAAAATTAAAAAAAAAAAATAGGATGAAGATTTTGACCCCATTATCCTGTTGAAGAAGAAATGAAACAGAACTGGGTCCTTTATTGCAGAAGAGCTTGGCAAAGCAGAGCGGCCCAAAGGGGTAGGGTTTAAGTAAAAAACGATTGCAGATAAAGATCATTATTTGGGCCCTAGGGGCCCCAGGCAGCCGAAGCACTTAGGGTTTCTGTTTTTCAAAGATGAAAATAAACATTTGTTTACAGTAAAACCGGTAAAAGGAAAAAATGTACGACTTACTACAAAACCGACCCAACCCATTTTTAAGCAGGCCACAATTTTTAGAGATCTCCGTTTTTGACAAAGGGAATTAACTTTATTTACGATTTAGACCTGAAGCTGTTAGTCTTTTTCAGAACTTGGGGCAAGAGTTGCCAAAACCCAATTTAAAAAACAAAACATTCCCTTTTAAGATTTAAATCAACGCAGATGAAATAATACAGAAATTGAAACGAGTTTTAAGAGGAGACACAATTAAAAAAAAAATTAATGATTCTCCATTGCCTAGCGTTTAAACCCCGGGGCTTAAAGAGGGCCCAGGAAATAAGGGGTGAACTAACAAACAATTTAGCAAAACTTGGTGGCGGATAAAGATAGAAGAAAAAAAAATAAATGTGTGCGACGATAACAATTTGGGCGAGAAGAAAAGGGTAGAATACAGCAGAAATACAGGATTTAATGCTACAAAGGGCGCCCGATTAGAAGGCTGTCTACAAAGAGCGAGCTGCATCACAAAAAAAGCCAAATCAGAGAAAATATAAAAAACAATACTTTTAAAAATACTAGCTAGCTGAAAAATAAGGGGCCTGTTTAGGAACAGGGGATTACAAAATTAGTATATAACGGCGTTGGGTTTGTATCTCTACCTCGTTTATGCTTTAAAAAGGGGAGTGCGCCCCAGGGGAAAAACACTTCCAACGCCTCCCTTAAAAGTTGGGGTAGAAAACAATTTATCATCTACAAATTATGAAAGAAGTTAGCATAAAGCGCTTATGCTCTGCCTGGCAAATAGGTGTGTTGTTAGTTGGGTTTTGTTATATAGGGAAAGTTGTGGTTAATGGCCGACCCCTTTTGGGGGTTAGGGGCCTAGCTGCCGGATTAATTTTTTAGTGAAAAAAAATGGCTAATCCAGTGAAAGTTTAAAAAACAACGGGTGTCTTTTCGCTAGTGTGACGTCATGTGAGGCAGAACAACATTTGGAGTGCTTTCTGAGCGCTTTCTGGCTGGGGGCGCTTAAACCGGATCGCTTTCTTCAGGGTGGTCTTTCTTTAAAAAAGACGGCGCAGGCCTTGGTTTTTTGCTTTGATTGTGCCCTAATTTTGGTCGTCTCCACTATGAGGAATTTTTATTTTAAATTTTGTATCATGCCAACAGTTAAGGTCAGAGGTAGCATGTATAGCCCATGGCTACAAAAAAGTCAACCTTTGACCTAGCATGGCAAAAAACGTCTTGATACCTTGTTCTGGGGGGCAAATCAAAAGCAGGTTAATAGCACTTTAAATTGGCTAAAATTGTTTTCTGGCATCAAAACCTGTAGATTGTCTACATCAGACGGTCTGTGCTTGTGCCCTAAAACACCAAATATGTCCGTATGGGTCATTAAGCCTTTGCACTCCGGCATTTTTAGACCTTCACTTTCACAAAAGGGAAATGTTGCCCAAACTTAGGATGTTTTTTTTCAATTGACCCCAATCAACTTGTTTGTTGGTTTAAAGAGGTGTGGCCCGGGCCATAGTAAAATTAATTTCTTTTTGCGCCCACAAATACAATGGGCCCAACCCGATTGCGGTCAACTTTTTCTAAAAAAGTTGAGGGAAATGTTAAAATTTGTTAGATTCTTCTATGCTTTTTTGCCCTTGGGGGTTGAATGGATTAAACGCGCTGTCGCTTGGGGGACTACGTAGTTCAGTTAGTATTCGTCTGTACTGGTAATAAACAGAAAATTTTATACTGACCCTAAAAGATTAGGTGGGTTTTAAAAGTTTGCATATGAACACCACACAGTAGTTGCGCAGAAAAAAGAAAAATTTTTTGATTCTGGTAAAAAGCCAGGGGGAGGATGACCAGCTGATGGAACCAAAACATTTATTTGGGGGGATTTAAATACTATTGTGGGCTTACATTACTTGGGCCGTATGATTGTCTACTCATTGGTTATAAAAGAAGTCCAAGATTTGGGATTATAAACGCTCCCCATTGTAAGGGCGCTTTCGTAAATTAAATGGTTCCCTTTTTAAATTATTTTTTTTAAAATAGTTTTAAAAAAAAAAGTACATCTAATAAACAAAACAAAAAGAGCGTGGTTCTTAAAGCACCCAATGAAAATAGGCGCGGCGATTGTGGGTTTCCCTTAGAGAATTGGGGTTTAAAAAAAAATGGATTTCAAATTTTGAAAAAAAAGAATAACGGGTATATTAAAAACGGCAAGGCAGCTTTAAAACTTTTAAAATACCCCCATGGTTACTACAACTTTTGTTCTTGAGAAGTATTTAGAAAAAATTTTATTTTATTTAAAAAATTAAAAGAGGGGAAATCTTATAATTTTTAAGAATTTTCCCGAAAAATTTAAGAAAGGGATACGTTTTTCCTAGAAGCCTTGCTCGGAAAAATTTGGGTTTTATGATAGTGGGAAAAAATATCAATTTTAAAAAAAATTTTTTGGGCCCTTTTTTACAAAAGAGTCTTAAAGGGGAAATTGACAGATTTTAGGATAGTAATTTTAAATGTCCAGTTTTTTTTCCTTTTTTCATATGAATTTTTCATTTTTACTCCAAAAATAAGGAAGTTAGGTGTTTGAAGTGTGAACATAGAAAAGGCCATTTTTTAAAAATCAATTTGAAAATTGTCACCCTTCTGAAGATTTACCTTAGCAAAAAGGTATTTCTACTTCACCAACTTCACCAAATTTTGTGCCCTGGTAAAAAACATCGTCACAAAGCACACAAAAATTGGTGTAAAATAGTTTGTTGCTGTTAACTAAAATTTTTTATAGCCCTTTTTTTTTGACACAAAAAGCAAACCGGGGAGAGAAAAATAAATTTTTAATAAAATTTTAATTGTACCCCCCAGTCATTCGCCTTTCATGGGGTTTTGCTCTTTTTTAGCATAGCGGCACCCCTTTTCGACATCATATTTCACTCGGCACCTTCTCTTGTTTTGTACGTGGAGGGGGTTTTTTCAATTCATCTTGTGTGGGGCAAGCCCACGGAAAGACCGGGAAGTTTCGCGTCATCGTCACTGTCAAACGGTCTTCGTCTTCATAAACACTTCAGCGAAAATTCGGCACCAGTTTGCCCAATTTTACTTGACTACTGTGGGAGTTGAAGACCCGACCAGCCTGACAAAAAAGCATCTTTCTTTGAAAAAGTGGTTTTCGAAACCGCTGTTCGCGGCGAAAGGCGTAAAAAGATCGGTCAGCCAACCCCCAAACGCGATGTCCCCGCGGTTACAGAAAAAGGGTTTGTAAAAAGCGACCCCCATTTGGGGCATCGGCTCGACCCCACTTCGCTTTTTTTGTTATGCCAAAGATTTCGAACAGTTTTACGGAAAGGCTGATTTTCACGCAGTGAAGTGTACAAAAAAGTAGAGTTCATGCCTTTTCCAACGATGTACATATGCGGGGCCCCTTTTGAGGGTGCTCACACGAATGTTACAAAAAATGTTTTTTAGGTTTACCAAGATCCGTTATGGGTTTCGGCTTAAAAAAGCATTTTAAATAATTTTCCCCTTGAAATTTAAAGTGCCGTTACACGATGTGTGTTTAAAGATTAAACATTCCATTTTTGATAAAAGAAAAATTGAAAATTCGACTATCACACCCTTTTCCGGGCCCTTTCGCTTTTCCTGCCGCGAGGGTTAAAAACCCTTTTTTGAAAAGGGTCACATAGAAAAAAAAGGCGGCTTTTTGAATGTGGCGTAGAACCTTTTGATTTTCTCGAAAACCAAGTTGTATGTCCACTACAACGTTTAAAACAGACAATTTTTTTAATGGCACCATCGCTGTCCTAAGAGCATTGCCGCCAACTAATGTAGGGGTTTTTGCATTATCAGTTACATAGGGTTTGGCGGAGACATTGAATTTAAAAAATTAATTGAGGGTTTTTTTAAATTCATTGGATGTAAAAATAGTTAAACAAACGGAAAGCCCGTTGTTTGTTCTAATTTATTAATGGTGCTGGAAGTGAAGAAATGTTAGAAGAGTTTAAAAAGGTCGTCACGCGGGGCGTTTTAAATTTTTTGTTCCGGAAGAAAGTAAAAATGTTGGTTTTTGATCACCCACTTATTTTGCCGAAAAAACCCCCCTTTCAAAGTGTTAATTTTGCAATATTTAGAGGTTGAGGGTTAATTTTTTTTGTGAAACAGGGGTTAAATTTGGCCAAAACGACAGGAGACGTGATTGATGTGAAAATGGGGGTTTTTCGTGCAAAAAAAAATGGGCGGTCTTGAACGAACTATTACATTCTCAAACCGTTTTTTTTTAGATATGCGGTGCGTCCCCTCTCTTTTTTAAATTCGGCGAATTTAAGGTAAAAACAGAGTTTGCATTTAACTGTTTCGGGAAAAAAATAAATTGGAGAAATAAAAAAAACCCGGGGGTTTTTTTTGTTTGTTTTTTTTTGCTTAATAATTAAAATTTCTAAACCCTTCACGGCAAATTTATGTCAAAAAAAAAGCCCCAAGTAATAGGGGGTTTTAAAGGGATGTTTGATTATAACAAACAGGGTTTCGCCTCGCCCCCTTTTTCGGAAAAATCATATTGGGGTATGTTGTTTTGTGTTGTTTCCCCGTGTGTGGTGTGTGTGTGTGTGTGTTGTTGTGGTTGCGTGGTGCGTGGGTTTTTCGTGCGTGCGTGCGGGCGGGTGCGTGCGGCGTGCGTGCGTGGTGCGTCCTCGGTTTTATGTGTGTGTGTGTGTGTGTGTGTGTGTGGTGTGTGGTGTGTGTGTGTGTGTGTGTGTGGGTTTTCGTGCGTGCGCGCACGCGAGCTGTTGGTGTGTGTGTGTGTGTGTGCGTGCGTGCGTGCTGCGTGCGTGCGTGCGGCGTGGTGCCTGCGGTTATGGGTGTGTGTTGGGCGTGTGCGTGGGCGTGCTGCGTGCGGCGTCGTGCGTTGTGTGTGTGTGGTGTTTTACCTGCGTTTTAATTATGTGGTTGTTGCGAAACCCCTCCTAGCACCAACTGAACCTGCGGTTTTAAAAAAACGCAAATGGGAATCAATACTGAACGCTGGTCACCAGTATCAAAATTTTTAAAGAACAATTGGGTTGCGCTCCTCATGGGGTTTCCATTTTCCTGAACCAAACTTTTTACTTTTTATATCCTCTGTACTACACAATGCCCCCTTTTTGACGGAAAAAAAAAGAATTTTGGCTCTCTGTTTTGGAAAATAAAAAAATACAAGCCCAAAATAACTAAACCAAAACCAAAGCAACAATAGAGCCCGCTAAATTTAAAAAAAAAAAAAAAACCTAATTGGTTTATTTCTTATTTATTTTCTAGGTTTTTTAGTTTTTTTGTTTTTCATTTTGTGCTTTATTTTATCGATTTATCTATTCGATTTATCTATTTATGCATTAATTTTATATTTATTTTTTGTTTTATCTATTTCCTTTTTTTGTTTTGAAACAGAAAACGGGAGCTAAACCCAAAAAAAAATCCAGGCATTTCCAGTGATGGTTTTATGCGTGCTCACGGCACATGTGTTTGGTTGTGTCGTGGTGCGTGCGGCGGGTGTGTGTGGTGTTTTGGTGTGTGTGTTGGTGGTGTGTGTGTGTTTGGTGTGGTGTGTGTGGTGGTTGTGGGGTGGTTTGGTGTGTGTGTGCCCGACTGTTCGTGTGTAGTTTTGTTGTGTGTTGGAGGGGATTTAAAAAAGGCGTCTCCACACACACACACACAACAAACACACACCCCCAAAACAACCACACACACACACAACACAACACACACACACACACCACACCACACACACAAACCTCACACCCACACACACACCACCACACAACACAACCACACACACCACCACCACACACACACACACCACCACAAACACCCCTCACCCCCCCCCACACCACAAAAACACCCACACACACCACCACACAACACCACACACACACACACACAACACACACCCCACACACCAAACCCCCAACCCCACACACACACACACCCCACGCACGGGACGCACATACCACACCACAACACACAAAAATAATAAAATAGTCACACACGCGCGCGCGCGCGCGCGATGACGTGCAGCACGCATGCACTCACACACGCGCCACGCAGCACACACACTAATTTCACAAGTTGATATTCATGAAAAATCAAATCAACTTTTTGAATTCCCCTTCGGTCCCCATTCTATGGATCGGCACAGAAAATATAGGTAAACCCCGAGCCATGTTCTGTATTTTCACAAAGTTGATTGAAATTGGTTGCATTTTTGGCTAACCTTTATGACAGGGAAAGAAAGCAACACACCAACTTGTGGAACAGGCAATCGAAAGCTCTAAGAACAATACAATTCCCCTTTGCAAACCGAAACAAAGGACAGAAGAGAAAAAACAAAATTCTAGGTATAGAAAACAAAATTGCGTCTGCCGTCAAACAAGTGCGGAAATACTGGGTTTTTTTCGCCCGGCGCTACCCAATCATTTATACTCTATTGACAGGGACCCTAGTTTTCCCCCTATGGACATTGTGGTCAGTTTTTTCCAGCAAATCACCCCCCTAATTAGTCCATCACTGATTTGGGGGTAGCGGGTGCAGGTGCGCGCTTGGCTTTTACTCGGGTCACTATTCTTGGGCTACCTTGAGGCGAAAAGGCAGTTCTGAGAAAATTTTTCGTTAGGTGTGTTGGAAAAACGGGGGGCAGTGGAGCTTTGAGCTGTCGTTGTCGTTATGGTGCTGAACTTGTCGATGTTGAATTCGACTGCAAAAAGGGAAACGCACACAAATCACATGTACCATCACCATCACTTACACATGATCGTTTCTTATCATCATGTAGTAAACATGATCATCATTGCACGAATGTCTGTTGATCATTATCATTATTATAAAAATGAACACGACATCGTCACCACATCACCATCAAAATCATTCTTCTAACATGTTTGTGGTTATCGTAACATCATATACTCCACACATCTCATCATCATCATCCATCACATCTCATTATCATCACATCATTTCACATCTCACATCTCACATCAAAACCACACATAATAGATGATTATCATTGTATTCTTTTTTCTCATCGTCATCATCCTTTACATCATCCATATATTAATCTCACATCACATCAACACATTTTTTAATGATAATTATCATTTATCCATATTTCCCCTCTCACACCTCATCTCATATCATCATCATCATATCATCTCATCATCAACAACAACAACAAAAAACAACAAAAACAACAACAACAAAAACAACAACCCAAAAGCCAACAACAACCCCAACAAAAACCTTTGCAAGGCAGCGGACCAGAGAAACAGCGGAAAAAACATCAGCAACAGCAACAGGGGGAGAGGTTGGAAATGAGGGAGGGGAAAGTGGGGGATCATCCGTTTCTATAATTTTTAAAACAAACCTTTACGTTATTCCTTGGAAGTGGTTGACGAAACTCTCTGGTTTGCTAGATTTCTTTTAGCCACGTCGATCAGGAAAAAGTTGGGAAAGCTGAAGAAGGGTTTTGTGTTCATTTCCTTTTATGTTTTCAACTTTTGGGTAGATGTTTTATCAATTGTTTTAAATTTTATCTATCTATCTGTTTTCGTATCATCAAAAAGTCACTTCTTCTATCTAGAGCTAGTAATACTACTATCTATCCCATCAAACTTTTTTCATCATCTATTATCTTCAAACTTCTATCTATCATCGACAGAAAAACGACAGACAGACAACAACAGACAACAGACAAAGAACATAAGAAGAAGGGGGGGGGAGAAAAGAAAGAAAGATGAAGAAAGATAGAGGAGAGAGGAGGGGAGGAGGGGGAGAGAGAATGAGAGAGAGACGGAAGGAAGAGAGAGAAACAACCAAGAAGAGAGACAGAGACTGAGACGAGAAAGAGCAGGAAAGAGAGTCAGAGAGACAAGAGAGGAACGCTAGCCACCCAAAACCCCCCAAAAGAACACCACCCCACCACCCCAAAAAACCCCACCACCCCAAAGTTTTCCCAAACCTTTTTCTCCTCCCCTCCCCCTTATTTCGTGCCTTTAAACAACCGGCCCCTCTTACCCTGTTCGACTTCCCTTTCCTGTCACAGTTTTTTAAAATAGTAATGTCATTTCCCCCCCCCCCCCTTAATCTCTCCAAGGCCCTCCCCAACCCCTTCCCCCTTTACTAATGCCTAACAAACCTCGTCGACCCCAGAAGAGAAGAACGTCCCCCCTTTTGATCCCGCCACACGGTCGAAAGCCAAAATAAGTGCAAAATGTGAGGGGCCCGGGGATAGATAGACAGATGGTCCAGATATTAAACCACGGAGACAGACAGAAGAAGCCCCCTTGCCCCTTTTTTATGCCTTGATCTGAGCCAACAACGGGAGGAAAAAGAGGATTCTTAAAAGCTCCTAGAGAGTACAGGTGGAAATTTTTAAATAGAGGTATCATATCGGGCTGGAAAAAGGCATGACCTAAAAATTGAGAAAGGAAAAGCGTCGTGGTGGTTTCAAAACACGATGCCGAGTTTTGTGGAGACAATACTGGAGCCCAATGAAGGTTTCAAAAATGGAGGAACTGGGTGGGGAAAACAATACAAATTTAAAAAAAGATTCTGTGCCCTAAAAAGAAAGAACACTTACAAAACAAACATATGCATTGCGACCTTGTTGGTCTTCCAAGGGAAGAAAATAACAAGAATGCAAAAAAAGGACAAAAACGTTACATTTTTCTTCGAACTGGGCGTACAATATGCTGCTGTTGCTGCTGCTGCTGCTGCTGCTGCTGCTGTTGCTGCTGCTGCTGCTGCTGCTGCTGCTGCTGCTGCTGATGATGATGATGATGATGATGATGATGACCACGACGCCGATGATGATGATGATGAGGATGATGATGAGGAGGAGGAGGAGGAGGAGGAGGAGGAGGAGGACGATGATGATGATGATGATGATGATGATGATGATGATGATGATGATGATGATGATGATGATGATGATGATTGATGATGGTGGTGGTGGTTTTTGTTGTTACTACTACTACTACTACTACTACTACTACTACTACTACTACTACTACTCATCTGAGAGCCATGTTCTTCCTCAAAAATGCTGGATAGGCACTACTGCATCGGCAATCATGAACAAAAAGACAATCTGAAATGAACCCCAAATGCCTGGTCCCCATCTTTCCAGATAGGCTACATAACACCAAAACTCCTTACCTGCGTACCTTGGATCTACCCCACACCCCACACCCACACCTCTTCATCCTCCCACTCGTCTCAGCAGTCAAGCTGCAGCCAACACGGCGGGGAGAATGAAGGTACACGTTGTAGTGCTGACAACTTTAAGGGGAAACCTTCTCTCAGCTGGAATCTTAACAACATTCAAACCAGAGCGATGACAATGTTTACCCTTTGACCTGTTTTCTGTTGGCCGTCTGGGAAGTTAGGTAGATACAGAGGAAAGGTTTATTGAAAGTTATTGTCAGGAGGAAGGAGGTGGTCAAGGAAAGTAAGCTACAACTCACATTAAAAGAAAAAAAAAAAGAGTAAATCAATGACGTTTACGTTTTCGTCAGTTTTCTTTTTCATCTCTCTCTCTCTCTCTCTCTCTCTCTCTCTCTCTCTCTCTCTCTCTCTCCTCTCTCTCTCTCTCTCTCTCTCTCCTCTCTCTCTCTCTCTCTCTCTGTGCGAATCTTGTCAGATGCAGATGGATTTCTGATCACAGCATCGTGGCTACATCGATCACCTAACGTTCCCCAGAACCACGCTTTATGAGAAAATGACCGCCGCCGAAAATGAGATTGAAGTCGAAGGGCATGAGATTTCCAAAGAGGACTGGGGAAAACGTCAATACTTTCCATGCAGTACCCAGAGAATTCAGCCTGGTGCACGGGGACCAATCACAGACCTGAAGTGTCATTTTATTGCAACTAAGGAGATGTAATGTGCCCCGGAAATGGCAAGCTTCTCAAACAAAGATAGCCGCTTGCTGAGAGTGGGGGACAAAGACGGAGGGAGGAGAGGGAGAGGAGGGGAGGGGGCGGCTGCAGATGATTCAAAGGAGGTGGAGAGAAAAGTAACGCAGTTTTGGGCTGGAAAAGAAGAATTGGGGGGGGGGGGGGGTGTATTGACAAAGGGTGAGACGGATGAGTGGATGGGGATTGAGGTGGAGAGTTGGTTGGTGGGTAAAGAAGCGTCAGCATTCTTACGAAAATGGTGAGGAGGCGTTGAGGAAACAATAGAGAGTTGGGAAGGGTGGGGGTGCTGCTGAAAAAGAAAACAGGGGAGAGGTAGGCATTGTGGTAGGAGGAGAAAGGGGAGAGGGAGTAAGTTGGGGAGAGTAGGATCAGCAATGTGTGGGGGATGGATGTGAGTGAAATGAGTATAAGTGCTGACATGATGGAGGAAGAGGAGGGGTGGGGGCGGATGCCGTACAGGAATGGTGCCCATGATAAAAGAGTAAATGTTTGTGTCAACCAAATTGTGCGTGTGTGTGTGTGTGTGTGTGTGTGTGTATGTGTGTGTGTGTGTGTGTGTGTGTGTGTGTGTGTGTGTGTGTGTGTGTGTGTGTGTGCGTGCGTGCGTGCGTGTATGCGTGCGTGCGTGCGTGCGTGCGTGCGTGCGTGCGTGCGTGCGTGCGTGCGTGCGTGTGTGTGTGTGTGTGTGTGTGTGTGTGTGTGTGTGTGTGTGTGTGTGTGTGTGTGTGTGTGTGTGTGTGTGTGTGTGTGTGTGAGAAAGAGAGAGAGAGAGAGAGACAGAGTGAGAGAGTGAGAGAGAGAGAGAGAGAGAGAGAGAGAGAGAGAGAGAGAGAGAGAGAGAGCGAGAGAGAGAGAGAGATCGTCTAGCTTTTACAAAAAGACCCAAAATCTCATTTATTCGACTCGGTTATTAAAGGCTCAAAATCTCAATTTTCAGGCAGAGCTTAGACTCTAGTGGGAAGGCTCCCATTTCTCATTAAGGCTTAGACTCTAGTGGGAAGGCTCCCATTTCTCATTAATGCTTAGACTCTAGTGGGAAGACTTCCATTTCTCATTAATGATTAGACTCTAGTGGGAAGGCTCCCATTTCTCATTAATGCTTAGACTCTAGTGGGAAGGCTCCCATTTCTCATTAATGCTTAGACTCTAGTGGGAAGGCTCCCATTTCTCATTAATGCTTAGACTCTAGTGGGAAGGCTCCCATTTCTCATTAATGCTTAGACTCTAGTGGGAAGGCTCCCATTTCTCATTAATGCTTAGACTCTAGTGGGAAGGCTCCCATTTCTCATTAATGCTTAGACGCGCTGCTTCACTCTCTGCTTTCAATACCTAGAGGGAATTGTAACCCAGCTTGAATGTTGGAAAGACAGAAAACCCCATACCTTTGCAATGCAGTGATCTGTGTGCAAATAAAGACAGTTTTTATTTTTCAGTATACTTTCTTCGGATTTTCACAACTATAGGAGACTACGTGTATCTATTGTAATGTTTTGTTTGTTTGTTGCTGGTTTTTTAGCGTTGTTGTATTTTAATTTTTTTTTTGGCTGCTTTTGTGTCATGCTGTGTAATGAAGCAGCAACAGTTGCTTTTTTTTTTTTTAAGATTAATATCCCACTCTGATAAGAGACATGTCAATGAACGACCCAAGAGAGTATGGCAAAAAACTGATAAATGAATAAATGATTTGGTAACTAACTAAACAAACAAACAAATGAATAAACATATACATACATATACTATACTAATACATACTTACATACATACATACATACATACATACATACATACATACATACATACCATACATACATACATACATACATACTATACAACATACACATACATACATTACATCACTTACATACATACATACATACATACATACATACATAACATACATCATACATAATACATATACATACATACATACATCACTACATACATACATTACATACATACAACTATCATACATACATACATACATACATACATCCATACATACATACATACATACAACATACATACATACATACATACATACATACTACATACATCATACATACATAATACATACATACTACATACATATACATCATACATACTCATACATACATACATACATAATCATACATAATACATACATACATACATACATACATACATACATACATACATACATACATACATACTACATACATACAAACTACATAATACATACTACATAATCATTACATACATACATACATACATACATCATACATACATACATACATACATACATACATACATACATACATACATACATACATACATACATACATACATACATACATACATATACATAATACATAAAACATACATACATACATACATACTACATACATACATACATACTACATACTACATCAAAATACATACATACATACATACATACATAACATACAATACATAACATACATACATACATACATACTCATACATACATACATACATACATACATAATACATACATACATCATACATACATACATAACATAACATACATACATACATACATACATACATACATACATACATACATACATACATACATACATACATACATACATACATACATAACATAACATACATATACATCATACATACATACATACATAATTTATACAATACAATACATACTACATACATACATTACATACATACATAATACATACATACATACATACATACATAGATAAACAATTACACACGTAAACAGATGAATAAGTAAAGAAAATGATTTTTTTAAAGGAAAATTATTGCAATCCGCCAGACAAAGGGGACAAACAAATTACACGACAAAGCACGACGCGTTTCGACCTCTTAAATCTTCTTCAGGCAAGAAAAAGAACATTTAAGGACAATGCAAACGAAGACCGAGCAATCGCTGGTCTTATCTTGTCGAATTGGGCGCAAGATATGGCTGGCTGGGTCACTCGCTTGTTATATGTGGCATCTAAACTCTCTGACTGATGACAGAAGTTTCTGACTTCGCTGCCCTTTGAAGTTTAAAGCGTGACCAAACGCCCAGAACAGTTGTTGACAGAGTGGCTCTCACTGAATATACAAGATGTGAATTTGAGTTCCAGTGTGTGAAAGACCCAGAATGTGTACGTCATTGGAAGTTTTGATCACGTTCTATGAAAACACTAGGTAAGATCATATAGTAAAACAGTCACAAAGCAATCATCATCATCATCATCATCATCCTCATCATCATCTTCTTCTTCTTCTTTGAGTTGAGTTGAGTTGAGTTGAGTTGAGCTGAGTTGAGGACTGTGATATGATCCTGATTTCGCCATTGTAGAACGTCTTTATATTCTGCTATAGTACTGGTAATACAGTCTCATATCTTTGTTAACGCTGTTACGTGAATCAGCAAATAGATTAAATATACAAATTAATGACACTGATATGTGATAAGTTATTGGTATGCCATTCATAGAGATACAAAAGAGGAGACAAGTGATAATGGAACATCGCGGCACACCGCTTCCTGATACACACAGAGCAATATGTACCATTCCAGAAGAAGACTTTAACATATACATATATCCTGTGGTTTACGAGATTAAATGGTTTCTTTAAATCGATTATTACTGTTTCGGCTTTGACCAATGGCAGATAGCTTCTAGAGCCCCCAAAGGGCAGTGCAGCTGGAGTGACGACGGTGAATGTCAAACAAAGAGAGAGAGAGAGAGAGAGAGAGAGAGAGAGAGAGAGAGAGCGAGAGAGAGAGAGAGAGAGAGAGAGAGAGAGAGACAGACACAGAGGGAGAGGGAGAGACAGAGAGAGAGAGAGAGAGAGAGACAGAAAGAGGGAGACAGGGAAAGAGGGAGGGAGGGAGGCAGGGAGGGAGAGAAAGAGAGTGGAACAGAGAAAACGACATGATAACCTCCGTTTTTCCTTCGCCCCTCACTTCCTCCTTCTTCCCTGTCTCTCCCAAAGCTATGAAACATCGATGCTAGTCATCAGTCTGCTTAACAAATACCGCTCGTATTCTAACACCCCACCAGGTGTAATTAATCATGACGTCAAACTACCCTCCATTTCCTTATGTATGACTGCTGCACCACAAAACACGAGAACGGGCAACATGAGCAGCGTCAAAGGGAAGGAATCGTGGGTTAGCCTTTTATCCCTTGCCATGTGGTGGTAAAAGCACCCCTGTTTGTGGTGATTGCCGTGTGTGGTTTACATAATAATAGGACATCAGAATATCTAAATTGCAGGTGAGCGTACCGAGTTATCGATCCATTCTTAATGATGTAGCAGAAAGGTATCTACAGTGTTCTGACCAAGGACGTGGAAAGATTTCATTCGCTTAGTTATGTTTTCTGTTCTTTTTTCTTCTTTTTGTTTCCTATTCTTTTCTACTTTTTTGTAACCCTCTCCTTCCACCACCATACCACCACCACTACCACCACCCAGCCCCCTCCCCCTCCCCTCCCTCCACAAACCATAACCATAATCCATAATCTCAAACCATAATCTCAAGGAAACTGTTCCAGTGATACGATTGATGGTTGGAAAAGTATGGACAAACAGTTGAGGGAAAAGGATTGGATAATGAGCACGGACTAGAGAGGAACCATTGGTACGAGTTGGAGTTAAGGGGGTACCAGATGATGAAGGGTAATTGTGTTAAGCGTATGAGCGTGTATACTGTCAGTGAAACTAAACAATAGACAGCTGAGAGACAGGTAGACATATACGGGCAGACAGACAGACAGACAGACAGACAATGAGATGAATACAGAGAGAGAGAGAGAGAGAGAGAGATTGATTGATTGATTGATTGATTGATTGATTGATTGATTGATTGATTGATTGATTGATTGATTGATTGATTGATTGATTGATTGATTGATTGATTGATCTTTAATACGCAAGGATGAAGATTTTAGGCCAAAGCCTAGTCTTACAATCTGTCTTTGTCATGCATACATTATTTCAACACGTATCATTCATACTGACAATTCAACATAGCAACTTTGTAATCTAATTATACAATCATAAGCAAACTATTCATAAAAGTGCTAATGAGATGGGGGATGGTGAGACAGAAGGAAACTTACAAACAAACAAAACTACAGAGAGAGAGAGGTCAGAGGAGGGTGAGGAAGAGAAAATGGTAGGTAGTGGGAGGAGAAAAGGGGTGGTAGACAGAGTGGGGGTGGGGATGCGCGATTTTAACGGAGTAGGCTATGTTTGACGATGTATTCAAAGTATGGTTCACAGACTTTGCGAATGGGCGCTAATCATTTCAATCGAATAATTAAATTACTGAGACATAAACTGTTCATGCAAATGTTTCTTGAGAAGTTTTAAAGTATTCGTATTTTGTAGATTCGGTGAAAGTGGGTTCCAGACACATGGTCCAGAGTAAGCTAGGCTTGTTTTGTATAGACCAATGCGTGGGTAGGGAAGAAGGAATTTCGTCGAGCCAGAAAAGTTGTTCGATCTTGTACAAAGGGCATGGCATAGTATCTGTCAAGATTGTAAACATAAATGATGCGTTGTTGAATTCCAATTGCTTACTCAGAGGAAGTATGTTCAGCGCTTTTAGTTTTTCGTCTGTTGTTAGAGATGCAGCTGGATGGAGTAGTTTTGCTGCACGTCTATGGAGAGAATTCAGTACCTTTTTTGTGGACACCACTACTCCCGTCCCACACTGTTGGAGCGTAATTGATACGTGACATTA
>CM031595.1:61058963-61076837 GCA_018398815.1 Conus ventricosus | reverse complement strand
GTAGATAACTATAGGGTGTATCCTTATTAAGCTCATTTAAATGCTATAGCCTATTCTAAATAATGTCTTAAAGCATGGCTTAAGATAAAATGTCTCTGAAAGTCAAGCTGGTTTTAGGAAAAAATTCTACAATAGACCAAATCTACTGTCTTTATTCTATGGTTCAAAAATGCTTGTTCAGCGTGGTAAAAAGCTTTATGTTGCTTTTGTGACTTCAGAAAGCTTTTGATTCCGTAAAAACGATAAGTTATTGCATTGTATTAGAAACCAAGGCATTATGGGGAAATTCTTCTGTTCTTTAAAAGCAATGTATAGCTCATTAGTATCTTGTGTAAGATCCAACTTTGAATATTCAGACTTCTTTGACTGCCCAAGGGGAGTCAGATAAGGGTGTGTGTTGAGTCCAACGCTATTTGAAATGTTTAACCAGTTAGCGAATCACTTATCTGAAAAGGTAGACATGGCATTCAGTTGATACCTGGCATGATGGAACTGTTTATTCTGCTGTTTGCAGATGACATTGTTTCATTAGCATCTACCCCAGTTGGTCTGCAAAACCAGCTAAACGTGCTTTAGACATGTTGCACCAATATGAAAATGAAAGTTAACACGGACAAACTAAGGTCATGGTCTTTAGAAAAGGGTGTTTTCTGGGTAAAAATGAACAATGGTTATTTGGCAATACTAAATAAGAAGTGGTAAACAAATACTGTTATCTGGGTTATCATTTTTTCCACTAAAATCAGCCCGAGATCGGCACTGAAACATTTGGTTGCCAAGGGGAAAAAAGCTATGTTTAATCTAGTAAGGGCTTTCCAGAAAAATAAGGATATTAGTTATCAGATCTACTTTAAGATTTTTGATGCCAAAATTAAACTAATCTTATTATATTCATCTGAAGTTTGGGGCCTTAACCGTTTGCAATGCCTAGAAAAGATTCATTTGATTGCATGCAAACGTTTCTTGGGTGTCCCAAGTAAGACACCAAACAAAATGGTATATGGGGAACTGGGAAGATATCCGTTATATATCAACTCCTATATATGTGCTATGGATATTGGTTTAAGCTGCTTAGAATGGACCAACAAAGGCTTCCTCGTCAAGCATACAAATGCAGTTAACTCTAGATCAAAACGTAAAGAAATGCTGGGTGACAAAAATAAGAGAACTGCTATGCGAGACTGGGTTTAATTTTGTATGGCTACAACAGGGTGTGGGTGATGTTCGCGGATTCTTGGCAATTTTTAGGCAAAGACAAGTTGATATGTTTACTCAAGAATGGGCAGGATCTATAAGAACTAAAAAAGTATTTCAAATCGTCAAATCTATTTTTGAACGAGAAATGTACCTTAAGAATGTAAATATGTTCGTTCACGACCACCCATCTTATTTTGCACGAAAACCCCCATTTTCACATACAAATCACATCCATCACATGTCAGTTTTGGCCAAATTTAACACCTGTTTTACAAAAAAATTAACACCTCAAACCCTCTAAATATTGACAAAATCAGCACATTGAAACGGGGGTTTCCGTGTAAGAATAATATGGGTGATCGTGAACGAATATATTTACATTCTCTTTCAGGGACAAAAAAATTAAGGTTTATAATGGTTTTAACCGTCTCCACTCCCAGACCGGTTCTAAATCAATATAGCCGCCACGGCTTTCGCTGCAGCCTTGTGCAACAGACCGTGCAAATCACGTGACAGCTCGCACCTCACGTGTGCGCATTCAACCAATCGACAGGGGGTATGACATCATTTATTGATGGGACTGGCGAGCTCCCGGCCTGGCTTCGACCTTTTCCGACCGAGACGCCAAGGAGTGAGGACATGCTTTTTATCTCGCTGCTGTTATGAAACCGGTCTGGTCAAAATAGAGCTTAAATCTTTTAGAAACCAAGCAAGGAAAAACGTGAAATGACAGTAAGTGAACTGGATGATTTTTTACGTAATGTTTTGTAGATAAACTTGATTATGAGCCGATTGATGAAGGTTCTTTTATGAAATGAAAAAACATGGGCAGAAATTACGCCTGTTTTACTGAAGGCTGGTATGAGATTAAAGATGGAAATCGTAAAAACTCTGCTTGGAATTTCTATCCACAGCTTGTATGAGAAAAAAAAGGCTCATTTTAAAATATATGCAAAGCGACGTTGGCTTCCACAAGTACGGCAGGCCGGGTAGCTGCTGCGAAAAATCAATACTGGCCAAGGAACAGCCTAAAGACTAAAATACTCCAGAACTGTGTCACTCGCCCAGCGACCGCCGGTCTAGAAAGGCTCCCTACAGGACTAAAAATACTCAGAACTGTGTCACTCGCCCAGCGACCGCCGATCTCTAGAAAGGCCCTCCACAGGGCCGAAAATAATACTAAGGGAGGTAACTCCTGCACACACACACCCCACCCCCACTCTACACCCAACCCCACCCACCTCACCCACACACCCCACCCCCACACACGTCCACCCCACCCACACACACACACGCTCACCCCACCCCCACACACACCCCCACCCCACCTCTACCCCCACCCCACACATGCACAACCCCCCACCCCCACCCCCACCCCACACATGCACACCCCCACCCCACCCCACACATGCACACCCCCACCCCCACCCCCTGCCCACTCATGCACACACACACATATAACTGTTTTCTGATTTTTGCACAAAAACAAGAGAAACTGATTAATTAATTTTTTTAATTATGATTTTAATTTGGTTTAAAAAATGAAGGCCGAATTAGCTACAGAGCTTATTAATATACTTTACGAGTTGGATTGGGAGAGGGAGGGCGATAAAGATCAGTTAAAGAACAGGTTTGAAGAATTAATTACTGATCTTTTTAATCGTATAGACATGCGAAGATGTATTGGAAGCTATCAGTAAAATACCAGATACTTGGGCTCAACCAGTTGTAAAGTTGTTTGCTATTTTACTTGATAATATAGCTCCTGAAGATGCTAATCTGACTGTTTCTACCACCCCTGAAGGAGTAGCTATTCGCTTTAATAAAGATAAAGTTTTACGATAGACCAGACTATGAACAACCCCTGAAATGACAATTTATTTTTATTTATTTTATATTAAAAAAAATGCTGCCGAACTCAAGTGAATCTGATTAAAGATTGTAATGAACTATTTTGACGAAACACTGAAATTATTAACCATTGAATTTTAGAGAATTTGGCTTTTGAGGCATGATGTAAACAATATAATAAAACGATCATAGTGCCCTCTTTAACGAGGCCAATAAAAGTGATTAAACCATTAACTGTGTGATTTCAGCCCAAGCTACAATATAAGCAGTTGATTATTGTAAGGCAAACATGTCTTGAAGTAGTTGCGGCACTTGGGTGAAGCAATAAAAGCCTGTTTTACTTACTTTTTATTTACATTTATTTTTTTAATCTACGAAATATTGTGGCTTTACAAAATGACGACCACAAGTAAATCTTCGAGATCGAACACTATAACGATGGAAGAAATATTCATAGCGACAAACCAATTAAAAGCAAAACGTACAGTGAAGTCGACATGACATCATTCACCCTACAAACGTTCATGAAAGCATGCACATGCTAATCTCTAAAATCCCAGATCCTCTTCAATGGAGCCGCCATTAAGAAAGTGCTATTGACCGTTATGAGATGATTATATAACGCCTGATGATACTAACAAGCCAGTCTGTATTCACTAACAGAAAAAGTAATCAGCTATCACGACTTAAACTCTAACCTGGCTGACCACATGCTTACACAGTTTAACCATGCAAGTGAGGGAGGCAAAAGTAAAGGGGTTCTGGCTTGGTCAGAAGGGACAGTTCTTGAAATCAATTGAGACAAACAACGTTCTATCCTCTAGTTGGAATTCTTACCTTCCTCTTCCCAAAGAGTTAGAGTAAAACCGAGCAGTCCTTAAACATACATAATTCTGACAACAGATGTTTTATGTGTGGGTTTTTAGCGCATTTACATCCTGTCAAAACCATGCAAACAGAGTCTCCATTATGAACAATACCAAACCCAGAACTGAACTTGATAACATATCCTTCCCAGTAAGTATAGAAATATATCTCATTTTGAAGACAAAACAACCCAATCACTGTAAACGTATACACATGTCCTTAAAAGCCAATCTACTAATTCCTCTAAGGTTTTTCTCCCAACGCCCCCACTTTAGGCGAAACCAACTTGACACGCATGTAGCCTTGATCCAGTTTAAAGAATTACAAAGAGTCATTATGTATTAATCAGGAACAATAAGCAGACTTATAAGGGCTTTAAACCTCAATGAATCAAGCTAAGAAAGAAATTTTGTAGAAGGTGTTTAGTAAAATCTCACTATAGAAACAGCTCCAGTCATAGAACTTATTGTAAAAAGTATTGTAGACTGTGAAACCAAACTCCTCAACACCTAGGCAGGGGTCTATAGGTTATTTTAAGATTTATACAAAATGCAAGATGAAGTTCCATACGTATTTAAGGCAGACTTTGAATCGCTCGTACCGCAGTTACTATGGCCCGCAACAGCAAGAACAAAATACAACCTTAATTACCCCACCATCAATCTGTTCTTATGCGTTTATTGTTGTTAGGACGAGACGGCAACAACACAACACCTAGATTTACAGAGGTCCCCAATGCACTAGTAGATTTCTAGAGCAGATTGAAACAACTATCGCAATCAGTTATCCAACCAACTAAATCTATTAGACATTGTATGACGCCTGAAGACCAAGAACGTTTTATTGCCTCATCTACACCTGTTGGATATTAACAGAGGAATATTAGGCAACGCAGTTAAGAGACCACGATCCACTTTACTGGAAAATTAGGGGGGCTGCGCCACAAACATTTGTAATCTTCAGCTTAAGGTTGACCCCACAACATGGGAAACTCAGCCCATCTTCTTTCATAACTTACGAGGCTTACGATCTCATTTCATCATGCAAGCAGTTGACTTCTGATATAAAGGGTTACCTGCATTGCACAGTCCATCAGAAAAAGTAACAACTTTTACCTCTTGACCTTTAATCCTTTTATGACTCGCCCAAAACATCTGATGGCTAGATTGGATAAGTTAGCGGATCTCTACAAGACTTTTCCAATCACTAACAATACTTCATCCAACTTTAGTGCTCAAAGGAGTTTATTCCTTATGAATACATGAACTCGGGGACAGGTTTGAACGAAGACTCACTTCCTCCCTAGAAAGGCGCTTTCTTTTTCTAGACATAGAGGCCAAAGACAATCACTGACTCTGACTATGAATACGCACAAAAGCCTGGACAGAATTACACTGTGAAAGATGGGCGACTATCACGATCAATATTTATTGCCGACGTGTGTTTATTTTGGCAGACGCTTTCAGAATTACAGAACTACTTGCATGAAACATTAACAACTTAGACTCATCACATTACATCACTGCCCCGGGCCCTTTTCCTTGGGACGCATTCCTTAAAGTCTACAAACCATTCATATTGACTTAATTTACAGAATTCCGCCCACACTTCAGATGATTGAAGACGGCTGAGGGGGGAGGTAATAGCAAGGCCTCAACATCCTTGACTGCAAAGCAAAACAATATTTAGACGACTATGAACCTACTAACCATCCAAACTACTAATGTACTTAACACTAACAATCTTGTAATGATGGGCCATGAGTCAGAGCCGCTCCCACTTAGAAACTTTAAAATGCTACAAGGCCTCATGAATTTAATACTGTGGTTAGGCATGTTTGTCACAGCTTACGCCCGATAATCCAGCAGGACTAATCTTGGAAGTAGACTTAGAATATCCTAAAGAATTACACTATCTTCACAACGAATACCCCTAGCCGCAGCAAGATTAAAAGAATGAGCCCCATCGAACCGCCTAAACTCGTTCCTAATCATAGCACAAAACTAAGTAATGTTTGGTCATTACAGGCTGTTACAGTTTTACAAGACACGGACTGAAACTGCCAGCTGTTCATAGAATAGTTATTCTGTGATCAAGAGCCCTTTATGAGGCCATACATCAAGAAAACACTGACTTTAGAAAGCCCAAGCCACTGATGCTTCATAAAAAGACTTCTTTAAACAGATGAACAACAGCTGGTTGGTAAAACCAGGAGAACGTACAAATCGCAAAGATGTCAAATTAGTTTACAAAAGAAACCAAGCAATTAAGTTTGCCTCTAAACCCAACTTCCAAGACTTTAGAAGATTTTAACACAGTTTGTATAGCATTATGATGAAGAAAAGATGGTAAGTTGGACAAGCCCGTTGTTTATTGGCTTTACGTAATCGAGTTGTCAAAGTCATTGATGTTAAATATCTGTCCGACTACTTAAACCACTGTACCCCAGAAGCAAAGAGTCCTTTACACAGACACTGATAGCATTTAAATCTAGACTCCCCACAGAAGACTTCTATAAAGACTTAGAAACTGAAGTAGCTAAAGGAGCTGAGGGGTGGTATGCACATGCGACTATCCAAAACGATACAGGCCTTTACATTCAACGTGAACAATAAAGTGATTGAAGATGAAGGATGACTTAATGGGACAGTTTATCAAAGAATATGTTGGTTTGCGGTCAAAGATGTATAAGCGTTGCAGCCCTAACTTTCTGTAATGAAGATGGCTAAAGGCATAAGTAAAGAAGTTGTCAAAAAAAATGATAACTCCACGTAACTACAAGCAGCATCTTTGAAAACAATGTATTTCATTCATACAAATGTGAATCTGCGCTCCTACTCTTCATCAAGTAAACACAACTGCTGTTAACAGAGAAATCACTAGTCTCAAACAATAACAAGAGAACTTACGTCAATCCTGAGTTTTTCATATGCTGTAGGACATTGGAGAACATTAAAAGTTAACTTGACAGACTGAACCAGAACTTAACTTTACGAACCTAACAAGAACATAACTAGTACTTACTTAAGAAACCTAACCAAGAACTTAACTTAAGAACTCTAACTAGTACCATAACACACCTTAATAATTTACGGTACACTAACTTGTAATTTTAACTTGCGCTTAACTTAAAAAAATACCTTTCTATAACTACTTAACTTGTACTTATTTATTCTTAAATATAATTAACTAGAACTTCATCTAGTTCTTAAAAACTATTCCATAGAAAATGGATCTACAACAGGAGTTTCACTATTTTTGCAGAAGGGGGCGGTTTCTTCTTCTTTTACTGTGGGGACTTGCGCTTTGGTTGTTAGGTATGGTGTTAAGTATTTGTATGCTAAAAAACCACCAACAACGGCAGCACCACCCAATACATAAGATACGTCTTATTGTTTAATTGTGTTTGTTGTTGTTAATTGTGTTTGTTTGTTGGTGGAATGCTGTATTACTATCTAATAATTTTTGTTTTGCGGATTGGTTTGATTTCTCAGTTTGTTCCATTCAACAACAGATCCAGGATTTTTAACCTTAGTAACATTACTCACTTGCGGAACATTCACTTGCGGTACATTCACTGTGGTACATTCACTTGTTCCCTGCGGACTGACCTGTGGCATCTTCTTCTCCTTGAACGCTCATTTTTTTTTAATTACGATTAAATTTAAATATGATCAAAATTAATATGATTAAAAGTAATTAACCCCCATGAATGAATGACATAGCATAGTCCCAAATCTGTAATCCATGTCTCACATGCAAGAGTTTCTAGTGACTTGTTTAAAACCGTATCTTGTATAAGCGTATTTAAATCTTCTTCGAATCAACTGGCGCAATCTTACTTACTAACTTAGCATATAGGCTAATCATTGTTCTGACCCACTGATTCTAACCATTTTTGACCCCTAGCTGCGCTCGTAACCAGGCGTAGGTACTTTTTCAATGTCTGATGTAGACAATTGCTTGAACTGTTTCAATACTTAGTTCAGTGACCTAACTACTGTTTAGTTTTCCACAAGCGGCCAAGAATATAACCTTTCTTTATGGCAGTTTGTCCTACGGGGTAGTCTGCTTGCCCCTCACACTTTAATAGTTCGTCACAATCCATTTTTAGAAACAATAAAAAAATAAATAGACTACTTTTAAAACCATGAGTTAAAGTTGGTTAATTATCAGCGCCTATCGTAGGGTGTTATAGATTATTCCAACTCTTGCAAAAT
This sequence comes from Conus ventricosus, assembly GCA_018398815.1. NCBI lineage: Eukaryota > Metazoa > Mollusca > Gastropoda > Neogastropoda > Conidae > Conus > Conus ventricosus. The sequence continues at coordinate 61,068,702 of CM031595.1, read as the reverse complement.
CTGTTAGGAATAAAAAACCGCCCAACATGGGAAAGATAAAATTCGCCAAACTATTGCAGCAGCAAACTTTATTTTTAGCTTTTAACAACAAAAGATTATCTATTAAAAAGCACATAGACAGTCTTTCGATATTATGATTATTTTAATTTAATTTTATTTAATAAAAAGAGATGAAAAAAAAGATAATCAACGATTTACCACTCCTGCTGTAATTAGCGGCCTTAGTACTAGTCTATAACGTGTTAGCAAAAAAGCATGTTTAAAATGAAGGCCTGGTCTGACCTAGGAAGTTAGACATTGAGGAATTTTGTTAAGGGTAAATAGAGTAATATACGCAGGGATTGCCTCAAAAGACTTTCTTGTTACACAGGGGATTATCCCAGAAATGTTAGTTCATAGAAAGATTAATCTAGAAAATAATGATTTATAAAAGAAATGGCGGGAAAGTAGTTATGAGATGGAAGAGGGGCTATTGTTAATGCCTGGCCATCTCTGGAAGTCAATTATATGTATAGTAAATTTAGGACCGATGAAGAGAGAGAACGCCATAAACAAGGCAATGGAAGAATTTGCTAAGGCAAGAGACCGCTACGAATAAAAAGAACAGAATTGGGCTCACTAGACTTTATTAATAAAAAGTTTAAGGGGAACAGGGACAATGCAGAGCACACATTTACAGACGTTGAAGAGGCAATGAATGAGTATTACTTTGTGAAGAAAGAAGTTTCTAACATCAACACCCCCGCCAGAACAGCTGACATTTTATAAAACCAGAAAAAGACAGAAATTGGTTTTATGTGTGCTAAGGGAAGCAATCTATATTCAGGCACAAACAATCTAAAAATTAAATAGTTAAAGTGTAAAAAAAAAGATAAGTTACACTATGGATAAAATATATATTCACCTTTAAAGGATATTGAAATGAAAGACCTGCTATTGAAAAACTGAGTAAAGCTCTAGAGTGCTGAATCAGATGCGAAGACTGCTTTCAAAACAAGGCAAGTTGGGCAAATATATTTGCCTGCACCCAAAAGAATAATAAGGCCTAATTTGTGTTAAACTCAGTTCCTAATGACACCCACCAAAAAATGGAACTTCCGCTGTATTCCACATGACAAAAGTTAGAGAAAAAAAGTTTAAGTATGCTCTGAACTGTTGTTGACAGGGCTACAAGATACAAAGAACCGCTGAACCTTTAACGGATAAAGCCAACTGCTGAGTGGCTGTGGCTTTACACAAATATACATGCGAGGCCCGTTAAGAGTATCTAGAATGATCCAAGTTGATGATGGAAAAGAGTATAAAGGTTCTGTAAAACCAGCTGTTTTTTAAAACATCATGTTACAGTTAAGAGAGGGATCCCAGCAACCATCGATCACAGCCCTAGTAGAAACTTAATAAGAATCTACTGAACGCTGTTTAACCTATCAATATCACAGAGAAATTATAGAAAGAACGTGTAACACCGAAATGGGTTAGGAGGTTGCCTGCAGTCTTAACGGCGCCATCAACATATGAAGAAATTAAAGCAACAGGCCTAAGCCAGTAAACGCAATCAAATTAAAAAAATTAGCATTACTGAATATGTGCAGGGACTCAAAAACTCATGGCCGTTTGGATCTAAAAGTAAGATACTTAGAATGCTCCTGAGAGGCAGAGGCGATAGTTAGAATAGAGCTACAGATCCTATATGGACGAAGATGATAATGAAGTTGAGCGAATTATGAAAACAGGACCCACCCGTATATTATTTAAAGGAGAACCTCTCTCGTCAACAAGCCTGCCCCTAAAAGATCGTTTGTTCGTGCAGAAGCTGCAAGTTGTTCCCACCAAACACAGTGAGTTATTAACAGAAAAAATATTGTTTATATTTGCTAAACTTATTTTTTTGGTCTATTATTGGGGTTTAAACTGGATCATAGTGTTTTTTTTCAATGTTCTGTTAATTGCATCAGTGTCTACCTGTCGTGAAGTAAAAAGTCTTTCTCCCCTCCTTTTGAATACAAATTTCTGTCGTCAGTAATCTTTTTTCGCCGTCAGCCAATAATCTGATCAAATACTTCGTCCGTAATGTTTTGCATCCTGTAATGATTTGCTTATTTCTTAATCTTATGAACCAAAGTTATTTTTGCTGATGCCAGGCCACAATGGCGGTGTCCTTTTGTAATTTAGGGAGTTAATTTTTTTAAAACAGCAGCTTACAATCATAGAAATAGCACCTAACCTAAACCAAGGCCCCCTAATGCAAAGAGGCTGGATCCCCCAACCCCGGTAGCTAAAACAGCAACACTAGATCCATCACTTACGCTAGCCACAGCTGATGAGCCAGTATTACATAGGAAAAAGGGTATTTAAAAGCTTTAAGCATATTTTTTTCTAGTAATCTATACTTATCCAAGTCGCTTTCTATTTCCGTTTGAAGTTCAGTTATTTTGCTTTAACTCTAAACTGTTGAAACAAGCATTTTTTAAATAAGATTATTTTTTTAAATTAATCTTGATGCATATCTTCTATTAATCCTATCTGACAAGCACTTCATTAAGAGAGTAAACCGAAATAAAAACAACATACTTAATTAAAATAAAGTCAAGTACTGTTAGTTATGTACTTGTCAACCCATCACAGTACCTTGGTCAGATGATACATGGTGTTTATTTTGTCCCCGTTTTTAGTAATTGCAATGCCAAGCATAAGAGGAGCATCCAAGTTTTCAGCCTTATTTGAATCCACTGATAACGTAGTTCTGGTAAACTAGTATCGCCTCCCTCGGGAGTAAAAAAATAAGCGAAAAATCTCGTCATTGCCTAGGTAGCGTCAGTAGCTTTGGATTTAAATTCAAAGCCGAACGGTGTCATTCCCCACTTCCAGCTAAGGACATTCTTTCTCTTAGCAATATTCAGAACCCTGCCAAGTTTATTTTAATCTGTTTTTTTCTGTTTGTTTCCTGGAACCAGGCTAACAAAGAAAGGACTGCATTCAAAGCCTTTCTAAAATTGTTTCCTTCCCAAAGTATAACATTAGACTTCGTAATTACAAAACTTTTAATATTCCAGCAATTTCAGGAAGCAACGCCCAAGCATTCCTCTCTTTATGAATGTTTTTGATTCAGTTTGCCAAAATCGTTTTGCCCATAAATTTCTTATCTCTTCTAGGTAGATACGCTGTCGGTTTTTTTGTATTCAATTCTGTTCCGTTTGTAAACCCGTCATCTGTGTAACTCAAATCCATAAACATTTCCTGGCACTCCAATTTAGATCAAACTCGGTTTGTGTCTGCTAGGTCATTTAGCTCTACTGCAGTTGCATTTAGGAGTGCTCGCTTCCGCCTTTTGATTCTGGCCCCCGAGACATTCTTTTTAATAATATACAAATTATAATAAACAATTGTTATAAAGCAATCAATAATAAACAAATTAATAATATATCAAACGTATTGAACGGGGGGGTCAGTCCGTAGGCAAAGCTTAGCGAGGCTTAAAATATCTAACTGCTCTTTTATTTTTTTTTAGCTCATCTTTGTCCCTTAATATATTAAATTTTTCACTTAACATTACTTCAAAACTATCTTTGTCCTTAGTGTAAAATAATACAACCGATTTTAAAACAGTTATCTAAAGTCTTTTAAGACTGCATTGTATTTTTGATAAAGATCCACACCGAAATTACAAGGCTGGCGACCACGTAATAGAGGCTTAGTCTTTGACAGAGCTTTTCTTTTTTTAAACAATGTCACGTTCAGCCGAACAGTCCATCCAATAATAAACATGTTTCATTTTCCCTCAACTAGTCCTATAGTAATGTTCTTAAACAGTCGCTCAGTTTTTGTCGCTAGGATCAACTAAAAAATATTCTCGTCCTGTTCCAAATAAACTTCCTTTCTTTGTAAGACATGTGTGCTTAAATGGTTGAGCAAATATAACAATGTGGCTCGTAATGAAACCTGAAATATGTTTGTAACAAATCAAACGAAGACAGTTTTCCACACCAGTAATCCCGCAGATAAGAGAACAGTGCCGGATCTTTGGGCAGAAGACATTCAAACTATCCATCTGATTTTATTAACTATTTCTTCTGCATTTATAACAAGCCACGACATTTAGCCTGTTTTCCTTCAATGTTTACTGAGCATCACACAAACCAATAAAAATGTGCATTTTTATTGGAGCCGTTTCCCAACTGCTTCTTGTGAATATTTATTATTAATACCATCTTGCCCTATCTCTTTATCTCCACTTCCAAACAATCTGTGTCAAATAGAGGATCTAAAATCCAGCCAAGACATATTTGCTTATTAAAGTAGTCTTCGAGTCTTACATCATACAGGCTAAGTTTTTTTCATAACACGACCAACTGTAGATCCTTGCCTACCTCCAGCAACAACTAACTTTATCTTCATCAAAGTGTTGTTGGAAAGGTAAAAGACCGCGACCCGAATACAACTGGTCAGACTGCCATTTATTACCATCAACTTCTCAATATTTGGATTATAAACGCTTCAGATTCTCACTGAAAAGGAGTTGTTTCTTCAGTAAACAAGAACCAAAATACCTTATAAAGGACTTCAGAGCCTGATTTAATATAGTATGTTCCAGAGAGTGACTCGCTTGTTTTCTATATTCTCCTTTTAGTGTCGTGTATAACTCTTATCATAATAAATAACCGATTTAACTTTTATACGGTTAAGATTGTACGGGCCGAAGTTCAGGGTTAGTAACAACATCAAACTCAAGAGAAATGTCCCTGACTGAGTAAATAGTTAGCTAAGGATCTTCAGACACGAACGACAGAACCGCTAGATTAAATGGTAGTTCATAAGTAAAGTTATTTTTTTAGTGCGCCTTGGTAATATGGCATATCGTCCTTTAACAACTTCAAATCTAGAGGTACGCAGAATCTATTTGCACAAATGCTTCTGCTACTGCCTCATCTTTAACATCAATCTTTGCATCCTCCGCTTTAAGCCTGTGCTTGAGGCCGTTGACTTGTATTCCCTATAACTTGCTCTTTCTCTTTCTTTTTAGGCAGCCATAAAACAGAAATAGAGGTAAAAAGTCTGCCTCGCCTATACAAACGACACGTTTTTCCTTACCATTTGATTGCTATATGATTAACGATAGCCCAGCCCAAATTAGCAACACAGTAGCATTAGGATCTGCTGATGTAAAAACTATTTTGAATGAAAGTTTAGCGTTGCCTACATTATAACATCGACAGGCGCCACGATCAGGGAACATAACTGATAAAATCTTGTCCAGCTCAACTGTTGATGGAGTAATTTTACATAACAATACCAGTCTGCCTTAGTATACCTTTTTCCGCCGTTGGGTTCCTTCTCTTTTCTGTATGGATCGAGTCACAACCGTAGAGTTCCCGTTTTTAATAAACAAAAAAGAAATATAAATAAAAAAATATGGATGAAATTAGATGTTGGCCTGACCTTCCTGAAGAAAGAAGAAGACAAAGACAATTGGGGCCTTCAGTAAGATGAAGAAATTGAAGGAGCGGCGGCACAGTGGCCAAGGAGTAGGATAACGGTCAACATACGATTGCTAGATAGATTGAATCATTAAAATATATCCATATGGGGCGAGAGCAACCAGAAGCGCTAGGGTTTCCAAATTTTGAGATAGATAAAGATAATCATTTGAATTATAGAACCAGTAAAGGGGACATTGGTGCGGTTTTAACTAAAAAACCAAACCCAACCCAGTTTTTTAAAAACAAGCACAATTCTTGGAAAACTCCCTTGTTTGCTGACAAAAAGAAATGAACTTTAATGGAAGACTTAAGCTTCTGCGCTGTTAGTCGTTTTACAAAACAATGGCGCAAAGGTTGCCAACACGATCTGAAAAATAAATTACCTCTTTTCAGGATTTAGAGGCCAAGAATAAATGTGCAGCAACAGAAATTGAGACGAGTTATTTAAATGAGTGAAAACAGTCAAAAAACTTAGAAACAATTGGCGATTCTCCACTGGCTATGCGGTGAAATCCTGGGCTTAATGAGCGTCTAAAGTCAATAAGGGGTGAACTAACAAACAATTTAGCAAAACTTGATGAGTTGGATAGAGAGATAGAAGGAGAAAAAAATAAACTGGCTGATGCAGATGATAACAATTTAGGGCGAGAAGAAAAGGCTAGAATACAGCAGAAAATACAGAATTTAATGATAGAAAGGGCGGCTAGGTTAGAGGCGCTATCTACTAACAGAGCGCAGCTAGCATCACAAACAAGCAGAATCAGAGAAACTATAAACAGAATACTTTATGAAACACTACGCTAGCTGAAAGAATAAGGACACTGTTCAGGGAACAGGGGATTACAATAGTTAGTATATTAACAGCTGTTGGGCTTGCTATTTCTACACTCGTTTATGCTTTAACCGGCAGTGCACCAACAGGGCCAGTAACGCCTCCAACACCTCAGCCTGGTAAAATTTGGGATTAGAAAACAATTGCATCATCTAGCAAACTTATTAAAGAAGTTAGCAGCCAAAGCGCTTGATGCTCTGCCTGGCATAATAGGCAGTGTTGTTAGTTGGGTTTTGTCTACTATTGGCAAGGTTGCTGGTTATATGGCTGACCATCTGTGGACGTTAGGAGCGCTAGCTGCCGGATTAATTTTTAGTGAAATAAAGTATGGCTAATCCAGTAAAAGTTAAAAATACAACAAGGGCTGTCTTTCGCTAGTATGACTGTCAGTGTGAGGTAGATTAATGGTGGCGTGCTTTCTGGGCTGCTTTCTGGCTGTGGGAGCTTATAACTGGATCGCTTTCTTCAGGGCTAGGTACTTTCTTTAAAATGGATGGTGCAGGCCTTGTGTTTAAGCCTTGATTGTGCCCTAAGTTTTGATCGTCTCCAGCTATGAGGATTTCATTGTTATAATTCTGTATCATGCCAATCTGTAGTCTAAGGTCAGAGGGTAGCATGTATAATCCATGACCTACAACAAAGTCAACCTTTGACCTAGCATGTGCAAGAACGTCTTGATACCTTTGTATGCTGGCAGGCAAATCAACAGCAGAGTTAATAGCATCTTCTAAATTAGCTAAAAATTGTTTTCTAGCGTCAAACCCTGTAGACTGATCTACTATGCTAGACTTGGTCTGTGCTTGTGCTCCTAATAGACACCAAACATATGTCCTTATGGAGTCATTGAGTCTTTGCACTCCTGGCATTGTTAAGCCTTCACTTTCATCTAAGATAAATGTTGCCCAAGCATTAGGATGTTTTTGTTCTATGGATCCTAATCGAACTTGTTTGTTTGGTTGAAAAGAGTTGTGGCCAGGCCAGTAGTCATAAGTATATTCTCTTTTTGTGCCCCACAAATACAATGTGCCTAACCCATGATTGCGGTCTAACTTTTGTCTAAAATCAGTTGAAGGATTAATGTTAAATTCGTTGCAGATTCTTTCATATGCATTATTGTCCATTGGGCTGTTGAATGGATTAAACGCGCTGTCGCTTGGGAGGGCTACTTGTAGTTCAGTTAGTATTCGTCTGTACTGGTAATAAACATGAAAGTTATATTACTGACCTTACTAAAAGATTAGGATGGTTTAAATGGTTTGCATATGAAACGCCGCAGCCAGTAGTTGCGCAGTAAATGGCAAAATTTAACTGGTTCTGGTAAAACATCATATGGCGGGATGACCATGCTGATGGTACTCTATCATTATTTATTGGCGGATTTAAATATCTAGTTAGCGGGTTTACAAGCCTAACTTGAAAGCCGTATGATTCGTCTACTGCAATGGTTAAATTGCTGAAGTCCAAAGATTTGGGGTTATAAAACGCTCCTACATTGTAAGTGGTACTTTCGTTATATTTAAAAGGTTCCATTTTTTAAATTAGTTTTTAAATAGTTATAAAAAAGATGCACATCTATATAACCAAGCAAAACGAGCGTGTGTTCTAACATACCCAATTGTCAATTGGCACGGAGTTGTAGGATTGCCCTTAAAGAAATTGGCTTTAAAGTTAATTGGCTTAACATATCTGAAGGGGCTCAAAATAACTGGATTAATATTAGTAACGAGGTGGGCAATCAAATAACTCATGTGCAAATACCTGATGGTTATTACAACTTTTGTTCTTTAAAAGAAGTACTTAGCAAATTTGGCATATTGTTAACAATCAGCGAAGCAAACCTCAGAATTACTATACATTTCCCACTAGAAGAAAGAAAAGAGTATGCTTTCCCTAAGGGCCTGGCTAAAATCTTAGGCTTTCACAGTAGTGACAGAGCTTATAGATTTAGTACAAGAGAAGATGTTTATCAATTTGAAGGTAATAAACCTTCTGACTTTCTCGTGAACCCAATGTTGTATGTTCATTTACAACAGTTAAAAACAGAAGCTAATTTGTTTGATGGCTATCCGTCTACAGTTCTAAAGGTTTTGCCATCAACTAGGGCAGGGTTTTGCGATTATCGATTATCTCAGTTGGAAAAAACAGTCAATTTAAAGAATTAATTAATGGGCCTATAAATTCATTAGATGTAAAAATAACTAACCAAAATAGAGAGCCGGTTGTTTGTTCTGATTTATTAATGGTGTTGGAAGTAGAAGAGTGTACTGTAACCCCTTAATTTTTATGTCCTGGGAGAGAATGTAAATATGTTAGTTCACGATCACCCATATTATTCTACACGGAAACCCCCGTTTCAATGTGCTAATTACGTCAATATTTGGCGGTTTTGAGGTGTTAATTTTTTGTGAAACAGGTGTTAAATTTGGCCAAAACTGACATGTGATGGACGTGATTTGTATGTGAAAATGGGGGTTTTCGTGCAAAATAAGATGGGTGGTCGTGAACGAACATATTTACATTCTCTCATTTGACATTGTAGACTTCTACCCATCCATAGATGAAGAACTACTCACCAAAGCTTTGAAATTTGCCAACAAACACACGAAAATAACAGAGACAGAAATGGAGATTATTTTCCACACCAAGAAAATCCTACTCCACAGCAGAAATGAAACTTGGATTAAAAAAACGAGCAAAAACTCCACATTTGATGTGACCATGGGATCGTATGATGGCGCCGAAACATGTGAACTAGTCGAACTATTCATGCTATCCAACATCCAAAACAACTCGGAAAACAGGTCGGTTTGTACAGAGATGACGGCCTTGCTGCATCAAACAATAATCTAAGGACTATTGAAAACAAGAAAAAAGAATATATAAAATCTTCAAAACCCACAACTTAAAAATCACAATAGAAGCAAACAAAAAAGTAGTGAATTACCTAGACATAACATTAGACCTCAATGATCATGTGTACAAACCATACAAAAAACCCAACGACATACCAATCTACGTAAATATCAAAAGCAACCACCCACCATCTATACTAAAAACAATACCCAATGGTATAAACAAGAGATTATCCAACCTGTCATGCAATGAAAAGGTATTCGATAATGCAGCAACAGAATACCAAGAGGCACTACCAAAAAGTTGTTATAATTACAAACTGCAATACAGCCTAGACAATAACTCAAACAGAAATAAGAAAAACAGGAAAAGGAAGATCATATGGTACAACCCTCCATACGATGGACAAGTAAAAACAAACGTAGGAAAAAAATTCTTCAGAATCTTGGAACATCATTTCCAAAGAACACAAACTGTTCAAAATATTCAACAAAACCAACCATCGATGCCCAACCTTAAAAACATATTGACTCATCTAACAAATGAAAAGACACACAAGAGGGTGCCGAAAGGCACT
>CM031595.1:60999013-61049013 GCA_018398815.1 Conus ventricosus | reverse complement strand
TGATCTCATTTGCGTGTGCCTGTAAATAGCAGCTTATAGGCATGTGTCAAAAAGTCACTCTATACGGTTGGGGCCACAACTTTAGAGAGCAGCAAAATGTTACGGCGTTATAAGGAAGGCATGGGAGAAAAGGAGAGAGGAAGGAGAAAGTGGCTGGAGAGGGGTGGAAGATGACTGACTGGGAATGGGGGAAACAACGAGTGTGGAAGGAAGTGTACATATCGAACATAAACGATCCCATCGCAGTGTATCAGTCGGTTATCAATATTTTGCTATTGCAGTATCCCACTTAGGCCATTTCTTTACTCTTTAGCAGAGCTTGAGTTCGTCCCTGTGTATCTCCACAAATGAGCTGTGCAAATGCCAGTTTAAGAAGACAAGTTGCACACAGGAGAATAGCGCGGTTTTCAAAATAAATTTACAGAAAGTTCACGATACGTGTGAGTTTTCCCCAGTCATTCCATTATCCGCCTATGATACCCTTTTGCACCACCTCCCTACCACCAGTCTCACCCCACCATCACCATCAGAACTCCAGAAAAGGTACCCCATGTGCTATCGTCATTGGGTAGCTACTTGTGTTCGTCCTACACCGAGAAAAGTAGAGGAAGGCAATTCCAATCACTTGTGCTACTGCCTGACAAGATCATAAGACGATTTGTTCAACAGAACTGGAAAGCATTGGGGAAAGTGTGCGTTCGTTATGTCGGTCTCTATAAATTTATTTTCTGAATTTCTTTTCTGAATGCCTGCATTCACTCATATCTGTTTGTCCATCTATTGGCAGATGCAGCGTCCGCACGTAGTGATACCTCCATGGCCACAACCTGAAGACTCAACAGTATAGCTTACGTTGTTAATGGCCCAAGACCTCATACCGGAGCTTCCATCAGAGGAACGAGATAAACCCAGATGAATGAAATTTTCGGTTTCCCTTGTACACGTACGTTCTGTGACAGATTCCTGTTGGGAGGAAAATAAGTCCTGCTGGGTAATTACCGTCCCATACAAAGGGGAATAAGTCCTGCTGGGTAATTACCGTCCCATCCAAAGGGGAATAAGTCCTGCTGGGTAATTACCGTCCCATACAAAGGGGAATAAGTCCTGCTGGGTAATTACCGTCCCATACAAAGGGGAATAAGTCCTGCTGGGTAATTACCGTCCCATCCAAAGGGGAGAGGATTTCTTTTGTTTTGTCGTTTCTTCTTGCTCTTCTTGTTCTTCTTCTTGTTTTGTTTTTGTTGTTGTTCTTTTTATTATAATTGTTCTTGTTCTCGTTCTTGTTCTTGGTCTTCTTGTTCTTGTTTTTGTTGTTGTTGTTGATGTTGTTGTTGTTGTTGTTGTTGTTCTTCTTCTTCTTCTTCTTCTTCTTCTTTCTTCTTCTTCTTCTTCTTAATTATGCTTCATCTTTTTTTCCCTTTATCATAGCCCTGATGTGGCCCTTTGCGATCGGCTGGGCTATAAGCAACATTATCTTATCTTATCTCCTTTATCATATCATTTACATCTATTTCGTATTGCCACTAGCTCAATGTCATAATGCCTATCGATGAATAGTTTGGTTTGAATGTGTGTGTGTGCTTTATATAACTGTGCCCACACATAAGTGTGTGTGTGGTGTGTGTGTGTGTGTGTGTGTGTGTGTGTGTGTGTGTGTGTGTGTGTGTGTGTGTGTGTTGTGTGTGTGTGTGTGTGCGTGCGTGCGTGTGCGTGTGTGTGCGTGCGTGTGTGTGTGTCTGTGTGTCTGGTGTCTGTGTGTGTGTGTGTCTGTCTGTCTGTCTGTCTGTGTGTGAATGGTTTGGTTTGTGTGAATTTACGTGCATGTATTTGTGCGTCCGCGCATGTGTGTGTGTGTGTGTGTGTGGTGTGTGTGTGTGTGTGTGTGTGTGTGTGTGTGTGTGTGTGTGTGTGTGTGTGTGTGTGTGTGTGTGTGTGTGTGTGTGTGTGTGTGTCCGTGTTCTGTGTCTGTCTCCGTGTCTGCCCGTGTTTGTGTGTTCGTGCGTGCGTGCGTGCGTGCGTGCGTGCGTGTGTGCGTGCGTGCGTGTGTGGTGTGTGTGTGTGTGTGTGTGTGTGTGTGTGTGTGTGTGTGTGTGTGTGTGTGTGTGTGTTGTGTGTGTGTGTGTTGTTTGTGTGTGTGTGTGTGTGTGTGTGTGTGTGTGTGTGTGTGTGTTGTTGTGTGTGTGTGTGTGTGTGTGGTGTTGTGTGTGTGTGTGTGTGAGAGAGAGAGAGAGAGAGAGAGAGAGATTTTACACAGTGTGTGCAAATCACAACAGATATAGCTAGCGTAGTCCGAAGTGATAACATTGCCATACGTGCATATCACAGTCATGACAAATAGCGGCTTGGAAACAACGACGACAACAACAACCACAACCAACGACACAGCAACAACAGCAACAACAACTAAACATAGAGGCATGCCTTCCTAAACGATAATCAGAACACAACACAGGTGTTGGCACAACAGAACACCACATCATCAACAGTGCGGACTTGGTCCAGAAACTGGCAGACTACACCCTTTCTCCTGACGAGTGCCTGGTATCATATGATGTTTCGGCATTGTTCACCAGCGTCCCCGTCGAAGAAAGCATCCACATCATCAAAGCAAGACTCCAGGCTGACGACACTCTGCCCCAGCGTACTACACTTTCCGTGGACAGCATCTGTGAACTCCTGGCTTGCAGTCTCAACACCACTTACTTCACGTTCCAAGGTAACTTCAACCAGCAGACCGCAGGAGCGGCCATGGGCTCTCCAGTCAGCCCCATTGTAGCCAACCTCTTCATGGAGGACTTCGAGGAGAAGGCCCTGGCGTCTTACAATTCTCCTCCACGCTATTGGGGCCGCTGCGTGGACGACTCCATGACCATCCTCAAGAGGGAGCTGCTGGAAGGCTTCACCAACCATTTGAACAGTCAACACCCTGCTATCAAATTCACTCATGAGATGGAGGAGAACAACTCGATTGCAATGCTAGACACACTCATTACACGGACAGAGGACAGCCTCTCCTTCAGTGTGTACCGCAAACCTACCCACACCGACCAGTACCTACAGTTCGAAAGCCACCAGCCACTGGAACACAAACTCAGAGTGATACGCACCCTCACTCATCGGGCCAACACCATCTGCTCTACTCGGGATGCCAAAGACTAGGAAATGGAACACCTCAATCTGGTTCTCACCATATCAGGCTATGAGAAGTGGGCGTAGAACATCCCGGCTAGCACCCTACCACCAAACAAGACCAAACCAGGCGTAAAGGACATGTCACCATTCCCTATGTCCGCGGTGTGACTGAAGCCTTGAGCAGGAAGATCAGGAAAACCGGTGTCTCCATACATCCCAAACCTATCAACACCATCCGCAGCCAGCTGGTCGCCTCCAAGGACAAAACTGACAAACTGGACAAGTCTGGGGTGATCTACCAAATAGACTGTCATGACTGTGAAGAAAACTATGTCGGGAAATTGAGAGAAACCTTCGTAAACGCTTGACAGGGAATCATCACCAGTAGGCGCCCACCTACACGCCTAGCAACATCAGTTCGATTATGAAAACATCAGCGTTCTCGACCGTGACAATAGATGGTTTCAGCGTGGGGTGAAGGAGGCTATACATATTGCCTCCAACAACCCCACACTCAACCGGGACCGGGGCAGACACACCTTGCTATCGGTGTACAACACCCTCATCGTTCAGTCACATGACCAGGGTTCGACCCGTGGTCGTGTGCACTGAACGCCAGTTCACCCAGTAGCCACACCACCACTGAAGAAGACAGACGGAGGTCTGTCGAAAGCTCCAAGTAAGTGCTATTCCTAGCTGAGTGACCTGTGTAAGTCCGGTAGTCGTTACAACACAGGATGTTTGCAATTAAACCGAACGATCTCTTTCAATTTTGTAGTTATCGAAGGAAAACATTAATATTTGAGTTTTTTTTCATCACCTATTTTAAGTTTTAACTGCAATCATCATATCTTTCTACAATGTTTACAAGACCTCTGAAAAAGTATAGTCCATTGATTATTATTCTTTTTAAAATTTTCTGGGTGAGTAAAATGTTTGCTGTTCTCTTTTGTGTTCAATGAGTTGCTCCCTTATGCACATCCTATTAGTACGTGTATTTACACTGAAAGTCAGCAGTCACTAAAAAGAAAACGTGTGAAAAGCAGTTGCAATAAAAAAAATTGCAAACAGTCAATTTAAGAAAAGCAAAATTGAAGCCCTAAAAACAGCGACAAAAACCCCAAAACTAACAAAATTACAAAGCAAAATGAAAGCTGTCAAAAAAATGAAGATAGATAACAGCAAGAAGTGAACCGTCGAAACCAAACAAACGTACACACAAACACAGCAGAATAAAACTGTCAGAAAAGCGTCAACAGTAAGTAAGCAATCACAAAAAGAAAACGGAAGCTGTCAAAAATATAACCAAAACGTAAGCTTGAAAACAACAACAATTTTGTAAAAAATAAAAATAAAAATAAAAAGTTAGTTGTCAGAGAAATCAAAAGGCAGAAGGAAGTGATCTAACGAACGAATACAAGAAAAGACAATTGTCAGACAAATTTAAAGATATTGAATAGAAAGCTATCGAAGGAATAGCAGGGGAAAGAAGTGTTAACTCTTAAAGGGAAAATATTTTAAAAAATGGAAGGAATAACAGAAAACAAGTAAATCCTCAAAGAGATTAGGGGGGAAAACAGCGTAGAGCAATGACAGAAAAAAGACATTCTTGAGAGGATAGCAGATAAAAAGATAGCCACGTAAAATAACAGAAATATGCCAAGTCTCAAAGGGAAAACAGGAACAAAAATGATAAACCAAACGGGCAAAATTGTGAATTCTCTAAGGAGCAACAGAAAAAGAAAGTAAACCCTCAAAAAAAGACCCAGAAAAAAAACCTCAAAGAAATACAAAAACAAAACAAAAAAAATCTTCGGAACAAAACGTAGCAAAAAGGGCCCTATCTGGCAAAATATATCAAGAAGGAAAGTTGTTGAAAAAGGGCGAAAAGTAAGCGGCAACAGACAAAATGAGTTTTTTAAAAAGTGTGTCAACGAAAACAAAAACAAAAACTCATAAATGAAAATGTGAAGAAGTGGATAAGAAAGCAACTATACTGACGAATTAAGTAAGTAACAAAGTAAGTAAGTAACAAAGTAACTCTCTCTCTCTCTCTCTCTCTCTCTCTCTCTCTCTCTCTCTCTCTCTCTCTCTCTCTCTCTCTTTCTCTCTCTCTCATCATCATCATCATTATCAGAAAAAAGATCTTATAGCAATTCAATCTAGTAAGGATGATCAGCTTACCATATCATTTGCAAAATACATAGCTGAAGCTAGAGATTTTCGGAGAAAGTACATCACAAACAATCCCTTGAGATGAAATTTTGTGACGATATAAGTAGCGACACTCAGCACTTCTATATTTTCACGGCTTGATGTCCGGAGAAGATGTATTATTGAGGTGTGTGTGTGTGTGTGTGTGTGTGTGTGTGTGTGTGTGTGTGTGTGTGTGTGTGTGTGTGTGTTTAAATGGTAGCGTATTTTCCTATGCAGATTAAAGCATTTCTTAAACTGTTCGATTTCTCTTCCCTTCAATTACATGCAATTACAATTGAGTGTAACCCCCTTGCCAATAGGGCTTTTTTATTTGCTAATGACAATAACACTTGAGTCAGTGTCCGTGTCATGTCTCTCATCATCATTATTATTGAAAGGACTGTCCAAAAGTTATCTATGTATGTATGTAAGGCGTTTAAAAGAAGAATTTATACAGCACGAAGGAGACCAATATATATGTGCGACTTTTAATGTGTATCGCCTTTCTATATAGATAAAGCCTTTATGAATAAAACATTTCGATTCGGCCATGTTTGGTAGGGGTTTTGGTTCAGTTTCTTTTAATTCTCGTTTTGATACTGTTTGCTTTCGTTTCGTTTTGTTTGCTTTGATTTGATTTGATTTAGTTCCTGTGTGCTGCTCTTATTTGTTAAGGTTCTGTTCACTTTGCAAATTTTTTTAAATTTTTTTCTTTCAAACTTCTTCTTTTTCATTTCATTGCATTTCATTTCGTTTTAGTTTCGTTTCTTTTATTCTGTTCGGTCCGAAGTGGTTTGCTTTGTTTTCGTTTGGTTTGGTTTTTAATTGATTTGATATTGTTTGTGTTTAGTCTTGTTTGGTGTGGATCGACTGATATGGTTTCAACTGATAAGTTTGAATTCGGATTAATTCAGATAAGCTGACTTAGCACGATATAATTCCTGGTATTGTTTCCTTTCATTAGACACAGTGACGTTTCCACCCCACCCCATCTCTATGCAAGCTCATTTGACTTTGATCAGATAACCCATAAATCACCAACCAATAATTCATCAATGCGTCACTCAGCCTGCCAGTCACCGACCAGCCATCCTCAGAACACCAAACACGATACATCACTCGGAAGTATATCATGTTTAACAGGTCGAACTCATGCCAGTGGTGACGAGCGGCCGACAGAGGGCTCCACCCTCACAATTTGCATTATCTGAAAAAAACTCATACTGCTACCTGATCAAGATATATAGCGTGTTGCTTAGGTTTACCTGTGATTTAAATGGGTTTCTTTGTTTGTTTGTTTTCTTCTTTTTTTATTTTTAATTTCACGCTTCCTTTTCTTCTCCTTACCACTTGCTTGATGTGCACGTGGCGTGACAGTAGGCATGCACGCGAAAATGAATGCACATACGTTCGCGTACACGTGCAAACACACACACACACACACACACACACACACACACACACACACACACACACACACACACACACACACACGCGCGCGCGTGTGTGTATGTGTGTGTGTGGGGGGGGGGGGGTAGGGGGGTTCAAAGCGTGTATGCTTGAGCATCAATTTTTCAGATACTATCCTAAAAATAGTCTAATATCACATAATGTGTATAGACGTTAAATTGAAGACCTAACACACACACACACACACACACACACACACACACACACACACACACACACACACACACACACACACACACACCTGCAAGCACGCACGCACGCGCACGCACGTACGCACGCATGCACTCACAGAGAGAGAAAAAGACAGAGAGAGAGAGAGGGGGGGGGGGGGAGAGAGAGGCTGAAACAAACACAGACAAAGAAAGAGAACCAGAGAATGAGACAATGAAAGAAAGTACGCACGTGCGCGCGAACGTAAATGCGCGCGCGCGCGCGCGTGTGTGCATATATATATATACATGGACGTGCGGGCGCGTGAGTGCATGTGTGTTTGTGTGTGTGTGGGGGGGGGGGGGGGGTCAACGCATGTATGCTTGAGCATCAATTTTTCAGATACTATCCTAAGGGAAAAAAAGAACGCGCGAAATGCAGTGCGCTTTTTCAAAGTCAAGTTTTGCGTGATCGATCTACATACACGCATTTGGAAGACAAAACCAAATAGGACTTGCGATACAACACTCATACACCTTTGCTATACTCGACGTTTATTCAGACAGTTCATCGGGTGTTGGCACTTTACATGGAATATCATTGCAGACATGCGTTTCACTACCAAAAAAAGAAAGTGACTGGAGAAAACTGCTACCTATCTAAACTGTAATTTTGGCATCTTTCTGTAGTGACAATCGTATCTGTAAAAACACTGTTATATATTAAGTTCATCAGTTGTTTTGTTTTCGTTTGCTTTGTTTTGTTTTGTTTTCTTTCTTCTTTTTTTTTCTTTTTTTATTCGCAAGGTTCTTAGATATTTGTTGCTTGTTCATGTGCCCAACCGCTTGCTCGCTTACTGTTGGGCGTAGTTTGGCTCTAAAGGTCTGCTGTCGAGCAAAATAAATGCGACAAGTTTGTCTCCAAAATTGGCAAGTTTTGAGCTGCACAAAAAAAAGAAGGAAAAGAGATAGAAACGACAGAACACAAAACAAACGCTATCGGAAAAAAAAGCAGCAAAAAGGAAAGTGTCATAAAAAAAAAAGAAAAAAGACAGAAGGAAAAATTATGCTGTAAGAAATTGTGGCAAAACGTGCGTGTCAAAAATGAGCAAAACGAGAGCTCTCTAGTATAATACGTTGGAGAAAGCTTTGAAAACAACAAAACTACGTAACTGAAAACGCAAACTTTCAAAATAATACCAGATTACAACAAAAAAAAAAAAAAAATAAACAATAACAGTAAAAATTAGTTCTCACAGGAACGACAGAAAAAGAGATCAGCTCTCAAAGGAAAAACGGAATAGATAAAACACCGAACAGAAAAGAAAAACAAACAAATTGCTCGGATCTCGTGGAAAGACGGGAAAACGATAAACATTGAAATGAATAACAAAATAAAATTGAAGTCTCAAAGGAAATGCGCAAAACGTAAGCAAAAAAAAAGAAAAGGAAAACACAGAGATATAAATGCGTGCAAACGAAACGCAGGCAGACGTAAACCTGTCAGACAAGGGTAAAAAAAATTATCAGGCAAAGGACATATCCGAACAACAAAAAGTCAAACGTCAATTAAAAAGAAAACCTTAAGCAACAATTCAGGTGTCAGTCTCAGACAGATGAATAAAAAAAAAAACATGAATAGACAGACAAACGAACAAACAAAACATAGATATAAACAGAAATGCGCGCGCGTGCAAATACGCACGCACGCGCGCGTGCAGTCATCCCTTCCCCCCCCCCCCCCCACACACACACACACACTCGCGCGCACGCACGCACGCACGCATGCTCCCACGCACGCACCCACACACGCACACACACATACGTACATACATACATACATACATACATACATACATACATACATACATACATACATACATACATACATACATACATGCATACATACATACATACATACATACATACATGTATACATACATACATACATACATACATACATACATACATACATACATACATACATACATGCATACATGCATAATTGCATACATACATACATGCATAAATATATTCATACATACATGTACACATACATACATACATACATACATACATACATACATATACATATACATATACATACATACATTCATACATATATACATACATATTGACACACGCACATGCATACTTTTATACCTACCTAGTACCTGCAGACAGACATACAGACAGATATACAAACAGACAGACAGACAGGCAGGCAGGCAGGCAGGCATGCAGGCAGAAAGACAGACGGACACACAGACAGACAGACATATGAAATCCTGTTTTCTTCCAATCAGCGGACGGCAAAGCACACTGACGAGTGGATTAGGAGTTCGATGGAAGTTGGGGGACAAGTGGGGGGTGGGGACGGGAGGGTGGGGGTGGGTGGAAGAGAGACACAGAGAGACGGAGACACAGAGAGAGAGAGAGAGAGAGAGAGAGAGAGAGAGAGAGAGAGAGAGACAGAGACAGAGACAGAGACAGACAGCCAGACAGGCAGAGACAAAGAGACAGAGAAAAGGACGATTGTCTGTTCCTTCGTACAGGCAGTGCCCCTGAATGAAGGGTGTGTGCATTATAAACAAAAAGACGTAAAAGAACAGTTGTCTGTGGAGAAAAATTTATAAGCGTAATTGTATTGTAACAAAACGACAAAGTTACCCAGAACCGAACTAAAGCAAACCAAAGCCAATAAAGATCGAACCAAATAGAGACAGATAAAAACCGAAACTGAAGCATGTGAAATCAAATCTAATCAAATGAAACCGAACCACACCAAATGAAACCAAATATAATCAAAGTAACAGCAAGACTGAGAAGAGAGAGAGAGAGAGAGAGAGAGAGAGAGAGAGAGAGAGAGAGACAGAGAGAGAGAGACAGAGACAGACAGACAGACAGACAGACAGACAGACAGACAGACAGTCGAACAGACCAGACAGACAGAGATAGGTTTGTGTGTGTGTGTGTGTGTGTGTGTGTGTGTGTGTGTGTGTGTGTGTGTGTGTGTGTGTGTGTGTGTGTGTGTGTGCGCGCGCGTGCGTGCGTGTGTGTGTGTGTGTGCGTGCGTGCGTGTGTTCTGGTGAAGAACGACTTTCAAGTAGGAAATGCAAAACTATCAAAAGACGAACAAACAAACAAAGACTTAATGCGAGGAGGAAGAAGAATCGGGCGTATCACGTTCCCATTGGCTTGATATGGAGGAGGTGTGACAATGACGATTCTGGCCTTTTTTTTTTTGTAATGGTGATTACTTCGGGGTTTTTTTCCCTACAATTCACTTTTTTGTCATGTAATCAGTTTAACCCTTTAAAAAAATTTTGTTCTTTTTGAGCCTATTTACTTTACGTCAGCTCGAATTAACTGGAAGGAATCCAATAAGAAACAAAAGAAAATGAAATCAAACAGAGTAGAAATTGCATAACGTAAACAAAGGCACAGGCACACGAATAAGATAATTCAGTTCCCGCGGTGGAAGGTCTCTTAAATCGAATTGATCGTACATGAACGAATCGTGGATAATAATCAAAATCTACAAATGGAGTTGAAATATTATCAAGAAATGGAAACAGTTAGGAACGAAGTGAAAAAAAGGATATACTGTTATCTATACCACCATCCTCTCAGACACGTGTGCATTTAAATTCCGAGGCGTTTGTATCATGACATGATATGATGATAAAAGAAAAAGAATAAAATTTGGCTTGAACTTAAAATGAGGATGATTATTTGATTTATGCACGCATCGTCACTAAAAACTGGAACATTACTATGATTGGTAGATTTTGCTTTCCCCCCCCCCCCCCTAACCCTCATCCCCCTCCCCCTCTCCCACCCCCCCCCCCCCCCCCCCCCCCCCCCCCGGCAACTCTCAGGCTATGTTTTAGTCCACCAGTTTAATTGTTAGACACCACCCCCTACCCATATCTCCTCCCTCCCACCCCTAAACCTCATTCCGTATTTTAGTCCACCTGTTTGTCAGATACCAGTATATGTTGCATCCATAGACTTCATCATTAACGTTATACTGTGCTGACAGAGAGCAATACAACATCGTTTTTGTCCACAAAAATAATATTGACTGCTCCTTGATTTATTTGATATTTGATTTTATACCACAGGCCAAGATGTCATCAAAAACAAAGGAACATGTGACAAAGTAAGCAAAGAAGCAAAGCATTTCAAAATCACAGCAACAAGAAACAACAAAAGCAACAACAAAGACATCTGTTAACATTCTCTTATGATATATTCATAGCCCCTAGCACAATGGGTAAAAAGAAACAGTCGCGCTTACGTTTGCATGTACAGCATCTATGAATTTAAGAAAAGAACGAGTGGCTGTAAATGGAGAAAAGGCAAAACAATAAAATACAAGAAGCAAAACAAAAAAAAAAACAGTGCCAACAAAAACAACAACGACGAAGACATCAACAGCAGCAGCAACAACAACAACAACAACCACAACAACAGCAGCAACAACAACAACAACAACAACAACAACAACAACAACAACAACAACAACAACAACCGATTCAGTCTGTCAGGAAGAATACACAAGAACTATGCCACAGATTTGAGTAAATCCGGAAGAAAGAAAAAATGTAACTGACTTTCACATCGATTTTAACAACTCTTTGCAAAAAGAAGGAATATGCTGTCTGTTTCAAGCACACAAAAACCATGCAACCGACATGCATAATGGAATACGACATAAATGCGGATCAGTTGGTTGATTTATGATTCAGACACTATATTATTAAAATGTCTCAGTAACGAATTAATCAGTATCAATGAAGTAAGGTGTTTAATAGATTATTGACAGGGCAGAGAAAGAGAGAGTGATTGAGAGAGAGAGAGAGAGAGAGAGAGAGAGAGAGAGAGAGAGAGAGAGAGAGAGAAGAGAGAGAGATAATAGGAGGAGGCAGACAGCTAGATAGACACAGACACACCCAAGAAAAGAGAGAGGATGAGACAGAGAAAGAAAGCACAAATGTGTACGCGCACATGTGTGTGTGTGTCGGTGTGTGTGTGTGTGTGTGTGTGTGTGTGTGTGTGTGTGTGTGTGTGTGTGTGTGTGTGTGTGTGTAAAAATATTCCGACTATATGTCTAATGCTTTGATGTTTAAAGAGTTGTCCCTGCAAACGGAGGATGATATTAAGGACAGGACTCAAAGGAGGACAACATTTAGAGGGAGAGACAGATAGTGGCGAAGGTGCAAAGGGATACAAGACTGAATATAATGCAGATAATTTTTTTTTGTTAAATATCCTTATCTTCTCTCTCCCTCTCTCTCCCTCTTCTCTCTCTCTCTCTCTCTCTCTCTCTCTCTCTCTCTCTCTCTCTCTCTCTCTCTCTCTCTCTCTCTCTCTCTCTCTCTCTCTCTCTCTCTCTCTCTCTGTATGTGTCTGTGTGCGAGAGAGTGAGAGAGAGAGAGAGTGTGTGTGTGTGTGTGTGTGTGTGTGTGTGTGTGTGTGTGTGTGTGTGTGTGTGTGTGTGTGTGTGTGTGTGAGTGAGTGCATGTGTGTATGTGCACTAGTGTATGACAGTGTGTGTGTGTGTGTGTGTGTGTGCATGTGTGTGTGTCTGTGTGTGTGTGTGTATGTGTTTGTGAGAGTGAGTGCTTGTGTGTACGTGCGCTGCTGTATGACGGCGTGTGTGTGTGTGTGTGTGTGTGTGTGTGTGTGTGTGTGTGTGTGTGTGTGTGTGTGTGTGTGTGTGTGTGTCTGTGTCTGTGTGTGTCTGTGTCTGTGTGTGTGTGTGCGTGCGTGCGCGCGCGGTTTGAAAACATGTGCTCGAGAGGATTACTTCCCCCCACCCACCCACCCCTATCCCGAAGATGAAATAACGTGCGAAATACATTACACTTTTTTAAAGTCAACTTTTGTATGATCCACCTGCATACATGCATTTGGAAGACAAAACCAACGAAGACCTGCAATAAAACCTTCCTACAGCTAATCTACACTCGACGTTTATTCAAACAATGCATAAGATATTTACAATTTACACAGAATATTTTGCAGATATGGTCTTCATAAGGGAAAAACTGAATGGATAAACACACTACCCATCAAAACTGCAATAGTGACTTCTTCTTACTATGCTAGCCATATCTATGAAGGTGTTTATTGTGAAGTTTATTAGTGTGTGTGTGTGTGTGTGTGTGTGTGTGTGCGTGCGTGCGTGCGTGCGTGCGTGCGTGCGTGCGTGCGTGCGTGCGTGTGTGTGTGTGTGTATGTGTGTGTGTGTGTGTGTGTGTGTGTGTGTGTGTGTGTGTGTGTGTGTGTGTGTGTGTGCGTGAGAGAACAGGGAAATGCCGCTTCTGGCTCACTTTCGCCCTCAACCAGTTTTCGGGCGAAAGTGACCCAGAAGGGGGATTTCCCTGTTCTCTGAAAAGGAAGATTCAATAACCCAAAAAATAACGACCTACAAAAAAAACATACTGTGAAAGGGTTATCCTTTTTTCAATATTTTTAAATAAATTTTCCAGATTTCAGTTTTTTTTTTTAATCCTGTTTTTTTCCCTGGTCATTTTCAAAAAAATCATTTTCACGCAAAACATTCTTCAAATGGGTCTCGCTTTCTTTGGTAAAATTTGAAACTACAGTTTTTAAAAATGTTCTTTTAAAGTCTTTTAAAAATTTGGAAATATTTTTGACATAAAACCCAAAACCTTATCCAGTTGTCTTCCCTTAAAAAGTATTTTTGGACAAAGCGTTTCTTTTTTAAAACAATGTCTCTTTCTGCCGAACAGTTTTTTAAAAAAAAATAGTGTCTGCTTTCCCTAAAAACAGTCTATAAAAGGGTCTAAACACTCACCTTTTAATGCGGGGGTTAAAACAAAATTTTTTTGTATTTGTCCTTTTAAAACCCTTTATTATGTATGCTTTGTTCCTTTTAAAGTGTTGGGACGAAAAAAAATATGAAAAAAATTTTATAACGTTTAAAGGGTTTGTAACAGGTTTCGAGGAAAAATTTGTTTTTCCAAAACCCATTTCTGCCCCCCCAAATCAAGAGCAATGAGGGGGTTTGTCAAAAAGTTTAACTGCTCCTTTTTTTTTATAACAAAATTAATCAAACCCGGGTTATTGTTTTTATCTTTTTTTTTTTACCCTCTTTTTAAAACTTTTTTTCTTTTTATAATAAAATCCTTTAAAGGGCCCTAGTTTTGTAAGTTTAAAATCCAATTCAGTGCTGAAAGGTTTGTTTTATTTAGACAATATTATTTTGTTGTTTTGGGTTTTTGCCCTTAAATTTCCTAAACATTTTGAAGAATGAAACAGTAATTTTAAGCGTAAACGCCTAATTTTTTGCACCCTAATTAAAATTTCCCTTTTAAAAAAGGGGACGTCACTAACGCCCAAAACCCCACCCCTTTCCCTTAAATTTTTAAGACAGAAATTTCAAATATTTTTGTAAAACCGTTTCCCCTAATTTCTTTTGCGGCAGAACTTTTAATTTTAAGAAAGCATTTTTTAAAACCCGTTTTTTTTGTGGAGGATTTTTTCTGTTTTTTCCCATGCGGCTTTATTTCAATTTTTCCGATTTTTTGTCATCCGGCATAAGATTAAAATTGAAAAGGGCCCAGGTTAAATGTTTTTTCTGAAACTTTTTTGACGGCCAAAAAATAAAAATTTGGGCTTTTAAATTTCCCAAATTTTTTGCCCCTTTCAAAATATGGTTCTGGGTTCCATTTGAGGTCAGGTTTTCGAACTATTTTATATTCAAAACGGGCCCAACTTTATTTCCCTCTAGTTTGGGGAAAGTTTTTTCTGGGTTTGGGAAAACTTTTTGTTGTCGCCAACCCTTTTTTGCGTTTAAAATTCA
The DNA here is from genome assembly GCA_018398815.1 of Conus ventricosus. Classification (NCBI taxonomy): domain Eukaryota; kingdom Metazoa; phylum Mollusca; class Gastropoda; order Neogastropoda; family Conidae; genus Conus; species Conus ventricosus. The sequence continues at coordinate 61,034,229 of CM031595.1, read as the reverse complement.
CCTTCTTTAGTGTATAAAAACCCATACAAAGCGCCTATCTCCCATTCTGTTCAAGCCCCCAAAACGTCTGAAAGGTTTTTTAATTTTCTAAATTTAAACCCCCCTTTCAGGCTTTAATTTTTAAACTCCGGGTTTTTTTCGGGCCCACGGAAAAATTATTTTTTAGTAACGTATTTTTTTTTTTTCCAAAAAATGTGGGGTTTATACATTTCACGCTTTCCCTGTTTTGTCTTTGTTTTTTTAAAATTTTAAATGATCCGCCCCTTTCCCAAAAAAAACTAATCTTTTTAAACTGTAAATTGGGGAAATTGTATAATTTCAAAATGGGCAAAACAGTTTTCCCCTGACGGAGGCTCAAAAACAGTTGGGGCCCTTTCCCTTCATAAAAAGTTTTCATCGGGCTTAGTTCGTCCAAATGAACATGGGAGTAAGAATGTAAGGGAAAAGATCGAGCGGGTTTTCTCCCTCATAAGTAGTTTTGTTGGAACAACTCTAAATCTATGATTGTCATCTGCGGGTAACATTTTTGTAGCTTACTTCAAAAAGGGTAATGTGCTACTTCTTCTTCGGTTTTAAGTTAACATTTTTTTTTTAGTTTTGCTTTGTTAAGGGTTTGAGGAAATGTCAAAAAATTACTCTTTTGTTTCTTTTAGCGAACAAAACCCGTAATAACCATGGGTAGGGTTTAAACCGGAAAACTCCCCTTCCCTTCTTTAAAAAACTTTTAGAATTTGAAATTTTTTTTCTTGGATTCGGGTTATTTTAAAAACCAAATTCGACTTTGTGGGAATTTTTCATGGAGCGCGACCTTTTTGGCCCGAAATTTGTTATCAAGGGGCATGTTCAAAAAACAAAGGGGGGGTCTTGGGTTTTATTGTTAAAAAAATTTTTTGAACAAAAATAAAAATGAGTGATTCAAATTTCCGGTGCAAAAATTTTTTGGGGCCCGCATTCAATTTAAAAATTTTGCAATGTTTATTTTTTTGACATTGCTTTTGCCCCGGGAACCCCCCTTTTTCATAAAAAGGTGAGACACCTTTAAAGAGAATTCTTAACCCCCCTTTTAAAAAAACGAGAAACCCAAAGGAAAGGGTGGTTTGTAAACCCGATCAGGTTTTATCAAAACCCGAAAAACTTTGCTGTTTTTTTGGCATCAACTGGGTGTGGGAGTGTCGTAGGCTGATCATTTAAATAAAAATGACCCTTTGGGTGGGTAGTGTTTTTGTTTCTTTTTCTATTACCCCTTCAGAGAAATTTTTTCCCTGAACTGAAAGGGCCACCATTACCAAAAAAAAAAAACCGTTTAATCCCTCAGCAACATGATAGAAAAGGGAAGGCTTTTAAAAGGATTTTGAAACGAATTAAATTTATTAACATCAAGACAGGCTTTAGACAAAATTTGGGAAATCATAATCAGGCTGGCGTCTTTTTATTTTCAGGGCACCCCACAAAAAGGGTTTTAACCCTTTTGACCGGCGTTTCCTTTAAAAAATTGTTCGCCCTGGTCCATAGAGCAGAGCATAAAACGCAGGGGACAACATTTATTTTTGGACCTTTAAAGGGCCCCAAATTAGGGGGGGAAAGAAACGAATAAAGACTCTATTCGAAATTAAATTTTGGGGTGTTTGAAGGGGGAAAACACAGGCAAGATGGGAGCAAAAACTGATCCTTTACTGGCTTTGCCGCACAAAAAAAATTTACTTAGCAAATTTAGGGGGGACCCCTTTAATTTTTCGTTGATTTCCCTTTTTCAAGTATTCAAAGGTCCCAGCATGTTTTCAATAGCAAGATCGAAAGTAGACTTTGCTTTTGGGCACTGGTTTTACATGCTCCCTTCTGACCTCAGCCCTAAAAAGGTTTGGGAAAATAATAAAAATATAAAAATTGAAATTTTTTTTAGCAGGAAATTAAAACAGAAGGGGGGAAAAAAAACGACAAAAATTTTTGGGAGCCAGTAATTTTAAAAGCAGAAAAAAAAACACCCCAAGATTAAGTCACCCAAATTCCCCGAAGTCCGCCCCCCAAGTCATTAAAGACTCAGCAAAGCTGGGGCTCGTTCGCAAATGCCTTAAATATGAAAAGACGGGCTTGTTCTTGGTTTAAAAACGGGCCCCTTTGGATTATTGGGTTCTTTATCTTACAAAAATTAACCCAATATTAAGAAAAAAACTAATGCCCTTAAGTGCTCGGCCAAAAAACCCAAAATTTTTGGGCTTGCAGTAGCCCAAAAGGGCCAGCTGACAATATCCCCAATTTTCCGGGTTTAAAAGGTCCACGGCTTTACGTAATTTTTTATAATTTCGCAAGTTGTTCAATTGTTTTTTTACCCATGTTTTTAATCAGGTGGTGGCGATGGCTGGGGGAAAGGCCCACTAAACTTTGACCCCGGTGTAATACCCAAACACCGTGACTTTTTTGGGAACCCTTTATGGCGTTTTTTAACCCCTTACAAAGGTGCTCCTTGCTCTCAAAACGGGTGTTCGGATTCGTTCAGCTAGTTTTTGTGTCTTCATAAAAAAATTTTTCCCGTTTGTTTCTCTTTTTCTTTTCACTTGAGTTCGAAATTGGTCTCGGTTAGTAGTTAGAAATTCTTGTCTGCTGATCTTTCTTGTTCTAGATCTTTTAGTTTTGTTTATTCTTTTTTTAAAATATAAAGGTCCCTAAGTTGGCGTCTTCACCCCTCAAGATTTTTTCTTTTTGCTTTTTTTTGCTCTTTATTTTTCACCTAGTTTTGCAAAAAATTGTTTTTTAAATTTGGCCTTGATCCCTTTTCAAAGCATGATCAAAGGGGCCCCTATTTCTCGCCCTGGGCTTTCGGGGGTGTTTTTTAGTCTTTAATGCTGTTTCTTCTGGGAAAAAATGGTTTCTGCTTCTTTGCATTTATTATTCCATCTTTCCCAAATTTTTTTAATTTTTTCAAGTTTCCCTGGGTTTTTTATTTGGTTAGAGTTGGGAGTTCCCGCAATGTGTTTTGAAGTTTTGAAACCCGCCCTCCCCCCTTAATTTTGGTCTAACAAGCCAAAGGGGGTTTTTTATCTTTCCCCACTAAGTTTTGTATAATTTACTTTGGCTAAAAAAAAATTTATGGGTCTGGTTTTGTTGTAAGAGAACGATTTCCTTGATCACCCCTTTCAAACAAATGACCATCTTTAATTCAAAATCATTTGGTCTATAAAAATTTGGGAGGTTCTTGGGTAAACTTTCTAAAATGATTTTTAAACCTTTTCTTTCTGTTAATTCATGCCGCATTTAGAGAAATTTAGCGATGCTGTGTCCAAAAGGTTTTATTTCCCCTCATTCGTCTCCCGGGTAAAAAAATCATAATTTTTCTTTGCTTTAATTTCCTTTCCCTGTTTTTTTAAAAAAAATTAAAAATTTTTATTTTGTTTATTAAAAAAAAGGGACTAGCACTTTGGGTCGATTCTTAACCCCTTTTTAGAAGATGAAAGAACCCCGGGGGCGTTTAAAGGGGAAAAAAAGGGGGAAAAATTTTTCTGTTCCAAAAAATCATTCTTTGTTGGGGATCAAAAATTTTTTACTTTAAATTTCCAACTAGGAGCGGGAAAGAGTGATTGTGCCGGCTTTTGGGGCGGGCTTACTTTCCAAAAAAAGAAACCACTTCAACAACAGACCCCAAAAGGGGCAGTTGTACAGAATTTTGGGGGGGGGCAATCGTTTTAAGAAAATTTTTTAAAACTTTAGGGGCAAGAAATATTTTCTTTACACAATTTCAGACATATTTTTAACCCCATTCTGATCTATGGCTAACCGGGAATGAAAAGGGGTGATTTGCGTTTCAAGGAATTTGAAAAAAAGAAGAAGCCTAAAACATTGAATTTGGCGCTGGAGATACTAAAGACCCGGGAAAAAATATGTAGCCGTAAAATTTGCGTATGGAAAATTGCTTTTCCTTTCCCTTAGATTTTGAGTTTTTTTAAAAAACGCATGCACCATTTCTTTCAAGGAGCAATTTAAAAGGCAGATTTTTATATGAACTAACTTTTTAAAGAATACAAAGTGTTATAAAAACTTTAGCACCCCAAGCAAAGTACAGCATTTCTGCATTTCGTTAGGTTTGACGTTGTTTGCCCAAACCTGTTTAGCAAAGCGGGTTAAGGGGGAAATGAGTCCAAAATTAGCAAATTTTTACGAAAAAAGTGATTTCTAAATTTAAATATCCCAGAAAACGGGCAGCACTTTATGGAAATTTTTGTTTTGCGTTTATTTTATCGCCCCCTTTTAAAAATATTTTTTTGCTGTGTGGGGAAAATGAAGAAAAAGTTCAAAAAAAGGGAAACGAAAAATTTTTTAATTTTAAAAAAACGAAAGTTTCAATTTTTGAATTTTACGGGGAGTCCCAACCCAAAAACTAGGTAGCGGGGGTTAGGGGGCCTTATCTATTTTGACGAAATAAAAAATTGTTTTTTGGGGGGGGGGGGGGTTTGAAATCCAATCAGGCCGACCTTGTGTCTAAAGGGTTTACATTTTTCACAAAAGTTAGGGTTGAGATTTTTTAAAAAAATTACGGGTTTTTGGATTGCCCAAGGTAAGGAGGTTTAAAGGTTGTAGGAAAAGGGGGGGAGGGGGAAAGGGGGATGGGGGTAATAAAAAAATTCAAAATTTATAAAGAAGAAAAAGCCGATAAACGTTTTAAAGTAATTTTTTTTTTATTTTATGTTTGGGAGTGAATATTGAAAATAACAGATTAGCTTGTATTTTACTTAAAAATTTTTTTATTTTATAAAAAAGGAAAGTTGTTAAGGGTTTTTCCCAAAAGTGCCTACAGCACCGGGGATGCAAAAGAAGAGTTTGCGGGGAATTTGCTGTTAAAAGAAAACCCCCGAAATAAAAACCCTTTAGATTAAAAACATTACGCAAATGCAACAAAAAAATAGAGCAGGACCTTTTAAAAAACAGCAAAAACCAAAAAAGAAAGGGATTTGCTGCCTTTAAGGGTGTTACATTTTTTTAATATGGGGCATGATATAAGGGGCTTTTCAGCAGGAAGAGCGTAGGTCTCTTAGAACGGGCCCTAGGGGGGGCACCCGCCCGCTTTACCTCTAGGTTTGGTTTTTTCTTTAGCTCTTGGCGTTTGTTTTATTAGTGTAAGTTCTGCTAGCAAAAAATTAAAAACTAAACTCCAAAAAACACCCAAACTATGGTTTTAAAAATTTAAAAACATTTTTTAAAAAGTTCGTTTTTTTTCTGACAATAAATAAAGCGCAGTTGACCCCAAAAATCCGGATGAAGAATTTTTTTCGTTTACAGGGCCCATTTTTGATGATACAAAAAAACAAAAGTTTTTAAACTTCAAAAAAAGGCGGGGGCAAATTTTTTTCAAAGCCAGACGCCGAGGGAAATAAAAAAGGAAAAGCTTAAAAAAAAAAAAATAAAGGGGGACATTAAAAATTGTTCTAAACAGCTAACCCTTAACAACCCCCAAAGGGGGTTTATACTTTTGTTTATGGGGGTCCAAAACGCAAAAAAACCCCTTTTAATTGGTTCTGATTTTTTGTATTTTTTTTAAATTTTAAAAAAAAAAATTTTGAGTTAGAAAAAAAACTCAACATGGGTAAGATATTGGGAAAGGGCAAGGGCGAATTTTTTTAAGGAATGCTCGAGGAGAGCGTTTTTCAAGGGGCACTGAATGTATTGATTTAGAAGTCATTGACCCCAAAAAACGTACAGGCAATGTTGTTCTGGGTATTTCTCAAATTCCAGGGAAAAAATAACAAAAGGGCCCCCCAGTTAAAGTTAAAGTTAGTGGTTTTTAAACGATATGTAACAATAAAATGAAGAAAATCTTGGAAATCTGGGGCTCAACCAACCAAACAGGGCTATTCTTTCTCATAATGACTTAAAACCGGTTGGGCAGACGAACTGCTTTTCACAGTTTGGGCGCTGCCGCTGAAAAAAGCTAAAAATGGAGGTCTGGTTGGTCGAGGGCGAAAATCCCAGAGATCGATTAAAAAAAGGCTAAGTATGCGCCGGAAATTTTTGGCAAGTTTTACATTCCACTACCTCCCGCATTAGTTGCAAAAAGAGCGTTCTAAAAATAAAAAAATACAGACAAAAAAATGGTTTTTTTTTGGTGTGTTCTTTCAAAGGTTTTCATTTTTCCGCAAAAAAGCAGGAGGTGTCTAATTTTCACCCTTTCATCAATGTTTTTTAATTTTGGGGGGGTCCTTTTCCCGGTTGTGTTGACCAATTTTTTCAGTTTGAAGAAAAAAACAAACCAATAACTGTTAATGTATTCCCATGGGATGAGGGAAAAAAAATTTTTGGGCCCTTAAAAGGGGTTTAAGAACAGCCCAACAATTGGCGAAAACCCGACAAAAACATGTTGAAATTACTACGATGTTTTCACCCAAACGGGCTACCGCATTAAAACCCTTGATACGGACGATGAGTAGTTATTGCGGCCATACTTTTAAAACATTTTTCCCTAAAAAAAGAATTCTGCAGGAAAAAGTTTTAAAAAAAATTCCATCTGTGAAGCCGGAAGTGAAATATAAAAAATTTTTTAAAAGTTTGTTTATTGTTTAAAACAAATAATAATTACGCCCCCCCCTGGATTTTAAAAAAGTTTTAAGAAAATGGAAAAAAAAAAATGCAACTTTTTCCATACGTTGTTTACGCAGACTTTTGAGTGCTTATTTTTCCTTATGAAAGGGGCCCGCGCCACAAAAACTTCGAAAAAAACGGTCTTAATGAGTTATAAAATTTTTTCCTTTTCTTTTATTTGTTTGTCAAAGGCGGATGGCGTTATTCAAAGCCCAAAATTTTATAGGGGCCAATGCCGCAGAATATTCTTAGGGAAAAGCTTTCAGCAAGTGCGGGCCCAAAGGGTGTTTTAAAAATTTTAAACTTATTTGAAATCATAATGACCCTGAAGACCAACAAAATGTATGACTCAGCCAAACATTGTTGGATTTTTGGGGTTTTGGTTCTATCGCGCAGAGAAAATTCCCACAGTGAAGACCCTGGGTCCATTAGGGGGAAAAATTCAGAGGGGGCGGGATAACAAAAGCAATCTTTCAAAAAAGGGTTTTTAAACCCAAAAACATGGGAAACTGCCCCTCTTCTTTCAAAAAAAAAAAACTTGCGGGGTTTCGGGGCTCTACCTTTTAATGAAAGCAGTAGACGATGCCTTTAGGGGGTCATGCATTGCACAGTTTAAAAAAAAAAGTTTTTTGTGCTTTTAAACAAATAACATGTCTTTTTATGACTCTATGCAGCACATGATGGGGCTTTTGAGGCACTGGTATGTCCCTTTAAAAACCCGCCCAAAAAAACGGAAAAAAAATTTTTTCCTTTAACTCTTGTTTAAAAAGGGGTTTACCCTTATGAGAAATAAATTTGGGAAAGGTTTTTGTGAAGTACCTTCCACCTAAGGGGGTTCTTTTTAGCTTAGGGGAAAGGACACATGTTCTGATTACCCATGCCAAAGGCTGGCAAATTAGAGTGTAAAACGATGGGGGACTACATGATCATATTGAGGGCGATTATGTTTGTTGGCGGAATTTTTTAAAAATTACAAAAAGACCGATGAAACTTATAGCCTGGATCCTCGATTAATTCTGCGCCCGGGATACGGGATGTTTTTTTTAAAGTATAGGAGTACAGATTGATTTATTGTCAGTTTACCATGATTCGATGATTGAAAGGGGTTGCGGGGAAAAAATTGTATGGGTGACATTATGTAAGCAAACAAAAAAATACTTGGACGCTATGACCCGGTAAAAGGTCTAACTATCTCTTATTTAGATGCAAAAATCTTTGGATGGGCATGGCGCAATCGTTCCATTACGTAACTTCAAGATGTACACAGGTACGAACAATATTCAAAAGGCATTAAAGTGGTTGAACTGTTTAACGCCTGACCAACAGCGTGAGTTTCATTTCTAGCAAGTTGACCTTAGAATATTCAGAACTGCATGACTGCATAATGTCTATCCATTTTGCAGCACGAAAGTAACTAAAGATGGATCCAATGAGAACCGCCCTAAATTGTGCTAATCTTTCGAGGCAATAAAAAATATGTCTGTCATTATACGGCTTCTACCAATTTTTTTTAGACTGGGGTGAAGTTGACAGCAGTTCATCGCATATGCTTTTGATCTAGAACAGTTCATGAAACCATACATCATCGGAAGAACACTGAGACTTTAGACTTAATCCACAGATGCTTCAGAAAAAGACTTTTCAAGAATGATGTAACAAACAAGTGTTTGTAAGACTTATGGTGAATCCGCACAAGCGTAAAGATGTTAATTGGTTACCCAGCGTAGAATGAAGCAATTAAGCTGACTTCTAAAACAAATTATCAGGATTTAGAAGATTTCATGCATCTACACTTTTTTGGCATAATGATGAAAAAAAAGAAAGTCAAATTGGAACAAACTGTTTTTATTGGGTTTATGCTTTTAGAATTATCAATGCTTTTGATGTTAGAATTTCTTTATGACTACTTTAAGCCCTCGTATTCCTGAGTCCAGGAGTTCTTTTCATCAGATCCAGATAGTTTTGTTTTAGATATCCATACTGAAGACATCTCTATATAGTCATGGGAAACCGAAGTAGCTCTAATGGTTCATGCGGTATCGATGGTATGACACGTCCTCGATTATCCTAAAGGACTCCGCCTTTACATTCAATTTACTAACAAGAAGGTTTTAGGAAAGATGAAGGATGAATTATCTGAAAGGTGATCAAGGAGTAAGTGGGCTATGGTCAAAATTGAACTGTATTTTCGAGCCAGCGAGAAACATCATTAAGAAAGCAAAGGGTACTTACTCGCAGCGTTTGTGCAGTCTAACCATATCACATGCAACTAAAAGAAGCATTGTTTGGCAATAAGACTTTTCATCTTGACAACGTTAAAACGGCCGATCATAATCTACATGAGATCAACCACAAACAGTTGTTACTAAGAAAGTCGTTAGATAGAACAAACACAAAACGTGGGGTTTGTTTAATCGGAAGAGTTTTCATATGCAATTGGGGACTGGAGAACGCAATATAACAGGGGTTTTATATTATTTCATCAATTTATTCTAAGATCAATCATAGCTTCATCCTATTCAATTAAATCTTTTCTCTTAGTTTGCTTGACGACGTTCGAATTTTTTTTTTATTCAAGATATTTTTCTTTCCCTTTTTTACCAATTTTGGGGTTTGAGTTGTAGGTGATCTGGAATGATTTAGCATGCATTGATTAATCCCTAAATTGTTTCCTAATTGCATTACACGCCTGAAATGATTCCGTATCATTTTTCAAGGTTCTTCCTTTACCTGCTTGTTTGTTCTGCACTTCCTTTGGTTCCATTTAAACTCAAATATTTGTACGTAAATAATTAAGCGGGAAATGTGTCTGGGTGGGTTTATCTGCAGTTCTTACTTCACATAGATCTTTGTGGAGCTGTTGTTTTGTTGTGTCAGTTTCTCGTAAAATATTTACAGGGCGGATTCATTTTTACAATTCTTTTTATTTCGTAGGAGTCATTACATCCAAATTGGATCGGTTGCCCTGATGCGGTGTTCCCTTCTGCTTCCCCTGGTAAATAAAGGTACCTTACTTTCAATCCAAATGTAATAGTTTTGCGGAGAAGACTCTCCTTCAACAACATTTATTGGTTTTTCTTTTGATTGCTTGTACTGGCTTTAGCCCTTTAAATTTTCTTTATTCATTGCGCGCAAAACTGAGGGCAGTCTTCTAAACCATTCTGTGTTGCGAGAGTTGTCAATAAGCTCTCTGTGATACTGGTATGAGACAAAGTCTTTCGGCTAAGTTTGGTAAGTTTTCAACTAAAGCCTGTGATCTGTGACTTGGAATGCCTCTGTTGATGGGTAACTCTATGTTTTCAACAATAATTGATTCGCTTTGGCCTTTTTAAAACTCTTTTCCATCGTCAACTTGAAATCATGCGAGGATAGTTATAGGGCCCTCGTTGGTAATCAGTTGTTATAGCAACAGCACAGCAGAAGCACTCCTTTTTGTGTTAATCGGTTCCGCATCTTTTATCTTGAAGCTTTATCTATGACTGTGAGTGCGTACTTAATCTTTTTCGTTCTAATCCTATCAGAGGGTAAATATAGAAGCGTTCTCCATTTGATGGGGTGTCGTTCGGTTATTGTATTCACAAAGTGCGGGGTCTCCTGTATTCTCTAGGAGCTGGGTAATAATTTGCCAAATCGTTGTTTTAGCTTAAAACCCCCTTTCTTTTGCTGTTCTGTTCACTAACTCCAGTGCTTGGCTTAGCTTTTTAATGCTGTGATGCCCTACATTTCCTTTGTGCGATTTAATAGATTTTGTTCATTTTTTTAGTCAGCCAATATTATGTGCAACAAATACACGAAGGTATGCCGACGAAAATAACCGTTTTCTGGCATCTTGTGTTTTTTGAATGGATGATAAAAGTCACTGATTTTGGTGGGGGGTCATTGTCTGGACTGTTTGCCTGTTACTAGATAATTATTGTTTTATTGCTTGATCAACATTTTTAAATGTGTATGCTGCATGCCCCTGGTCTTTCAGTGTGTCCATTAATAAAATCTAAAATGCTCAAGTCTTCTGCCTTTGTCATAGGCGTCTTGTGCTGGTGCTGTTGCTCAATAGCTTTGTTATGTCTTTTTCTCTCGCTGTCATTTCCCAGTTTACTAAATGCGAATTAACTTCCGCTAAAAGCAAGGCGCATTCTCACAGCGCCCGCCTATCATTAGTGCGAGGAAGCTTTTTTATAAATGTATTTTTTTCTTACATAATTATATTGTCTGGAATTATTCCTTGCTTGACTAGAAAAACTTTCGTGGCAACCGAAGCTGCAATGATAGCAATCAGCTTTGCTGAATCCTCAAAGTCTAGTTTGCCAAGATCTGCCGGTTTTATTTTTAACAAGCTTTTACCAAGCATTGAGTATCCTACACTTAGCCCTCCAATAACAGCAGAATGGTATACAAGGTTAGCAACAGTTTTTTCGGTGCTCATTTTTAGAAAATAAAATAAATTATAATTATTAAAAAACATGAACAGTGATGATCTCCTACAGCTACAAGGCAGCCTAAACCTTCCTGAACTTATGAATGACCAAGTTGATGATCAAGCTATTATGCCCAAAAAGGAAAGGCTGTATTCTTGGCAGCGTGTGAAAAACAAAACAGTTTCCTCGGAACTGAATTCAGCATAGAACAGATTCAACAGATGTCTACACAAGACATTAAAAGTATCATAACAGGTATGAGGCGCAGCTAGGGTCTAGAATGGTGAAAAGTGTGGGGCAAACGGTTCTTAGTTTGTACACTAAACTAGTCAGTAGATTTGCTCCCATTGATTCTGAACAAGATCTTACGTATGATTTAACGCAAGATCCAGTTTTAACAAAGTCATTAGGTCTCTAAGGTGTGATCTATACTACAGATTTGAACATTGTTATCGCCATTAATCATTGGATTAATAACTTTTAATCATATAGATTTTATTTCCCTTCAAAATGACCGGGCCAGAAAATCAGCAGAATCAGAAAACACTGAACCGGTGAGAAAGTAACCAAGCCAGAAAATCAGCAGAAAACGCTGAATCAGGCGGAGACCATTAAAAATCCTGGGCGTGTTGAAGCAGGAAGAAAATTAGCAGAGTGGAACAGAAAAAAAAATTAATGTTACAGAATATGACTCATCATGAAAACATAACACCGCCAACGCCAGAACAAGTTGATTCAATGCCGGCTATAAAAACTTCATGTGATTCAAGGGCCCCAAAGTCTTCATGGAATATTGAACTTAAAACTGTTGTCATTTTTGGTGCTCTTGCAGCTGCTGCTGGGGGCGGTTATTACGGTTATAAAAATATATAAACAACGCTGGCAAAAACAAGACCCCAAACAATCTCCACCGCTAAATACAGAAGCCGAACACAACTGCACGCCAAAACCGCCAATAACAAAGCGTCATTTTGATCCATTTATAATGGAATAATATTTTAAGAACTAAATTTTAATTTTTTATAAAAATAGATCATGGCGTATTATAAAATGATGAAGTCAATAAATAAAGACCTGGAGTCTATAAAAGACATTCCATAAGACCCGAATTGTAATCAATGCGGTTGCTTCGGATGTAAGACCTTCCTTAAGACCTATGCAGAGAACGCTGGCAAGACATCCTCACGATGACTCGTTTTTTGAGGCGTGTGTGTACTATATTAGACATCTACTATTTAAGATAAAAACATAGCTTGTATTTTTTGATAATTATAAGATAACTTAATAAGAACTTAGTTGTACTTAAAGGATGACTTAATCAAGAACTTATCAAGAACTTGATCAAAAACTTATTAAGAACTTAATTAAGAACTTGATCAAGAACTTATTAAAAACTTGGCGCAACTTAATTAAAAACTTAGAAGTAACTTAAGTAAGAACTTGGGATAACTTGAGAATGACTTAAGGACAACTTAGAAGTAACTTAAGTAAGAACTTGGGAATAACTTAAGTTAAAAACTTAGAAGGAACTTGAGTGTGTGCATGCGTGGGTGGGGGTGGGGCAGGTGGGGGTGGGGGGTGTGCATGCGTGGGGGCAGGACAAAACAAACAACAAACACAAACAAACAACAAACACACAATAGACAGTCCAGGGTGGGGGTGGGGGGACGTGCGTGCGTGGGGTGGGGGTGGGGTGTGCATGCGTGAGTAGGACAAAACACACAAACACCAACAAACAAACAAGAAGTGAAACTACTAGGCCCACTTCTTGCTTTGTGACTAAACAGGTTGTGTCCCGCGCGCACCTCAATCAACTAGGCCAAGTGATCATATGTGATCACTTGGCCTAGTTTGCCGCTGAGCTTTGCAGGTGCTGCCGCGCTTTGCAGGTCAAGTGATCATATATGATCACTTGGCCTAGTTTGCAGGTGCTCCGTGCTGACGTCAATTTGGGGGCAGGCTGCTGCGCTTTGCAGGTCAAGTAATCACATATGATCACTTGGCCTAGTTTGCTGTGCTCCTCTTTTCTCAACCAGGCTTGCAACTGGCTTTGGCAGAGTTACAGCAGTAATTGCTGTAGCCAAGCTTTTATGGCGGCTCTAATCGCCAGTAGTAGTACATCCGTCATTGTATATTTGGAGCATTTATATGAAGATAGTGCTGGCCACACACTACTCCTCTCCATACTGGTAGATGTACTAAGGTCTGCCTAGCCCTATCTAGTTTGTTTGCCAGAACATTCGAAAATCGTTATCCAGTTGCATAAGTCTAATGATACTTTGACGTTTGCTACACAGTTCATTTATACTGATTCCTAGCTTATGAAATTTAGGATAGTTATAAAAACACATAGAAATTTGAATAAGTTTTCTAGCATGCGAATCAGCCATGTTTACCCTGCTTTTAAGAAATGAACGCCATGTTTAAAGCGTTTTTTTGGTTTTTAAACATGACTTGGGCTGTCTCAAGCCAACCCCCCAACAATCAACCATAAATGGATTGTTTGCTTTGGCCAACTTTCAACAATGCAGCGCCTTTTATTAAAAAAGGGAACCATCTCATCGATAGTAAAACACATATTAAAACTGGCTATATTTGTTCAGCAATATTGCTTCAACGTTTTCATTCCTTGAACCAACAAACCTTTAAATAGGCGTCCATTTCCAAAGCAGTCGTTCACTTTTTTCTTTTTTCTGTTCCTTCTAGGAAAGCAATACTTCTTTTCGGTTTCGGCGGTAACGAACAGCTTCACCTCGTTCTTTTTTAAACAAATACTCTGACATGCAAGTATGGTAAAACTTGTGGTGTTCAATGACGAGAGCCTGCTCTTCAGTGAAACGGGTAGCCTTTTTTAAAGAATAACACACCAAGCACAGAACACAACGCAGTAAAAGCGACCTGCAAGTCCAGAGTCAGTGGGAGAATGTTGGTGTTCCTAGTCCTGTGAGCGCCCTAAGCACTGCGCCCTCGCTGATTGGCCAAGCTGTGACCGCGCCACTATCACGCGGAAATGATGCAATACATTGAAAACCCGGGCGTGGGGAGTGGGTGAAAAGGGGGGGAAAAAGAGGGGGTTCGGCAGTATTGATTTTTTTGGCCGTTTGTCAGCTGACTTGAACGCAGACACTACTGTGTATGTGTGTGTGTGTGTGTGTGTGTGTGTGGTGTGTGTGTGTGTGTGTGTGTGTGTGTGTGTGCGCATGACTCTCTCGTCGGGTCTGTCTGTCTGTCTGTCTGTCTCTCTCTCTCTCATAAGTGCGTGCGTGCGTGCGTGCGTATATATATAGTTTGTGTTGGGGTGTGTGTGGTGTGTGGTGGTGTGTGTGTGTGTGTGTCTCTGTCTCTCTTTCCTTTCCTGTCTGCCCTGCTGCCCTGTCTGTTCTGAGGGCAACTTAACCTAACGGGTTTTGTCAGGGCTCTCCCCACGCTGTAATTAACATACCGCGAAGTAATCGATAGCCTGGTGCACCCACCGGTAAAGGGGCGCGTTCAGCCACAACTGCTTTTCCCTGCGTTACTCTAGGGGCGTGTTCATCCTGGCTACTTTCCCTACGCTACTCTCGAAAACTTTAGTAAATTAGTATTAAAATGGATAACCCTGCACAGTATGTTTGTTTGTAGGGTCGTTTTTTTTTTGGTTATTAAAGTCATGCTAGTAGAGAACGTTTTATGCCGTTTCTGGGTCATTTTCGCCCCGAAAACGGGTTTTGAGGGGGGAAGTGAGTTAGAAGCGCATAATACAGTTCTCTGCGGCGTCCGTGCTTGTGTGTGTGTGTTTTGTGTGTGCGTGTGTGCGTGCGTGCTTGTGTGGGGTGTGTGGTGTGGTGTGTGTGTGTGTGTGTGTGTTGTGTGTGTGTGTGTGTGTGTGTGTGTGTGTGGTGTGTTTGCTAGGTTCTTAGATTTCAGTTCCTTTTTTCCCCGTGTCGACCATTTGCTCGCTTATGTATTCACTCAGGTGATTAGCATGTCACTCTCAAGGTCTACTCTCGAGGAAAATAATTGTGATGAGTTGTTCTCTGGAGAAGCAAATTTTGAGCTGTACAAAAAAAAAAAAAAAAAAAGAGAGAGAAAGAAACGACAGAAAGCAAAATGAAATCTCTCGGGAAAAAAAAATGATTAAATTAAAAGTCGCAGAGAAAGACACATGAAACAGAATGCTGTCAAATAGGGGGCAAATCGAGAACTGTAAAAAAATGAACAATACGCGACCTGTCAAAAAAAAACGGTAGGGGTTTAGCTTTACAAATTCAACAAACGACAAAGAATCAAATAACGGAAAAAAAAAATCACAAAGGAGCACTGGAAAATATTGTTAAACAGATAAAATAGCCGTAAAGAGAACATTCCAAAGGAATGAATAATAATATAATAAATAATAATTTTAAAAAAAACAAACTCTCAAAATACATACCAGATAAGAAAATATAAAAATTACAAATAAACACAAAAAAGTGAATTCTCTAAGGAACGACAAAAAAAGATAAGCCCTCAAATGAAAACGGAGCATGTAAACACCGAAAAAAAAAAACAAAACAGCTAGAAAACATCTCAAGGAAAACGGGAAAACAATAAACATCACACAATAAACAAAAAAAAAAGGAAACTCAAGAACTACAAAAAAAAGCATCAAGCAAAAAGAAAACGAAAAAGATTAAAAAAAAGACCTCTACGATCTAAACATAATCAGACAAAACCTGCCAGACGAGGTAAAAAAAAATATCATGAAAAAAGACATATAGTAAAATAAAAATCGAAAGTAAATCAAAAACAAAACACAAAATCATAATTCAGTTGTCAACAAAGACATGAAAAAAATATATAGAGAAATAAACGAACAAAAGAAAGCATAGATATGAAGAGTAATGCACACACACACACACACACACACACACACACACACACACACAACACATATATAATATATATATAAAAAATATATATATATTGTTAAAAAGTAAGGTTTAAAACTATCTACAGCGCTGTTTCATGCAATGCAATCATCAGGATGTGGTGGGCCCGTGCTGCCGGGTTTTTATAACTGCTGTGTTGTCTGTCATCACGTGCTGTCTGTGTTTTTCGTGTGTTTCTGGTTCTGTCACTGATAGGAATTTCCACTTTGCCTGCATTGTTAACCATTTCTATCCTAGTATTTAAAGTGCCAGTTGTGGTTTGCATAAAATTATGTACTTTTCTGTTGAGCATGGGTTTAAACATCTTTTGAAATGTTGTTGTATGGTGCTGCTCTTTCTATGATTTTCCAGTTTATATTGAATTCAATCTTTTCTTTTTGAGCTTCCAGATTATTTACTCATTCTGTTTGGTTTTTGTATCTTTCTTTGTTAAAATGACTGTTGTGGTTTGCATATCTAGTTTTAAAATTGGTTTTCAGTGATACCTATATATGTTCTTCTGCTTTTTCTCGATTTTTACAGTGGCTTAATTGGTACACAAGCTGTTGTAGAGGCATTTTTTTGCTCAGAGGGCACTTTTTCTTTCTTGATACGTTTGCAGGATTTCCTTTCATCACCCTCGTTTTTCTCTGTACTGCTTTTCATTTTGTTGGTTGAATCAATTGATTTTTTAAGGGTTTGGGGATACATAGTATGATAATTTGATGCGTTTTTGTTGAATATCTTGGATAATTTGTGCTCTTTGGGGAAAGATGATGTTAGGATTCTAAAGAATTCTTTCCCTATAATTGTTTTCACTCTTCCGTCATATGGGGGTTGTACCATATGATCTTTTCTTTTCCTGTTCTTCTTTTGTCTGCTCATGTCATTATCTGGGGCATATTGTAGTTTGTAGTTGTAGCCACTTTGTGTAACGCTTCTTGATTTCAGCTGCAGCGTTTTTTGAATGCTGTTTCATTGCATGACAGGTTGGGTAATCTCTTATTTATGCCTCTGGTATTGTTTTTAGTATGGAAGGGGGATGGTTACTTTTGATATTTACATAGACAGGTGTATCTTTGGTTTTTTTTTATGGTTTATATATGTGCTGGTTGAGATCAAACGTTATACTAATAGTTCACTATCTTTTATTTGCTTCTATAGTGATTTTTAGATTTGGTTTGGAAGATTTTACACAGTTCTTTTTCTTATTTTCAATGTTCTAGGGTTTTTCATTCAGCGCAGCGAGGCCGTCATCCCTGTACAGTCCCGACTTTTTTCCCATTTCTTTTGAATGTTAGACAGCATGAACAGTCCGACAAGTTCGCAAGTTTCGGCACCATCATACGATCCCATTGTGACATCAAAGTTGAATTTCTTGTTTGCGCTCTTGCCAGATTTCATTTTTGCTGTGTAGTAGAGTTTTCTTTGTATGGAAAATGATTTCCATTTCTGACCCTGATATTCCAGTGTATTGCTGGGAAATTTTATAGCTTTGGGGGAGCAGATCTTCATCTATAGATGTTAAAGTCTACTAATCAAATGTTATAAAAACTGTATTGTCTTGCTTTTTGATTTCTTGAACCATTTTATGGCTTCGTATGTGTTTTTCCAGAGGTTGAGTTCATGTTCTCCTTATGTTTTTTAAGGCTTTTTCTAAGATTTTTTTGCTGATTTTTCCTAATTCAGATTTGATGGGTTTATCAATCTGCAAGTTGGTTTGTGGTCTTTAATGATTAAAAGCTTCTCTTGCTGCTGTTGTCTCCACTCTATCGCTTAGGTCCATTTGGGGCACAAGCTCCTTTTCTTTTTTTCTAATGTACTCGTATTAAATTTTATCAGCATTTTTGTAATTTTTTTGGGTGTTTTTGTCGAGAAGCTGTGAGTACTCTTTAGTTTCCCCTTTTGTAGAAGTTGCGGTTTTGCTGCTTTCACAAATATTTTTTTGCCCTTTTGGATTTGTTTGATTTCATTTTTTAACGATGTTTGGAATTCATTGTTTGATGTTTTGAATTCATATTGGCAATCATCCTTTTCAATTATCCTCAAAAGTCTTCATGTCTTCGATGGCTGTGGAGCTCGCCATGTTTTGAAGTCATATGTGTTTTTATCTCTCTCTTGGGATTAGGGTTTTAAAAAAAAAAATGCCTTTTCCCTCTCATATTTTTGATAAACCTTTTCTGTCTGTTCTTCATTCTTTCATATAGCATTGAGGTTTGGCGAAGGTATTTTTTAGTAATTTTTAAAAAATTTATTTTGTCCATTTTAAAATCTGTTGGTTAAAGTGCTCAAAGTGAGGAGCAATTAAACAATGGTAGTGAATACCAGCAGAGATTTTTAAAAAAAAGCCAACCGAACTGGGAGCAACATTTGTTAAAAAGTAAGTTTTAAAACTATCTACAGCGCTGTATTCATGCAATGCATCATCAGGGTGTGTAACGCTTCTTGATATTCCCCTGCACGTTATTGAATGCTGTTCATTATTTATGCCTCTGGGTATTTTTTTTTAGTATGGAAGGTGGATGGTTTCTTTTAATATTACATAGACAGGTGTAAACATTTGGTTTTTTGTATGGTTTATATATGTGCTGGTTGAGATCAAACGTTAATCAGATAGTTCCCCTATCTTTTTATTGCTTCTATAGTGATTTTAGATTTTGGTTTTTGGGAAAATTTTACCACAGTTCTTTTTTCTTATTTTCAATGTTTCTAGGGGTTTTCATTCAGCGCAGCGAGGCCGTCATCCTGTACAGTCCGACTTTTTTTCCCATTTTCTTTTGAATGTTAGAACAGCATGAACAGTCCGACAAGTTCGCAAGTTTCGGGACCATCATAAAGATCCCATGTGACATCAAAAGTTAATTCTTTTTTGCGCTCTTGGTCCAGAATTTCATTTTGCTGTGTAGTAGAGTTTTCTTGTATGGAAAATATTTCCATTTCTGACCCTGATATTTTAGTGTATTTGCTGGGAAATTTTATAGCTTTTGGGGAGCAATCTTCATCTATAGATGTGTAGAAGTCTACTAATCAAATGTTATAAAAACTGTATTGTCTTGCTTGTTGAGTTTTTTGAACCATTGTATGGCTTCGTATGTGTTTTTCCAGAGGTTGAGTTCAGGTTCTCCTTATGTTTTTTATGGCTTTTTTTAAGATTTTTTTGCTGATTTTCCTAATTCAGATTTGGATGGGGTTTTTCAATCTCAAGTTGGGTTTATCAGGAAGTTGGGTTGTGGTCTTTAAAGTGTTATGAAAGCACATATATAAACCATACAAAAAACCAAATGATACACCTGTCTATGTAAATATCAAAAGTAACCATCCACCTTCCATACTAAAAACAATACCCAAGGCATAAAAAAAGAGATTATCCAACCTGTCATGCAATGAAACAGCATTCAAAAACGCTGGGAGCTGAATATCAAGAAGCGTTAAAACAAAAGTGGCTACAACTACAAACTACAATATGACCAGATAATGACATGACAGACACAAGAAGAACAGAAAAGAAAGATCATTTGGTACAAAACCCCCCATATGACGGAAGAGTGAAAACAAATATAGGGAAAGAATTCTTTAGAATCCTAACCATCATCATTCCCAAAAGAGCACAAATTATCCAAATATTCAACAAAAACAGCAATCAAATTATCATACTCATGTATGCCCAAACCCTTAAAAACACATTGATTCAACCCCAAAAAAATGAAAAGCAGACAGAGAAAAAAGAGGGGATGAAAAAGGGAAAAAATGCAACTGTATCAAAAAGAACAGTGCCCTCTGAGCAAAAAATGCCTCTACAACAGCAAATTTTGTACCAAGCCACTGTAACATCAGAGAACGCAGAAGGAAACATATATAGGTATCACTGAAAACCAATTTTAAAAATAGATATGCAAACCACAAACAGTCATTTAACAAAGAAAGATACAAAAACCAAACAGAAATTTAGTAAATACATCTGGAAGCTCAAAGAGAAAAAGATAAATACAATATATCCTGGAAAATCAAGAAAGAGCAGTACCATACAACAACATTTCAAAAAGATGTAAACCCAAAGCTCAAAGAAAAGTACATAATACTAAAGCAAACCACAACTGGGAACTTAAATACTAGGAAAGAAAGGTTAACAACTGCAGGCACAAGTGGAAATTCCTATCAGTGAACAAGAACCAGAAACACACGAAAAACACAGACAGCACGTGATGACAGACACACAAGCAGTTATAAACCCCGGGCAGCACAGACCCACCACATCCTGATGATTGCATTGCATGAAAAAGCGCTGTAAAATAGTTTTTAAACCTTTACTTTTTAACAATGTTGCTCCCAGTTGGGTTGAGCATTTTTTTTAAATCTCTGCTGGTATTCACTACCATTGTCTAATAATATATAAAATAGTCTCTCTGTCTATGTCTCTGTCTCTCTCTGTCTCTCTCTGTCTCTCTGTCTCTCTTCTCTCTCTCTCTCTCTCTCCTCTCTCTCTCTCTCTCCCAAATCCAAATCGTCGGTTTACAAAACCACTGAACGTTTTAAGACGGGAAGCTGAT
The DNA here is from genome assembly GCA_018398815.1 of Conus ventricosus. Lineage (NCBI taxonomy): Eukaryota > Metazoa > Mollusca > Gastropoda > Neogastropoda > Conidae > Conus > Conus ventricosus. The sequence continues at coordinate 61,013,814 of CM031595.1, read as the reverse complement.
GGGCTGGTCAGTTTCTGAAACGAGTTTTGGGATTTTTTTGCTAAGCCTGCGTTGGAAGTGGCGTTTCTTTTATCTTTTCTTTTAAAAAAGCGTATACTCCAAATTTATATAAGCAAAACAGGGACTCTCATAAGAGGATAATGCAGAGTATACTTTGGTATTTTTCATTCAAAACTATTTTTACAGGCTGCAAAAAAAATAAATTTAGTCATACGAAATAAGGCCATCGAAGTCTTCTGGCCAGACTGAGAATTTAAACTATCAATTAAATGCTAAAAAAAAAATTGTGTGTGTGTGTGGTTTTGGTGTGGTGGGGTTGTGTTTTGTGTGTGGTGTGTGTGTGTGGGGTTTTGTGGGGTGTGTAAAAGCACAGAACACAATCAGCCGTGTCTCCCTGAGAGTCCGATCCAGCGGACAAAAGCCTAGGAGCAGCAATACAAATAGAAACTGCCTTCGAAAGGGAGTACGATGGTTCCCTCAGCAGCTATGAAGGGTTCCTCATATTTATAATATATTCCCCCCCATTTTCTTCATCTTCAATTCTTTTTAATTCAAAACTTTGCCAATCATACTATAATACTGAAGAAAATTTTTTAACCTGCACTTGTTTTCTCCCACATTTAACTGTTCACCAGTATAATGTTTGGTCAATCAGTGGAATTGCCTCTCTTAGGAATCCAAGTTAGGTTGTTCTGTACAATTCTTAGCCACTCACAATGCTTGGGTTATTGAACAGCAGAGCTGACCACTCAGACTGTTCCATATCTTTTGATCTCCCTTGCATCCTTGAATGAATCCTCAAGCATAGGCTCAAAGATTGTCCCCTACATTTATACTATTTGCATAATGCTTTTAGTTTTTCAGCAACTTTTTTCCTCCCCACGCTTTCCTTTTGTTCCATTTACTACCCTTCGCTGGCTGCTTTGGGGGTGCTCTTGGATTCTTTTTTGAACCCTTGGTGATGAGAACACCACAGAATTATGGACTTTGGTGTGTCTCTATTTGACACCAAGAGCACAGACACAATCAGCCGTATCTCCCTGATGAGTCCGTTCCAGCGGGCGAAAGGCCTAGGAGGAAGCAATACAAATAGATCTGCCTTCGAAAGGGAGTACGGTGGTTCACTCAGGCAGCTAGTGAAGGGTTTCTCATATTCATAATATATTCCCCCCGTTTTCTTCATCTTCAATTTTTCTTTAAATTCAAGTCTTTGCTAAGTCATTACTATATTGACTGAAGATTTGTTAATCTGCATTTGTTTTCTTCCACTTTTTAATTGTTCAGCTATATACATATATATATATAAAGAGAGAGAGAGAGAGAGGTTTTAATTTTTATAATATACACCCCCCCCCCCCCCTTTTTTTGTACATTTCAAATCTTTGTCAAGTCATTACTATAATGATAGAAGAATTGTTAACCTACACTTGTTTTTCCCCCATTACTTAATTGTTCAGCATTTTATATATATATAATATAATATATATATATATATTGCTTCCCTCACAGCAGCCCCGTACCATCATCAGTCTGTGGCGGCTCACAGAAGGTGCACCCCCCCCCCCCCCCTAACTTTTCATCATGCGAAAAGCTCACACTGCCACCTGATGAAGATAAATAGCGTCTTGCTCCAGACTGTCTGTGAAAAGAAGCGACTGGAAGAGAACGAATGATTCATTTCATTTCTTTCTCCCTACCGCATGATTGCGATGGGTGTTATCTGATTTGCTAGCTCGACCGTACAGAAGAAGAAAAAAACACTTACAGTGCGTGCGCTCGCGCAAACACACACACACACACACGATCGATTTATGTCTGCCGAAATACACATTTACTCTGCCTTCCCCCCGCACCACGCCAAATCCCTTCTTTCTTCATACATTTATACACGCACTAGCAATCGTAATCGTTTACACTCAAGGCCACAGGATTCTGTCTGTCTGTCTCTCTCTCTCTCTCTCTCTCTCTCTCTCTCTCTCTCTGTGCGTGCGTGCGTGCGTGTTTTGTGTGTGTGTTTGTGTGTGTGCGTGCGTGCGTGTTTTGTGTGTGTGTGTGTGTGTGTGTGTGTGTGTGTCCTGGCGAACAATGAATTTCGGGCAGGATATGGAAAACTATTAAAAGACGAAGAAACAAACAAACAAATACAAGCGAAAACGATGTTCACTCAAAAAAGGAAGAGGAATCAGGCGGATACGTTCCCTATCGCTGTGATGTAGAGACGGTGTGACAATGACGATACCTGCCTTTTTGTAGTGGTGATTATCTTGGGTTATTTTTCTTTGCCATATGATTCACGTATTTCTTGCCCAGTAATTAATTTACTCTTTCAATTTTGTTTGTCCATTCTGAGCCTACTTACTTTATGTCAACTCGGATTAACTGAAATGAATCCAATAAGAAACAAAACGAAAAGAAATCAAACTGAGTAGAAATTGCACAATATAAACAAACGCCGTTCAGGCGTGCAAATCAAGGCATTCAGAGCCCCACGGTGGAATATCTCTCAAATCGAATTGATCCGACGAGCACAAAATCATGGATAAAGATTAAAAACAAATCACAAATGAAGTTAAAATCTTTCCAAGAAATGGAAATCCTTACGAACAGATTGAAACACAAAAATCAATTTCCTGTATCATCCTCTGAGATGCGTGCATTTAAGGTAGTACTGCAATGAAAGATGATTTTAAAAAACTGAATAGAATTGAACTTAGAATAGGGTCGATTACTATTTTTGCATGCGTCGTCACTGGAGCAATATGGTTGGTATAGGCTGTCCTCCCCCCCCCCCCCCCCCCCCCCCTAATCCTCAGGCCATCTTTTAGTCCACCAGGTCGTTAGTCAGATACCAGTATTTGTTGCCTTAATACACTTCATCATTGACGGGATGTAGCGCTGACCGGAAACATTAAAAAGAATAGCAAAACTTCCGCCCAACTTATTTGATATTTTTGTTTATACCTCAGGTCGTGAAGTCGTCAAAAACAAATTAACATGCAAAAAAAGGCAAAAAAACCAAGCAAATCAGCTACATCACAGCAACGACAGAAAACAACAAAAGTAATAAGAAAGAGATCTGTGAATATTCGCTAATATTAAAGCTATAGACACTACCGCAAAGGAGAAAAAGAAAACAGAAAACAGAGACACTTATGTTTGCATCTAACATATCCATGAATGTAAGAAAACAAAGGTAAAAACAAAAAACAAAAAAAAAGGAAAGAAAGAAAGAAAATTGCCACAAGCGAAAGAACAGCAGCAGCAACAACAAGTACAACAAATCAAAACAGCAAAAACAACGACAAATTCGCCGGGTATAGAAAACATACAAAACGGACTGACAGATATTAATGTTTTCACCTACGTCTGTTTGTCTGCCTGTCAGGAGCAAAACACAAGAACTCTGCAACTGATTTTATCAAATCCTGGTAAAAAGATGAAATATCCCGTCTGGAACTACGCAACCGATTTTTGATGAATCTTTATAGGAAGGAGGAATCTGGCGTCTGTCTTGAAGACTACACAAGAACTATGCAACCAATTTTACTTGTAAAATAATGCGAAGTGGCGTTCATCTATGCAACGAATTTCAGCATATCTCAGTAAAGATGAAATGTCGTGTCAGTCAGAAAGAATATAAAGATTTAAGCTTCTGACTGTCATAGTAAGGAGGAATAGACATGAAATATACTGTCATTTTCAATCAATAATAATAAAGAGAAGAAATATGGCGTCTGTCTGAAAGAACACATAAGAGAAACCATACAACCGATTTTTTTTTTAAAACAAATGATAGTTGCGTGATGAACATCACACGATTGTTCCATGATTCAGTCAGTCAAATTATTACAAATGCTCCACTGAACAAGAACACGGTGAAGTCCTTGTGACAAGTTAACCAGTATCTATGAAGTAAGGGATATTGAAACCTTATTTTCCCAAGCATGTAGATCCTAGTATGAAGTAAGGAATATTGAAACCTCATTTTCTCAAATATGTAGATGCTGGTATTCCGTATTTTCAGTATTTTATTAAAAGCTGCGTGGGAAGTAACTTTTCAGGTCCTTACCTACTACCATTTCCCCTGGTTGGTAAATGCATGTATTTTCTTGTACGTTGACTCATAGGACTGATACAGGATCCCATCGATCTTGGTAGGGATCTACCGTGTACCTTTTAATTTTTAGATAGATAGAATGAGATACAGACTGGCAAACATACTGTCTGAACAGACATATCGAAGGCAAATGAAAATGTGAAAGGCATTGATTGATTACCAATGCATTTCAAAAGAAAGATGGGTGGGGCAGAGGTGGGGTGGGGGTTGGGAGCAATACGAATGAAGATATTAACGGACGATAGCTTCTTATCGGTAAGTAAAACGAACTGAAAGATGAACGACTATAAATGGAGAAAGAGGACTTGACAGCTGATCACCGTCGGAGTAAGACGTGTTTTGTCGGCGCTCCGCACGAAATGGCGTGAGTGCACTTCTCCGGACTTCGCACAGCGGAGAGAAAAGATGTGCCACGGTTTAGCTACGCGTGAATCCGAGTGAAAAATATCCACTGCAGCGTTTTTTTGACACTGAAAGGAAGAACAAGAAGAAGAACAAGAAGAAGAACTTTTCTTAACAAAGAGAAATATTTATTCAGTCACGTCAAAAACGGAGAGACGACTGTTTCACCAGTAACTGAGTGTGCAGAAGGTGTACTTGCGAACTCCCGCCAACGGTAACGTCGTTCGCTCGGTGATCGTGTTCAAATTAGTCACTCTTTCATAACTATGGGCCCCAAAAAGACAACATCTGGAGACCGAACCAGAACAAAAAGAACCAACTATGTGTCAAGTCAAGTAAGTGAAAGCCCTACTACAGGAAAGCCGATTCACCCTCGCACAGAAGAGGAACATGTTCACGAGGAAGTGTTTAGTAGAGAACGTTCGTCAAGTAGTAAACGAAAAATTGCAGATCAACAACAACACAAAATAACTGACTTTGCCAGCAGTGTGGCCAACAGAGACGAAAAGTGGCAGGTGAGGGTGCTCAAGAGGTATCCTAGAGCACAGTGACACTGTAGTTACCGCCACCCTTACGTCGTCTGGAAATGGTATGGAGTATGGGAAGAAGGACAAACGGAAAAAAATTACACCCCCCACTCAAGGGTATTGTCGGGACATAAATCAAATTAGAAAGAAAATCATACTGTGGAAAAAGACAGAATTACTGGAGAAGAAATGCTCTGAATTAACAGATGAAGTCGACCCCATCTGAGAAAAAGATCAAGCAAAGAGAAGGAGACTTCCGCAATTACGTTAGAGCAATACACACGAAAGGACAACTTTAAAATAATCCAATTTGCCTGGAGTTCTCAGAAAGGACGCCGAAGAGACGGAAATCAAGGTACTACACCTTATACAGAAAACGCTGTGAGTCTCTACTTTCACCCTGCCCACATCAGTGTCACGCACCAGAGTTGGAAAGTTTGTTGCACCGGACAAAACAGACCGGTTATCCTCAGTCCTCCCCCCCCCCGAAAAATCAAATCGAAATATTTTGGCAGAGGAAAATTGAGGAAATGAAAATACAAGATCTACATAAACGAAGACCTCACAAACTGAACACTCAAAAGACTATTGCAGATGAGAGGCACCCAGCTGTTGTTTCTGCCTGGTCTTTCCAAGGAAAATTATACTGCAAGCTGACGGACAACACATTCTCTGAACGTAGAGTCGGAGACAATGGGGAAAATCGACAGGGCTTGCTCGACTCACAGCCCTCACCCGAGGCCTCGGGGCCACCAGGCAGGGACGTGGGATCCGGGAGACGCGTGCAGCCTGAGGAGGGGGAAGCGAGTCGGCAGAGAGGGGACGACGGAGAGGACGATGGAGAGGACAGGCGGGGATCCAACACGTCCCATCGGTCTACCCCTGGAGGTATTCACCGCCCATCTACATTCGCCCAAGGCCACGTTTGTGAAGAAAGACAGTCGACGACTTCTGCTGCCAAACATTCGTGAGACAGGACCAGTTCCGAGTGTGAACATGCAGGGGACTGCGCTCTGGGAGACTGTCAGACTGTGTCACCCTGTGTTACCGTGCAGACTGGTCGCCCAAAGAACAGCCAAGGAACAGACTACTGTGGAGGGATCCATGGAAATCTGAACGACACTGAGGATTAGTTGGATCGTCTGAAGTGACGTCTCTCCATTAAAAGATGTGGCATCCCAAAAGATAAAGGTATGTTATGACTCTCCCTCACGCCCCGCCCCGAATCCACCCCCCCCCCCCCCCTTTTTGTGTTTGTTTTGTTTGTTGTTGTTTGTTTTTGTTTTTTGCCTCTGCACCTTGTCTCTTCACAGTACGGGAATGCAAAATTCAAAAAGCCAAATAATCGAAAAGGATTTCCTCTCCCTATGAATATGTTGACATAAATAGCATCTCTCTCCCCCTCTCTCTCTATCTCTGTGCGCCGCGCGCACGCAGACATACACATTCTCTCTCTCTCTCTCTCTCTCTTTTTTTTCCTTCTCTCTCTCTCTATCTCTCTCTCCCCTCTCTACTCTCTCTCTCTCTCTCTCTCTCTCTTCTCTCCCTCCCTCCCCCCCCTCTCTCTCTCGCTCTACTCTCTCTCATCTCTCTCTCTCTCTCTCTCTCTCTATCTCACTCGTCCCTGATAAACACTGGAGAATTGTTGTTTAACTCCCTCGCACAAGGTGCCAAAATATGTTAACATTTTATCATTTTTTTTCCACGATAATGTACTTTTGTTTCTCATGTTTAAGGTGATTGTGTGGCAGATGCTTACAAGTCTTGAATCATATCGCCATCCGGCCATACGGAACACATGGATGTAGACATAAATATACAGCCGTGAGGCTAATCCTTGACATGACCTTTGTAGATCTGGAGACTTTCTGATAGCATGTTATTTAATTGGGTGATATGTGTCATTCACTTTTGACATACTGTACATCGTCATTTATTTTTCATTTTCGGAGGAGGAGGTTTAATACTCGAGCGCGCGCGCGCGCGTGCGGGTGTGGCGTGTGTGTGGTGTGTGTGGTGGGGGTGGGGGTGGGGGGTGGGGGAGTGCGCGCCGAGCCGTACATGCATGCTTTTTTCTCTCTGTCTCACACTCTGACTCTCCTCCCCCTCTCTCTCTCTCCCTCCATCCCTTCCCTCCCCCCTCTCTCTCTCTTTCTATCCATGAACTTGAACATATTGTTGTGTGACTGGTGTGATGGGCCGTTGAGTGTTTTTCCCCTCTTCTTTGGGCAAACTGTTTCCTTTCGTTGTGAATGATGTGACGGATGTGAAAAGGGAGGATGCATTGTTTTTGGCGCATGGGGATGGCTTTTGGGGGGGTTTTTTTTTTGGACATGTTACAGGCGTGGCTCCTAAGTTGCGTGCTCAGGTTCACAGCATTTTGTAGCCACATCTAGAGAAAATTTGTTTGATGAATGGGGGGGGGGAGGGGGGGGGGAGACTTCACTTTTTGAAACAGATTTTGTATTGTGTGTCACTGTGCGCCTCTTTTTTTTTTTTTTTTTTTTTTTTTCCATGCTCGCAGGCTGTTGTGGATGCTTGTGGTCGGTTGTGTCTTGTTTTCTTGTCCAACGCGCATTCACGCGCGTGCGCGCGCGAGGGGGTGCGCCGGCTCGCGAGTATGCACATTGCAGATTGCACACATGCTCTCTTTCTCTCTTCTCTTCTCTCTCTCTTTCTCTCTCTCTACTCTCTCTCTCTCTATCTGCATCAGCCTTGAACAAAATGAGTGACATCTGGATGATATGTACATTGAGCCCTCCCCCCCCCATCCCTTGTTTTCTGACAGGAAACTGTGTTTTGGAATGATCATGACGATTTACAAAGAAAAAAGTTTTCCTTAGGGTTTTTGGCCATTTGCCAACGTGGACTTAAAACACAGAGATTGGAGACAATCAATTAGGACTTAAGTTCACAGCGTTTGTGAGTGTATCAAAGAAATTATTTGGGAAATAAGGGAGGTGTGATTTCATTTCTTTTTTATTTTCTTTTTTTTAATGCGGATTTGTTATCATATGTCATAGCACCATGCATTTCTCAACTCACATACTGTTGTGCACGCTTTGAATTGATTGTGGCGCTTATATTCTGTATCGCGCGCGTGCGCCCAACAACACACACACGCACGCACACACACACCACACGCACACACAACACACACACACACACACACACACACGCACACACACACACACACACGCACACACACAGGACACACCACACACCACACACACAACACGCACACACACACACCACACACACCAACACACACTCACACACACACACACACACACACACCACACACACACACGCACACTGTCTCTCTGTCGGTCGGTCGGTCTGTCTGTCTGTTTCTATGCTTTCTCATCTGGCTGACTTACATCCCTCCCTCTTTCTATTTGCACACAACTTGGATTAATCATACCGGTTGTTGATAATTTTTTGCACATCAAGGGCGTGTGTGTGTGTTGTGGGTTTTTTTTTTTTTTTTTTTTTTTTTTCTAACCTCAGACAGATGTGATCACATGCTGGTACATATTCATCATGGTGTTATTGAATGTAATTCACGATGTTTCACATTTCATGAGGTGATGGTGATGTGTGATGGGCATGATTGTTATGATTCTACTGTAAACATGACCTTGCCTAAAACGTGGGCATGTTAAAAATATTCACGCCTTAATTTTTTTTTTTTTTTTTTTTTTTTTTTTTTTTGGAGGGGGGGGGGGGGGGGTTCAACGCCGAGTGGTTAGTAACCGGGATACAAGATGGTTTGCGTCTTTTGTGAACATTATGGGTGTTTTTGCACCATTGACTTATGGACATGGTCACAAAACACAATGCATGTTCTTCCGTCTGTCTGTCTGTCTGTCTGTCTGCCTCTCCCTCTATTTTTGTATCTCTTATGTCTCGTTCTATGTCTCTCTCTGTCTCTGTCTCTGTCTCTCTCTCTCTCTCTCTCTTCTCTCTGCATTCACCTCTCAAGTGTATGATTCCTGTAGATGCACATTAAGATTGTGACCGTTCTCCTTTCCTCGTGATGTGAAATGACTTTCCTGTACTAATAAGCCGGCAAATCATGTGCAGTGACCATTGATGTACAAACAAGAAATGATTTCCTTGTGTATGATAAATGCTTAATTGATAAGCTTTAATAGTATTACAAATGGGACCTGCAAATTTAGAGACTTTGTAAGGTATGAGTATAAGTCTCGTAGGATTGTGAATGCTCTAATAGAAATGAATCTTGGTATAGAGGCAGATTTGTAAACTCTTATGGGATGTTGTATCATACATTATTATTATCATTATTATTTAGTTTTTCTTTTGACATGGTCGCAAACTGTTATACACTCCATAATTTGACTCTGCGTTTCATTCTTGCAAGTTTATATTGCGCGCGCACTCGTAACGTACGATATGCTTTTGCTTTTGGCGTTGCTTTAGAGGAGGGGGTGGGGGGGGGCGGGGGGATGGGGGGGGGGGGAAGTATAAAGTCAGACGAAAATTCAAGAAAAGACTCAGACAGCCCCTCTCTCAGGTGAACTGTTTTCTTTCGCTGTGCCGGTTGTTGTTAAATGGCCCAAACGTTTTCGACCCTCCCCGCTCTCTTTTTTCGTTCCCTCCTGGCTTCCCCCTCCCCTCCCTTTCTTCTCTCTCTCTCTCTCTCTCTTCTCTCTCTCTCTCTCTCTCTCTCTCTCTCTCTCTCTCTCTCTATCTTCAAAATTAGTGCCTCTCTCCCTCCCCTGATGTAGACTCGTATGAGAGACTAGAATGTAGTCATTCTACAATATTATACACATACGTTTGGGTTTTCGGCATACATGGACCAGTGATCACTAAGTGATATATATATATATACATGGTTTTTCTGGGTCAAAGTCCAATGAAGAAAGAATATTTAGATATTAGACTAGCGAAGGTGTTAATGAGATGTTTAAAGAAACTTTAGCGTCAGTTCCATATTTCTTATGTTTACCACACGTGCGCACGCGCGCGGACAGTGCGCGGGCAGAATTGTGCGCGCGCGCGTGCGCGCACCACTCACGCGCATTCTGTCTCTCCCTCTCTCTCTCTCTCCTCCCCCCTTTAACTTTCTCTCTCTCTCTCCTTTATCTTTCATGTAACTGATTTGTGCCTTTTATTCAAAACTACTTGATGAGGGCTGGGATGGAGGGGGGGGCGGGGGGGAGGTGGGCCTGATTTAGACAGGATAGAGATGCGGAAAGTTGTTTTTTTTTATAATTATTTATTTGTAATGAATTTATTTTTGTTTGTTTATTAAAAGGGGATGAGTGTAAGACTGCTTGATGGACTCTTCAACGAAAAAACTTTTTTTTTTTTTTTTTTTTTTTTTTTTTGGCTTCACGTAGTACACGTGAGCACCATCTTTGACCGGTCTTTATATTCCTTTTTGTGAATGTTGCGTCCGGATGAGATTAATGAACAGCACTCAAGTCGGTTCTTTGCAGTGCTGAGCACGTGTTAAATTGTTACGTTTTTGCGTATATTGTTTCTATTTGTGGCATTTCTGTATACTGGTGTATGGGTGGGGTTATTGTAATTGTTGCTATTCGTATGTTGTTTGTGTTGTCATGTTGTTGTGAGAAGGATGTGTGTGAATGTGGGGATACAAGGGAAGGAAGATTGTCATGACAGTTCTGTCCTCTCCCAAGTTATTTGGGAGCGGTGCCCTGTGCTGTGGCAAAACAATGTCTCTGTTTAAATAATGATCGTTGCTGCTGTGGGACAAAGCTGTTAAAAAACTGGGTTGTAATCGATTGAATGGTATAGTGTTTATGTTTTCATAGCCAAATGGACTGGTACTATTTCATATCGGGGTAATTACGCAAGCCTTGATTTACGATGATTATTCAAATGCAGCTGTTGTAAGTATATTCCTTTTTGCCTGCCCATTGTGACCATTGAACGGATACCTGTTTTTTGTTGCTTTTATTCCTCCTGTGGCACTTGGATGGTCTTTTATGTATTGTTTTTGACCTCCCAGGAAAATTAAAGCATGGATTCAGAGGTAACAAGGCAAACATGTTAACAATTATCATTTAAAATGTTAAGGTCTAGGAATGAATTATTCAGAAAAGAAGAGATGTATTCCTTTATTTAGAAAATAACAACTACTCTATATATTGCCTACCAAGATACTCATTTTGAAAAAAAGATACAGAAAAGTGTATTAAGAGCGGAATGGGGGTATTGACTGCTTTTTCTCCTCATACTGATCACTAATGGCTCGAGAAGTAGCCATATTATTTAATAATAATTTCGAATTCAAAATAAATAAGGTGGAAAAGGGAATCAGACTGGCAGGGTAACTTTATCATCATATATTTTAACAACAAATGAAAAAGGGTCTGTGTGCTTGTAAGTGTATATGGACCAAACAAGACGACCTGCATTCTTGACGCAATCCTCAATTACGATTTAAAAGTACAAAAATGATAACGTTATTGTGGTGGGGGATTTTAATATGGTACTAGAACAGGAAATGGATGGTTAACAATTTTAAACATATTAATAACCCAAAAGCTAAAAAGTAGCTGAGAATATGATACAAGTTTTTCATATTAGCAGATATATGGAGAGAAAACAACACGGATTGTAGGATATATACTTGGCGGAGACTACCCCTTGCAACAAAGTAGCTAGACTTCTTCCTTCTCGTCTGAATATTTAATCTGGTATTTTGAAATACTGACATTTTTACCAGGCTATAGATCTGATTCAATTCATTAATTCATCGCATTAAAACTTAAATTCGGAAAGGTAGATTAAACACAAACTCTTTGGATATTTAATTCATCAGCTCTACTAAAAGATAAAGAAATACGTAGATGGAATAATATAATCTAAATAAAAGAATATAACTGAGGAATACACAGTTAAAGATGAGGGGAAGGATATTAAGCTGGACAATAGCCAAGATGAAAACAGGGCCGGAAAAGCTCAGACCCTTAAAACTATACAGTGTCTGTTCGGGTCTTCTTGAAACTTCTTACTAATGAAGATAAGAGTAAAATCCATCCAGTATGCCACAATTAAAAAAAAGAGAATCACTATGTAAAGAAAACAGGCTTATGCAAAAACTTTATCAAAGATATTGAGAGATAAAGAACTTAAAACAGAGGAGGATTTGAAGACAATTGAAAGAGAGTAATAGAGAATTGATATTTACTAATGAGAGAAGGTCATGAATGTTTGTATACTAAGATAAAGCAAGAGGGTGGCAGTGTTTGGGAAAAAGGTTACTAAATATTTCTGCAGCTTAGAAAAGCGTACTTCATTAGCACCAAACAAATTGTAAAACTACTGGATGGACAAGGTATACCACTGGACAAACCAGAGACATAAAAGTCACAGTAAAAAACACTTTTATGAAAGATCTATACCGAAAAGATCAACTGTGGAAATGCTAATGTGAAGATTTGGTGAATAAGGATACCGAAAACTAACAGAAGAACAGACTAAATCATTACAAGGTGTGAAATAACATAGAAGAAGCAGGGATTGAGCATTGAAAAATATGATGAACGGAGACAAAGCCCTGGGTCGGATGGGTTTGGAGCGGTGTTTTTCAAATGTTTTTGGAAACAAATTGGTCTTGTGTTTGTAACCCGAGCTCTAAATGAAAGCTTCAGAGAGGCGAACTATCAAACACCCAGCAAGATGGTATTATAATTTGTATAACCAAAGAAGGAAAAACCAAAAGAATGATGTAAAAAACTGGAGACTATTTCATTTTAGCCTTGTATACAAAAATTGGCTATCTTGTATTGCTAATAGGATTAAAAAGTTCTTCCATCACTGATTAGTGAAGACCAGACAGGATTTGTCCCAAACAGATATATATGTAGTACATTAGGTTTAATTTATGAATAATACCCATCTCAACAGAAAAAATATCCCAGGAAGCTAAATTGTTTTTAAATTTTTAGACTTCGAAAAGGCATTCGACTCGTTAGATTGGAGTTACATGCAAAAGTGCTAGAGGGCTGTAGGTTTAGGTAAAAGAATATGTAAAATGGATAGAAAGTATTTACAAAAAAATAAGTCTACTGTTATTGAACAATCCCACCCCCAACACCACCACCCCCCACCCAACCCACCCCCACACTAAATGGCCAAACATCATCATGGTTCTCAATAGAAAGGGGGTTGTAGGCAAGGAGATCCAGTCTCGCACATATATCTTCGTTTTGTGCAGAAATATTTATCCGTAATGATCAAGATATATGAAATAGTATTGAAGGTATACAAAATCGGGGGAGAAAGAACACCCAGAATCACAATTTGCGATGACACTCAAACTGATGAACACAGGGAATATAAGAAATTCCCCTTCCCCCGAAAAATCTATCGAGATTCTTGATAGGTTTGGGAAAACATCAGGTTTATTCTTAAACAAGAGAAACACAAGTAATTTGGCTTGGAAGACAAAAAAGCATAGTGAAATAAGATTATGGAATTTTAAAGATGATCTGGAATCCAAACGAATTCAAAATATTGAGGAATTTGTTTACTCAGGATTTAACAACATGGAAAAAAGAAAACTACAATGATAGCGATGATAGAAGTGAAGGCATTTTAAAATTTGGCTTTAAAGAGATTCATTACCCCTTTAGGAAGAATTGCTGTCTTAAAAATCATTAATTCTGTGCAAACTACTTACCTATGGTTGATGCTTCCAAACTCCACCTGCACATTTGTTAAAGGAATTACAAGGACTTATGTATGGTTTTTATGGAATAAAACATGATAGAATTAGTCGAATAACGGTTATTAAGATGTACAGGAACTGGTGGGTTTGAATCTACCTGACATACATGCTCTCATCACTGCATTAAAATTACATGGATAAAGACTGAGGACAAACAACACCAGAAGGAAGAGACATGTTGTTTTTCTCATACCCAATTATTGAGAAATTGAGAATTACTCCCCAAAATCATCTGTGCAACATCACTCAAGACAAATGTTTTCTGGAAAATGTATAATCTGTCGTATACGCAGTTTCTACATACAAAATAAAACCAGAAAATGCTAGAGAAACTACCTTGCAGAACCAATTCTTTACAAGGAACATATCAAAAAGGAAAAATAAAAAACTGAATAAAACACAAAAATGGAAAACAACAGAAATTGTATTTAGAGTATCTGATTTTTTCAAACCCATGGAGATTCGCTATCCCATGAGGAATTCAGAAACAAAGTATATATTGAATAGATTTCCTATCTTATGGTGGATGCATATTATCATTAAAAATTACATCAGAGAACAAGGGTTTGAGAGGAATGAGATAAAAGATAACATTGAAGCAACAGTCAACACAAGCACTAAAGAAAAAAAATATATTCTGTAGATAAAAGGTTCCAAAGTACGTATTACAGAGTTCTAGTAAAGTTAATGGGGAACCAAAACTGTTGTGCAAATGGACGGAGACGCTGAATAGACAGATTCCTTGGAAGAAATGCTTTAGGGATAAAAATGCATCAAATTAAGGGATATTAAGCTTAAAATGGATTGCAAATAAGAATATGTGGCATCGTATAATTGCAACGAATGTAGCTCTGAAAGAATTGGGAATAGTAGAAAGTTATAACTGTAGTTTCTGTGAAGAGGAAAAGACAGCATCGAACATGTGTTACGGAGATGCATAACTTTGTCAATGGAATTCTGGAATTCATTGCAAGAATTAATAAATGGAAGAAGTGTTTAACAGCGATAATCTGGTCTCTGA
>CM031595.1:60991513-60994013 GCA_018398815.1 Conus ventricosus | reverse complement strand
AATGGATGGTTAAAATGCTTATAAGCACATTCATATTCATCTGATTTCGAGTTCAAGCGTAAATGAATGTGGATGTAAGGATGTAGTGTGTGTGTGTGTGTGTGTGTGTGTGTGTGTGTGTGTGTGTGTGTGTGTGTGTGTGTGTGTGTGTGTGTGTGTGTGTGTGTGTGTGCTCTATGTAATTATAACCAATATGTTAAACCCTTTTCCTATTGAAGCATTCTGGCGTATGTGTATCATTGTCTGATACCAGGTACTGCCCATTCATTCAAGTATTGTGCATTTATAGGTATGGTATTGTAAACTGACTTAACCGTATTTGATTAATACAGAATTACGTATGTTAAGGTTTGGGATGATGACTATGTTGTACGCTTCGGAAATCGTATGCTGTATTACGCAGGGATCTCAGCGTTTGTTTAAACTTGGTTCAAACATCTTTGGTGTATTCTATATCAAACCTTTGGCTGGTGCCATTCATGTCCATGATATTTGAATTGATTGCATTCTTAGTCCTCCATGCCCCCCCCCCCCCCCCACCCTCCCCTCCCCTCCCCTCATGTCTTCTCCGTTTTACCGCTATTCCCGTTTTTCGAGTTTGTATTCTGGCTCAAGGCTGAAATACGATTTTTAAAAAATGTGTGTGTGTGTGTGTGTGTGTGTGTGTGTGTGTGTGTGTGTGTGTGTGTGTGTGTGTGTGTGTGTGGTGTGTGTGTGGGTTTGCTTTTTTGCCTATGGTGTAAAATTAAAAAAAAAAACTGTAACCTTATCCACTTCACCATCAGTAAATCTATCGTATTTGTATTCACGCTCAAATTCGAATTCGTATTCGTATTGTCCGTCTGTATCTCTGTCTCTTTGTCTCTTTGCCTCTTTGTCTCTGTCTGTCTGTCTGTCTGTCTTTCTTTCTTCTCTCTCTCTCTCTCTCTCTCTCTCTCCTCTCTCTCTCTCTCTCTCTCTCTCCTCTCTCTCTCTCTTTCTCTCTTTGTTCTAACAAACGATTCATTTCAGGCAGGAAATGAAATGCAATTTAAATCAAACAACAACAAAAAATCGAGCAAAAGGAAATTAATCTGAAGCAAATATCTAAGGTTTCTGTATGCGGTTGTTTTGGAGAGGTGTGATAATCAGGATCCCGGCCTTTGTTTCCTGAGAGGATTCTTATTTGTTTATTTGTTCATATAATCAGCTTATCTTTTTATCACTTTTGGTTCATTTTTAACCAGTTTACATCGCACACAATCGAACAAAAATCCTAGCACAGGACGAATAAATAAACACGCATCCAAATCGAAGAGAATCGAATATTGTATATGATAAAGATAGCATATTGTGCGTCACGTGCAAGAGGACATCACCGTGATTAGCTGACGCTGCATTTGAAAAGGGTCATATTCTACGGAATGAAATTAGAATATTATGAGAGAAAAAAATAATAGTAATGCTTATAAAAAGAACCGAAAAAAAGAGAAAATTATTGGGGAAAAACGAAGCGAAAAGCAATCATATTTTTAACCATAGTGTACAGATTTTGTTCTGCACAGAGGCAATATTTCAGTCTAGCAGTTATGACTTTTAGATGAATGTGCATGTTGTTCTCCCAAGCTGCATCAGCGATGTTAAGAAGTAGCAGAAAACTATGTGCATTCGTAAGGCAAAGAGTAATCATTGCTCCTTGTCTCATTTCATATTTTACCATTTTCACCCCAGGCCCAGGTAGGTGTTTCCCAAAACAAAAGAAATCCCAAATAGCAAACTCTTGCGAAAAACAACTAAGATATTAGCCACAAAATTAACATTTCGCAAACATGTAAGCGAAGCAAATAAGACCATAGTAAGACCACACACACACACACACACACACACACACACACACACACACACACACACACACACACACACACACACACACACACACACGCACACACGCACAAACACGTACGCACGCACGCACGCACGCACGCACGCACACTCACACACACACACACACACACACACACACACACACACACACACACACACACACACACACACACACACACACACACACACACATCTAGAGAACAGGCAAGCGAAGTGACTAAGATTATAGCAACAAAAAACTTAGCAAACCCCCATGCAAAGCATCCAGGATCATAACAACAAAACCAAACAAACATAAAACAAACAAACAAACAAACAAACAAACAAACAAACAAACAAACAAACAAGCAAGCAAAAAAAGTCCGTAAGCATTCGCTAATAACAAACCCACGGACACTGCCGGAATAAAAACCTATAACATAGGCAGGGTTGCCACATGTGTATCGATGTATGAAAGGAAATGAAGACGAGCTATGAATGCAAACAAAGAAAAGGGTGGAAATATGGAGGTATTTATAACAATCAATAAGTAGATAAATAGATACTTAAATAAACAAATAAATGCATAAATGAATGAATAAATAAATAAACAAATAAATACACGCATACATACAAACACACGTAAATACAAATAATA
>CM031595.1:60976513-60979013 GCA_018398815.1 Conus ventricosus | reverse complement strand
CTAATGAACATATACTTTTCCACTGTAGAAAAATGAAAACATATCTGCCTACTTTTTCGGAAAAGTCTCTGAAGGAGGTTTTAGTAAAACCCCTTTTGATCTGTGACATTGTTTTAGGACTTGTTCAGAGTACCATTTTTAGATTCCTTTAATGATTCTATTTTCACGTTTAAATGTTATTATCCTGTTACCTTCAGCGTTCATTTGATTTTTTGAAATGTTATTCTAGTTATGTTATAGGTTGCAATTTTTATTCATATTAACATTTTTTCTTCCGGCTCCCATTCTGATCCTCCTTTTTCTCCTTCTTCCGTTTTCCATTTATACTTCTTCATCTTTTTCTATCTCCCTGTTTCTCTGTCTCTTTATCTCCTTCAGTTGCCTGTCTATCCACCCCCCTCCCCTCCCTTCCTCCTTTTCTACCTTGTTTATTTTTGTTGTTGTTGTTGTTGTTGTCTAAAATCACTTCCGTGTATAGACATTAAATTGAAGAACACACACACACACACACACACACACACACACACACACACACACACACACACACACACACACACACACACATGCACACACACACACACACACACACACACACACACACACACACACACACACACACACACACACACACATGCACACACACACACACATACACACACACGCAAAAATACACATACGCACGCACACATGCAAACACACGCACGCAAACACACACACACACGCGCGCGCGCGCGCGCGCGCGCGCACATACACACACACACACACACACACACACACATAAAAGCGCGCGCGCGCTCGCACACACACACACACACACACACACACACACACACACACACCACACACACACACACACACACACACACGCACGAACGAACTCACACACACACACACACACACACACACACACACACACACACACACACACACACACACACAACACACACACACACACACACACACACACACATGTGACGTGACAATTGCCAGCCACACCATTCCATTCTCTTCCCCTCCCCTTTTTCCCCCTTCCCACCTCTCTCTCTTCTTCTCTCTCTCTCCTCTCTCTCTCTCTCTCTCTCTCTCTCTCTCTCTCTCTCTCTCTCTCTCTCTCTCTCTGCCTTACAAATGGCAGTTGATATTATAAATCTATGTTAATTTTCAGTGTGTACTCCACCCACCCACCCACCCACCCCAACCCCTCTATCCCCCTCATCCCTCTCCTCCTCAAACCTTCTCCCTCCAGTTTGCCGGGAGTTTCCTTTGAAGTTAGCCAACCCTATGTGAGTTGCCCACTTCACTCTTCCTCCTCCACCCCCCACTTCCCACACTGCAGTCCCAACAGATCAGCCTGCCTCTAGAGAAGGTGGGCTTGTCACCATCAACTGGAGAGAGAGAGATCCCCACTCCTCTCCAACATCAGATAAGTTCTAATATTCCAGGTGGACGCCAACTCAGCTCATGCAGAACTTCGCCTCTCTTTATATGATGAGATAACGTGGGGGCAAGTCAGCCCGAACAAAGACTTGATGAATTAAAATGGCTTTGTATGTTTCACCCTTGTATAAACAAGTAAAATAGATGCGTGAAAGTACACTTCACTTGCGTCAGTTGTCTGTTGTTCATACAGTATTGAAGGTTTGAACGTGTCTCTAATTCTGCCATTCGGGGCTACAAGCACCGCAAAGTGTCATAAAGCTAAGGCAAATTGTTCCTGCGCCACTTTTGAGTATTTTCATCAGTCCTGAGAAAAATGAAAATTCCTTTCGATGACTAGTACCGGAAGTTGCTCCTTTCATAAGTAGCAAGAGAAGGGGTGGAGGTGAAATTTTGATATAACTAATAGATAAAAACATTACCAGTCCTTCCCTTAGGGGACCACACTTACTCACCCCAAACTTTCGTCACACACACACACACACACACACACATACACACATACACGCACGCACGCACGCATGCGCGCATGTACACACACACACACACACACACATGCATACACACGCGCGCGCGCGCGCGCGCGCATACACACACTGCCCAAAGCTTACTCAGATTTAAAGACATGTGTGTTCGAATCTGTTTAGTATAGAGACTCTCCTGTAATATTAGTGAAAGAGTGCGTGTATAACTGGCATGGAAAAAAAACCACTTGCCAACATTTTGGCCCCACACGTCTTGGTCACCAGTACAGGCATTGTGATGTTTGGCCCCACACGTCTTGGTCACCAGTACAGGCATTGTGATGTTTGGCCCCACACGTCTTGGTCACCAGTACAGGCATTGTGATGTTTGGCCCACACGTCTTGGTCACAGTACAGGCATGTGATGTTTGGCCCACACGTCTGGTCACCAGTACAGGCATGTGATGTTTGGCCCCACACGTCTTGGTCACCAGTACAGGCATTGTGATGTTTGGCCCCACACGTCTTGGTCACCAGTACAGGCATTGTGATGTTTGGCCCCACACGTCTTGGTCACCAGTACAGGCATTGTGATGTTT
>CM031595.1:60959013-60961513 GCA_018398815.1 Conus ventricosus | reverse complement strand
TCTTTATCTTTTAATTTGTTTTTCCCTTCTGTCCTGCGGAATAGTAATTTTTCGTTTAAGTTTAATTTAAGAAGATTGCTCTTGGACGGTACTGTAAGCCCTAATCCATAATCAATCACACTGAGTAGAACTGCGTAATACGTTCGGTAGAGATGGCGCTGTTCAACGCTTTTAGCTGCCATTGCATTCATGGAAGATAGGCCCTTTCTGCATTTAAGAACAATATTCTCAACATTTTTTTTTCAAAAGGTCAACATTCCATCAAAGCCTATATCCAAATAGCGTAGGTTGTCAGCTAATTCAACCGGTATTCCATTGAAGGAAACTGGCGATGACAACTGTCATGATGTCTTGTTGCTGAGAGTGCAGACCAACAACTGGGCTTTTGTAGGGTTGATGGACGATCCAGTTTCTTGACACCACTGTGCAATGTTGGTCATCTGCTGCTGAACTGCTTTCGTTCTTTCTCAAGCATTTTTTGATGTTCTGTAGTTTAGACAGTCAACACATAGTGAACACCCGAGCAATTCCGGTTCTATTGAATTCTGCAAGGCCTTTAGTGTAAGCATTGCATAAACAGGGGAGAAAGGTGAACATTGAGGTAATCCCATAGAGAAAATCGTAGACTTACAGTTCGTTCCTGAAGTGCTGCTGCAATAGATCGTGCAAGTGTCCTACTGACTCCATAGCCAAGGAGCAGCTCCATGAGAAGCGAGATGCTCACCAAAGTTTGTGATCGGGACCCGCATTCAATTCTGCACGTTCGCAAATGTCAATACGCTTGATAAGTCTTATTATTTCATCATCATCATCATCATCGTCATCATCATCATCATCATCATCATCATCATCATCATCATCATCATCATCTCATCATCATCAACAACATCGTCGTCGTCGTCGTCGTCGTCGTCGTCGTCGTCGTCATCGTCATCGTTGTTGTTGTTGTTGTTACTACTACTGCTACTGCTGCTGCTGCTGCTGCTGTTACTGCTGCTGCTGCTGCTGCTGCTGCTGCTGCTGCTGTGCTGCTGCTGCTAAGATCCATACATCATTTCTGGAGAAATTTCCGAAATTGTCAGGTAAAGGCTCTGCTTGCAATGTTAAAGACAGAGGGAGAAGTGGTGAGTGGTGGGGGCGGCGATAATGGCGGTGGATGTGGGTGGGTGGGAGAGGGGTAGGACGAATTCCCTCTTTGATCGGGCCCCCAAAATGTACTATGTTTTGCCCTTGGGGTTTAACCCGTTCATCTTTCCACCAAGCTCAGTTCAATTCAGTTCTGCGAAAGGTCTTGCACATATTGCGACAGACAAAACGAACCACTAGAGATAGGTCATCCCTTGCCCTTGTCGGATAACGAAAGGTGTGAGGTGATCAACGAGTGTAAGGGGCCCAGCCGACGAAATAAACGGATAACAAGTAAGAGTATAAGGCAGCCTCGGGGCGTTTCGCCCTTGAAGTTCTCCCAGACAAAAACGGGACACACAAAGGGACAAGGGTTAAAAACAACAAATTTGCTTTGCAGCTTTCTTGCACGGGACAGAACTGGGATGAAAGGTAACAATCACCTTGCACGAAAAAAGGGATCAAGATGAGTATCTTATTTTTAATAGGTTGGGGATTTTCCTTTGGCTTTTTTGTTGTTGTTGTTGTTGTGGGTTTTTATTGTTTCTTCTTCTTTCTTTTTTCTTCTTTTCTTCTTCTTTTCTTCTTCTTTTTTCTTCTTCTTCTTTTCTTCTTTTCTTCTCCCATTCTGCTCCTCCTTCTACTTCTTTTCTTCTTTTTCCCACTCTTCTTCTTCTTCTTCTTCTTCTTCTTTCTTCTTTTCTTTCTTTTCTTTTTTCCTTCTTCTTTTCTTCTTCTTCCTTTCTTTTCTTCTTCTTCGTCGGTCGTCGTGGTTTGTCGTCGTCGTCGTCGTCGTCTTTTTCTTCTTCTTTCTTCTTCTTCTTCTTCTTCTTCTTCTTCTTCTTCTTCTTCTTTTCTTTTCTTCGTCGTCGTCGTCGTCGTCGTTTGTCGTCGTCGTCGTCGTCTCGTCTTCTTCTTCTTTTCTTCTTTTCTTCTTCTTCTTTCTTTTTCTTCTTCTTTTCTTCTTCTTCCAACCCCTCCTTCTTCTTCTTCTTCTTCTTCTTCTTCTTTTCTTCTTCTTCTTTTTCTTTTCTTCTTCTTCTTTGTCCCACTCTTCTTCTTCTTTTTCTTCTTTCTTCTTCTTCTTTTCTTCTTCTTTTCTTTTCTTCTTCTTCTTCTTTCTTTTCTTCTTTTTTCTTCTCACTCTTCTTTTTCTTCCCCCTCTTTTTTTCTTCTTCTTCCCACTCTTCTTTTCTTTTTTTTCTTTTTCTTTTTCTTCTTTTTCTTCTTTTTTCCCCATCTTCTTCTTTTCTTTTTCCCACTCTTCTTTTTTCTTCTTCTTCTTTTCTTCTTTTTTCTTCTTCTTCTTCTTCTTTTTTTCTTTTTTCTTTTTCTTTTCTTTTCCCATTTTTTTCTTTTTTCTTTTTTCTTCTTT
>CM031595.1:60941513-60944013 GCA_018398815.1 Conus ventricosus | reverse complement strand
GAAGGGGGCCGAGATAGGGTGGGGGGGGGTATATTCAGAAATACTCCATGAGTGTAATCTTAGTTTCACTAGAACCTGTAAGTGTTGGCCAGAATTTGGAATTATTGAGAACACCTGGTTAACCCTCACAACGGACCAAGTGGGTCCGTTTGTACCCCAGCAGCATATTTTATGTGCCGTTTTCTGAGATTTCGAAGAACACAGTTCCTGCCATGATTTGTCAATCTATACTTTTGAACTTCACACGCATTTTTAACAAAGATGGGCATACTGTAGTGAAAATTTCTTTGGTGGTTTAAATGGAACCCCAGGCAAGAATAATATATGTCATAGATTTATTATACTTCAATCTTATCAAACTTTTCACATCTACTAAAAGTTTCTGTTGTGTTATAGTAAACCCCATGGACACAGAACAAACTAAGACCACTAAGAACACAAGCAGCAGAAGGCTTTAAGAATTCTTTCAAGATTACCTAATATGATGAGACGACAACAGCTCCATGGTGACGACGACGTAGCAACATCGACTAAGAAGACCAGCTGTCAGAGATTCGGAGTCATTTCTGATACAGAAACTGTCCAAATTTGTTGAACGAGGAGAAGAAATGAGCCTGTAAAAGCAGATGACCCAAATGGTGCCTTCAAGGGAAAACAAATAGAGGCTGAACCATGTTGGATGGGAGAGCTCGTGAACGAACCCGCGGTCGCGGACTCCTTTGCTGAGTCTTTCTGAAAGATCTTTTGAACGCCCCCACCTCCCACCGCCCTCCGCCCCCGCCTCTTCCGATCCGCTCTCGCGTGAAGAGCCTTTTGTGGTCCCAGAAAATGCTAAGAAGGCTTTATAATGCAAAGGGAACCTTACAGAAGCCATTACATGTCAATGAATGAACTTTATAATTTGACGAAAAGCAGCTCTCGTGAGAAGAGAGAGAAGAGAGAGAGAGAGAGAGAGGAGAGAGAGAAGAGAGAGAGAGAGAGAGAGAGAGAGAAGAGAGAGAGGAAGAGAGAGAAGAGAGAGAGCTGTGGCGCCGACATAATCTTTTACTATGAATCTTTCTCTATCTCTCCTCTCCTCCACCACCCACACCCACACACACACACAAACACACACACTCACACACACACACCAGCGCGCCGGCGCACGCCGCGCACAAAACACCACACACACCAACACATGCTCACTCGCTCACTCACACAGCTAATAAAATCATCCACCAATAAATCATCAACCACCAGCGCCCAAAGGGACATCAATCGATCGATCACTGCTGTTTATAGACACAGTGTGTTCTAGAATGGTTTTTATTTTAGCAGCTACAATTTGGGGGGGGCAGAGAAACTTTTCAAGGATGCCTCAAAAGGCCCCTCAAAGGCCTGAACAAACAACCTCAACACCTGAGATCCTTGCCCTGGACCCCCCCAGCCTGCGGAGCACCCCAAAGGTACATATCTCGGGAAAGAGACGCACAGCAAAGTAGAGAAAGCGAGCCGCGCGCAACTACTACCTCCACCTCCACTGTAGCACCCACCCACATGTGTCCACATGTGGGCGTTCCTTCCGGGCCCAGATGGGCCTCACCAGCCATCGCGGACCCACACTCAGCGATCTTCCATCTGAGATTGAAGTCATGGTCATCTTCGAAATCGAAGGACCAACAACAAAAACAACAACAAAAACAACAACAACAACATTATGTTTTTTTAGACAGCAGTGCTGTTCCAGAAGGATTTTATTTTAGCCACTACAAAGAATGACCCCTCTGATATTCCACACTGTGTCTACACCAAAGGGGTTTTACACCCCAGTCAGCTCAGCTTCAAATCACATTCAAAACCACACATTCTCCCTTTCAGCGCCATCGATTGCATCGTGAGCTCACGCAGGGCACGGAAATTAAGACACATGCTTTAGAGCGATTAGGCCAGTTTCTCTTCCTGTGCTTTTCTGTGTTCTCTTTGGCACCATTTCTTTTTTTTCTTTTTCTTTTTTTGCCATTGTTCTTATTTATTTTTCTGTTCAGCTTCAAAACGAGTGTTGATGAACATCCTCCGGGTGGTCCTTCCATTGCTGATAGAGAGGAAGTGGTCGGAGGATTCTGAAAAGAGCACAATATTCCAAGAGTTGTCTAACATTGATCCCTGCACACCAAAACACAGATTCTCTCTCTCTCTCTTTCTCTCTCTCTCTCTCTCTCTCTCTCTCCTCTCTCTCTTCTCTCTCTCTCTCTCTTTCTGTCTCTCTCCAATTCTCTCTCCAAGCGCGCATGCACGCGTGTGCGTGTGTGTGTGTGGGGGGGTGGGGGGGGGGCGTGCGCGTTTGTCTGTGTGTTTGTATGGTTGAAGGCTTCTGAAAAAGAACACAAATTGCCAAACGTTGTCCAACATTGTTATCTCTTCACCAAACAGGGAGGCTTTCTCTCTCTCTCTCTCTCTCTCTCTCTCTCTCTCTCTCTCTCTCTCTCTCTCTCTCTCTCTCTCTCTCTCTCTTCTTCTGTCT
>CM031595.1:60931513-60936513 GCA_018398815.1 Conus ventricosus | reverse complement strand
ACAACAGCAATACTACTAAAAAAAAAATGATATTAATAGTAATGATAATAACAGTGATGATGATGATGATGATGATGATAATGATAATAATAACAATGCTAATAAAAAATATTGATAATGATAATAATGATGATAGTAATTATAATGATTATGATAATGATAATGATAAGAGGATGATGATCATAATGATAATAGTTATCATCATCATCATCATCATTGTATTATTATTATTATTATTATCATTATTATTATTATTATTATTATTATTATTATTATTATTATTATCATCATTGTTGTTATCATCATCATCATCATCATCATCATCATCATCATCATCATCATCATCATCATTATTGATGTGATGATGATGATGATGATGATGATGATGATGATGATGATGATGATGATGATGATGATGATGATGATGATGATGATGATGATGACGACGATGATGATAATAACAATGATGATAATAATCATGATAATAATAATAACAATAATAACAATGATAGTAATAATGATAACAATTATATTGAAAATGATAATAATAGTTATAAAGACAACGATAATGATGATAATGATAATAATAATAAGAAGAAGAAGAAGAATGATGATAATAATGACATAAAAAATAATAATAATAGTAATAATGACAATGATCATAATGATAATAACAATAGTAGCTATATGCATTAGTGTATATTGTTATTATTATTATTATTAATATTATTATTATTGATATTATTATTATTATTATATTATTATTATTATTATTATTATTATTTATCTATCAAGATCAATCAGTTCTACATTCTCTCTCTCTCCTCTCTCTCTCTCTCTCTCTCTCTCTCTCTCTCTCTCTCTCTCTCTCTCTCTTCTTTTGACCCTTTTAGTTTTAGAGCCAACTTATTTTTAACAACAAAAAGTAAGAATATCCTCTTCGATCTTGCTATGTACGTATATGAAGATCAAAATCGAATACGAACAGTATATTCTGAATGGTACGGGAGGTGTATATACGGGTAATTGTTTTTTCTTTCCATTTTCTTTACTGAGAATCCTTCTTGAATGCTTCAAAGTAGCTCTAGCATGCAGTTTTTCAATCAGTTCTACCCAGGTAGACAGCCTATTAACAACAATGTGTAAACGAGTACATGGATTGTATTTTTGCTGTTAGCTAGGTTTCTTATCGAGGATAAGTGCTATATAGGTAGGCCTACTCTCCATCTCATCAATGGTGAAGCTTGGAGTTCTCCCCTATGAATTCAGTAAAAGGAAAAGAGAAAAGGGGAGAGAGACACACACACACACACACACACACACACACACACACACACACACACACACACACACACACACACACACACACACAACACACAACACACACACACACACACACACACACACACACACACACACACACACACACACACACACACACACACAAACACACACACAGGCAGAATGTCAAAAAAAAACTTTAAAAATTATTCAGCATCCATTCTTTCAACCTTTCCATCCATGAAATTCTACCATTAGCCCAGGTTAAAAAAATAAGACTAACTCGAAGTAAGACCATAAGATGAAGACGTCAGCAAAACAAAATGTAGATTTTCAAATCTACTCAAATAAGACAGGAGAAATTCATTATTCATGGTAATTCAAGCCAGTGGAACCACAGTAAGACAGTAAATAAAACAACCTTCCTTGCTTCACACGACATTTGCTCCCGACAAAAAACAACAAAGTACATCGTACATTTTACGTCATTGTCAAAATGACAGAGATTACACGCTAAACGTTGGGAAATCCGAAATGGGAAAAGCAAACGAAATAATACATCACATGTGGCCTTTATACATGTGGCAGTTATACAGACACTAACTGGTAATTCCAGACGTACAGATTACAAACACAATAAACCAACAAACCTCCACAAAGACACAGATATACAAGCTCCGTCATCCTTCTCCACCCCATGCACACCACCACCCAGTCCCGTACCCTCTCCACCTCACTCTGTCAGTGTGTAGCCCGACCATTTCTGTATGGTGTCGCTAAAGAGACTGAGAGCTCTCGCGTTCTGACTGGACTGACATTGTACTTAGCAGCACTGGTTCCCTGTTAAAGAATGATCTGATGACGTCGATTGTCCCGCGGAGCGTTGTTTGTCAGGGTCCATTGTCTGTCTTTCTGTCAGTCTTTTACGTTTTCTAATAGTAATGATAACAATACTAATAATGGTGATAATACTAGCATTAATAATACTATCGTTATCATTATTGTTATTATCATTATTGTTATTATTATTATTATCATCTTTATCATCATCATACCATCATAATAATTATGACTATTCTTCTTATTATCGATCATTATTATCATCATGATTGTTATCTTTTTATCATTATAACTGTTATTATTATCTTATCATTGTTATTATGATGACTATTATCATTATTGATATCATCATCATCATCATCATCATCAATCATCATTTATCCTTGTTATATTATTTATCTTATTATTATTATTATTATTATTTATTATTATTATTATTATTATTATATATTCATTCATTGACCTGTTATTCATGTCACATTATTATGATGATGATGATCATGATCATGATCATCATCATTATTATTATTATTATTATTATTATTATTATTATTATTATTATTATTATTATTGTCGTTATTATCATCATTATTATTATTATTATCATTATTATTATTATTATTATTATTATTATTATTATTATTATTATTATTATTATTATTGTTGTTGTTGTTGTTGTTGTTGTTGTTATTATTATTGTTGCTATTGTTGTTGTTGTTGTTTTTTGTTGTAGTTGTTATATTCATTCATTGACTCGTTATTCATGCCACATTATTGTCTTTTCTTCTTTTTTTTGCTCTTATGCTCTTCATTCCGGCACCACGTTCATAGCCATATCCAAGTTTGTTTCGTGGCAGTCCTGGCACCAGCAATCCTCACGTCAGTTTAAGACATGTTCTACATGGCCCTGCCGACGCCGGGGACCGTGTCAGAGATGTCATCCCAGTGACTCAATTCCTTACGTCATACTTATGTATAAATCAGTAAACCATGTTGTTGTTTTTTATTTGATTTAATCCAATTCATAAAAGACTGCTTGAAAATCTTTCTTCTATTAATTCTTACATCAGATGAAAAACATTAACCTCTTTCAGGAACTCCAAAGTCACATCTATGCTAAAGAGAAAAAAAAGGAGAAAAAAAAGAAAAAAGAAAAGAAGAAAGAAAGAAAGAAAAGGAGCGTCTGGATGATTTGGCACTGTCTAAACTCTGCATCTTTCAGTACCAAAGCATTTGACACACCTCTCTCTCTCTCTCTCTCTCCTCTCTCTCTCTCTCTCTCTCTCTCTCTCTCTCTCTCTCTCTCTCTCTCTCTCTCTCTTAGACAATGACTGTTCCCCTTTCTCCATCAGTATCTGATGGAGAAACATCTACAACATCAGAGAGACCTGTTCCACAACTTCATTGACTTTAGGAAAGCGTTTGACAGGGTGTGGCACAAGGGTCTGTGGCAGGTGCTCAGAAAGTTTGGCATAGAGGAGGGTCTCGTCCAAACCATCCAGGCGCTGTATAACACCGCCAGCAGCGCAGTCCTCCTCAACAACCAGATAGGGGACTACTTCAAGACCACAGTTGGAGTCCGTCAAGGCTGCCTGCTATCTCCCGTACTGTTCAATCTTTTCCTGGAAAACATCATGCGTGAAACCCTCCATGACTTCCACTCCACTGTCTCCATCGGAGGAAGAACCATCAATAATCTGAGGTTCGCAGATGACATCGACCTGATGGGAGGCAGCAACGAAGAACTACAAGACCTGACAAAGAGACTGGAAGAAAGGGCAGGTGCATATGGAATGGAAGTGAGCACAGAAAAAAGCAAAGTCCTGGTCAACAGCACAACCAACACCCATGCTGAAATCTACATGAACGGACAACAGCTTGAAGAAGTGGGCGCTTTCAAATACCTTGGCGCCACTCTCACCAAAGACGGTCGCTCTACAACAGAAATCAAGACCAGACTAGCGATCGCAACAGCAGCAATGGCAAAGCTAAACAAGATCTGGAAGAGCAGGGAGATCAGCTTTCCTACAAAGATGAAGCTGTACAAGTCCCTGGTGCTGTCCATCCTGCTGTATGGCTGCGAAAGCTGGACCATGACAGCAGAGACCACCAAGAGAATCCAGACGTTTGAAACTAAATGCTTCAGGCGCTTGCTCGGGATCTCTTGGCAAGACCGGAAGACAAACGACCTTGTGAGGAGCCAAATAACATCACTTGCAGGCCCCCAAGAACCCCTCTTGGCAACAGTCAAGAAGAGGAAGCTGTCGTGGTTTGGGCATGTCATACGCCACAATTCACTGCCCAAAACAGTCATCCAGGGCACGCTGGAAGGCGGCAGACGAAGGGGACGACAAGCCAAATGCTGGATGGACAACATCAAAGAATGGACCAGGATGGATGGCCCCACGCTGATGCGACAGGCAGAGGACAGGGCCGGATGGCGGTGCCTGGCTTCGAGAGTGTCTCTCATCTCTCCTCTACGCCCATCATGGGCAAGAGAATGATGATGATGATGATGATGATGATGATGATGATGTTCCCCTTTAGACAGGGGACTAGGCCTAAATCTGAATGAAAATTTCGTGTTCGTGTTCGTATTCGTGTTCTCTCTCTCTCTCTCTCTCTCTCTCTCTTCTCTCTCTCTCTCTCTCTCTCTCTCTCTTCTCTCTCTCTCTCTCTCTCTCTCTCTCTCTCCTCTCTCTCTCTCTCTCTCTCTCTCTCTCTCTCTCTCACCAGGGCTGGGTGAAAAAAGCATGCGCAATTTGCTTATCTCATTACCCTGGTAAAATAAAATTTCGTTCGTTCGTTCGTTCGTCCTCTCTCTCTCTCTCTCTTCTCTCTCTCTCTCTCTCTCTCTCTCTCTCTCTCTCTCTCTCTCT
>CM031595.1:60921513-60924013 GCA_018398815.1 Conus ventricosus | reverse complement strand
AATTTGTTTGCACGTAGCACTTCCTGAAGACAACATAACTGCAGCACCTGCCCTACCATCTGCCATCTAAAAGCTTCTTGATGTGCAAGCAGCCTGGATTTAAAACAATCAAAGGTTTTCGTTCCTTTTTTTTTTTTTGTTGTTGTTTCTTTTTGTCATTTTCAGTTGTGTGGTATACCTGTTCCACCTTAAATACGAACTTGTATGACAAGAATATTGCTGAATGACAGAGAAAGATATCGTTGAAGGCTATATTTCACTATGTGATTATTTATCAGTCAAATCAACAGTGTGATTCAGTGGCTGTATGGCAAGGTTGAGACAGTTCGCGAGGTTTGTTATACACACATGTATAGGGGAATAAATATAGCTGTGGACAAGTATTTCTTTCTCTATCCATTTATTAAATATTTGTATATTATTAATTTATTTCTCGTTAATATTTGCTTATGCTGCTCGTCGGAGTGCTTTTTTAAATCATATTTTAACTAGTTATTTTTGATGATTCACAGTCGTTTGAAAGCCATTCCACAAAGATATATCCACACACAGACATACATACATATATATATATATATATATATATATATATATATATATATATATATATATATATATATATATTGCTGAACAATTAAGTAGTGGGGGAAAACAAGTGCAGGTTAACAATTCTTCCATCATTATAATAATGACTTGACAAAAGTTGTTGAAAAAACTAAAAAAAACATTATGCAAACAGTATACAATGTAAGGGACAATCTTTGAGCCTATGCTTGAGGATCCAGTTAAGGATGCAAGGGAGATCAAAGCTATGGAACAGTCTGAGTGGTCAGCTCTGCTGTTCAATAACCCAAGCATTGTCAGCGGCTAAGAATTGTACAAAACAACCTTTACTTGGATCTCCTAAGAGATGCAATCGCCCACTGATTGACCAAACAGTATATTGCTGAACAATTAAGTAGTGGGGGAAACAAGTGCAGGTTAACAATTCTTCCATCATTATAATAATGACTTGGCAAAGATTTGAAACTGAATTTAAAAGAAATTGAAGATGAAGAAAATGGGAAACTATATATTATAAATATGAAAACCCTTCACTAGCTCTGGCACGCGCTCGCACACAACCACGTGCACGCACACGCACGCACACACACATACACACACACTCACACACACACACACACACACACACGCGCGCGCGCGCGCGCCACTCTCAACACTAGCACCCTCCTCTCCCTCTTCCCATCGTACCTCCCTTGCCCCTGTCCTTATCCCCCCCCCCTCTTCCTCCTCCTCCTTCCTCCTCCCCCTCTCCCTCCTCCCTCCGCCACACAAGCACACAGAACTAAAGTAGCAGCGCACACCATGTGTAAACGCATCGGTCAGGCGTCTGCTAAAACTTTATCAGTTCAGTTCAGTTCAGTGGTTTATTTCATGTCTTTTCATCGCCAGATGGTATTAGACACATATTCAAAACATAAAAAACTCCACTCTCAACTTATCCATGTTAGTACTTTCAAATCAACATCTGATGTATGCATATTTACCCTGGCGGTACATAAAATTGTTGATCTTTATAAAAAGTTTGCAACTTGTGACTGCGAAACAACCAATGCAATTTCAGCAACATATGAACCATATAAGACAGTACTGACATTATCAAAGTTATTCATCTCAATACCTTTCTTCTGATAGAGCGAGGTCAACACTGAGCATTCAAACAAAAGATGCACAGAAATGTTTTCTCTGCAGACACAGGTAAAACTTTATCCATGACCCGCTTCGTCCATCTCTTTCCGAGTAACTATTCTCTAAACCATTTATCAACTCAGTTATACCAGCAGCGCACGGCGGTGTAGAGTGGTCGAAGTCGTAAGCAGTCAGTGATTCATTGATGAAACTGAAACTGAAACTTCTAAGTGTCAGGCTTTCTAAACTGAAACCTCTAAGTGTCAGGCTTTCTAAACTGAAACCTATAAGTGTCAGGCCTTGCTGCTTTCACTCCGTAGACTTTCACCCCGAAAAAAAGACGACAGTCGTATGTGTTTGACATCGTGTTAGTTGCAAAAGAAGAACGGTATAAATAATGATCACCTTTAAGGAGAGAAGACGCCTTGACTGACCACGGCTTTTACATTGCTTTATTCAGTTTTGTTCTCTCTCTCTCTCTTCCCCTCTCTCTCTCTCTCTCTCTCTCTCTCTCTCTCTCTCTCTCTCTCTCTCTCTTCTCTCTCTCTCTGCGTCGGGGTTGACCGCAAGCAAATCTAGAAAACTCACTAACTGACTCATTGTGAACCCAAAATGAAATCTTGTTATTCAAGTGCAAACACGTTGATCTCCGCTCGTCTTTGAATTAAGTGGAGTTGTGTGTGTGTGTGTGTGTGTGTGTGTGTGTGTGTGTGTGTGTGTGTGTGTGTGTGTGTGTGTGTGTGTGTGTGTGTGTGTGTGTGTGTGTGTGTGTGTGTGTGTGTGCGTAGGTGAGTGTGTGCATGTGTGTGCG
>CM031595.1:60896513-60916513 GCA_018398815.1 Conus ventricosus | reverse complement strand
AAAGTGTCAACATGCCCGAACTTCAGTTTTGTCGTGAAAGGCAGATAGAGCTGTTCTCCGTGGTGCAGAATCCCCATGATTAACTGAAGCTCGTCTGTCAGGGACAAGACAAAGAGACAAAGGTTAACACGGTCCTTCAGACCCTGCTTGTAAAACACTGCCATGTTGATGATGTTCCCAGGCCAGCCAATCAGAAACAGGAATGCCAGAACACTGTCTTTAGTTATCCTTAAGATGGATTCCACTTGCGCAGTTATGATATCTTTCTGCTTGCCCGTGGGTAAATGTTCAATGTCACTGAACGCCACGTCGTTGCACCATTCCTCTTGAATCGTCACGTTTAGGGGTATGGAGTGTAAAGGGCTATGAATTGAGGTATGCTGGAATGTTGCATTGTAATCTTCACTGACAACCTGGAGGGAATGATTCTGCCTGGCATTCTCGAAGCTTAGAGCCATCGCATTAACTGATCTTTGTTTTGCCTATTTTAGGACAAATTTATTTTGTGTTTGAAGTTACCTTAATAATGGCTCTTTCGCATTAAATCTGCGTGTTTTGAATAACATCAAAAGTAGACAGCGCAAAAAGAAAGAATCAGTCGTGAGCAATTCTTGTCCCTATAGATGCAATGTCAGATTTGACGGCATAAGCAGATACCGGAATGAGTGTAGGGAGAACAAAAGAGCAAGCAAACCAAAATGCAAACAGCTGAACCACACAACACATCAGACTCCCGGTCACTAAGGCTGGGTGTGTAGATTCCTCTGTTCACAAACCAAACAGAGGATTCGACCAACCAGCTAGGTACGCCGTAAATCATCCATCAAACAAATAAGTAAGCCAACTGAACAACAACCAACTAGGACCAACACACCAGCTAACCGATCATCCAACCAAAACACCAACCGCCAAAGTGTCACAATGATTACATGCAAATCGAACTTGTCAGTGAAATGAGGGAAAGAGGGGCTCAGGACCTTTGCATGAAGCCAACAAGCTGGTCATGTTTTGATTTCTTTCCTGAAGTATTTATTCACCTGTTCCTTTATGTATCAAGGAAGAACACCAGCAAATGATAATGCACTGGCTTGGCAAGTATGGCGTGGAACACATTGTCTAGTCCTTATCACGGATCAAAAAGCCCTAGGTTAAGTATCTTCGCCCGCATCAAGTTGGCTTGCATATATTGAAGTCATCCACCACTTCCCGTGGATCTTGTTGGCTCTCTGTCTGCCTTTCTGTTCGCCACGCTTTGCTGCTGATTGTGTTCAATTTTAAGTGTGAAGAACACACGCGGTGGTCCGTGAGGGGACAAAGGCAACCCGCGAGCAGTGGGCAAACCTAACTGAACAGCAGACAACAGCTGGCACATGTGGATACACGAGAGGACAGCCCAGCCTGCTGAACAGCTCTTTTGCAGTGCGCAGTGACTATGGTGCCTGGAAGGAGCTATTGCCTTGTGTGAGTGAACGGGACGTAGACAAGGGCGAATAGTGGAAAGGTGAAGCTTGATACTTATCCCTCCACTCTGATCTATGTCCACACGCAGTAACGCCTCATCAATGAAACCTTTGATGTGTGATAAAACTGAAACTGTACTGACGGGTCTGCATGACAAAAAAGCGCAACAGACGAGTAATACGGGGATGGCATAGCGTTCAATAATTCATTGCTTGTTTGGGGACGTGGATCGGGGCTGAGGTGGGGCGGCAGATTGGGGAGGGGTCTCTCTGCAAAACAATGTGGAACAAGAATGTCACAGTAAAATGTGAACAAATGTGGTTTATATCATGAAATGAATAAAATTACATAGAGAATTGACGATAGAAATGGCAGAAGCAAAGTGAGAAATGGTGCATGTGATCTTCACACTGAGCATAGATGATAACATAAATTGTCGCAAGATAAGGTATATTAAAAAAAAATAGCCATAGGTTATTCAGATGGGGCTATGTTTAGAAAGCTGTTTTGTCTGAAGGCAGAATCACAAGATAGCTGATGGACAAAATCTTGCCAATATTATAAACAAAACGTGCCAAACACATTTTACTCTATAAGATTACGAACCAGTCCAATATGGGGTTTTTTTCTACGTCTGTGAATGCTGATATTTTTTGTAATGTCTTTTTGTTTTTCACTTTCTTTCTTTCACGGCTTTTACATTGTTTCTCCTCTTGCATCTTATACTATACATTTATGTTCTGATGACTAGATAAATAATTTTCTGACGACTGGAAAGGATATTAGCAGGTAACCCCGCTACCTCATTATCCAGCAGAATTTATTTTAATGTTGCCAGGTTCTAACATGTTTCCTGGCTGTTATCATTTTTAATTAGCTGTGAAAATCAAGCTGAGTGGATCACGCTGTCAGCGCAATCTAATCCTATCCTTCTTAAAGATGTTAATAGTCGGACTGTTGTATTATAGATTGTTCTATGTTTGTATACGGGTGTGGGTAAAAAGTTGCTTTCCTTTTCATTTCAGGACTCTTTGATTTATCTTTCTTTATATAGATAGCTATGATATATCACTGTGCGTTCGATGATTTCGAGGCAATAAGTCAAACCATGTTCTTGTGTGTGTGTGTGTGGGGGGGGGGGGGGGGGGGGTGCCAACCGATGACAGAGACTTGACGATGTTGCATTGTGAGCAATGAGCAACAAAGAAAAATATCACCCACGGTTGGAAAGGTTAAGATGCAGTAAAAGCCTTCTTTGTCGATGAATACCAGTCCTCATCAAGGATCCATAATCACGTACATTCTGTTATATAACATGTTTATGTACTGCACATTGTTTAGTTAAATTTATGTTATTTACAGCCAAGTTGAAGTCTCAAAATTCAAAGCTGATAGATATCAAATGCTAAGAAGTCAAATATGCCATGAAGTTTAAACACACTTTGAAAAACACGTAAACAGATCTGATCACATGGAATAGGCGGTGCTGCATGTACGCTGGATTATAACTGATAATAACGAACAGCTAATCCAAAACGGACACGCATAACCCATCACCTGTCAGGTCCTCCGAAGACATCGCTAAACAACTTCTGCAAAAGGATGTATTGTCCTTTTGAATTACCAAGAATTACTCAGTTCATTAGTGCTGATCTTTGGAGACAGTGGCATACACTTCAGGAAAAACAGTGAGTGGATATCATTGTCTTGGCTTCATCTGTATAGGCATCCATAAACATAGCCAAGTCAGCGGTTATCCACTGCCATTTGTAATAATTTCATCCTGTACTACTGCAGCATGTGTTGTGTAAATCTAACTGAAAATCCGACATGTAAAGTGATGGGCTTCACCAGGTACGACCTGCCCAATATACACTAAATGACAGAAAAGAATATAAACAGCATGCCGGAGTAGTCACAGTCCGGGTTAACAAAACCCCCTTCATCTATCGACCTCCACCACAGCAGACGTTAAAAGTGAGGTATTCCAGCCGGACAGCCACAAGGTATACGTGGAAGGAACATCGTTACATTCACGCCTGGATTATATGAACACTCGGGCAGTTTTAAAACTAAATCAAATTGACTCGCGAGAGTACAAATATTTGCGGCACATTCTCAGTGTGTGCGAAGACAGAAAAAAAGCAAAATCCAGTACTCTATAGGATTAGAAGACAAGCATGAACATGGACATGGGGGAGGTCATTTTTCTCATCAAGAGTACTTTGTGGGATGTTACCCTGTTTCCATCAAAATCATTAATATGTGCCTGCGAGCAAAAAAGACACCCTCATCATTCAGGGTGACTGGAATGCCAAGACTGGTTTGATCCCCACGAAGGCTAGAAACTTTTCTGAGGCCTCAGCGATGGCGAGACCGCCAACAATAGGGGAATACGCGTGCCAAGATTCGCCAATGATCATGACCTGGTGGTTGTTAACACTCAATAATCGCAAAGCACCCAAACAAACGTGGCTATCCCCAAATGGCCAGTGCCATTGCTACATTGACTATATTCTTGTAAAGAATCGAAAAACGTTCGGCATTGATAGGGCTAAAACGAGGACATTTCTGGAAACTGATCTTAGCAGTAGTGACAACATTGTCATGATGAATCATATATTTGAAATCTAGTGAGAGTGAAAAACAGCCATCTGACATTTCATCCTGACAAAGTGAAAAATCTTACAGTCAATGAACAACGTCAAGTGTTCATTGAAGATGACTTTGAAGCTCTCGCAACATGTGATGACTGAAACAGCGACAGACGTTCTAGAAGCAGAATGGTTGAATTCCAGCCCATGGATCACAAGCAAGATCTTAGAAATGTAAGACACTAGAAGCTTAAAACCGTACAAAATGACCGTATGAGGAAGGGAATAATGCGGATCTGTAGACAAGAGAGTCGATCAAGATATGAACAAAGCGAAGAATGTCCGGATCGAACAATAGAATGAAGATACTGAAATAAAACTAAACAATTACATGAAAAAACACTTTTGAAATGTAAAGGGCACGAACGGAAAAAACGTAGACAGTATGGACCCCACTCAAAAGAAAGACGGCAATCATCTCAGATAGGAAGAAGACATCATAAACGAATGGACTGAATATTGCTTCCAACTCCACATCAAAGACACTAAAAGAAATATGAGTTTGCTTGCAGTACATGTGTCATTAAATTAAGATGCCGGTCCAGGGTTTTTGATCGACTCGTAGCAAAAGTATAGTTGCTGAGACGCGCAGGTTTTGACCAAATCCCTGAAGTACTCTTGAAACATGACGCACAGGCGCTGACGGATATAGTATCCTCCACCTGTAACAAACCCGGCTCACCGGAAGGTGGCTTACGCCATGGAATCAGTTTGCCACCTTTCATAGGTAGGGAGATCTCCAACACTGCCACACCTACCGTAACTTTCAGCGTGATCAGCCATGCCAGCAAAGTTATGCTGAAAATCATTCTATTTAAAGTACAGCCGCAAGCAGACACCATTTTTGCAGGAGTACACACTGGATTCCGGACTATTACTACAACTACTACTATACTACTACTACTACTACTACTACTACTACTACTACTACTACTATCATTATACTTGGTGGTAGTAGTAGTAGTATAGTAGTAGTAGTAGTAGTAGTAGTAGTAGTAGTAGTAGTAGTAGTAGTAGAAGTAGTAGTATCATCATCATCATCATCATCATCATCATCATCATCATCATCATCATATCATCATCATCATTCCTCTTCATCATTATTAATATTGTTGTCATTAATATTACAATATTTTTATCATTAGCATTATTATTGTTGTCATTACAAATGTTCATGCCATTATTCTTGTCGGTGTTTTTACAATGATAATAAAGATGATAATGATGATGATGATGATAAAATAACAATAATAATAATAATAACAATAACAGCAACAACAGCAGCAGCAATAATAATGATAATCATAGTGATAATGATAATAATGATAATAATAGTAAAAACAATGATAATGACAATAATAATGATGACGATGATAGTAATAATAATAATGATAATAATAGTAATTGTTATTATTATCATCATCATCATCATCATCATTATCGTTATTATTACTATTATTATTGTCGTTGTTATTGTTATTATTATCATTGTTGCTTTTATTATTATTCTCGTTGTCATATTATTATCATTATTGTTATCATAGAGAGTACTTTTTTTTAGCGCATACCCCCGGTTAGATACTCAGCTTTACAGTCCACGATCTAGTTTGCCTCATTTTGTCAGAACTTCCTTCTGTCCTCAAACGTTTGAACATATTCCTCGTATGCATCATGAGCTCAACACTTGATGATCTTGCTACCAAGTCAGCAGAGAAGGAAAAGAATCGTCACACGACTACGCTTCGCAGATGACATGAATGGCATGACGGGCAGTGAACAAGACCTGGCAATGCTTGTTTAGGGACTGGTTGAAGTGTTAACAAAATATGGCATAGAGATCAGCACTGACAAGATCAAACTAATGACCGACCACTTCACCACTATCATTGCTGCTATAAGTGTCCACAGACAAAAGTTTGAAACTATTCAGCTGTACTCCCAACATCCATGTGCCAAAACCTTGCTTATTAAGAAGACGAGTATTTACAGACCGACACAATAAGATTGCTCTGATGATTTTTTTTTATATTGTGTCTAAAAGTTGATTCTCCTTGTTTTCTTTCATATGTTCATCAAGATTGAGGTAGTTCCAAGCAGACAGGTTAAATGAAAGGAATGTCACTGTTTTTGGGAGACCACTCGGCGCCAAAATGGGGCCATGGGTGAGTGCGAACGTCTGAAATGTGACTCTGCTAAACGGTGGTCATGTGTTTTCATATTGTGAATGACGTCAGCGGTAGAAATCCTTAAAATCAAGTGAACTATTTGATGGGCAGTTGTTCATTTGATCTATTATAAGTTTAGTATCAATCTATGGTTCACGTTTATAGTTCGCCTCAAAACTCTTACAAGGATTATATAGTAATTTGGTGCAAAATCTTAACTGTTGCGTGTGGCCTCAAACGTTGTCTCCTGAATCCATCATTAGCAATGAGGGATCCAAACATAAAATCCTCTTAAAAGCAGCAAAGAAAAGTATCAGGTCTAAAAGCTGTCAGGCAGACAACAAAATGTCCACGAAACACAAACTCAAGCTTCCGCATGCACTGGCATATTCCATCTTCCTTTATCCATACAATACATTGACTCTTACAGCAGATCTGCAAGCCCAGGAAAATGAAAAGATCATTGCAATCTAAGAAATGCTCAACACATTGCCATTGAACGAGTGGCAAACCAATGGCAGAGACCCAGGCCGTAGCACCAATGTACAGATGTGGAGGTGGAACAATTCTTCAGTGCGGCTACAGCCGGCGTGGTGAAGTGATTAGCGTCTCGAACTGCCGGCTGACAGCTCGTGGGTTCGATTCCCATCAGAGCCATTTATTGGTGGAATCTTTCTGCCCGACCGACTCCTACCCAGAGTTGAGTTTGCTATGAGCTCAACTGGGAAAAGACTGGGACAACACACTCGAGTTTCATCCACTTATGTATAGGATGCAGCTCTCAGAGTGTTGCTCAAATTTTCTGACCAAAAATACACGGGCCTGGTTGACTGCGAGGTATATTATGAAAGTAAACGTAGAGTACAGCCCTTTCATGCAGTCCCAGACCAGAAAGTAGAAACCCGTAGCGTCATCTTGATCAGCCTCATCCTCATCGATCACTATTTAACAAAAGGTTTCGAATTCTGTGGCTCTCCATGCTTTGTTTCACTGTGACCTCAGTTTCGATTGCCTCTTCACGTTTATGGCTTTAGTTGCTTCTGCCAAGCACTGGCACCGGCGAATTCATGGGGTCTGTCCTTGGACGGACGTGGTGGTGTCCTCCGGAGGGAGAGCTAACTACATAGTTGTAGTCAGTGGGGAGGCCTAGTAGGTGGTATCCTGCTTGTGTTAGATCAAAACAGGAACCGCAGAACACCACCACCAAAGTGACTCGGCAGCAGTGCAGTGTCTCCTCTGGTGGGTTGCCTCATGACGACTTGACAGTGACTGCTGGTGCCGGGGCTGTGGCGGACTGGCCGGGCAGTGACGTAGTGTGAGGAGTCGAAATAAGCGGCATGGGCGAAATGCCATTAAGGTGGCACAGAAGATGGGACAGGTAAAAACAAAAAATCTTCAGCGAAGCTCCCCGCCGACACCTTTACGGCGTTAGGTGAGAAGGAGAACAAATAATTAAATTATCAATATCCACAAACTCAATTTTGGGGTGAACAGAAAGTATACAGAAAACAGTTTTGAATATTTCTATGATTCGTTTTAATGAAATGATCATTATCGGCTTCATAGCATATCCTTCACAGGGGACACAATTTGTACACACAATGTAATTTCATCAACTGACACAGTGGCCACTACGTCACAGAGGGGCTCTGCAGGTTGCCTTCTGCTGGTCCCTATGCGCTGAAAAAAAACTCAAACCCATGCAAGAAGTGGCATCCCACAGTCAAGAAACTATGCTCCACGTTTAAAAACAAGTCTGTTCTTTTTTTTCCTACTGATCGATGACGTATTCAAAATATGTAATGTGAGGAGTTCTCTTGCTGTTAGTGACGTCGGGGATGAAGGGCAAGAAGCAAGGGAACACCCGGCTGGGTAGTGGTAAGCTTGAATGCGGTGCAAGTGTTTGACTGCGATGTGTGTGTGTGTGTGTGTGTGT
Organism: Conus ventricosus; assembly: GCA_018398815.1. Classification (NCBI taxonomy): domain Eukaryota; kingdom Metazoa; phylum Mollusca; class Gastropoda; order Neogastropoda; family Conidae; genus Conus; species Conus ventricosus. The sequence continues at coordinate 60,908,297 of CM031595.1, read as the reverse complement.
GTGTGTGTGTGTGTGTGTGTGTGTGTGTGTGTGTGTGTGTGTGTGTGTGTAAGAGGATGATGAGATGTCAAGGAAATGGGTATTCATGTGTTTGTGAGTATTTTCATTAATGACCATATTCTCTCTCTCTCTCTCTCTCTCTCTCTCTCTCTCTCTCTCTCTCTCTCTCCTCTCTCTCTCTCTCTCTCCCTCTCTCTCTCTCTCTCTCTCTCTCTCTGTGGCAACGTGCAAGATGTGACCATCAAGTAGCTCTCGAAAAAGTTCTGCCTCGTAAAGCTGATTTTCTTCATATGGTGGGGCACAAAATCTGTAATTTGTTGAGGTTTATTATTATTATTATCATTATTATTGTTATTGTTCTCATTATTATTATTATCATTATCATTATCACTACTGCTGCTACTAATACTACTGCTGCTACAACTACTACTATTACTACTACTACTACTACTACTACTACTACTACTACTACTACTACTGCTACTACTACTTCTACTATCATGCTCATCCGCATCATCATCATCATCATCATCATCATCATCTTCGTTGTTGCTGTTATTATTATTATTATCATTATTGTTATTATTATTATTATTATTATTATTATTAGTACTAGTAGTAGTAGTAGTGTAGTATTATTATCATCATCATTTTGTTATTATTGTTGTTATTGTCATCTTCATTATTATTATTATTATTATTATTATTATTATTATTATTATTATTATTATTATTAATGTTATTAAAATCATCATAATCTTTCTGTTACTATCATTATCATTAGTAGGCCTATTATTATTGTTATCATTATCATAATTACTATTATTTATTATTACTGTTATCATTGTTATCGCTATTATTATTATTATTATCATCATTATTATCATTAGTATTATTATTATCATCATTATTACATTTTATTTTTCATTACTGGTAATAATCATTACCACTGCTGTTGTTATAAATGTAACTATTGCTACTATCATTATTGCTATCGTTAAGACTTATCATTATCAACATTTACAACGTTCATCATTCACGCTATAAGATCAGTTTCTTGCCATCTGCATTTTCTAAATTTCTATGAATTTAGTATGTTTGTTAGATTTCAACTTACTATCTTTCTCATTTCCCATATCATTATCATACTTATACGGGGGACTGGACACCACAGTTTGTAGATCACCGTACTCGTAATCCTGATGATCCTGAGGTTGTGGGTTCGAATCTCCCGTCGGGCCGTTTTGTTACAGGGGAATGTTTCCCTCGCGGTTTCCGGAGAAGTCCGCATGAGATATAAGCGACATTCCGTGCGTGAACGCCCGCATAACATCTTGCACACACGTAAAATCCTATCACCAACATTCGGAAGAGAAGACCAGTTTAGCCGCTGGTATGGATGATACCTTATACATCGCATGCATCATGCTTAGAAGGGAAAAAAAGGGGGGGGAAATAGAAAGAAAACTGAATGACGGGTATCCGACTGATTGACGCGGGAAACGGCCGAATTTAGCGCAGCAGGGCAGCTCGTCAGTCGGCTCTACACAGGCAGACAGCCTGTTACGTAAATGAGAGCGTGGACGGTAAAGCGCTTAGAGGTTCGTCTCTAAGCAAGTATATGCACTCTGTAAGTACTCCTAATGATGACTGTAACAACAACAACAACAAATACCAGCAATAACAACAAAGACGACGACAACAACAACAATAATAATTTATAATAATGGTAATAATAAAAATAATAATAATAATAATAGTAATAATAATGATAATGATATTAATAATTATGATAATGATGATAACGATAATGATGATAACGATAATGATGATAACGATAATGATGATTGCAGTAGTAGTAGTAGTCTGTCCCGCGCACGCACGCACGCACACACATACACACATACGTAAAGTAATATACTCAGAGGCATAAATAACGCGAAAACAAACTGTATAGAAATTTTGATGTAATTTGGCTACCGATTCCTTTGAACTGGTAATAGAAAGTGAGAAAAAGCAATCGAACACCGCAAAAGTGTCCTTTCAAAGTTCATTCTGGAGAAAATAAGGTCACATGAACTTGACCTTGACCCTGTGTTAACAGCAGAATGTCAGTATCTGGTGTGACCACCTCGAGCATTGATCACAGCTGTGCACCTGCGGTACATCGAGCGCACCAGAGTGTTGGTCTGCCTCTGGGGGACTTGCCACCACACCTGGCCCACAGCAACAGCAAGCTGAGCTGCTGTCTGGGGTCTGGGGTTGAGCTGGTTCAACTGCCTCTGAAGGGCATCCCAGAAATGCTCTATTGGGTTAAGGTCGGGAGAACGGGCTGGGTGAGGCAGCAGATTGATGTTGTTCTGCCTCAGGAAGTTCTGCGTAGCACGGGCAGTGTGCGGCCTTGCGTTGTCCTGCTGAAACAGGTTCTGTGGATGCCGCTGGAAATGCGGCAGGATGTGGGGCCTCAGGACTTGGTCGATGTAATGAACAGCAGTGACCCCGTTACCACGTCCTGGACCCACATTCTGGAAGATGACTGGCCAATAACGGCGATTTATGCCGATAGCCCCCAGATCATGATGCTTTCACCACCCCATGGGTCCCTTTCGGTGATGTTGGCATCCGTGAAGCGTTCCCCCGCTCTTCTCCAGATCCGGATGCGGCCATCGCCTGGGTCGATGCAGAACCGGCTTTCATCACTGAAGAGGACTCGGCCCCAGTCCCGATGGCGCCAATGCACGTGGATCTGTGCCCACTGCAGACGGTTCTGGCGATGCTGGAGTGTCAGGATAGGTCGCCGGGCTGGACGCCTGCATTGGAGACCAACTGTGTTCAGTCGGCGACGCACGGTCCTGTTGCTGATTGGCCTGCCATGGTTGCCGACGGTGTTCCTGGCTGTGTTGGCAGCGGTTTGGTAAGGCTCCCGTCGATGCTGACGAAGAAGATGGCGGTCTTGGGCTGCTGTGGTGACCCTCGGTCTGCCGCTCCTCGGTCTGTCATCAGTGGTGTTTCTTGCTTGAAAACGGTCCAGAAGGCGATAGACGGTGGAAATGTGGACTCCGAATGCGATAGCGACCTGCCTCATTGGAACCCCAGCCTGCAGTTGCCCCATTGCTATGCAACGATCTTGACGAGAAAGTCTCGGCATTATGTTGGCGCCGCTGGAAGGGATGATTTGAACTTTTTGGGGTTTGGAAATTTATAGCCCCACAATGGGGGCCACATTGAGTTGCAATTCACATTGATGCACGTGGCGTAGGTAGTCCACATGGCAAATGCACTCCTCGTGCCAAAAACGCTGACCCGGCAACATTCACCCACTGTTACGAGGTTACAACCGGCCAAGACACCACGTACTGCTAATGTTGCACGTGCCAACGACATTGCTTACGTCCTGTTCACAATGTGAACAATCGTGCACCGTCTCTATTTTTTCGCGTTTTTTATGCCTCTGAGTATATAATAATAATAATAATAATAATAATAATAATAATAATAATATAATAATAATAATAATAATAATAATAAACTACAATAGATTACAGTATTTCTGGTATCACGGACACTATTGCTCTTATTTCACTGGCAGTTTTCAACAATGTATTTTTTTCCAACGTATTGTTGCTTTTTTTGGTCTGTGAAGATAAACGCACACAAAAATTGAATCTTAACCGTCGTTTGAAAGAAACATTAAAAACATACATGAATCAGATTCGGGTAAGCTACAGCGAACAAAGTTAACACTTGAAAGCTCACTTCAGTATTGAAACACTGCTCCGGATGAACTGTTGACTATTAAGACAAAACTTAAGTAGAACACACACACACACACACACACACGCACGCGCGCGCGCGCGCCCCCTCACCCCCATACAGACACACACAGTTCTTTGTTTAGAGTCGACGCTTTCCCCTCTGTCCTCTTTGTAGCTAGGTGCGCGCGCACGCGTTCGTGTACGTGAAAGTGTGTGCGTGTGTGTGCGTGCGTGCGTGCGCGGGACAGACCCGCAGAGCATGCATCTGTGTGTAGGTGTGTGTGTGCGCGCGCATGCCTCTGTGTGTGTGTGTGTGTGTGTGTGTGTGTGTGTGTGTTGTGTGTGTGTGTGTGTGTGCGTTGTGTGTGTGCTAAAGCCAGAGACCATCTATCTGTGTGTAGGTGTGTGTGCATGCGCGCATACCTGTGTGTGATAATTCGTTCGTGCGCGGACGTGTATGTGTGTGTGTCTGTGTCTGTGTGCATGTGCGTGTGCGTGCGTGCGTGCGTGGTGTGTGCGTGCGTGCGTGCGTGTGGTGTGTGTGTGTGTGTGTGTGTGTGTGTGTGTGTGTGTGTGTGTGTGTGTGTGTGTGTTTGAGCGCGTGCGACAGCACGATTGTATGTATGAGCACGTGCATTTGTACGCCTACATCCATCGGGATTCGCAATAACGTTTGTAAAAATTGAATCGCTATTGAATATTTAAAAAAAAAAATTAAAATTTAAAAATCTGAATCCTCACTGCAGATCGCATACACACACACACACACACACGCGCGCGCGCGCTCACGAATTATCACACACAGGTATGCGCGCATGACACACCTACACATAGATTGTTTTTTTTTCTTCCCGCTGTTCAAACTATAATTACCTTAGAGAATTGATTCTCCAGCAGGTTGTTGCTATTCCTTTCGTCAATCAGACCTCTGACATTTTCTTACACATCCCCAACCTCTCTCTCTCTCTCTCTCTCTCTCTCTCTCTCTCTCTCTCTCTCTCTCTCTCTCTCTCTCTCTCTCTCTCCAACGCGCGCGCATGAGTGTTCTTAGTAAGGTATTTGCACATATTATCAATGGTAGGTTAACTTTATGGGCAGAGCAAAACGGTATCATTTGTGAGGCACAAGCAGGCTTTAGAAAAGGCCACTCAACGATTATTCATATATTCACTTTAAACATAGTAACTGAAAAATTCTTTCAGAAGAGTACGAAACCATACGTTGCCTTCATCGATTTCAAAAAAGCATATGATACTGTGAACCGCAAGGTTTTGTGGGCGGTGGTTTTCTCAGCTCAAAGGAGAGATGGTTTCTGAATGGCGCCCCCCTAGAAGTGGTTAATTCATACAAATACTTACTTTATCTGCTAGACATAGTTTTACACTGTCCATGGAAGAACTAAAACTTAGAGGGAAGAAATGTACAAACGACATCCTGTGCACACAAAAAAGAATTGGGTGTAATTGACCGGATATTTTCTTCAAACTTTTTTATGCACAGGTTGTCCCGTTGCTTCTTTATGGCTTTGAAATATGGGGTACAAAGCTTGCCGCACTTGGAGCAAGTACATACGTACGCATGCAAAAGATTTTGCATTTAAGAAACAAATCAGCAAACGACGTAGTATATGGAGAACTTCGACGTTTTCCATTATGTATAACAACTGTTACTCGGTGTATTAATTACTGGTTTAGATTGTTAAAACAACCGGATATTAGATTTTCAAAGAAAGCGTATGTCACTTTCTATGCATGAGAAAGGCCGTATAACATGGGCCACCCATGTCAAGAATATTCTGTGTAAACATGGATTTCAAGAAGTATGGATTTTTGGTTGTGGTAATGAAACAGGGTTCATAAAAGAATTAAGATTCACATATTCAGTAATTTCTGCCACCAATGACGAAACCATTTGGATATCAGTCCACGGTAAATTGAAACACGTGTTTTCTCGAGAAAAATATATCAGTATTCTGTATGTAGGAAATTTCAGGAATGTTCTGGCACAGTTTAGAATGGGTGTATCCCTGTTAAATATTCAAAGATTTCGCTTTTTACCTACAGCTAAAAACACGGTATGCCCTGTATGTTTAAAGCTACAATAAGACGAAATTCATTTTATGTTTAAGTGCCCGTTGTACAATCAGATCAGAGAGTTGCATGAATTTAATGTGACTGCGGGCGAGAATTTGGAATGCAAATTGATTGATACATTTTCTACTCAACTGCCAGACCAAACAGTCAGTTTGGCAAAATTCCTAGTCTCTGCCTTCAAAATTAGACAAGCCTTTATCGACAATACAAACTGTGAATCAGAAATGTCCTGTTTATATAAATCATGTACAGCCCATATCATATGTCACTGTCCAGCCAGAGTTATGTCTTCTCCGTGATTAGAGTTTTCCTGTTTTTATGTCCTCTAATGTGATGTATAATTTTGTGTTCTCCTCATGAAAGGGGCTGTTGGCATACAATCATTAAATTTCAGAGTTCTCTCTCTCTCTCTCTCTCTCTCTCTCTCTCTCTCTCTCTCTCTCTCTCTCTCTCTCTCTCTCTCTCTCTCTCTCTCTTCCAACGCGCGTGCATGCGATTGAGTCTGCGCGCGCGTGCGCGCGCGCGTGTGTGTGTGTGTGTGTGTGTGTGTGTGTGTGTGTGTGTGTGTGTGTGTGTGTGTGTGTGTGTGTGAGTTGTGCATATATATGTGTTTGTTTTATCTCTGTGTGTGTGTGTATGTGTGCGTGTGTGTCTGTGTGTGTGTTTGTATGTATGTGTGTATGTGTGTAAGATAAGATAATGTTGCTTATAGCCCAGCCGACCGCAAAGGGCCACATCAGGGCTGGTGTATGTGTGTGCGTATGTGTTTATGTGGTCTGTGTGTGAGTGTGTGGTGAATATGTGTGTGTGTGTGTGTGTGTGTGTGTGTGTGTGTGTGTGTGTGTGTGTGTGTGTGTGTGTTGTGTGTGTGAGTGTGTGTGCGTGTGTGTGTGTGTGTGAGTGTGTGTGTGTGTTGTGTGTGGTGTGTGTGTGTGTGTGTGTGTGTGTGTGTGTGTGTGTGTGTCGTCATTTCCTATCAGCCGAAGAGAAGTCTGGTGGTGCATGCTCTGTTTTTTGTTTCACTGTGTCGGAGCTGCGCCGTGTTTCCATCTGGAAGTTGTGGTCCTACCTGGTTTGTGTGGTGCCTGTCTGAGGGTGCGGGCGTTTTGGTTTTCGTTGCGTCGTTTCGTTTGGTTGTTCGTTTTGTGTCTTGTGCGGGACGGTCTTCGTCTTGTTGCCGTGGCCTTGAGGTGTGGTGGTCCGGCGTTATTGTCTGTGGTCCTTTCTGGACTGTTAAACGGTCCGGGGCTGTTCTGTTGGGATTTCGGGGTCTCCGGTGGTCGGTCTGTGCGCCATCGTTGCTGCGTCGCCGTGGATTGTATTTGGGTTGTCGGCGTTTTCTCCCCGAGAAGCCGGACTGGGTTTTGTTGCCTTGGCAACACCGCCGTCCGGCTGATGGAAGGGAATCGGCCTCATCCTCTTCTGCCGTTGGGGTGGCGGCGCCGTTCCGCGTCCTCCGCTGACTGCTGTGCTGCGGGTGGGTCTTGCGTGGTTTGTGGCTGCGTGGGACCTACTGAGACTGCCTGCTGGAGTTTCAATCCTGCATCTTTTTTGTGACGTCTTTTTTGTTTTATCTGCGTCTCACCGATCATGACGTCATTAACACAGCAAAATTTGCGTGTGCTGTCGTGTTTGCCTTCGTTTTTCTTGTCACAGGTGAATAAGCTCCTGGATTCTCCAGTCTACAATCGAGTCAGTGAGCGGTTTCGTCTTACTTCTCCCACCTCGTCTACTTCTTAATTTAAAATCCAAATTGTGTTTCTGACACTAGAATTAGAGTCATTGACGGCTCTCGGGCCTGTTAAATTGACTTGAAGGCTTGAATATTTTTATATAGTCGTGATACAGGACATTGCTGCGCTATTCAATTTGCTTAATTGATAATACATATACTATCTTTTTTTTTATCTGAGCAGTATTTACTTTAAAGTCGACAGTCTGGGTCTGGATGATTTGAAAAGTCATGTCACTTTTCCAAAAATCCTAAATTAACGGGTGTGTGTGTGTGTGTGTGGGTGTGTGTGTGTGTGTGTGTGTGTGTGTGTGTGTGTTGTGTGTGTGTGTCCCCCTAGTTTCTATTTATTTCCCACAACAACAACAACAAAAAAGGATCCTGCATGGCGTCTCCAAGCTCAGTGCAGTTATTAAATGAAAAGGAATTTGGTTGTCTGAATGATCTCCAAGTTTCACAACTTAAAAGAATCTTAGTTGAAAATAATCTTCCTAAACATGGCAAGAAAAAGCATCTTATTAATAGAATAAAATCTAAGCTTGGTGAGGAAAAAAAAACAGTTGTCCTGAAGAAGAATGTGCTGTTGATACCTCTTTAAAAACAGCAAAATCGTCACAATCTTGCTCTGTTTTATCGCCAGATGTATCATCCGTAAATTCGTCCACATCATCATCCTCTATCCCAGCAACTGTTGATGTGAACACACCTTCCACAAATCCAAACTTTTTCTCAAAAGAAATCATTTTCTTTTCGCTTTCCAGTACTTCAGGAAGATACGAAGAAAGGATCTGCCACACTGAGTGGTCTGGGCATTTTGAGTAAAAAGCTTTGGTCAACTCATCGGATCCATAGCCGGTCAGAAACAGCTCTCCTCAGGCAGGTGGTTGATCGGTTGTACTTCCGCCGATCAACAAAATCGACTACAAAAAACAACCAATTTGTCAGGAATTTTGATAAAATGTTCTGTACCTGAGGTTTTCACCGAAGGTGTGGTAAAGCCAGTTCCTCTTGACATCAGTCTTTCTGACATTAAGAAAGAACTGAGTCATGTTTCTTCTGTTAAAAGACTTCCCAATAAAGATGGTAGTGAATCAAGAGCCATAAAAATCACTTTCTCAACATCAACACTGCCAAAAGAAATCTGTATTGGTTCCAGTGTTTCTCTATTGATCCTTTTGTACCACCTGTTTATCGTTGTACTAGTGCAACAGACTGGGCACACAAAGTCTGCGTGTCGGGCTAAGCCGACTCGTGGAAGATGTGGTCACAATGACCATGTCATTGAATCGTGTACCAGGGCCAAACATTGTATAAACTGTTCTGGAGATCATTCAGCCTCTTTACCTTGGGTGCCCAGAATATAAACTACGTGTTTTGGCCGGAAAGCTAAAGTCTTCCAGCCACATGCCATATTCTGAATCTCTCGGACAAATCAAAGTCCAAATGAGCAAAGGAGAGGTATAGGTGCAGGAATTAAAAGAAGACCCCAGGGTGCCGGAAACGATAATTCAACCAAAGCTAATCACCACAGCAGGTCTTATTCCTCGGTTCTAAGTCAAGGAATGATGAAGGCTAATCAACAAAACTCGCTGCCCACTTCTTTGGATTCTAGCCCCCCTTCAATCTGGGGCACACGTATTTGACCAACTCATACTGACAGTTCAAATCAAACTAGTATTGCTGTCACAAATCAGACAAGTATAGTACAGACATCAAACATTTCGAAAACATCTGTGCCAAGTACTCTTAAAGAAAAGTCTGACTCTTCAAGTTCGTTCAAAAAACGATCTGTAAATTTTGATCGTGAAAAGATTTTAATGTATCTGAAAATCTCTCAGTGAAATTTCTGACCATCCTAACACAAAATTCTGATGTCATGACTTCGTCAATCATTGAATTAAAAACAATTCTGCCCAATGCCTGTTTTGAACTCCAGATGAACGTACAAAGAGAAGTTCTGTCAAACGTTATCCGTTTTTGATGTTCTCTGTTCCTGGTATTCTCAGTTATAGTCCTTTTTATTATGAATAACATGATGTGTATGAGGCGTGAACAAATCAAATCTACTGGTATTTGCTCGTTCTACAATTGAACTGTAGAACTAAGTGCAATTTTGTATATTTGGAAAAAATTTTGCAGAAGCGTTCTTTTGATGTAGTTGTGCTTCAGTCATTGAATTGCCACAAAAATGACTTACCCAAGTTAACGGATTCTTCTACCTACCTGTTATAGATGAGGTAAAAGCCAACGTTAAAATAAAAGTTGCTACATATGTAGCTTGCAATCTTATGTATCAACCGTGCAAAAGACCGTGTTCTTCAATAGATAAGAAAATAAGTTGCTGAAAAACGAAATCATTATTTATACAGCACAAAATATAGGGGAAAATCTTTGAGCCTATGCTTGAGGATCCAGTCAAGGATGCAAGGGAGGTAAAAATATGTCTAACAGTCCGAGTGGTCGTTTCTGCTATTTAATAACCCAAGCATTGTCAGAAGCTAAGAATTGTGCAGAACAGCCTTTACTTGGATCTCCTAAGAGATGGAACAATCTCCCACTGATTAACCAAACAATAATATATATACATAATTATGTGTGTGTGTGTGTGTGGTGTGTGTGTGTGTGTGTGTGTGTATGTGTGTGTGTGTGTGTGTGTGTGTGTGTGTGTGTGTGTGTGTGTGTGTGTGTGTGTGTGTGGCGTGCACTTAATTCCTATTATGTACGTAGTCAGCCTCCTAGCTACGACAACGAATATTTTACCGCTGACATTCGGAAGTGAAACTGGTCTAAACTGACTGAACTCGACTTCTGCTTTTTTGGGGGGAATGCACTCCAACAACCATCAGTCGCTAATTTTCAAGCTTCCCCATACTGATGGTATCAGATTGTGGACCCAGTTGAGAACATTATGTCAGTTCAGCTAGGTCCCACTCCAGTGGCATTACCCCCCCCCTCCCCCCCCCCCCCCCCCCTCCCCCCCCCCTCCCCCCCCCCCCGCTGCATTTCTTAAGGGGATTAACATTTTTCATCTGATCAAAGATTTCAGGGAGGAAAGAGTTTTAAAATTTCCGGTGTGTTTTTAGAAAGTGTGTTTAAAAGTGTTCTGTGAATGAGTTTTTTTTTTAATGACTTGAGTTGACTTCAACGCGGTGACAGCCCTGATGTGGCCCTTTGCGGTCGGCTGGGCTATAAGCAACATTACCTTAACTTACCTTACCTTACCCCCACGCATTCATCCTGTCTACATTTACACCTCGGCTTGCTCTGTCGCAGTCCTGGCACCTGCAATCCTCAGGAAAAGTCAGTGTCAAGTCCTCAAGAGGCAACCCACCAGAGGAGACACTGCACTGCCGCCAAGTCAAATTGGTGGTGCTCAGTTTATGCCTGTTCTTAGCCAGTATACGCTGGGCACCACCCACAAAGCCCCTTTTGACGACAAAATTGCTTAGTCGCGGAACTAGTATGAGTGAGCCCCCCCCCCCCCCCCCCCCCCCCCCCCCCCTCCTACGGAGGGAGCTATCATGTCCGTCCAACGACAGTATCCATGAACTAGCCGAAACCGACGAACTCTCCACAAGTATAGAGATGGAGAGGAAATCGAAACTGAGATCATTGTCGAAGGACATGAAGGGCCGCATAGTTTGAAACTATCTAAGATACTGATCTGTGAGGATAAGGATAATGAAGATGAGACTATCGGGATCCATTCCAGACAAGACTGCATGACAGGGTTTACTGTCATAATATATCCCGTCTTCAACACCAAGTGGAAACTCAAATGAGTGGTCTCCGTTTCCTAATTGACCCCATAGCAAACTTTCCACTTTGGTACTAATGGAAAGGACACTGGTTGTGGGTCTGCCGCCGATAGAAACCTAAAGCTCTTGTCACTCCAAGGCAGTTTCTTGTTCAAGTCCTCGCTCTTGCGCAAGCTATTTAACTCTCAAATATGAACCACCCGCTATTTAAGCAGGAAGTTCAACATGCTCAGCTTCTCGGACGAGACATTTTCATTGTGCAGATAATCATTTGACTACCAGAGCTAATGACAGAGGTCGTGGGATTTGTGAATGATAGAGAAAGATGACTATATAGAACTGAAGTTTCCAACATTCTCATCGAATCGTTATAAACAGTACGAGGAGCATCAAGATCTTTGGAATTGTAGTGTCCACAGTACGATGTTGTGTCCCGATCCTGTCAA
>CM031595.1:60884013-60891513 GCA_018398815.1 Conus ventricosus | reverse complement strand
TGTTGTGTGTGTGTGTGGTGTGTGTGTGTGTGTGTGTGTGTGTGTTTGTGTGTTTGTGTGTGTGTGTGTTTGTGTGTGTGTTTTCTTATGGTTTTTTTGGTTGATTTTTTTTGGTCCGTTTTGGCACATAATATAGAACATGTATATATTGAATGTGAATTTCAAGACTTGAATGGCAACAAACGGCGTTTCAAGTGCAGACTTCAAGTGCTGAGTACACTTTTAACATTATAATTCTTATTGTTACATTGGTTTATTTAAGACTTTCTCCTCGTTTTGTTTCTTATGTATACGTATACAGCCCGTGTCGGTACATACATTAGCAATATTGACATCTCGAAAGAATGTTGTCTGGTACAAAGATAGCAGGTATATCTCATAGCCAAATGGACGGTCCTAATTCACATTGGGGTATTTACGCAAGTCATGATTACGATGATTGTTCAAATGCATGCTTTTGTAAAGTATATTCCTTTTTGCCTGCCCATTGTGACATTGAACTGGATTCCTGTTTGTTGCTTCTATTCCTCCTGTGGCACTTGATGATCTTTTATGTAATGTTTTTGACTACAAGGAAAACACCATGGATTCAGTAGGTAACAAGGCAAACATGTTAACAATTTCATCATTTAAACTGTCAAGGTCTAGGGAACTATCAGAAAAGAAGAGATATATTCCAATATTTAAAAAAAAAAACAATACTCTATATATTGCCTACAAGATACTCATTTTGAAAAAGATATGGAAAAGTGTATTTATGCGGAATGGGGGTATGACTGCTTTTTCTCCTCATACAGATCCAATGCTCGAGGAGTAGGCAATACTATTTAACAATAATTTCGAATTCAAAATAAATAAGGTGGAAACGGACATGCAGGGTAACTTTATCATCATATCATTTACAACGAATGAAAAGGAACTGTTGCTAGTAAGTGTTTAGGACCAAACAAAGACGACCCCAGCATTCTATGAGGAACTCACAAATAAGATCAAAACGTACAAAAATAACAACGTTATTGTGGTGGGGGATTTTAATATGGTACTAGAACAGGACATTGATTGTTACAATTATAAACACATAAATAACCCAAAAGCTAAAAAGTAGTTGAGGATATGATACAAGATTTGTCATTAGCAGATATATGGAGAGAAAACAACCCGGATTGTAGGAGATACACATGGCGTAGACCTACCCCTGCAACAGAGTAGGCTAGACTTCTTCCTTCTGTCAGAATATTTAATTTGGTATTTTGAAGATGCTGACATTTTACCAGGCTATAGATCTGACCATTCACTGATTACACTAAAGAAATTGAAATTCGGAAAGAAGATTAAACACAAAACTCTTTGGAAATTTAATACATCTCTACTAAAAGATAAAGAATATATAGACGGAATAAATAATCTAATAAAGAAAATAACAGAGGAATACACAGATAAGATGAGGGGAATGATATTAATGCTAACAATAGCCAAGATGAAAACCAGTCCGACAGCTCAGCCCCTAAACTAACAGTGTCTGATCGGGTCTTTCTTGGACTTCTTACTAATGAAGATAAGAGTAAAATCCATCCAGTATGCCACAATTAAAAAAAGAGAATCACAATGTAAAGAAAACAGCCTTATGCAAACTATCAAAGATATTGAGAGTAAAGAACTTAAATCAGAGGAGGATTTGAAGAAAATTGAAGAGAGTAATAGAGAATTGATATCACTAAGAGAAAAGGTCATGAATGGTATACTACTAAGATCAAAAGCAAGATTGGTTGCTGATGGGGAAAAGGTTAGTAAATATTTCTGCAGTTTAGAAAAGCGTAACTTTATTAGCAAACAAATTGTTAAACTACTGGATGGACAGGGTAATACACTGGACAAACCAGAAGACATAAAAGTTACAGTAAAACATTTTTATGAGGATCTATACCGAAAAAGATCAACTGTGAAATGCAATATTGAAGATTTGGTAAATTAAGATACCGAAACTAACAGAAGAACAGACTAAATCATTACAAGGAGAAATAAAAATAGAAGAAGCAGGGATTGCATTGAAAAATATGAAGAACGGAAAAAGCCCTGGATCGGATGGGTTTGGAGCTGAGTTTTTCAAATGTTTTTGGAAAAAAAATCGGCGTGTTTGTAACTCGAGCTCTAAATGAAAGTTTCAGAGAAGGCGAAACTATCAAACACCCAGAAAGAAGGTATTATAAATCTGTATACCCAAAGAAGGAAAAGCAAAAGAATATGTAAAAAACTGGAGACCTATTTCACTTTTAAACCTTATATACAAAATTGGCTCCACTTGTATTGCTAACCGAATTAAAAAGGTCCTTCCATCACTGATTAGTGAAGACCAGACAGGATTTGTCCCAAATAGATACATAGGTAGTAACATTAGGTTAATTTATGACATAATACACTATCTCAACATAAAAAAATATCCCAGGGACGCTAATTAATTTAGACTTTGAAAAGGCGTTCGACTCATTAGATTGGGATTTTATGCACAAAGTGCTAGAGGCTGTAGGTTTAGGTAAAGATATATGTAAATGGATAGACGTATTCTACAAAAACATTAAGTCTACAGTAATCGTAAATGGCCAAACATCATCATGGTTCTCAATAGAAAGGGGTTGTAGGCAAGGAGATCCAGTTTCACCGTATATCTTCGTATTATGTGCAGAAATATTATCCGTAATGATCAAAGAAGAAAATAGTATTGAAGGTATACAAATCGGGGAGAATGAACACAAGATATCACAATTTGCCGACGACACTCAACTGATGAACACAGGGAATAAGAAATCATTTGAAAAATCTATCGAGATTTCTCGACAGGTTTGGGAAAACATCAGGTTTATTCTTAAACAAAGAGAAAACACAAGTAATTTGGCTTGGAAGACAAAAGCATAGTGAAATAAGATATATGGAGCATTTAAGGATGATCTGGAATCCAAAAGAATTCAAAATATTAGGAATTGGTTTACTCAGGACTTAACACACATGGAAAAAAGAAACTACAATGATAGAATGATAAAAGTGAAGGCACTATTTAAAATTTGGCTAAAGAGAATTATTACCCCTTTAGGAAGAATTGCAGTCTTAAAATCATTAATTCTGTCAAAACTAACTTACCTATGGTTGATGCTTCCAAATCCACCTGACACATTTGTTAAAGAATTACAAGACTTATGTTACTGGTTTGTATGGAATAAAAAACAAGACAGGATTAGTCGAAAAACAGTTATTAAAGATGTACAGGATGGTGGGTTGAATCTACCTGACATAAATGCTCTCATCACTGCATTAAAATTAACATGGATAAAAGGCCCGAGACAAACAACACACAGATGGAGAGACATGCTGATTTTTTCATACCCAATTATTGAGAACATTGAGAAGTACTCTCCAAATCAAACTGTGCATCACCACTCAAGACAATATTTTCTGGAAACATGTATTCATGTCGTTATAAGCAGTTCTATTATAAAATAAAACCCGAAAAAAGCTAGAGAACTACTTGCAGAACCAATCCTTTACAATGAACATTTTAAAGTAGGAAATAAACTAATAAAACACAAAAACTGGAACAAAAAGAAATGTATTTAGAGTATCTGATTTGTTCAAAGCAAATGGGGATTCACTATCCCATGGGGAATTCAGAACAAAGTATAATATCGAAATAGATTTCCTTCTTATGGTGGATGTATATTATGCATTAAACGATACATTAGAGAACAAGGGTTTGAGAATGAGATAAAAGATAACATTGAAGCAGAAGTCAACCCCAGCACTAAAGAAAATATATTCTGTAGATAAAGGTTCCAAAACTTATTACAGAGTTATAGTAAAAGATAACTGGGAACCAAACTGTTGTGCAAAATGGACAAAGAAGCTGAATAGACAGATACCTTGGAAGAAATGCTTTAGAAAAATTCACCAATTAAGGATATTAAGCTAAAATGGATGCAAATGAGAATAGTGCATCGAATAATTGCAACTAATGTAGCTCTGAAAGAAATGGGAATAGTAGAAAGTTATAACTGTAGTTTCTGTGAAGAGGAAAAAGACAGCATTGAACATATCTTCTGGAGATGCATACACGTCAATGAGTTCTGGAAATCATTGCAAGAATTAATAAAAGGAAAGTGTTTAATAGCGAATAACCTGTCTCTGACTGAAAAACACAATAATATTTGGAGCGGATGATAATTCCAGAACTGATACTACATCGATCTTATAATATGATAGCCAAACACTACATTTTTTAGCTGTAAAATAATAAATGTAAGCCTTCAATAACAGTATTTCTAAAAATACTAAAGAGAAGATACAATCTTGAAAAATACATAGCAACTGTACAATTGAATTTGCTAAAATTTAACACTAATTGGATCAATTATGAAGTATTATTTGAAAATTGATAATCAAATCATAAGATACCTGGATTTAATACGTGCATGAGAGGATATGTTCAGGATTGTAGGTAATTTTATATGGTATTCAAATATCATTGAGTGTGGTTGTAGCCTGTGGCCCGTTGCTTGTCTGGCATGGCGATACCGCGGCTGGGACCCGTAGGCCGATCGGCAACTTACATTTATTTAAGATTTCTTTTGATTGTTAAAGAAATATGAAGACACAGATGGACGGGATTTCGGTGCTGGTGTGTACACCCAGCTGGGAAATGCTTAAGTCTGTTTAAATTTATATTTTGAAGGATCATTACAGTGAACATAATTATATATATTATGCGCTATATACAACAGCTATCACATGGTACCACACGGAGAAAACATTATTTCATTATTATATATTGCAAATAATTATGTATATTGTTTAAGTATTTTGAATTCATAAGAAGAGAGAAAGTGAGGGTGGGTGGGTGGGGAGGGGAGGGGGTGTGAGTGGAGTGAGCGGTGTGTTTGGTTGCCTTTATGTGCTTGTAGTTGGTAAGAACTCAGAGGATTGTGCTTAGTGAATTTAGTTTGTTTGTGTATGTGTGTATATCCAACAAAAAGAAAACAACCTTTCCTCGGCATACATTGAACTCTCACTCAAATCCATTCAATTCGGAAAAAAGATAACTCGTTTCTAATACGTTTCACGGATTATTTACTACAATATTGTCAACATGTACAAATATCATTAACAACAAAAAATGTGTGTTAATTGCATCGGAAATGTACAGCAAAGAGAAAGATCATGTTGATGAAAGAATGGAGAAGAGAGAAAGAAGGAACTGGGGAATGGAAGAGAGAATGAGGAAAGAAATAAAAAATGTATTAAAAAAAAAAAAAAAAAAAAAGAATGATAACTCAGCTCCTTGCTTTTTGCAATAGTAGTAGAGCTACTTGCAGTTAAAAGAAGCCAAAACGTAAATTTTCAAAAGGGAATTAAAAACCAAACAAGACGTCACTGTATCAGAAATATTTCCTCTCATCACTACTCTCTTCCGAACTGAAAAAAATTATTCGTTGAGAAAGTCATCCATTTCCAGATCTCCGCGATAACAAACTGGTGAAAACTGACGAAATACGTATAAATGATTTAGTAACTGTGCAAGATTGAAAATCATGTGTTTCCACACTGCAACAGCATAATAATCGGTAGTGAGTTTTTAGTTGACTATGAACACTGTCCTCGTTGGTATGCACACATCGAAACAAGCGAACATACGATGAGCGTAAGTAGAATTCGTACTTGCAATATAAATGTAATACAGACCGTAGGGTGAGAGAAGTGTACACAAGGGGTGTATTCCTGCCAGGACGGGTATAACATCGCCCAGGCTAGATCCAACACCGGGATTAAAACATTCTCGACTGCTCTATTCCCCGGGGTATAAACTAGTCAGGGGGTAGTGTTCGGCCTGGTACACCGGCACTTTAGCCACATTACACTTAAGCAGCCCATGTGTATTCCAGACCATGCATTGCCAGTGACAAAATCAGGTCCGACAGTCAGACTGTACGAATCAGGAGAGAGGCGTTCCGGAGAATCAAATTACAAACACTAGCTTCCTCTGAATTCTGCAGTATAAGACGTTTAACTTCTCAGGTCTTTACACGTGTTCGCGTTCTTTCCCATTCAGTATGCCCCCCATTGCTCGCCTGTGTGCCTACTTGTACACGTGTCTGTCTGCCGGTCGGTTTGTCTGCTAGCCTGGTCGTTGGTCATTTTGTCTGAATTTGTCGTTCTGTTTATCTGTCTCGTTCTCTGCCTCTCTTGCCTCTCTGTCTGTCTGTCTGTACATGTCTATGCCTGTATCATTCAACGCTTGTATATCAGGGCATTGCCTTCTCTCATTCCATTACCAACCCACTACAAGAGTAGTGCAAAACCCACTACATGATTAATGCAAAATGCGTTAAACAAAATAACATAGAGTTCATGTATCGGGAACTATGGATGTGTTCTTTTACACAAGCTACATCTACTTTGATGTGCATGTTCGCAGTGCAGCACTTACTGGATATGTGTGTATATGTGCAAGTGTGTGTGTGTGTGTGTGTGTGTGTGTGTGTGTGTGTGTGTGTGTGTGTGTGTGTGTGTGTGTGTGTGTGTGTGTGTGTGTGTGTGTGTGTGTGTGTACTCAGATAAGTACATTAAACTTTCTAGAGAGTTTTTGATTGTTGTTTTCTTTCTTTTTCTTTCTCTCTTTCCTTCTCGAGCTCTCTTTTCTCACACCCTTCTTGATGGCTTTACATTAAGGTATGTTACTGTCACCAACACTCTCTCTCTCTCTCTCTCTCTCTCTCTCTCTCTCTCTCTCTCTCTCTCTCTCTCTCTCTCTCTCTCTCTCTCTCTCTCTCTCTCTCTCTCTCTCTCTCTCTCCATGGACCTCGCCTGTCTGAACAACCAAGCCACAGAGTCTGCAAGAGACGGCGACAACACCAGAACTCTTGTCTGTCTGCGTGGGGCACTGCTTGGTCAGCAACGGAGAGGACAGCACAGCTGGTGAAAAAAAAAATTAAGTCTTAGGTCCCTTGGGACATGCCGCTTACGGTCTGCTGGCTTAGATGAATCGACTCGGAACTACTTCCCGCGGGAAAGAACCAAATCAGGGAGGATTGTGCCTAGGGGATGGATGGCAGATTGATGCACAAAGTGACTGTTTGAGGTTTTTTACTTGGTAGTGCTGTCATTTGCAGAAAGTTCAATTTATTTTTGTAGGTTTTTTTGTTTGTTTTTGTTGTTGTTGGTTTTTTTGTTTTTTGTGTTGTTGTTTTTTGTTGTTGTTGTTTTTTGTGGGGGGGGGGGGCGGAATTGGGGATGGAGGCCCCACTTAAAAATCAAAACAAAGCAAAACGGGATCAAAAGAATTAAAAGAAAAAGAGGCTTGAGGACAAAAAAACAAAACAAAACTATCATGTCTAACAACATTTTTGTTTGTCTCTCCTCCCCTCGTTGAGTATATATATGGATTTATCTGTCTCCCCATCTGTGCTTGATACTCCCCGGTCGTGAGTATACTGCGATATAATTATAATATGCATACTT
>CM031595.1:60854013-60856513 GCA_018398815.1 Conus ventricosus | reverse complement strand
TCTTTAATTGATTGATTTTTTTTCTCTAATTTCTGAGATTTGAGTGCTCTCTCCTCTCTCTCCTCCTCCTCTCTCCTCTCTCTCTCTCTCCTCTCTCTCTCTCTCTCTCTCTCTCTCTCTCTCTCTCTCTCTCTCTCTCTCTCTCTCTCTCAAGAAACCATCAGTCCTACAATTTCTGCTTTTTTTTTAACAGTACTGTATTACTCCTAAGTGCGAGGACATACGGAGATGTTACGATTTTATTTGTTTTTGTTAAACTTGGATTTGATACACACTGGGAATAAATGTGTACCATTTGTTTGCAAGGAAAAGAAGAGGTAAATCTTATTGTACTGTTACCCCCTCCCCTATTGTCAAAAGACCTCTTTGGTAATGAGAACAAAATATCAAAGTGTCAAAGTGTCTCTCTCTCAAGATAAAATTACAGTTTGAATCATGTAACCCTGTTTTGTTTAATCTAAGGAAAAGAGTGATAGCAAGAATATATCTTCAGAAACCCTCATGCTCACAAAGTGAGCTTATTGATGTCGTCGCATGGATATCGTTTTATAATGAATTTATCAGTACACTTGTAAAAGACCTTTCAGGTGAGAGAGCATGCCATATCATAACACTATGCTTATTGAAATACAGATTTGTTATTTGTTATGCACAAACAATGGTCATTCTCTCTCTCTCTCTCTCCTCTCTCTCTCTCTCCCTCTCTCTCTCTCTCTCTCTCTCTCTCTCTCTCTCTCTTCTCAACACTTACACACGTACATTTACATATCTATCCAGACACACGAGCAATCATAGAAACACACAGACAAAAAAATCTCTCAATTTATGCTTGTCTATATACATCACATCTGAAAAAAAAGAAAAAAACTTTTTCTGCGTTACTTACTTACTACTTACTACAACCTCAGTCGAACAGTAATCTCTTTTTAAAGGCATTAAAACGTAATCATATCTGGCTGAATAATAAATGATGCTGCACAGTTCCAAACTCGACATACGCCATGCAATGTTTGCTAGGGAAGGAATACATCGTGTTCGTAAGGTACATACCGGAGACCTTTAAACAAGAAAAGAACTTTGTTTCAGAGATATTCAAAAAGGAAATTTCGATTTCAACACTGAATCTGAACATTGGCAAGGTCTTTTTTCTCTCAGTTTTTTTAACTTTTTTTTTCAAAGAGTACATGACATAAATAACGGGGGGGGAAACGGACACAAAACGCGAACCGGAACACCTGAGTAAAAAAAAAAGGGGGGAGGGGGGAAACACGCAAGCAGACAGAAAAGAGAAAGCCAAAAATATGGGAACGATTTAACGGCCGATGCAAAACTCATGTAACTTTTTAATTATTTTCAGTACACCATTGATTTTTGTTTTATTTTGATTTGTTTTCTTGTTTGTTCCGTTTGTTTTTGTTTTGGTTTTTTTTTGGTTTGTTTGTTTGTTTTTTGGTTGGTTGGTCTTTTGTTTGTTTTTTTAATTTAGACATACAGACAGAGGACTGTGTACTTTTATAATCATAGTGCATATTCATACTAGCTAAACGTATTTTTAAAAAAAAAACTGGTTTATAGTGATTCAATTCGAAGTCAAATCGACTTTAATGTTGGCATTGTACTGTTCAATTTTATACCTGCTGCTCAACTGTTTCTGGAAGGCACACACATCCGGCGCTCAGTTTTCAGTTTAACATCTGTTAAAAAAAAAAAAAATATTAATTAAAAAAAATTAAAAAATTAAAAAAAATTTTACCAACACCATGATAACATTGAAAATACTCTGTGACCTTAAATGGTTGTCTACCCAAAAGGTATGATATGACGAGTTATCTTAATGTAAAAAGCAGTTTCACGTTTTTCATTGAATAATCTTTTTAAAGATTTTCAAAACGCTTGGGCACAGGTGCACTCCCATCTAAAATTTTCGACAGAATCTCTAACCTCGATACAAAATGAACAGTTGGTTGAGTTTGTCAAACCATTCGCACTCAAAATGATATTTTATTATTATTATTATTATCATTATTATTACTATTATTTCATTATTATTATCATCATTATCTTACTAGTATTATCATCATTATCATTATTATTATTATTATGAATACTTGCATTGCGCCTATCCTCGGCTAGAGACCAAGCTCTAAGCACTTTACAATCCACACTCATTTACTCAACGGGCTGCCTACCTGGTAGTGCCGACTGAAGAGCTGCCAGCTGGTGCTTCAATCAGTCGTTTCCCGTGTCATCCAGTCCATATCGTTCAATATCGTTCTCTCTGTTTCCTTACTTCCTTTACTCTTTCCATTTCTCACGCAGGGTCCATAATGTGTAACATGTCATCCATACCAACGGCCAAACTGGCCTTCTCTTCCGAAAGTTGGTTATGGAATTTTACGTGTGAACAAGATGTTGTGTGTGCGTTCACACACGAACCTCTGTTTATAGTCTCATTCGAATGGACTGTCCGGGAAATGAAGTCAGAACCAATGTTAACTCC
>CM031595.1:60846513-60849013 GCA_018398815.1 Conus ventricosus | reverse complement strand
GGGAGAGACAGGGGGAAATAGTGACACAGAGAAACAGACATGCAGGTTGGGGAACGGTAAACAGCACACACACACACAAAAGAGTTATATCAAAACTGGCGGGAGAAAGGAAGAGGGGGCATCGATGGCTGGGTGGAGAGGGGTATGTCATTGCAATGGAAGGTTAGGAGAGGGTAGGGAGAAGGAAAGAGAACGGGAGAGAGGAAAGGAGGGGGAAGCACGGGATGGGAGTGGTGGTGGAAAGGGTTGGGAGAAAGAGGGGGTGAGGGGAGAGCTTCCAAACGGTCTTAAGAGCCAGTCCAAAAGATAAACGTCGAAATGGATAGCAGCCTGAACGAGGCTGACCTAAATCTGTCAAGGGCGGCAATTATTCCCAATCCTTCTCCGATTAAACTTTGTTTTGGAGTGAGAGCAAAATCGTCCGACCGTACGATTCTTCTTTTTTTTTCTGCTTCCTTTGTTTACGGAGCTGATAGTCAAGAGCTCCGTCCACTCATGGGATCGGACTTTACGGCCTGAAAATTCTGTCTGTCCAACCAGCAGAAAAAGGGAACTTGATTCATGTCAGGGAAGGTTAAGGTGGCGGAAGGAGAAGGATGGGCACCGTCTTCTATCATACTGTGTCCCAGACACGGTGATTCTCTACTAATTAGTTTCAAAGTAAGGTGACTGCAGGCGAAAATCGAAAGAGACATAAAAGAAGATTTATTGTTCCGCCGAACAAAAGAGACAAACAAATTATAAGACAAATCACGACGCGTTTCGACTTGTTTTGTCCTCTTCAAGCAGGACAAACAACGTTCAAGACAATGAAAACGAAAAACAAACAATCATTTCTCTCCTCAAATTGGGCATAAAAATGGATACGGAACCTTGTTCGTCTTTCGTTTTCATTGTTTTGAATGTTACCTGTCTCGCCTGAAGAAGACCAAAGAGGTCGAAACGCGTCGCGTTTTGTCTTGGAATTTGCTTGTCTCTTTGGTTATGTAGAATAGTAATTCTTCTTTTAAGTATGATTCTCTACTCGTTAACTGCCTCTACAGCCATTGGTCATAGGATTCTAACCTAACCTAACATTTTAACCTTTACTCAATATCCTGTGGAGATACCCAAAGCGCAAACAGCGAAAATCATGAGCCCCAAAGCATGGATTTAAATGTTAAAAAAGCGAGAATTATAATGCTGAAATCCCAAACACTCAGTGTTAAAAAAAAAACACGAACATGGTTTTCGCATACAACATGCCCGTTCTACATAAATCCCATTGTACCATCTTATAAAGCCACCGATGCAGAAAGATACCCTTTCGTATCTCGCTCTAATACAAGAGGTTCTGTCTGTCAACAGATTGAATCACAATGCTTAAAGTGTAACTGTGTTCCCAAGTTATACTAATTTTCTCCTTTTTCTCTTTTTTTTTAACGACAAGTTGTCCTTGAAGTCTGACGTGAAGGAGCATTTGCACGGACGAAAATCTGGTATGAAAGGAAGTGTTTTTTTCCGAAGTTATATGAATATACAGTATACGTTGATCCTTGTACTCAGCACATTTTAAAATACATTCAGATATACATACACGAAGAGAGCTCTTGAACAAGCGCACTTTTCAATGTTATATTGGGGGGGGGGGGGGGGGGGGGGGGGGGGGGGGGGTTTGACGATTTCAAATTCGCTGTTGACGGTCACAGTCTGAAATCAGAGACTTTTGAGTTTTCGGATGTACTCATACACTGCAAGCAGGTTATCGCTGAAAGCGCAGGGTACTGTTCCTCTTTTCCCCTCTCTCTCTCTCTCTCTCTCTCTCTCTCCCCTCTCTCTCTTCTCTCCCTCTCTCTCGCGTGTGTTGGAGTCGTGTGTTTGATGTGCGTGGTGTGTGTGTGTGTGTGTGTGTTTTGTGTTTTGCGTGCGTGCGTGCGTGCGTGCGTGCGTGCGTGCGTGCGTGCGTGCGTGCATGTGTATGTGTGTGTGTGTGTGTGTGTGTGTGTGTGTGTGTGTGTGTGTGTGTGTGTGTGTGTGTTCCAGGTTACTGTTCCACTGTTATCCATTACAAAAATAAAGATTGCAAAACGTGAAAAGGAAGTGTCAACAAAACACAGAATCAAACAAACAAAACAAAATTAATTCCTTGTCACGTATTCTGTGTAAGTGACGCAGTTACACTGCCACCCGTAGAGAGAAATGATCGTTTAAATTCAGCGTAATTATTATCAATAAACAGACAGCCAGACACAGCGAGAGCATGTGAGTGTGTGTGTGTGTGTGTTCTTCTTAATTTAATGTCTATACACATAAGTGATTTTAGACAACCAAAAATAAATAAATAAACAAGCAAGAAAAGGACGAAGGGAGGGGAGGGGGTGGATTTGACAGACAACTGAAGGAGATGAAGAGATAGAGAAACAGGAGATAGAAAAAGATGAAGAAGTATAAATGAAAAGGAAGGAAAAGGAGGATCAGAAGGGATCAGAAGGGAAAAAAAATTTGGGGGGTGGGGGGGGTG
>CM031595.1:60844419-60845513 GCA_018398815.1 Conus ventricosus | reverse complement strand
ATGATGTGGATGTGTTGTATATATTGCACGCTGTACGTGCATTGTCTTTGGAACGCGATTGTGTATCGCACGCCGGCTGGGCTTTCCGTTTGCCATGGTCATCTGACCCACCACCAGGATTATCACATTAACGCCGATGATGCAGGTCACGAATATCGGCCTAATGGGTCACCCAGCCAACATAGGTGGGGCATGTAGATGACCAGACTCACGTCGACCTCGAGCAAGCGGCGACTGGCTGATGGTTGGAAAAATGATTACACGAAGAGAGGGGAGGGAGCAGGGGGACGGGGCGAGGGTGGATGGGATGGAGGTGGCGAAGGGGAGGGAGGGCTGGAATGGAAGGGGTGGTGGTGGTTCCATCAACTGCCTACAGGTCACAGGTGCATGTCTGGAAATATTAATACTTTGGCAATGAGAGAATGATTTGTTCACAAGGTCGAGTAAAACCACGTAGATTGAGATCGGAAATATCAAGTTACTAGAAGTGTATTTATCGCATTTCTTATTACTATTGTTTCAATGTGTGTACTAGTGAGTGTGTGTATGAGTGAGGGAGTGAGTGTGAGTATGTGTGTGTGTGTGTGTGTGTGTGTGTGTGTGTGTGTGTGTGTGTGTGTGTGTGTGTGTGTGTGTGTGCGTGTGTGATTTGATTATGTTTATATACTCAGAGGCATAAAAAACGCGAAAAAATTGAGACAGTGCACGATTGTTCACATTGTGAACAGGACGTAAGCAATGTCGTTGGCACGTGCAACATTAGCAGTGCGTGGTGTCTTGGCCGGTTGTAACCTCGTAACAGTGGGTGAATGTTGCCGGGTCAGCGTTTTTGGCACGAGGAGTGCATTTGCCATGTGGACTACCTACGCCACGTGCATCAATGTGAATTGCAACTCAATGTGGCCCCCATTGTGGGGCTATAAATTTCCAAACCCCAAAAAGTTCAAATCATCCCTTCCATAGGCGCCAACATAATGCCGAGACTTTCTCGTCAAGATCGTTGCATAGCAATGGGGCAACTGCAGGCCGGGTTCCAATGAGGCAGGTCGCTATCGCATTCGGAGTCCACATTTCCACCGTCTATCGCCTTCTGG
>CM031595.1:60826919-60839419 GCA_018398815.1 Conus ventricosus | reverse complement strand
TTGCTGGGTTGCCTCTTGACGACTTTACTTCGACTGCTCCCAGCGGATTTACGGTGCAGGGGTTGTGGCAGGACCCGTCAGGATGTGGTTGTGGAAGGGGAGCTTGGATGAGTGGCATGGATGCAATGCTACGGAAGTGGCATGAAAGATAACGCAGTCAAAAATTATACTGAACATTAAAAGTTTGGGTTCATGCTGAGAAAAACTGAACAGAGATTAAAACAATGGCCATGGCTGTCACGGTATTGCAGCACTCCGTATGTTCTGGCACAAACTGAACAGGACAGAATCAGAAGAATAGTTTCTCCCTGACGACCTTGACCAAATAACTCACTCGATCACTTGTGCACGTGGCGGCAAATGCTGCTCAGGAACACGAAGTGAAGTTTCCACCATGATTTCCTTGATCAGCAGAAAAGCCGGAGGAAAGTAATAGGGCTCTGCCATTCTTTTTGAGTGCGTGCAACTGTGCAGTCAATTGATATTTTACATGTTAAAAAAAATTTTCGTTTGAAACAAAAATCACTATATTTTTTATTATTGTACATAAAACGATGTTCCAATAACTTTTAAAATACCAGTTCAACATCGATTAAGTGACTCATTTCAATCAGCGCTGGCTGGGTCAGTTAGTGCAACAACACTCAGGGTTTTCTGAAACATCTAGGAAGTCCGGAGACAAATTTCTGTAAGTCACTAATAGCATCGATTTTTCTTTGGGGATGCAGATATCAGACAGTGGATAGCAGATCTCGAGCAAAGAGCTGAGTCGTTCTGGAGCAAATGCTTCAGATGGCTTACTTGGCATCTAATGTAGAGAAAATAATTATGTCAGGCAGCAATTCACCACAGGCGCTGGTACACAAGAACTACTCATGGCAATCCTTCGACTTCTTCAGTTTTCCTGGCTCGTGCTTGTATCTGGCCGTCCCAGGCTTTCTTCGACATGTTCAATTGATGAGTAGCTTTGCAGAAGAAATTGTGGACTGAGCATGTAAAAGATAGGGGACTGCCCGTCAGTTTACAGGTGAAGATGTTCCCCTCTCTCTCTCTCTCTCTCTCTCTCTCTCTCTCTCTCTCTCTCTCTCTCTCTCTCTCTCTCTTTCGTGTGCGTGTGTGTGTGTGTGTGTGTGTGCGTGCGTGCGTGCGTGCGTGCGTGCGTGCGTGCGAGCGCGCGCGCGCGTGCTGCGTTTCAGTGTAGGTGTGTGGGTTATAGTTTGTGCGAGGTGGGATTACGTACATTTAATTGTCTATTTGTCTGCGTTCATGCATATACGTCTCTACTCTTATCTGTTCTCTAACAGCAGCTGAACAGCCGGATCAACAAACGGAGCAGCACAAGAACATCCGTGGGGGCCAACTCTACACAGCCAAACATTGAAAGGTTGAAACGTTGCATCTGATTGATGCTGCTCACTGGAGAGTGTGGGAGTGGGAGTGGAGAGGGAGGGGGAGGGAGAGGTACTTGGTCAAGTGACCTCCGCCACGGGCGCCCGACCTGGCGTGGGAACTGAGCACGCTTACAAGGACCATTGCTCTGAATGCCCTCAAGGGTCTTTGACAGGAAACAAATTATTCCCCTTGCCTGGGGTCCTCCCGCTGGCGAGAGGTCGATGTGATTCACGATATTTGTCTCACCCGCTGTGACCCCCAGATGACAGTGACACGTGTAAATGGGCTCCTGTCTTAACTTTGACCCAGATGTTTTCCCAACGTCAGGTCTTAGGGAGGATATTCAACTGTTGTTGTGTTGTGTACATGTAAGTTTTATTCAAACCGTTAGCTATGCAATGTAATTGTGTCCGATCTCAGTGTTCGTTGCTATCAGGACTGGCTGTTTTTATTATGTGTGGAGGCGAATGTGCTGTACATGTAAACCACGCGCGCGCACGCGCGCGCGTGTATATATATATATATATGTCAACCTCGGGTGATGTCAGTGGAGGAAGGACTAGCGCACAGCCCAAACACACTCACAGCTTGCTTACAATCTCATTCATATATCATGCATTCGTCACATCAAACCACTAGTAAAGTCTATAACTTTACTACACATGATCATAGAAAGAAACATCAATGCATATGGAATCAAACAAAATAAAACATTCTCTCTTTCCTTGAACTTCACAAAATCATTTATCTAAAACATCATTAACTAACCCGGGTATAAACAGATTTCTACTTTACCTGGCCAGGTGATCTTAACTATTCACGAATCACTGTCTTTTCTTTTCCTTTTTTTCTTTTCACTGTCACTTTCACAACACGACGCAACTGCTGGCATTGGTCAGGCTGGACCGCTGGCGTTGGTCAGGTTGGACTGCCGATGAAAGTGGCGCTGGCCAAGTATGAGGTCGAACCCCCGGTTCAGATGGAACAGTGACTATCAACATCGATCTGTTCTCCTTTCTTTCTTCCTGCATTAACGCATTGCACTCTCTCTCTCTCTTCTAGTCTGCCCTATCAAATGGACATGGTTGCTTTTCTTTCCCTTTTCTTTTCTTTCTTTTTCTCTTCATTAGTTAGCAACTCTCTCTCTCCACATCTCTCTTTAGTCCTTCCTCTGCAGACTATCTCTGGTACTCAATGCTACAACTTGGTTCTCCCCTCTCTCCTCATCTCTCTCTCTGCCCCTCTCCCCCTCCAGAGCTTACACTGAGAACCCCTCTCTCTCTCTCTCCTGTTCGTTCTCCCCATTCTCTCACTCACGCATTACTTTATCACCTAACTCTGTGTCCAAGGGCCAGTACCATTGGTCAGTATTTTTACCACCTCGTACCCGAAGTTATCTCCCTCTAATTCCATTGGATATTCAAATCATGACAGTCACGCCTACACGCCTTACTCTCTGTGGTGGTCAATTGGTCATTTAATTGATTAGCTTGATTTCACCCCACCACCTACTACCTTCTCCCTCTCCCTTTCCGGCGACGTCGTAAATTGGCTAGATCAGTCTGACCCAGACGTTGCAATAGGTCTGCCAATCTATTGAGACTTTGGTCAGCCACTCCGACTGTCTACGGGGAAGATTAGGATTAGCCTCTGGCTGTGCTCAAATTGGCCGGATGAGTCGATCCGGGCGTCGAGACTCGTTTGACCAGACATCGAGGCGTCGGTCAGCTACTTAGTCCATCCGGCTATGACAGACCGTCTCTGTGGAACCTCTCCCCTATGCTTAATTGGCTGATCCGAGACATGGGGCCGTCTGCCTGATGCCCAGAATATTTGAGTTAGAGCTTATGTCCGACTGGGCTGGTGGCGATTGACCACGAATTTGGTTGTGTTTATTTTTTTACCGGACAATTTCCCCCTTGCAAAAGACTATGCACCGCATTGTCCTCAAAACAACGGTAAAAAAGGACCACAACCGAATTTGCTGACACACAGCTACACGTGCAAAGTTTGAAAAATACTTTACAACCAACGGTTTATAAATTATAAAATATATCATTAGTAAATTACCACTCCAATGAGTTATCACTGACGTGCGCTCTTGCGTTATTTCAACTCATTTTATAGCAACCTCTGTGTGCACTTATGAAATTTCCCCCGTACCTGAGGATTTGCCACATCTTCTTTTCACAACCCCTATGAAAGCACAATAGTATGATCACGATCCATGACACTTCACTGAGGAACCTCCATCCTCACTCCTCGCAAACAATGCATCACTACACAAGCGACTGTATGCTCCAAGCATAACTACATTAAACATGAACAAGTCTCACAAAGAAAAATGAACAAGTCTCACACAAAAAAAATGAACCATAGCCAACTGGGAATGAACCCATACCCAATCAACATAACTGTAATAAACACATATTATCAACAAAGCACCCCCGGATATGATGACTTCCTCTGAGTTGCAGCTTGCTAGACTACGCGCCCTTAAAATAGTCAGCTCCGAAAATTCTGCCCGACCGGGGATGTACTGAAACTCGATACCTGTAGGGCTGCAGGCCATTGCCCAACGCAGAACCCTGCGTTTTTTCAGCTGGCCTCCTGCAGGAATTTGAGTGGTTGATGATCTGTCTCTATCACGAACTCTTTCCCATACAAGTATTTGTGGAACTTCTGCACGGCCCCCCCACGACAGCAAAACATCCTTCTCTACGGTTGCGTACCCTTCTTCACACTTTGTCAACTTCCTGCTAGCATATCTCACAGGAACTCGACCCCTTCATGCTCCTGTAACAATACTGCACCTATCCCACCGCCTGATGCATCTGTCCGCAACAAAAATGTTTTTTACATATCTGGTAGCTTCAAGATGGGACGGGAACCTAGTCTTTCCAGCACCGTCTGCAGTGCTTGCTCTGCAGCGTCTGACCACTCGACCACTGCCGGTTTTTCCCCGCCTTGACCAAATCACTGAGAGGACTCGTGATTGCTGCGAAATTTGGAAAAAACCCTATAGAAACCAAAAAACCTAGCAGACTCCTGACTTCTGGTTTTGGTCTTTGGTCTCTCTGAATTTATCAAACTTTTCCCTTTCCCCTTTCTGGCTGCTTTGTGTCGCCTCCGACAACAAAACCTAGGAACTCCTACTGTCTAGCCCTTCATACAGTGACACATCCCTGTATGACTCTTCTGGAAACTTAGGCAACAAAATCTCCCCTTCTTCTGCTGAGTCTCTTTCACCTCATCAATGATTGCGCTGCGCCTATTTGCTGATCTCACGCTGAATATATTTGGGAGAAAATTCGCATGGAAAAGTTTTTGGTTTCCCATTCACATCAATTCGGTAATCCCGACCGACCTTTTCAGTGATGGGAATGGTCCTTTCCAATGCATCAGCAGCTTGTTGTGACCCGTGGGGAAACAGTACCAGGACTTGATCTCCCGCCTTGAGGGATTGCTTCCTTACCTTCCTGTCATATTGCTTCTTCTGAACGACCCTAGCCTTCTCAAACTTCCTTTGAAACCCTTTACAGTTCATACCTTGCCCCCCTTTTGGAACGGGGCGGGGCCAATCAATCAAACACCACCCCCTGAGTGGTGTGTCAATTAAAGGAGCTTTTTAAAGGGGGCGCCTTCCTCTTCCCCCTCTTGTGGCGACTTTGCCACAATCCATGACTGCAGAAACGTTTTATGTTCCCATTGCCCCGGCCAATGAAAGTCATCAAAGTTTTGGTCAGCTGTTTTGCTGGGTCCCCAATGACCCCCCTGAGCGACTCGTGACCCACGACATGACCGTGTCACGATAACATGCGTACCCCTCTAACTGATTTGCCCCTTCCCTTTTCCCCTTGGAACACTCGTACAACAGCCCCTTTTCACCAGAAATTCTGTTCACCCCCTCAAACCCCCTGTTTTCTCCACCTCTTCCCAACCCCCAAGTTTTTAGAGGAAGGTTTGTTCCTGCGCTCCTAAACCATCAGCACAATCTAGGCCGATTTCCCTTGCGGGAAGACAAGGGTTTATAAACCCCTTTTTTCCTCCTTTGCTTTTTTTTTTTGAACTACTGCCCCTGTCAGTAAACCCACCGGATCCCCTGGACCCCTTCCCGGGAAATTTTTTTCCCAATATAAAAATCATAAGGAGTTTCTCCCCACCCCAACGCGGGAAAACTCGCCTGAAGAAGGGGTCTGGAAACCCCTCACATACCAGATTAAGTACAGCTATTTGCCCTGTAAAACCCCCTTCTCGACCAGCGTTTTTTCGATACACCGCATGAAAACCCAGGTCTCGTAACACTTTCCCCCTCTGGGGCCAATCCCCCCCTTTTCCACTGGAAACGAACCATCCCCTAGTGCCCCCTCCCTGAATGACTGCTGTCCATGCTACCAAGGCGCACCCACCCTTTTTCAGTTTGGGATCCCGTTGGTTCCACTGCAGGTGGTTCCCTTGACACCCTTTCCCCTTTGCAACCCCCTTTTGGGAACCCTTGCGAAACCCCCCCCACTTCCCCTTCCTTTTACTGCCCTAGCCCTTTTCCCCCCCTTTGCCCAACGGGGTTTGCAATGTCGGAAATCCCCTGCTTCCATTTCTCCCTTCCAATGTTTTACCAGGCCCAACTGCCTTTAAAACCCCCCGGCTTCAACCCCCTCTTCTTCTTCCTTTTCAAAAAAGGTTAAACCGAAACCAAAAATTTTTCCTTAAAACCCTTTTTCAATTGCAAACCCCTTTTTTCGAATCCTCTCCTTATCAAATAGTGATCTTACGGCCCCAAATGGGGCCCTTTTGCATGCTGAAAAATTTTTTCTTTTTTTTAAAACCCCTTTATTGCCTTTAAACCCCAAAAATTTTTTTAAAAAAACCCCCGTCAATAAGCAGACAAAAGATGCCCCCTTTGAAGGCCAACCCGGGGTCGCAAACGTTCGAAACGATGTGTATGCATAAATGGGTGGGTTCCTTCAGAGAATTTGGGGAAACTTGGTGGGGGGCGTAACTGCCACAGACCCGGAAAGTGAACTACCTCATCGTGGTCCCCCCTTTGTATTCACCGCTCTAATTTAATTGAACCCTTTAATCGTCTGTTTTTTGCCTTCCTTTTTCTTCTGTTTCCCGCGCTCTTTAGTCTTTTCCCTTTCCTGCGCTTCCCGATTATTGTTTCCTGAATTTTTAAATTTTCTGTTTCCCCCCGGGTTTGCTAGCTTTAATCCTTTCCTCTCTGCATTTTCGGGACACGCGTCTTTCTGCGCGTTCATCCCTTTCTATTTTTGTGGTTTTCAAAAATGCCGCAGTCTTCTCCCCAATAGCCCAAATCCCAGCGCGCTCAGAGTTGTTTCAAAAGGGGTGTTCTTTTCTTTCCCCCTTGTTCTTTTTTTTTTTTTTTTTGAACAAAAATTTATTACTACGACAGCCAAAAGGTGGTTACCCACACGTGACAATAGCACAACTATGAATGAAAAATTGTTGGGACAACGTAATTAGTTTTTATAAAACCCTAGGCCCTGACCCAAAATTGAGGCGAATTTTAGGCAATTTTTGGGGAAATGAGTACTTGGGGGTGAAATGCCAAACCCGTATTAACATTTGGAAGCAATGCCCGCCTAGTATTTTAATATCTTGGGAACTAAGTAAGACAACCCCTTTCTTAGGTTACAATATTGAATCCCCCCCACTTCCCCCCTGAGAATTGAAAAATTATAATAAATGGGCCCGAATATCCTGGGAAGCCGCCAATAAATTGTCAACCTCGGTGATGTCATGGAGGAAGGGCTACGCACAGCCCAAACACACTCCAAAATTGCTTTCAAACTCATTCATATATCTGCATTTGTCACATCAAACCACTAGTAAAGTTAAACTTTACACAAGCATAAAAGAAAAAACCCGTTGGAATCAAACAAAATAAAACTTCCTTTCCTTGAACTTCACAAATCTTTATCAAAACATCTTAAAAACCCGGGAAAAAACAGATTTCTCTTTTCCTGGGAGGTGATCTTTCTATTCAGAATCACGTCTTTTCTTTCCCTTTTTTTTTTTTTTCCTTCACTTTACAACACACGCAACTGCTGGGATTTGGGCAGGCTGGACCGCTGGCGTTGGTCAGGTTGGGGCTGCCGTGAAAGTGGCGTGGCCCAAATATGAGGTCGAACCCCCCGGGTTTAGATGGAACAGTATATCAACACGATTGTTCTCCTTTTTTTCTTCCCGCATTAACGCATTGCAACCCCCTCCCCTCTTTTTATCTCCCTATCAAATGGCATGGGTCTTTTTTTCCCTTTTCTTTTTTTTTCTTTTTCTCTTCATTTGTAATCTCTTCTCCCCACTTTTTGTCCCTTTCCCCTGCAGACTATTTGGTACCAAAGTACAACTTGGTTCTCCCCTTCCCCTCATCTCTCCCCTTGCCCCCTCCTCCTCCAGAGTTCCTCAAACCCCCCTCTTTCCCCTTCCCCTTTCGTTTTTCCCATTCTCTCACCCCGCATTAAATTTTTCACCCAAACCCCGTTCCCAAGGGGCCCGTACCATTTGGCAGTATTTTCCACCTCGTCCGAAGTTATTCCCCCTAATCCCTTGGATATTAAAACATGACAGCACGCCTAACGCCTTCCCTGGGTGGTAATTGTCATTTTAAATTTATTACTGTTTCACCCCCCCCCCCATACCCCCCTCCCCCTTTCCCGGGGACGTCGTAAATTGGCTAGATCATCTGACCCGAGTGCAAATAGGTCTGGCCAATCTATTGAGACTTTGGTCAGCCACTCCGACTGTCTACGGGAAGATTAGGATTAGCCTCTGGCTGTGCTCAAATTGGTCGGATGAGTCTGATCCGGGCGTCGAGACTCGTTTGACCAGACATCGAGGCGTCGGTCAGCTACTTAGTCCGTCCGGCTAGACAGACCGTCTCCGTGGAACCTCTCCCCTATGCTTAATTGGCTGGATCCGAGACATGGGGCCGTCTGCCTGATGCCCAGAATATTTGAGTTAGAGCTTATGTCCGACTGGGCTGGTGGCGATTGACCACGAATTTGGTTGTGTTTATTTTTGACCGTGACAATATATATATATATATATATATATATATATATATATATATATATATATATATATATATATATATAAATTAGGGTTAAAAGACCACTCAGAATTCTAAAAATGCTCAACCAAATAGGGAGCGAGGGTGGTTTTACACTTCATTTTAAAACCCTATTTTAAACTATATAATATATATAATATATATATAATAGAGAGAGAGAGAGAGAGAGAGAGAGAGAGAGAGAGAGATGTGTGTGTGTGTGTGTGTGTGTGTGTGTGTGTGTGTGTGTGTGTGTGTGTGTGTGTGTGTGGTGTGTGTGTGTGTGTGTGTGTGTGTGTGAGAGAGAGAGAGAGAGAGAGAGAGAGAGAGAGAGAGAGAGATTATTGTTGGGGAATGGTTCTTCAGAAAATGGCATACTTATGATTGAACAGTGTAATTGTAGTTATCATGATGATACCAATAATAATTACTATTACAAATGTAATAGCAGCAACAATAACGATAACGGCGGTGAGACTGATAATCAAAAATGACGAAAATAATGCCTGCATGGATTATTATTGTTACTATGATTATCATTATCATTATATTGACAATCATCATGAAAATGATGGGAAAGGATTGAATGAGTAAAATTAAGAGCAAATTTCACGAAAATGATTATGAAATAAAACACAATTTGAATAAAACAATAGCTTTGTGAGAGTTTGGCAGGAATGCCTAAGCTTGCCTAAGCAAAAATGCTTTTCATGGCCACATTTTGTCAAAAGAGAGGTACCTCACCCGTTGACGATCAGCGTTCATTCTTGTCGTTACTGAACAATCTGACACAATAACATGGTCTACAGGTCTTGAAATAATCAGGTAATGGTATTGGTGTAACTGTTAATACCACCAATGAATCGAAAACAAAAAAAAAACATACTCACACACTAAAACAAACCAACAGAATCCGAGCACAAATCCGGACGTCTTGTTTTTCCTGTACGAACAGAGATACTCACAGAGAACCACTGCAGAACGCTTGGAACTCTCGCAGCAATCATGTCGTTGCCCAAGCAGAGCGCTGATTTTGCTGCAGAACGCTCTGGCTGTGCAACCCACAGCTGGTTTCATACAGGCTTCGATCTGGAAACTCCCTGCCTTGAGCAGCCTTAGGCCAGTAGGATGCAAGTCTCACCCAAGAAGCTGAGGAGACAGGAACAGTATCTTCGTCTTTTTCTTGCAGGAGTTTAATGTGCATGTTGAAGATATTCACTGCATGCTGTTGGTCTGATTGGCTCTGTGTCTGTTTCCTATACACGGGCGGGCTGGCTGGCTGTTCACCACGCATCATAGATGACGGTGCCGAATGTTCCGGTTTGAAGCACACACACGTGGTGATTCACCTGTGGGCAAAGCCTACGTTCAGGCAATGGGCTGACTGCACTGATGTGTGGGCAGTAAGACGCTGACATGTGTAGTTACCTAGTCTAGCCCACTGAACAGTTCTCTCGCCCGGAGTAGATTCGTTACGTGCGGGAGCGAACGTGCCTCCGACAAAGGTGTGTCGCTGAACTCTTCATTCTTTGGTGCCACTGATAGTCTGCCCTGTCCTCCGTCTTCTCAAACCATCTTTTACCATGTTCATCACAAAGTTTGGGGAAGGGAGAAGACAGACGAGAGGAGGAGGAGAGAGGGAAGGGAGAACTGGCAAAGTCACATCCGGTAAATCAAGCGCTCAATGTCTACTATTTCCGTTTTCTCGGTTCAGATTCCAGTGACTAGACTATCCTCTGCGGACAAGAACGGTTTAAGTCAAGTCAAGGCCATGATGTTCCCGTTTCTGCTCATCGATTGGTTTTTAATTGGACACTGTTGCCTTAAGCCCAACCCTCCCCCGCCGACTATTCTGTCAGCCCTAATAGTCAACCCCCTGTCCGGACTGTCCCTGTGGACGTGGGTTGGATTAAAAGGTTAACATCCTGTTGTCTAATGATCGGGGTGGGGGAGGGGGCTTTGGGGGGGGGGGGCAGTAAACTGTTTGAGATCCATCGCGCCTAGGCTACGAGACGACTCCCTTTTCTCTCCTTCCACCACCGCAAGCTGCCCTGAATTGAGTCAGGTACCCATTTACATGTTGGGTGGACAGACACAGTTTTCAAGGTATGAAAATCCAACTCCACGGGTGATTCGAACTCACGAACGTCCGACCCGGCTTCATTCTTAAGTGCTTCTTTTCAGACAACAATCTTCCCCATCCGATGACACGCGCTGATGTAGTCTCCTGCTTTAGCACAAGCATATTATAACACAATGCCCCCTGAATTTTTACAAGAATCATCTATTGAGCGGCACATGTGGGAATTTTACAGTATGATTACCATGCAGTAAAGATCAATATAGAACAAATCGAAATTTTGTAGTTTTGAATTTACACATCGAAATTGGTGTCACATTATCGCATAGACTTCTTTGCTGCTAAAGCGAAGCTTGGTTTCAAAAGCGTGTAGAAGGCAGCCCACAAAAGTAGAATATCAGAACCACAGAACAAAAGTATACAGGTTCACATTGCTTCTCGACACAGTGTATACCAGCTGTGAGGGCTGCTTCAGTGTATACTATGTATGATAATGTTGTTTCTGTATTTATGTGTTGACTGTTTCTGTCCATGTCATCTTTGATGATAGTTTATATCTCTGACATCTGTGATGTCTCTCTAAACCATTTGTAGTGGAGGCTCCTGTCTACACTTAATGATAGGTGGGTGGGCAATGAAAAACACATAGTCTGTGATTACTGATCACTTTGCGGTGGAACATATGGATGATGAAGGCTGCTGACGGTGATTACTGATCATTTTGCGGTGGAACATATGGATGATGAAGACTGCTGACGGTGATTACTGATCACTTTGCGGTGGAACATATGAATGATGAAGACTGCTGACGGTGATTACTGATCATTTTGCGGTGGAACATATGAATGATGAAGACTGCTGACGGTGATTACTGATCATTTTGCGGTGGAACATATGGATGATGAAGACTGCTGACGGTGATTACTGATCATTTTGCGGTGGAACATATGAATGATGAAGACTGCTGACGGTGATTACTGATCATTTTGCGGTGGAACATATGAATGATGAAGACTGCTGACGGTGATTACTGATCACTTTGCGGTGGAACATATGGATGATGAAGACTGCTGACGGTGATTACTGATCATTTTGCGGTGGAACATATGGATGATGAAGGCTGCTGACGGTGATTACTGATCACTTTGCGGTGGAACATATGGATGATGAAGACTGCTGACGGTGATTACTGATCACTTTGCGGTGGAACATATGGATGATGAAGACTGCTGACGGTGATTACTGATCACTTTGCGGTGGAACATATGGATGATGAAGACTGCTGACGAACTACATTCTGAATACAGACCTATCGCTTCCTCAAGAAACGTCTTATAAACACGCCAAATCCATTCAGCCGAGTTTCCCAATTCCTGTCTATGGCCATACTAACCATGAAAAAAACGACCATCATCAACCGTACGTGGCGACAATGTGGCGAAAGACTTGCTGTCCGACGCGCAGGGAACATTGCATTTACTGTCAATGCTCATTCAGGAACAATGAATCTTGATGGCCTAAACATCCGTCGGTGATTTTTCCCTCATGCATCCCCCTTCCTCCTCCTCCCCGTGTCTATTTCTCCTTCCCACCCCCTTCTCCCAAAGCTCAAATCCTCTTTCTGCCGTCCCCTAAAATGCCTTACACTCTCCATCACCAGGGGACATCCTTTTCTACCCTGTCTAGTTTCTCTCTGCCCACTCGGAAGAGCCAAGGGAAAGGACAAAACGGTACCTACCCACTGAATGTTAAGCGAGCAGTGTTCCTCGACGTTCCTCTTCATCCACGGGCCCTCACCTTCCGTTGCAGACAGTCATTACAGAATCCACGGTTCCCATCAGTACCGAAGAAAAGCTACCCTCCAACTATTCACAGAGAACTCTCTCCAAAAGGATTGGACAATCTCCCACCCACCTGTTTCCTCCCCCTACTCCCCCCCCCCCCCCCCCCCCCCCC
>CM031595.1:60791919-60811919 GCA_018398815.1 Conus ventricosus | reverse complement strand
CCCCGTTTTCGCACACAAATTGGAGCGAGCGGGTTAATTGGGCTCATTAGTCAAAAAACTCATGAAACCCCTCAGGAATTTTGCAAGAAGAGGCCATAAACCTATGGCTGTAGGGCATAAAAAGTTCCAAAATTTGGGGGAGGAGAACCCTTAAAAATTAAGGGTCCCCCTGCAGGTTCCCTTTTTGATGGGGGAACCTAAAAAAGGCCTCTTGAGAGCCCCCCCGTTATGGGTTCGAATCCCAGAGTACCGGAAAAAAGAAAAAAAAGGTTGGGGGGGCGAAGGTTGAGCCAATTTGGGGCGGCCCCCCGGCAAAAATTTCTGGGGTTTATGAAGCCCTTGCAAGTCTCCAGGGTTTCTTTCCCCTTTCCTTTTGGGGGCGTGAGACAAGGCGTCCGGTTGCGTTCCGCGTTGGGGATTTTTCGGGGGTGGGAGTTGTGGGTTTTTCCGAAATATTCGTGAAAGTGGCACAGGGTCGTTTAAGTGACAAAGGTGGACTTGGTAACGTGGAGGACTGCTAATCGGAAATTTTTGGGGTGGTGGGCGAACTTCAGGTAAAAGGGGCAACGAAAAAAGGTTGATGTTTTTAAACAGTCAGCACTGAAAACGAACACAGAGGTAACGTCGACTGATGTTCTGTCACATTTGCAGTGTGCTGGGTTTTCATAGTTTGATTAGTAGCTTCTGCAAAATGTGGTCGGAGTGATGTCAGGGAATATCTTTTCTTCAGAAGAAAACAAAACATAAGGAACTGGTCATGTGCAGAAATTCCGATGTGTAGCTACACCTGTGTGTGTCAGGCCGACACGAAACGTGCAAATACTCGTTCTCGTTTTTTGTGCCATGAACGCCGTGTTCTCGTTCCGCAGGCTTCTTCTGAGCGGGGATATTGAGACCAACCCTGGCCCCAACCCCGACGGACAAGAAAACGAGGAAATGACAGCGGCGACTGACATGCCGATGGGTCAGGAAGACATGTTAACAGGCTTATGCACCCATGCAGCATCAATTCAGTCAACAGACACGCTTTTTCATGAATGATCTGGCGAAATCCAAAGACGAATTAAGCCAAGTAAAGCATCAGTGCGAGGAGATAAACAGACGATGTGACAGACGGGAAACTGAGCAGAGGCGCTGACAGAGACGGTCACTGACATGACAACAGATATCCAACACCTGTTTGAAGCGTCAGAAGACAGAAAAGAAGAGACACACTTACACAAACTGACTGAAACGAAAAAGGGAAAATGAAAGAAAAGTTAGAAACAAAAAATAGACACTGACAAACTAGAGAATTTCTCTCGCCGAGACAACTTGCGCTTTTCGGATTCCCCAAAACAACCCAACGAAACATTTGAAACATGTCCCAAACGGCAGTTGTCGATGCCTGAATAGTGTAGATCAGCATAGATGCTGGACTGTGGAGGACATTGAGCGAGGGGCACCGAACAGGCTATGCACCGAAGGTCAAACTAGACCGATGATCGTTAAGTTTAGAAGGGGAGAGATAAAATGTCTTTAAATCATGAACAAGACACTCGACAACGGTTTTTTCGACTCGGGAATTAGAATGGCAAATGACCTGACAAGAGCGCAGGCCCAGATCGTGTCCAAAAGCCAGAAGTGAGGGAAAGAGAGCTTTCTTTAAAAAAGGGTCAGTTGGTCATTGGCCCCCAAACCCTTCCCAGACCCCCGACATATGCTGAGGTGGTGAGAAGTGGAGATGAAAGCTGTGTTTGCCACAAGTCCACAACGGACATGACACTTGGTCAGAACACCACAGTCTCCATCAGCAGGGTGTGTCTGCTCCAAGCAATCAACAGCCGAGTCCCGTCGTAAAGAGACTCGACTCAGAACGAAGCGGGGTGGTGAGAGTGGGTGTCCTTCCCCCTCCCACTCTGCGGTAACCGCCCCACCAGGATCAGCGGCAGCGTGACGGGACAGCGGCGGGGGACGACCCGTCCCTGACAGCGGGAGAGAGCGACACGGGTCAACAGCTACCAGGGGGGATTGCCAGCGTTCTCCCACAGATACGTCATGGGTAAGGGGAATCCCTTACGTGTCGCGGGAAAGCAAACGGCGAGAAAGGGTGGCGCAGACAGCAGTGACAGGAGTTCCTTTCGCCGTGACGTAGAGGGTCATCCCTCAGGCGGACACGGCTGCAGGGAGAGGGTCGGCTGGCAGACAGACAAGCTTCGTGCTCACGGGCAAACCGTGGCATGGCACTGACAAAAACCTTAAGAGACAGAAATAAATAGGACAGGCTTGACCACCCAAAAAGAATGGACTTTTCTTAATTAAAAACGGGGAAAATCTGTACAATAAATTAGCTGATGTTATGTTTATGAAATGTTAATTTGTTTCATTTTGTTTGCTTAACTGAAACTTTTTTTGACTACTCTAATATTATGATAACGTTTTTCCAGAGTATTTGAAATTCTTTGCCCCTGCACAAAAGTTGTCTAAACATGGAAGAAATTTCAGGGGGTGTTCTAGTATTGGTCAGGAATTGTTTAAAACAGTTTGTGAAAGAAATCCGGTTGACTGTGTAAATGCTGTCGTACTGAAGGGGGAAAAAACTGTTTTTAACACAGATAAGGATGTGGTTCTAGTTGCATCTTATTTGTACCAGAAGGGGCCCGCGTACAATAGTACGGATTTAAAGACGGTATTTAAATCTTAGAAGAAAGAAATTCTACAATCGTGCAGGAGGAGGACGTGTATATGATAGTGTGGGGAATTTAAATGCAAGAACAGGATGTGAACAACCAGTTGCTGAGGACATGATGATTTTTTTTTCTGAATGGGAGGAAGTAGCAAGGAAAAACTGTGCTAACCTGCGGTGTTCCAAGGATGTTATTATAAAAGTTTTGGGAAATCCCTATTGGACTTTTGCTTTATATTTGATCTTATTATTCTGAATGGGTTTTGCAATGGGATCGGAAAGAGATTTTACTTTTGTGTCACACCAAAGGGATGTAGTGTGATGATTATTTTCTTATTTCAGATTGTTTGGTCATAAATGCACTATGTGTGTTGGTGACAGGTTTTTTTCCGGGCATTTGCCGCTCGAACTGAAATGGAGAAACACTAGGGGCAAAAGGAAATTATTCCACGTCAGAAAGGAGAAGAACGAATTGTGTGGTCGGAAGAGAATGTGGAATGCTATAAAAATGAACTTGATATGATTACTTTAAGGAATGTTTACAAAATGCCTTGGATATCTGTCTTTTGATGTGAATGCCTGTGTTGATATGTCTCACGTGCAAAGTAGGGAGCTGCTACCTGTATGATTAAATGGTTGGAAATCGAAGGAAAGAATGCAATGAATGGTTTGACAATGAGTGTGAAAAAATGAAAAGAACAGTCAAAGGTCTTCTAAAATTCCAAAGGTGTAGAAGGGAAGATAATAAAAAGTATTACAAAGAACGTTATGTAAATGAAAGAAAGGAATATGGCAGATGAAGAAAAAAAGAAACATGAATTTGAAAGAATTTAAATTACAAAAATTAAAAAATTCGGTTAAAGATTCAAGCTTTTTTGGGTCAAAAATTTAGATCAGTGAGTAGAAGGCCATTTATTATAAAATAAGCACTAAACAATGTAGATCATTTTCAGCAGTTTTTAGAGATACAAAATGACATTAATAATGAAAATGACACGCTTGTTGAAGATGCTGGAGGTTTTGAAGAGCCCATATTTAATGATGCTATTATAGAAATGAAGTGATTGATATATAAAACATCTAAAGTCAGGGGAAAAATGCGGGCCCAGATAGAATTTTAAGTGAAATGCTGAAACAGCAAATTACGTTTGTCATTGATTTCCTTGTAATGTTATTTAATAACTGTTTAATGATGGGGAAATTCCCTGCGCCTGGGCCAAACTATTATTGTTCCTATTCATAAAAAGGGAGATCCAAAAATCCAGATAACTAATCGTGGAGTTGCTCTGACAAGTGTCCCAAAAAAAATCTACCACCCCTATTTTAAACAGAAGACTCACAAAGTGGGCAGAAAGGGAGGAAAAAATCATCGAAGAACAAGCTGATTCCCATCTCACATAGTACTATAGACCATATTTTTACGCTTTTTGCAATAGTTTCAAACACACTTTGAAAAACAAAAAAGTGTAAAAATTGCTTTCGTCGACTTTAGAAAGGCCTTCGACTTTCCCTTAATCGTAACATGTTATGGGCTTCTTTACGTAAAAGTGGAGTGGATGCAAGTTGTACATGGGACTTTGTGGTGTTTACGATTGTGTTTCAGCATGTGTGCGTGATAAGTGTATCAATTTGGGTGTTTTTAATGTCCACAAGGAGTGAAGCAAGGATGCTATTAAGTCCTCTGATGTTTTTCATTCTTTAAATTTAAAGAATTAGCAATTGAAATAAAAAGGAAGGAAAGCATGGCATTCAAATGATCCCAGGGGCGGTTGAAATTTTTTTTACTGTTATTCGCAGATGAAAGTGATATTAGTATCTAATACTGTGGTGGGGCTTTAAAATCAGCTGAAAAAGATTAAAAAAAAGAGGCAGATCGTCTGTCTCTAACTGTTAAATCTTTAGAAAACAAATGCAATGGTATTCAGAAATGGGGTCACCTTGCACGTCAGAAAAGTGGTTTTATGGCACAAAGAGGTAAAAATAACTAACTCATAAAATATTTAGGTATGCTGTTTACAACCAGTTGAGTATGAAACGCGCAGTAGATGAGAATTGTAGAAAAGGAAAAAAAGGTCATAGAAATTCTAAAAGCTTAAGGAAACTAAATTCGATTGATTCTTGTATTTTTTGGAAGCTTTTTGATGCAAAAATCGAACCACTTCTTACGTATGGTGCTGAAATATGGGTTCTCGGATAGCAGTGATCTAGAGAAAGTAAAACACATTTGCAGCCCAAGCGCTTTTTAAGTGTTCCACTGCAAAACCTCAAATACAGTAATGTATGGCGAAACTGGCAGATACCCTTTATATATCAGAACGTATGTTAAATGTATAAAATATTGGCTTAATTATTGAGGTTACCTGACTCAAGACTCTGAAACAGCATACCAAATGCTATTAAATGAACTTGATCGGGGAAAGAAAATTGGGAATTTTTATCAGAAGATTCTAAATATGAATTGATTTGGAATCGTGTGGATGTGCCAGGGAGTTGGGTATGAAAACGATTTTATTTTGGAATTTAAAATAGGATGAATGCTTCTTACAAACAGAACTGGCATTACAAAAAAGGAAAACACAGAACGGAACGTTGGTTTTTTAGTTTTAAAAAGATATATTGAAACAGAAAAAAAAAAGTATCGTTGATTACGTGCAGGGGCAGAGAATTTTGCCTTGCCAGGCTTAAAATCCAGAACTCTTGGTTTGAATCCCATAAAAAATGGTTTCTTACTGAGCCCTCTACACAGTCGCCTTGTCCATTTTGTGGTTCCTTAAGGGAAAATGAGAAGCATTTCCTATTCCATTGTAAAGAATACAGCAGTATCCGCGAAAAATGCATAATTTTTTAAAAACAAAGTGCTAAAAAAAGAGGACAAGTTGGTGCTAAAACTGAACTATGGACGATGAATCTGGAAATCTCTTTCAAAGTATATTGCAGAAGCTTTGAACATCAGAACAAAAAAACTAACCCCGAACTAATGTAATAGTAAAGAACAACGAATTCCCGAAGAAGATTTACGTTGTTTTCAATGCTACTTCTTTTAGAATGGCGTTATTTGGATGGTTCGATGCAGTCTATTTTGCTTGAAGCCAAGCATTCAATTTCATGCACATCTGTTTGGACTTGTTTACCTTGCCTTATTTTGTTTTGTTCTTTTGTTTGCACCCCCATGTCCACAAAGGCTAATATAGCCAATGACATTAAAAGGTTTAGTTCATTTCAGTTCTCCCCTCTCTCTCTCTCACTCTCCTCTCCTCTCCTCTCTCTCCTCTCTCTCCTCTCCTCTCTCTCTCCTCCCCTCTCTTTTCTCTCCCCCTCTCTCTCCTTTTCTATCTTCAATATATATATTGTGTGCGTGCGTGCGTCCGTGCGTGCGTGCGTGCGTGCGTGCGTGCGGTGTGTGTGTGGGTGTGTGTGTTGTGTGTGTGTGTGTGTGTTTTGTGTGTTGTGTGTGGTGTGCGCGCACCAACGAAAGGAATCAAAAGCAACATACTCATGAATTATTCCCAATATTTCGACCATCCATGTGTGTGTGTGTGTGTTGTGTGTGTGTGTGGTGTGTGTGTGTGGTGTGTTGTGGTGTGTGTGTGAGTGAGAGAGAGAGAGAGAGATAACAATGAATAGTATGGATACAAATACAGGGTAACAATTTTCTCCGTCTCTGAAATAATGTCTTCCCAAGAATTAAAAAAATAAGGGGGATTGGGGGAAAGCACGAGAAGGGGAAATAGAGGGCATCAGATATGAATATGAAATCCCTCACTGGCAACATGTGGGAGCCATAATGGGCCCGCCTTAAAATCCCCAACTATTTTCATCGCTTGTC
This sequence comes from Conus ventricosus, assembly GCA_018398815.1. NCBI lineage: Eukaryota > Metazoa > Mollusca > Gastropoda > Neogastropoda > Conidae > Conus > Conus ventricosus. The sequence goes on along the minus strand of CM031595.1, from coordinate 60,805,428 downwards.
CAGAGGTCTGTCGATCGCGATTCAGGAGACAAGGCTGATTGTGTCGGTCCATGGCATCCAAAAAGGAAATAATTATGCTTCTTAAAATTCTGTGGTGTTACCACCGCCAAGGGTTTAAAAACGTAATCCAATGGCATCCCCATTGGGAGCCAGCGAAGCAAAATCAAATGATAGAAATCACTAAAAGGAAGTAAGTTGCGAGAAAATATAACATACATAGATAGATAGATTTGATAGACAGACAGACAGACAGACAGACAGACAGACAGGCCCCGCACGCACGCAAGCACGCACGCACGCACGCACGCACGCGCGCGCACACACACACACACACACACACACACACACACACACACACACACACACACACACACACACACACACCACACGAGTAAAAACCTTCATAAATGTACAGACAAAAAACTGCACACAAAGTTTTGTAAAACCTTGACAGGAGGAAGGAATGAAGGAAGCAAAAATAAATGAAGGTAAAAAAAGAGAAGAAAAAATTTAAGGGTGGAAAATGGAAAGGAAAAAAGAACGTATGAAAGAAAAGGGGGAGCGAAAAAATACGAAAAAAGGAAGGAAATAAGACAGAAAGGGAAGAAGGAAGGGAAAAAACGACAGAAAGAAAGAAAAAGACAAAGTAAAAAGGAAGTACGGAAAGAAGGGTGTGGGGAAAAACGGAAGGTAGGGAGAAAGAAAGGAAGGAAGACTGTAAGGAAGAAAGAGTACAAAAAGATATAAGCGGGGGAGAAAGAAAAAAAAGGGGAAAAAAGAAAAAAGGAAGAAAGAAGAAAGAAAGGAAGAAAGAAGAGAGTAAAGAAAGGACAAAGGGAAAAAAGGACGAAAAGAATACATGGTGAAAGAAAGAAAGTCAGGATGACAGACAGATACATATGCCAAACCAGGCAACAGGGAGACGGACAGATTTGACCTGTCAGACAGACAGACAAACACAGAAGTCAGGAGAGAGAGGGGAAAAATTAAAAAACCAACAGCAGAAAAAAGGAGTACAAAAAAAAGCGAAAGCTAGACAAAGGAAATAAAAGTAAAAAGAAACCGAAATAGAATGGAACCTTACGAAGTTTTAATTATGTCTACACTGCAACTGTGACCGAAATTTTTCAACCTAAACTTGCGCTGGATGCCAAAGTGCTGCATAACTTACATGCGTTTTTTTTTTTTTTTTTTTGTTTTTGTTTTGTTTCGTTTTTTTTTCTTCCATTTTTTATCTTAATGTGCTGGGATATAACATACTTTGTTTCTTTTGCACTTAATGTTTATATTTCTGTAATACATTCCATGTTTCTCATATTATAATTCATGTGGATGTCTCGTGATTAAACGTGCGACGTGTTTTTGTTGTACTTACTGTTAACGTGCTATAATATGTATAGTGTATGTTCTTTTGTTGTGCTCAGTATTGATGTGTTATGATAAACGGACTCTGTGTGGTGTGTGTGTGTGTGTGTGTTTTATTGTGATCTATATTCATGTGCTATAATTCATGTTCTGAATGTTGCCTTGCTGGACTTTATGATGCTGTACTGTGATACAAAGTACTGTATGTTAGCTTTTGATGTACTTGATGCTTTGTAATGTATGTACTTTCATTTATCTGTTTCACTCAGTGTTGATGTACTCTGGCAAAGGTAATCTTTCTTTTGTTGATGACTCTCTCTCTCTCTCTCCTCTCTCCTCTCTCTCTCTCTCTCTCTCTCCTCTCTCTCTCCTCTCTCTCTCTCTCTCTCTCTCTCACCATCTGTTGTGTTGTAAGGGGAAAACATCTTACTGAACTTTAAATGAACTTCCAACACACACACACACACACACACACACACACACACACACACACACACACACACACACACACACACACACACACACACAGAGAGAGAACAGGAAAATGTTCATTCTAGCTTTTACTGCCCTCAATAAATTTCGGGCAGTAAAAGCTAGAATAAACATTTTCCTGTTCTCTGACAAGTAAGACTTCAACAATGAATTAAAAATGATAATCCATCACACATTTTTTCAATAAACCAAAAAAATAACGATTTTTTTTACAAACATACATACTGTGTAGGATTATCCGTTTTCAATACTAATTTACTAAACTTTTCAGATTTCAGTTTTTGCTTAATCCTGTGTTTTTCCTGATCATTTTCAATAACATCATTTTCACGCAGACATTCATCAAATGCGTCTCTGTCTTTCATGTGAAATATAACTACAGTCTTTAACTGTTTCTCTAAAGTCTTTTAAAACTGAGTTATATTTTTGACATAAAATCCACACACTTATCCCAGCATGTCTTCCACTGAAAGCCAGTTTTGGTAAAGTGTTTCTCTTTTTAACCATGTCTCTTTCTGCCGAACAGTCATCTATAATAAATAGTGTCTGCGTTCCCTCAAACAATTTATAACCAGTCTAAACCATAAATTAACAAAACACGCGCAACGGCGGACAGGTAAGACGATCCCCAGAGCGGCAATTAGTGGCTTTGCTGGCACACGAACGGCTGTTAATGCTCTCAGCGGGCCTGTAATTGTCTCCTTTAAATATTCTCGATTCATAGTTCTCTGAGAGAGAATTAATTATTAAAAGCTATATTTTTATATTTAATATGCTAAAGTATTTAATATAAATATTGAACAAACTAGTGACTAAAGAGTAATGTAAGATACAGTTGTTTGTTTGGCCTTTAAAAATATTCTACTTAAATTAAAAAAAATTTTATCAACATTTACACTGCCACCATAGCATTGTGAAAGCTTTTAATGTGTTGGTTTATATATATAGCTGTTGCTATAAATATTAATGTAAATGAGTTGTATCTTTTAGCAGCAAGAGGGCTGCAGGGTGTAGCAGCAAACTAGGCCAAACGGGTGTGTGATCACTTGACCTGCAAAGCACAGCAGTAAACTAGGCCAAACGACCCCGGTGTGATCACTTGGCCTAGTTGATTGAGGTGCGCGCGAGACACAACCTGTTCAGTCACAAAGCAAGTGACCCCAGTTCTACTTTAAGACACTTGACACCGTCACCCCTAGTCCTTAATTAAGTTCTTAATTAAGTCACCCCAAGTCCTTAATTAAGTCACCCCAAGTTCTTAATTAAGTTTTTACTTAAGTCATCCTCAAGTCACTTCTAAGTTCTTAATAAGTTCTTGATCAAGTCACCTCAAGTTCTTAACTTAAGTCACCTCAAGATTGTAATTAAGTCATCCTCTAAGTACAATCAAGTTCTTATTCAAGTTAACTTATAATTATTTATTAAGTTCTTAAAGTATTATTGCATCTGAAATGGATCAAAATGCTCTTTTGTTGTTGGTGGTTCTGGCATGCTTTGTGTTCGCTTCTGTATTTAGTGGTTGAGATTTTTTTGGCTGCTTCGGTTTTTGGTGTTGTTTGTTTATATATATTTATAACCGTAATAACCACCCCCAGCAGCAATGCCGCCAAAAATGACAATTGCTTTAAGTACAATATTCCATGAAGACTTTGGCGGTGTAGGCCTTGAATCAGCTTGTTCTTGTTCTGGTGTTTTTATAGCTGGCATTAAAACAACTGGCTGTGGCTCTGGCACTTTTTCATTCTGTGCTTGTGCCTTTAATTTTTTTGTTTGTTCCACTCTGCTAATCTTTTTCCTGCTGCAACGCGCCCAGGCTTTTTACTGGTTGCTTTCTCCACCGATTCAATGTTTTCTGATTCTGCTGATTTTCTGGCTCGGTCATTTTGAAGGGAAACAAATCTATATGATTAAAAGTAATTAATCCCATGATTAGCGGCGACAATAATGTTCCAAATCTGTAATATAGATCACATCCTAGAGACTCTAATGACTTTGTTAAAACTGGATCCTGCGTTAAATCATACATAAAGTCTTGTTCAGAATCAATAGGCGCAAATCTACTAACTAGTTTAGTGTACAAACTAAGAGCCGTTTGTCCTACGCTTTTACCATTCTTGAGCCCAGTTGCGCTTCATACCTGTATGATACTTTACAATGTCTTGTGGCAACATCTGTTGAATCTGTTCTATGCTGAATTCATTTCTGAGGAACTGATTTGTTTTTCCACATGCTGCCAAAGAATACAGTCTTTCTTTTTGGGCATAACAGCTTGGTCATCAACTTGTTCATTTGTAATCATAAGTTCAGGAAGGTTTAGGCTGCCCTGTAGCTGTAGTAGATCATCGCTGTTCATGTTTTTTATTTAATTTATAATTATTTTATTTTCTAAAATGAGCACCGAAAAGACTGTTACCAACCTTGTATACCATTCTGCTGTTATTGGAGGTCTAAGTGTAGGATACACAATGCTTGGTAAAAGCCTGTTAAAAATAAAACCAGCAGATCTTGGCAAGCTAGCTTTGAGGATTCAGCAAAGCTAATTGCTGTTATTGCAGCTTCGTTTGCTACGAAAGATTTTCTAGTTAAGCAAGGAATAATTCCTGACAGCATCAATATGTAAAATTAAAAAAAATACATTTATAAAAATGGCTTCACTCGTAATGATGATAGCGGCGCGTAGTGAATGCGCTTGCTTTTAGCAGAAGTAATTACGCATTTAGTAAACTGCGGGATGACGGCGAGAGAAAAAGACAATAACAAAGCTATGAGCAACTAGCCACAGCACAAGATAACTATGAAAAGCAGAGAATTGAGCAGTTAGATTTTATTAATAACAAACTGAAAAACAGGGACATGCAGCTTACACATTTAAAGATGTTGATCAAGCGATAAAAGAATATTATCTTGTAACAGGCAAACCAATCGAGACATTGCCCCCACCAAAATTCAGCAACTTTTATCATCCATCAGAAAAACAAAAGATGCAAGAAATCGTGTTTTATTGTCTTTGGTATGACTGTTTGTGTATTTGTTGCACATAATAATTGGCTGAATAAAAAATGAACAAAATCTATTATTCGCCAAAAGGATATTGGAAGGGAATAACAGCAATCAAAAAGCTAAGCCAAGCAGCTGGAGTCAGTGAACAAATGCAAAGGAATGGTTATCTAAACAAGCGATTTGGCAAATTTATTTACCTGCGCCTAAACGAATACAGAGACCACACTTTGTGAATACAATACCGAACGACACCCATCAAATGGATCATCTATATTTACCCCATGATACGATTAGACGAAAAAGATTTAAGTACGCACTTACAGTCATTGACATAGCTTCAAGATACAAAGATGCGGAACCATTAACACAAAAGAGTGCTTCTGCTGTTGCTGTTGCCATACAACTAATATACCAACGAGGCCCGCTAACTTATCCTCGCATGATTCAAGTCGATGATGAAAAGAATTTAAAGGTCAAGTGAATCAATTATTGTTAAAACATAGAGTTACCATTAAAAGAGGCATTCCAGAGTTCACAGATCACAGGCTTTAGTTGAAAACTTAACAAACAGTTATCTGAAGACTTTTCTCCTACCAGTATCACAGAGAGCTTATTGACAATTCTCGCAAAACAGAATGGTTAGAAGACTGCCCCTCAGTTCTACGTGCAATGAATAATGAAGAATTTAAATTAACGGGTCTAAAACCAGTACAAGCAATCAAAAAACAAACAATAAATGTTGCTGAAGACTCCAGTACAACCAGCAAACTATTACCGTTTGGTTTGAAAGTAAGGTACCTTTATTTACCGGAGAAGCAGAAGGGGACACTCGCTTCAGGCAACAGATCCAGTTTGGAGTGTTGATCCGTATGAAATAAAAAGAATTGTAAAAATGAATCCCGCCCGTGTATTATTTACGAGAAACTGACAACACAAAACAACCAGCTCCTCAAAGATCTTTTGTGAAGGAAGAACTGCAAATAATCCCACCAGACACAGTTCCAGTTGCTTAATTAATTTTAATTTACGTAAATATATTTAAGTCTAAAATGGAGAAGGAAGCTCAGAATGAAGCAAGAATGATAAATGAAAAGACCTTGGAATTAATACGAGAATCATATGATATGTGTTCGGCTATTAAGGAAACATTTGCGAGGATTCATCGGTACAGGCAATGCATCCAGATCACCTACAACCCAAAAGCCTAAATTTGACTATCAAAAATGGGATAAAGAATATCTTGAAAAATAAAAAAAAAAATCGAGCAACGTCAAGCAAACATGAGAAAAAATTTTGTCTGAATTGGATAATGATGCGATTGAGCTTATAGATAAAGTTGGGGAAAAATATGAACCCGAATATAAACCCGCGGACGAAGAAGATATATAATTATGCTGTTCTCCAATGCCTGATTGCATATGAAAACTCTGGATTAACAAATACTCTGTTTTGTGTTTGTTCTATCTAATGACTTCTTTGTTACAACAGTTGTGTTGATCTCATGTAGATTAGATCGTAGTTTTACGTTGTCATGATGAAAGTATGTTTATTGAACAATGCTTCTTGTAGTTGTCATGTGATATGCTTGACTGCACGACACTGCGAGATATTCCCTTTGCTTTCTTAATGGTTTTCTCCTGGCTCGAAATACTGTACATTTTTGACCTTAAAAACCCAAAAAACTCCTTAATCACCCCTCCATAATTCATCCTTCATCTTTCCTAAAACCTTCTTGTTAACGGTTGAATGCAAAGGCGAATCTTTAGGATAATCAGATGTGTCGTACCATCCCACATGCCCTTTAGCTACTTCTAATTCCATGTCTTTATAGATATCTTCAGTAGGATATCTATAACAAAACTGTCCTGTATCTGTGTAAAGTACTCTGGACTCAGGATACAAGGGCTTAAAGTAGTCATAAAGAAATTCTAACATCAAAAGCTTTGATAATTCTAAAACAGTAAACCCAATAAAAACGGGCTTATCCAATTTGACTTTCTTTTTTTTCATCATTAAGCCAAAAAGCTGATCATGAAATCTTCTAAAGTCCTGATAATTGGTTATTGAAGTCAGCTTAATTGCTTCGTTTCTCTGTGACCAATCTGACATCTTACGCTTGTGCGGATTCTCCATAGTCTTTCCAAAACAGCTGTTGTTCATCAGCTTGAAAAAGTCTTTTTCTGAAGCATCTGTGGATTTAGTTCTAAGATCAGTGTTTCTTCATTATGTATGGTTTCATGAACTGTTCATGATCAAAGCAATTACACGATGAACTGCTGTCAACTTTAAACCATGTCTTAAATAAAATTGTAGAAGTCTGTAATGACATACATAATTTTTTTTGCCTCGAAGATTAGGTACAAGTTTAGGCGGCTCTGTTTTTGCCATCTTTAGACTTTCTGCTGCTAATGGATAGTCATTATGCAGGTCATGGAGTTCCTGAGGATATCTAAGTCAACTTCTAGAATGTATCCACGCTGTTGACCCGACGTTAAACTGCTCAACCACTTTAATGCTCTTTGAATATTTTTTAAATTGTCGCCTGTGTACATTTTAAAGTTACGTAATGGAAGTGATTGCGCCATAGCCCAACCATACAGATTGTTTGCATCTAAATACATGAGATAGTTAGAACCTTTTACTGGATCATAATCATCTAGGTATTTGTTGTTTGCTTTACAGTAATGGTGCGACGCCATACTAATTCCCCCACGCAATCCGTTTTCAATCATCTGAATCATTGGTAAATCAGACAATAAATCAATCTGTACTCCAGTATATTTTAAGAAAGCGTCCCAGCTCATCCCGGGCGCAGAAATATAATGCGCAGGATCCAGGCTATAATGTTTCATGCAGGTTTTTCTGTAATTTTCAAAGACGTCCGCCAACAAACAAACGTCGGCCATTAAATATGAATCATGATAGTCTCCCATCGTTTTACACTCTAACTTCTGCCACGCATCTTGAGCATGCTGGTAATCAGAATCACTGATATTCCTTTCCTCTAAGACTAGAAAAGAACGCACCCTTAGGAGGAAGTGTGTCTTCGTCAAACCTTTGCCAACTGTTCATGTATTCATAAGGGTAAACACCCTTTCTAACGAGTGTCAAGTCAAAATATTCTTCCGTTATTGGGCAGGATTTAAGGACATGGCCAGTGACTCTAACGAACCCATCATGTGCTGCATAGAGTCATAAAAGACATGTTTATTTAAAGTGAAACACATGTACTTTTCTGATGACTGTGCAATGCATGACACCCTAAAGGCGTCGGTTACTGCTTGCATTATAAGGTGAGAGTCGTAACCTCGCAAGTTGTGAAAGAATATAGGCAGCTTCCATGTCTTGAATCAAACTTTAGTTGAAGATTGCATTTACTGTGTGCTGCTCCTCTGAACTTTCCGCTAATGTGATCATGGTCTCTTACTGTCGGATTGGTTTTCCTCACTGTTAGACATAGTTCTAAACCACAAATCCAACAATGTGTGGCTGATTTATACTGTTGTTGGTCTTCGGCGTCATATGATTTCAGATAAGTTTAGATTATTAGAACAGTCATTACGCACTGCTGCAGCGTTCTAAGAAGTATTCTGCAGCATTAGGTCCTCTATAAATTCTGGTGCTGAATGACGCCATCCGACCTGACAATAACGAAGGCAAATGAACAAATCTGATGATTACTCACAAAGGCTAGTTTTAGGAAGTTTCTGTGGCGCCGGCCCTTCATAAGGAACAATAAGTGATTCAAAGTCTGCGTAAACAACATATGGAGAATTTTGCAGTTTTTTCCAGTTATTAAAACTAACTTTACTGCCTTCTCTCGGCGTAATTAGTTCTGTATACAGTCTACAGAACTTTTACAATGTTTTATATTGTTCAAGCGCAGCGGAAAGGTGGCATTCTTGTTAAACATTTTCTACAGAATTCTTGTTTGCCATGATTTTTTGAAGTAGCCGCATTAGTCTACTCATGTTCGTATTAATGTGTAATGTGGTAGCCCTGCTGGTGAAAACATTAGGAGTAAGTCAACATGGCTTTTGTCTGGATCACCATTGATGGCTGTCTTTAGACACTCTAATAGGCAACCAAATTGTTTTCCTTCAGACCATGTGTATACATTAACAGATATGGTTTGTTTTGTTTCTCAAACTGATCATTTTTGTCCACGCTAACAGAAAGGATATTCCACTAAAGTTAAGATCATTGATGTAAGGCTGATAGTTAGATACTTTCTCTGCGTTTTTTTGCGGACGTAATGAAGCCTTGCAAGAACACACCACATAAAACATTTGTTGTCTGAATTCTTTATGTTAGAACGCTCTTTTTGCGACTAATGCTGGAGGAATGGAAGTAAGACCTCCTACAATCGTGCATACTACCGTTTAATCTGATCTCTAAGACTTCGCCCCTGACCAACCAGAGCCTCTCATTTGGCTTCTTCAGCGCCACATCAAACTGTGTAAGCAGTTCGTCTGCCCAACCGGTTTAAGTCATTATGAGAAAGAATAACCTGTTGTATAGTTGAGACCCAGATTCTAGGTTTCTTAATTATTGGTATATAGTCGATTAAAAGAGCTAACATTATTGTTAACTGGCGGGTCTAATGTTAGTTTACTTGAACTTGAGAAATTGCATGTACAACGCTTGCCCCACGTTTGCTGGATCAATGACTTCTAGATTAATATCATTTAAAGCTTTTGACAACGCTCCATCCCTCGAGCATTCCTTCAACAATTCGTCCGGTCCTTCATATATTTAGCCATCTAAGTTGTCCTTTTCCTATGAACTTTTAATTTAAATTAAAAAAATAATTAATCCAAATCAATATCACGTCTTTTAGTGCTTGACTCATAAACTAAAGTATAAACACCTTTGGCGTTGTTAAAGTGAGCTGTTTAGAACAGAGTTTAATGTTTCGTTTACTTTTTTAACATTCCTTTTTTATCTGCTCGGTGTCGCTGTTGAGAAAAACTGTCCTGCCTTTCTTTGAAGATCAAACTTTTGTCTTTATAGTCATCAAAATCGGCCCTTAAACGATTAAATTCTTCATCCGTGATGTTTGAGTCAACTAGCGCTTTATTTATTATCAGTTTGAACGAACTAAGTTTAGCTGTTATTAGTTGAACCATAGCTGTGTGCTTTTGAGTTTAGTTTTTATTTTTTGCTAGCGGCACTTACAGCTAATGAACACAGGCCAAGAGTTAAAGACAAACCGCGTAGAGGTAAAGCTGCGGGGCGCCAACACCTGTTGCTAGAGACCAACACTCGTTCCTGCCGATAGAGCGCTAACAGTATGATGTTCCAGTATTAACATATGTACAGCATTAAAGGCAGCAGAATACCTTCGTTGGTTTTGCGTATTTGAAAGGTCTTGCCTAGTATTTGCTGCATTTGTGTAATGTTTGTTAATCTGAAGGTTTTATGTCAGGTTTTCTACTATCCCTTCTTTTGGCGACTCCGGTGCTGTAGGCACATTTGGATAAACCTGAACAACATGCTTTTTATAAAATAAAAATAATTTAGTATTGTATATTTCTAACTGTTATCTTGAATATTCACTGCGCATCATATATTAAAACAAATACACATTAGTGGTTTATCGGCCTCTTTTCTTTATCAATTTGAATGTTTATTTAGTCTCTAACAGTTCTCTCCCGCTTCCATGTAACTGATTACCTCCGTTGACCTTAGGTCAATCCATAAACCGTATTTTGTTGTTAAATAATGATCAAGTCTAACACTGTGAAGATGTAGATCTTAGACACAAGGTCAACTGTCGGATTTCTACACCTCCCGCCTCCAAACAGTTTTCTTATTTCATCAAAATGCTGATAAGGTTTAAGCCCGCTAGCGTAGATTTGGTTAGGACTACCCTCAATTGTACATTGCACTTTCGTTATTTTAGGATTAACAAAATTTTCAGTTTGTCTTTTGAATGGTTCTTCATTTTCACACAGCAATAAAATACCTTTAAGCGATCTTGCTGCGGCACTAAAACTAAAATTCCATATAGTGTCTGCCCTGCTTTTAGGATATTTAGAATGAAAAATTACTCTTTCGTAATATATTGCTAATTTTGTCTTATATTGTTGCTCGATCAGCCTTGCTAAGTTAGGGTTGCTAACGATGTCAAACTCTAACGAGATGTCAGAAATGCTGTACTTGCTTCGGTGTCTTCAGATATAATAACATATTTGTAGTCATTAAAAGTTAGTTCATATGACAATCTGTCTTTTAATGCTCCTTGAAAGTATGGGGCATGCGCTTTTAACAACTCAAAATCTAGGGTATGAAAAAGCGATTTCCATACGCATAACTTACGGCTACAAACCTTTTGCCGTCTTTAGCATCTTCAGCGCCTATTCTAGTTTTAGTGCTTCTTCATTTTCGATTCCTTGAAACGCAAGATCAGCCCTTTCATATCCCGTTAGCCATAGATCAGAATAGGTTAAAAATATGTCTGCATTGTGTAAAGAAAATATTTCTTGCCCCTCAAGTTTTTATAGAAATTTTCTTAACGATTGCCCGCCCCAGATTCTGTACAACTGTCCTGTTGGGTCCTGTTGTTGAAGCGAGTTCTATTTTGAAAGTAAGACGCGCAGAGCCTGGCACAATCACTTCATCCTCTCCTAGGTCTGGAAATTTGACAGTAAGAATTTGATCCGCATCAATAGTAGATGGATTATTTGGAACAGTAATATTCCGTTTATTTCCCTTCACGCCAAAGGGCTCTTTCAGTCTTCTATGCGGGTCAAGAATTGAACCATATGCTTGTGACATTTTTTATAAAACAAAATAAAAAGTTAATTATTTAAAACATGGCAGGCATTGGAGGTGAAGAAGATTATGATGTTTTTGATCCTGGAGACAACATGAGTGAAATGACTCCTTTGGTACAACGTCGCTCAGCGCTCTCATTGCAGCGTGAATTAACAGAAAGTACGGCCGAGCATTTTACAAAGTTTAGGCCTAGAACCTCCCCAATTTATAGACCCTGATTTTGAAGTAAAAGGTGGCCATTTGTTTGTGAAAAGCGCCCCGGCCGAGAACAACTTGTTCAGCTTACAGATAAACGAGACCCATCAAAGTTTGTAGGCATGAATACAATTAGACAAAGACTTAGGGTGGAAGATCGAAATCGCCTTGGCATTGTTAAACCAAAATTACATAGGGAAGCAGTTGCTAGACTACAAAACATACAACAAGAAATCCCAACAAATAACCAAATGCAAAACATGGAACTTGAAGATTTAAATCAATCAGCAGGCGAAATATCACAAACAATAGAAGCAGAAACCAGTTTTCAAAAGAAACAATTGATGTTTCTTCATTGCCTATGAGAGAAATATTAGCCCTTGATCGTACTTTAAGAACCTTCAAAGGCGAATTAATAAACAATTTAGCAAAACTGAGTGAACTAGATGAGCATATAAAAAGAGAAAAAGAAAAACTCGCTGAGGCTGTCGCCTCCAATTTAGGACGCGATGTTATAGAAAGAATAACTCGAAGACTACATGATCTTGAACTGGAGAGATCACAAGACTAGAAGCGGCGTCTATTAACCGTGAACAATTACGAACTCAAGTGAACAGAATAAGAGAAACTATCCAAAGAATTTTATATGAAGACACAACGTTAGCAGAACGAATCAGAACACTGTTTAGAGAGCAAGGTGTCACATTGGCAAGCGTTATAACAGCCTTAGGTTTTGCAATAAGTACACTGGTGATGGCTGTTACAGGCGTGGTGGTCAAAGCCCAGTGCCTCCACCACCATCGCCTCCATCGCCGCCTGATAAATCATGGTAAAAAAACAACTTGACCATCTTGCGGGTTTATTAAAAAAAATTAGCCAGTAGAGCCATGGACGCTTTACCGGGTATATTAGGAAGTGTCGTTAGCTGGCTTTTGTCTACTGCAAGCAAAGTAGTTGGCTTTATGGCCGAGCAGTTATGGACATTAGTTCTCTTAATAGTTGGGTTAATATTTAGTAAGAAAAGACCGAGTAATCCTAGGCCAGTTAATACAACAACAAGTGCTGTCTTTTCATATTCATGGTCATTATTTTTTTCGTGTTCTTCAACGGCCTTCGGCTTTGGGCCACGGGGGTTGGATGACTTATTCTTGGGGGGTCGACTTGTTTGTTTACTACTTGCAATATTACTGGCTCAGAATTTATTTCGTTTTCCCCCACCTTCTGTTCATTGCCTACCACAAGGATTTCATTATTGTAGTTTATTATTGTACCTATCTGGAGTCTGAGGTCAGAAGGCAGCATATATAAACCAGTGCCAACAGCAAAGTCTACTTTCGATCTTGCGTATTGTAAAACATTTTTGGTACCTTTAATACTTGAAGGTAAATCAACTGTAGAATTAATGGCGTCCTCTAAATTTGCTAAGTATTGTTTTTGTGCATCAAAGCCAGTAGAAGGATCAGTTATGTTCGATCTCGTTTGTGCTTGCGAACCTAGCAAACACCAAACGTAAGTACGAACAGAGTCGTTTATTCGTTCTATTCCTGCTTTAGTTAGGCCCTTAGAAGTGTCTAAGATAAATGTTGTCCACGCTGTTTTATGCTCTTGCTCTATGGACCCTAGTGAACAGTTGTGCCTGAAGAGAAAGATGTGTAAGGAGGATTCCAGTCATACTTA
>CM031595.1:60779419-60781919 GCA_018398815.1 Conus ventricosus | reverse complement strand
TGCAAAATGTAAAATCAAAATGCGACGCACAAATTTAAAATCGTTTTACTGTAGGTATTAAGTCTTTGACCTTGCGATCGCCTAAGTTTAGATCATTATCATCCTTAACAAAGGCCAGTTAAAGTAAGCTTAGGAACACGAAAAGTATCTGACATTCTGTCATTCAAATAGCCACAGATCAGTCTCTCAACAGTACAGATACAACTTTTTCATCTACAACATCTTCCGGACACATAATCCCATTGTGAGCTCCAATAAGTGCATAACATGGGAAGTTTAAAGGTGGATTGTATGCTCAAACGATTATAGAACATTCTTTTCAAGATCAAACAGTTTTCTGTGAACAAGAGAGAGAGAGAGAGAGAGAGAGAGAGAGAGAGAGAGAGAGAGAGAGAGAGAGAGAGAGAGATTCAATGGACGAAAGGCCTCGGAGCAGGCGATATGAATGGTTCTGTTTTCAAGATGGGTTACAATGGTTCCTATGAGCTGCTAGTGAAGGATTTTATAGTTATAACATATTTTTCCTGATTTTTTATTCTCCATTTTCTTTTTCATCCGTCCACCCATCCCCTTTTTTCGTAAATCTTTACCAAGTCGTTGATATAATGACCGTGGAATTGTTGGCATGCTCTTGTTTTCCCCCACCATTTAATTGTTAATTTTCAAGACAGAGAGGGAGACAGACAGACAGACAGACAGAGACAGACAGAGAGAGGAAGAGAGTTCCTATCAGGCAAATAACTCCCCTGCAACCTCACCCTCCCACTCCCTCCATTTTCTTCCCTGTTGATGTAACAGCAGGTTTATAAAATATAGCATGGTGAGGTAACAACGAGGGATTCGAAAATGCGATAAAACATGTGTACAAGAGAAACCAAGGGAATTGTCCCGCAAAGACAGACATGGTATCCAGATAATACCTGGAGCAGTTGAATTAGTTTTATTACTGTATGCTGATGATGTTGTTCTTCTGTCCGGAACAGTTGTAGGTTTGCAAAACCAACTAAATGTATTGAAAGAAGAAGCAGATAGCTTAGGTTTATCAGTTAACTTGGATAAGACAAATATAGTGGTCTTTAGAATGGGTGGCCACCTATCAGTGTGTGAGAAATGGTCTTATGGAAATGCAGACGTTCAAGTAGTTAATTCATATAAATATCTTGGAATGATATTTTCAACAAAATTAACTTTCCGTTACGCATGGGAAGAATCTCTAAGAAAAGGGAAAAAAGGTACTATTGAAATTCTGAAATCCCTAGAGAAAACTGAATTGTACAGACTGTAGTATATTTTGGAAAATGTTTGATACACAGATAAAACCTCTTCTTACATATGCAGCTGAAATTTGGGGCTTACATGAAAATTCGATGATGGAAAAAGTACATACGTATGCTATGAAGCGTTTCCTTCAAGAACCTATTCATTCATTCAACACCGTTTTATATAGAGAGATGGGCAGATACCCTTTGTACATAAGTGCATTTGTGAACTGTATTAAGTACTGGTTGAAGATCTTGAAGCTACCCCAGTCCCGTTTTAGCAGGCAAGCCTGTGATATGATGCTTTTAGAAATGGAAAAAGGTAAAGAAAACTGGCTCATAAAGTAAAGAAAGTTCTTTCAGAACAGGGTTTTGGAATAGTGTGGATGGCCCAGGAAGTACGGAATGAGCAACAGTTTATTGCGGAATTTAAAGACAGGCTTATTTGTTCTTTTAAACAGAATTGGCACTCAGATATGGAAAGTAAAGAAAAATATCGCTGGTTTTTCTCATTTAAGAATGTGTTTCATTCTGAAACGTTTCTCAATGTCATAACAGATAGATGGCACAGAATAAATTACGCAAGATTTAGGTTGAGAACTTTAGGTTTTAATGCAAACAAAAGATGGTTTGAATGTGAAACATCCACAGAATCCTTGTCCTGCATGTAGACACATTATTGATGACGAAGAACACTTTCTGTTCCACTGCACTGCTTATAATGAAGTGCGGACAAATTGTTCACTTTTCCAGTTAGATATAGCCAAAAGATAATAATAATAATAATAATAATAATAATAATAATATAAGGATAATAATTACAACAACAACAGCAACAATAATAGTAATAATAATAATAATGATGATGATAATGATGATGATGATGATGATGATGATGATGATGATGATGATGATGATGATGATGATACAATGATAACAATAATAATGACACTATGACCATATAATGATAAAACCACCATAGTCGTAATAGTAATTGTTGTCAAAATAACAATAATGACAGACGAAGAAAAGGAACGAGAAGAATAAGAGGCAGGTACAACAATAATATGGTTATGGTAGCAAAAGCAATAATAGTCATCACAATCATCATTTTCATTATAATAATAATAACAACAATAACAACAACAGCTACAATAACAACAACAACAATATAATAATAATAATAATAATAATAATAATGATAATAATAATTTAATGATAATACTAGCAATAATGATAAT
>CM031595.1:60769419-60776919 GCA_018398815.1 Conus ventricosus | reverse complement strand
TTCTTTGTTGTGAAGGTAGAAAGTATGAACAGTGAAATGTTGAAAAACACAACCTCAGAGAGACAGACAGACAGACAGACAGCCATGATGAGACAGAGACAGACAGACAGACCCACTGACAGAAAGATCACGTTGTCAAAGAACCACGGGGCCTCAGGGGAGTGCAAAACTCTCCAGAAAATAATGCGCACAGTATAACCACTTCTCTGCAACATGTGGCCAATCCTACCGTCATCGGCTCTCCAGAAAATAATGCGCACAGTATAACCACTTCTTTGCAACATGTGGCCAATCCTGCCGTCATCGACTATCGTAATTATAGGACGAGAAAGAGTAGGGCTGGACTACATGAACAGCACACATCTATTATCCGTTCTCTACCATGAAATAAGACAGTCGTAGTAACTGGTTCTCCAAGAGGTTGCTTCTTGATAAAGCTGCACTAATAATAAAGATGTTTTGTTCTCCAAGAGGATGCTTCTTGATAAAGCTGCACTAATAATAAAGATGTTTTGTTCTCCAAGAGGATGCTTCTTGATAAAGCTGCACTAATAATAAAGATGTTTTGTTCTCCAAGAGGATGCTTCTTGATAAAGCTGCACTAATAATAAAGATGTTTTGTTCAATTGTTTGCTGTAGTTTTTCCCTGCACATGGGAGGTAAGAATGTTTTATAAAATGCTTGATGAAAATCGGAATTACCGTCACTCGACACGAAGGTAGCAGCGAAAGTATGGAAAAAAAAGTATTTTTACATTTGTATTTTAACATTAAGATATAACGAAAGATGCAGAGACAGACAGACTGACAGAGTGGTGAAAAGAAAATGCTTTGCATTAAATAGATCATAATTATACCAAGAAACTTGATAGTATCCATTGTTGTTGTCTCGTTCGTCATTTCTTCAGATGGATTCCCCCGTCTCCTCGACAAAGGTGGCAGTACGTGGCAGGTCCCCCAGTCCTCCGTAGAGCTTCCGGGCCACTGGTATTGGGTCGGGCCAGGTTTTCTCTCGGAGCGCTTGATGGAGCGGGCAGGACTGCAGCAGATGTTCTGTTGTCTGGCTGCCTGTTCTGCAGGGGCACTGCTCTGTGTTGCCGATGCGGAGTTTAATGAATAGGTGGTGTTTCAGGCAGTTGTGGCCTGTCCTGAGCCTGAAAATGACTACCTGATCTCGACGAGTCAGCAGATAGTACGGGTCTGCTCTGTGGTGGCGTGGATGCTGCTGCTTCTACTTGTTCTGCAGCTTGGCCTTAATGATGGTCCTGGATTCAGGGTAGCTGGTAGATCTGTCCATCTTCTGCTTCGTAATGCCCTCCTTTGCCAGGGAGTTAGCAGTCTCATTGCCAAGAACGTTGCAGTGGGAGGGAATCCACTGCAGGGTGACTGTGTGACTTGTGCAGAGGGAGGCAAGAGATGAGGACAGATCGTTGAGCTCTGGATCTCTGTTGGACTGAAGGGCCTGCAAGATGGACAGGGTGTCGGTCAGGAAGACAACGTTGTGGCTGGCGTAGGGGCTGACCTCGATGTGAGCTGCTGCTGTTTTCAGGGCTTCTGCTTCAGCTCTGTAATTTGTGGAGTACAGGCCGGTAGCGAGGCAGATCTTTTCTTCTCTGCCTCCTGGATATTGAACAGAGACTCCTGCCCCTATATTTAGAATGGCATCTGCTGCAGAGCCGTCAGTATAGACATGAGTCCAGGACTCTTTAGGGAACTGGGTATGGAGGTGTTCAAGGTAAGGGACTTTCTTTCAGGGCCGCTTTGGGAATCTTTGGGGCCAACACCAGGGATGCTGCACTGGGTGAGGGAAGGGTTCCTTCGCTCCAGGCAGGGACGGCAAGACACCGGGTATCACTTTGGGGTCATGGTCAAGGATATCTTGATGTTGCCGTTCTAGGATCCTGCTCTGGTGTACGAAGCTCCCTCTCTTCAACCGTCCTTTTGTTGGCTGGGACAGTCTGTCTTTCATAGGGTGGCCTTGCAACCTCTTGAACTTGGCAGCCTGGGTCAGAAGTTTGGCGTCTCTGCGGTCCTCAAGGGGCTGGAGCTCTGTGATGGTTTCAAGCTCCTGAACTGGCGTCGACTTCATGACTCCTGTGATGATACGGGTAGCTTGATTCTGAATCTTGCTGATCCGTTGGCCGTAGTGCCCCATGCAGTCATGCCATACTCCAGCACTGGCCTGACTCTACCAGTGTACAGTCTCCTAAGGGTCGTGTTGTCTGTGCCCCATGTTGTTCCTGCCAGCTTCTTCATGAGGGCAAGTCGTACTTTTGCTCTTGATTCTGCTTTCTTCTGCTTGCTTCTTCCACGTCAGGCGTTTGTCGAAGGTGACTCCCAGGTACGTGAGGTTATTTTCAGCAAGCAGAGTTTGTCCACTGATGCTCAGGTTGGCCTTCTGTTCTTTGAGTGAGAGGCTGAAAACAGTGTAAGTGGTCGTCTTGGCATTAATTGTTACCAGCCACTGTTTTGTCCAGCTTTCGAGGATTCAGCGCCTGTGGTAGCCTGTAGTTGGCAGTTGTGAGGTGTTCTTCCGAGCACCATAGGACACGTTCGTCTGCATAGATGGCTCCTTGGACTTTGCGCGGCATATCTTTGACGATGTCGTTGATAAAGACAAGGAACAGGGTAGGACTGAGGACACCTCCTTGAGGGACTCCTTCTCTCAGTGTCTTCTTCCGACTGTATGCTCCGTTGACATGGACTCGGGCCTTCCTATTTTTCAGGTACTGCGAGATCCATTGGTACATACAGCCAGTCACACCACTCTTCTGGAGTTTTCTCTGGAGGCCATCCTTCCAGACTTTGTCGTACACCTTTTCCATGTCTGTCCACACCGTCAGTGTATGCTGTTTGTCCTGGAAGCCATTCACGATCTTCTGGGCTATGTAGGTCACTTGGTCTTCAGTGGAATGATGTTGGCGGAAGCCTGCCTGCTCTGGAATGATGATGTTGTTCTTCTCCAGGTATCCACTGAAACGACATTTTTCATTCAGTGTCTAGTTTGTTTGTTTGTTTTTTATCGTACAGGTGTTTGTGTGTGTGTGTGTGTGTGTGTGTGTGTGTGTGTGTGTGTGTGTGTGTGTGTGTGTGTGTGTGTGTGTGTGTGTGTTTAAAGGGTTTTTTTTGTTTGTTTTTCCTTTGAAAAGAATATGGTTTGTTTAAACAGATCATATACCAAGAAACGTGATAGTCTCCAATAAAAAGACATTTCCCATCACTGTCTAGTTTTTTATGGTACTTTCTCTTGCAGTTTTTTTTTTGCGGGTTTTTGTTTCTTTGTTTGTTTGTTTTTGCCCTTTGTTCGGTATTAGGGTAATCATATATCATATACTGTCTTTGTTCAGTATTAGGGTAATCATATATCATATACTGTCTTTGTTCAGTATTAGGGTAATCATATATCATATACTGTCTTTGTTCAGTATTAGGGTAATCATATATCATATACTGTCTTTGTTCAGTATTAGGGTAATCATATATCAATACTGTCTTTGTTCAGTATTAGGTAATCATATATCATATACTGTCTTTGTTCAGTATTAGGGTAATCATATATCATATACTGTCTTTCCCTCGTTACAGAGACCAGTTCAAATAGCTTTAGGGTAAACGTCTACGTTGACACGGCAAGCTGCCTATCAGGGTAACCCACTGAAGAGCCGCCAGCTGGTGCTACATTCAGTCGTTTCCCGTTTCCATCAGTTTAAAAGTCAATCAGTCTATCATACCTTCATTTTTCATCAACGAATGTGCATGCTATGTGTATACATGTTATCCATTCCAACGGCCAAACTGGCCTTCTCTTCCAAAAGTTGGTGATGGAATATTTCGTGTGCACAAGATGTCATATTCATCTACCTTCGTTCGCGTGCATATCCGTTTTAAACCTTCATTGTCTGTTTGCCGTTTTTCCTTATTCTCCTATCAATTAATTAATTCTGTCCATCTATCTGTCTGTCTATCTGTCTGTCTGTCTCTCTCGCTCTCTCTCTCTCTCTCTCTCTCTCTCTCTCTCTCCTCTCTCGCTCTCTCTCTCTCTCTCTCTCTCTCTCTCTCTGCCACTTACTTAACCTCTCCTCGCACTCAATTCGCAAACTAAAGAGGACGACTTACTGAAGAGATAAAGCAATTTCCGAGCGTGGATGTTCTTGTCACTGCCATTCGATGGATCATTTCTCAGAGATAAAATCAGACATCAGATGAAGAGGTGAAGAAGGGAAGAAGAAAAGGGATGAGAAAGAGGCCGGTAATGACGAGGAGGCGGAGGCAGATTAGAAGGTAGCAGTAACACTGGAGGGGACAAAACTCTGCACAGCGACGTGCTCTTCACGCTGATTTCTGTTAACCGTTCTGTTCAAACCGCTGGTGAGTCACCAGGAAAGTATTCACACACACACACACACACACACACACACACACACACACACACACACACACTGCACGCGCGCCTACACACATACACACACACACACACACACACACCACACACACACACACACACACACACACACACACACACACACACACACACACACATCGTGACGTGTATTTCATGAAACCTTAACCAGTCAATAGACTTTGGCCTCAACAAAGAAAGAAAGAAAGACAGGCAGTCGGGCAGACAGACACACAGAAAGAGAGAAAATCACAAGTATGAACTTACTAGAGATTACAAGGATTACTCCGAACGTCTGATCTTCTCAACAAAGTCGCCTTCTCTTCTCCGCAACCCCCCCCCCCCCCCCACCACCACCACCACCACCACTTCCCCCTCCCTTTCGGTCTGGATTATTTCTGTCAATAACTAATGAATGTGTCCTTGAAGGACGCATCGAAAGATCTGAACTTTACTGAAATCAAAGTTGCACAAAAAAATTCCGACATCAGGAACGTCGATTACCCATTGCTGTCTCTCTCATCTTTGTTCTTCCTCTCTCTTGTCCTCTCTCACCCTTCTCTTTCCTTTTTTATTTCTCTTATGTTCCTCGTCCTTTCTCTCTCTTATCCCTCCATGCCCGTGTCTGTCTTTCTCGTTCGCCATTCCTTGTGATCACAAGAAACTTTTTCTATCGCCTAGGTAGGAAACCTTTCAATTTCTTTGGTATATACTCTTTTCCATCGTCGTACGTGCGTGCGTGCGTGCGTGCGTGTGTGTGCATAGGTGTGTGTGTGTGTGTGTGTGTGTGTGTGTGTGTGTGTGTGTGTGTGTGTGTGTGGTGTGTGTGTGTGTCTGTCTGTCTGTCTGTCTGTCTGTCTGTCTGTCTGTGAGAGAAAAAGAGAGAAAGAGAGAGAGAAAGGAGAGAGAGAGGTCAGTTAAATATTCCTCCCAGATCTAATGCCTAGATTCCTCAAACCTGCCCACAATTGTCTGGTGTCTACCTGTTGAGGTATACATGTCTGCAGTAATATCTTTCCCTCCCTACCCTCCTCTCTCTCTCTCTCTCTCTCCTCTCTCTCTCCTCTCTCTCTCTCTCTCTCTCTCTCTCTCTACCGCATACACACGCACACATACACACGCACACATCACACACACACACACACACACACACACACACACACACACACACACACACACACACACACACACACACACACACAACACACACTTACTCACTCACTCACTCACTCACTCACTTAAACAGAGAGAGAGAGAGAGAGAGAGAGAGAGAGAGAGAGAGAGAGAGAGAGAGAGAGAGAGAGAGGGTGCGATCACAGAATATATAAGGAAACCAAGAAACTATTAAGGCTAAGAGACAAACAAGTGGCACAGAAGATGGCACAGAAAAACCCTTCTGAGGGAAGACATTATAGACATAAGTCACACAGAGAGACGACAGAAAGGAAGAAACAAGCGAAGACAATGCTGTGTTTAAAGTCACTACATCACCCAAGACATCCTGGCTGGATGACAGAAAGAAGACAGCTGCTTAGTGAAATAGGAAGAGAGGGCATGCGATATGGTGTGGAATGGCATTTTGTCAAAAAGACAAATCAGTGATTCATGTTTCCGTTGTGCTTTCTTTTCTACAGAAAGTAAACGTCTGAAAAAGAATTTTGGAAACAATGAGAGAGAGAGAGAGAGAGAAGAGAAGAGAGAGAAGAGAGAGAGAAGAGAGAGAGAGAGAAGAATTCAGATTCAGATTCAGACTCAGACTCAGATGGTTGATTCATACAACAAGGCCAATGCCTTTAATGCAGGGTTAAGCAATGGAATTGAATTACTGGATGAAACACGAACAATCCTAAAACAGTTTCAAGAAGTGAAAACGTCTCTGCACTTAAGGGCTTTGAACAAAAACATTGAACATTTTTTAACAACTTCAGCAGAAGTGGATGAACATAAGCTCAGTTTAAACAGGGATGGCTGTCTGTAGCATTTGGGCTCAATGAACTTTTCTCAAATGCTTACGAGAGCTGGACAGGACAGGATGAAGTGTCATTCGGTTTCCTTTGATTTTTTACATCAAGGACAAAGCAAATCACAATTATTATGTGAATGATATCTAAAATGATGGATGACTAATTCAGATATCCCTAATCTGAATTGATTTTGCTGTTACGTGTTTTAGGTGCCTGTCTATGTCCAAAGTTAAGTACATTTCCATGTATTGATAATCGAAAAGGTCCTGTAAAAATCAAGCTTGTCACTATCATTAATATGATTAGACAATTTCTGCCATCTGCAATCAACCAGCCATTGGCCGAAAAGACAAAAAGTCTTTACCACTTCCATCTCCTTCATTCAACCAAACAAATCCAAATCCATATTCAAACAGACAGAGGCGAACTTTGGTCACCCAGCTACTTTTATACCTTTAGTATCTGAGTCATATACATAACATAATCATTGTATGCCTTATGAGGAATTCTGAAGTCCCCTATTTGTGTCAGTTTGATTCCAGTAGTGGATACATCTGACAGCAGAAACAATATTATAAAAGAGAAATCGACCAGTTTCACTGTAAATAAGGTCACTTGAAGTCCGTCTATCTACACCTAGAAGCCTCTTCAGAGCAAAGACATGAACAGATTTACAATAAACGGTCGCTTTTTCTAGCCCCAAAGTTCAGAACTGTACTGTGCAATAGGCTGAACCTGAGAATCAAACTTTGTTTATTAAAAGCGTAAATGAAGAATAATTAAGAATGTGTAACTTTATCCTGATGCCAAGAAAAACATTTTGGGCCTTACCTCGAAGGTCTTTGCACTCACCAACAAAACTCAAGCGTGTTGAAAATAATATACCTAAATATTTATATAAGTATTGACGACTGTCAGCGGAATACCATTGTATACCTACGTTTCTCTTACACTTAAATGTCCACCTTTATGAAATACTGTGGTATTGCTTTTTTTCATATGAACTTTCAACTGTGGTGATTCAGCGGGTCGGTACAAACTATTCGATTGTATTTGCAACCCTATTGCAGTTTCTGACATTCAAATGACGTCATCGGCTAACAGTAGGATAAACATTTCAAAAGCGTTGAGTGACAAT
>CM031595.1:60759419-60764419 GCA_018398815.1 Conus ventricosus | reverse complement strand
AACGACAGAGAAAGCATTACTTGTATCATAGTGCATAGGTATAAGATAAAAAATATAGTACACACAATACAACATATGAACACCGATAAAACAAAGGAATATTTAGTTCATTGTATCACAGCACTGCAACATTACGACAAAGAATCAGACACAACATGTAACACTACACATCAATGTTAAATACAATGAGAGACCACACAACACCTGTAGCATCACACATCAACAATAAGTACAAACAAAGAATCAAGGAGTACATGTAACACATCATATCAACACTGACTAAAACACATGAAACATGTCAACGCCCTTCTTTCGCCGAATTGGATGAAGATAAATGATTACTCGTTCATTTTCGTTGTCCTGAGTGTTGTGTATCTCGCCTGAAGAAGACTTAAGAGGTCGAATCGCGTCGTGTTTTGTCTTGTGATTCGTTTGTCAGCGTTTTTTTGGTAGAGCTTTTTAAGTACAGCAAAGTAAATATACTGGCTTTGTGTGTTTCATAGCTCATCACCATTAAGTACAAGATACGAACATACAGTACACTGGATAACAGGTTGTCAATATTAAGAACAACAAAGGCGTATGCATTACATGTTTCACAGAATAAGATGAAGTACTACAAAGTACACTTAGTGCGCTGTATCAGAGCAGAGTGGCTATATACAGCACAGCAGTGTTAAATACAACAGTAAGAAACAAAGAGCGCACAACATATCCAATCACAGCACATCGACATAAAGAACAACCAAAGAACGTACAGCGCATTGTATGGCAGTACATCATCATAAAATAAAACAGCAAAATAGCATGCAATACATTGTACTACAGCACATCAACATGAGGAGCGAGAAAGGAATACTTGGTGTACTTTATAGCAGCACATCAATGTCAAGAACAAGAAAGGAAAACTCAGTACATTGTGTAGTAGCTCATCAACATTAAGAAGGACAAACGAACATGCAGTACATTGTATTACAGTAGATCAACATCAAGAAAAGCGAAATAATATACAGCACGTTGTATTTCAACACATCAACATCAAGAATATGATGAACAACGAAATAGCATGCAGTACATTGGACAACAGCACGTCAACATTAACAACAGCCAAATTGCATCGAGTACATCGTACTACAGCAAATCAACATCAAAAACAGCAAAATAACGTGCAATACATTGTGATACAGCAGATCAGCATCAAGAAAAGCGAAAACATATACAGTACATTGTATCACAACACATCAACATCGAGAAAAAGAAAGGAGTACCCAGTGCAGTGTACAGCAACACATCAACATTAATAAGAACGACAACAGAACATGCAGTACATTGTATTACAGCACGTCACATTAAGAACAAGAAAGGAACACATAGTACATTGTGTTACAGAACATCAACGTTAAGAACAACGAAAAAAACGTATAACACAACACATTTTATTAAAGCATATAAAAATTAAAAACTACAAACTGACATGCAGTACAATGTATCGCACCACCTCAACATTAAGAACAATAAAATCGTTTAAAGTACATTGCATTACAGTATATCAACATTAGGGTCGATTTAAAAAATTGTTATAGCTCTTCAACATCAAGAACTACAAAATAACATGAAGTACATTCAACGCTCTTCTTGCGCCGAATTCGACACACACAAAAATACGTGACTGCTCGTTCTTCATTTTCGTTGTCCTTAGTGCTGTTTATCTTGCCTGAAGAAGACCTAAGAGGTTGAAACGCGTCGTGTTTTGTCTTGTGATCCGTTTTTTTTTTCCACGTTATTCGGTGGAGTCATGATCATTACTTTTAAAATTAATAAAGTACAATGTCTCACACCACATCAACATTTAGAACAACAAAATCGCACACTGTGCACTGAAACTTTCCATACCTTGTATTACAGTACATCAACATTAAGCACAGCTAAAGAACATGCCATACATTTTATTACAATATATCAACTTTTAGCACAACTAAAGAACAAGCAGTACATTGTACAACAGCACATCAACCTTAAGACCAACAAAAGAAAAAGCAGTGCATTGTATTACATCTTATCAGCATTAAGAACGACCAGGGGATATACAATACATGGTATTACAGCATCTCAACGTTAAGAATAGAGCACAAAGTGCACTGGATTGCAGCATATCGACATTAAGAACAACAAAGAACATACAGTACACTGTATAATACCGCATCAACATTAAAATAGGACAACAAAAGAACATACCGTACATTATAATTCAACACATCACCAATAAGTATACGAAAGAACATATAGCATAATATTACAGCTCGTCAACTATATATTTTAAAAAAAAAATGTGTATCGCATGACGTCAACATAACATATAATGAAACAAACATTGAATATCTTATATTACAGCACGTCAACTATGGACACAGTCTTTAAAAAAAATGCCTTGTATGACAGCACTTCATCATCTAGTACTAAATCTACGACAGAAAAATACAATGAAATAAGGTCAACGTTGCAGCCAAGATATACATTAAAAGTTTGTAAGATCCCGGGTTTTTTGGGTTTTTTTTTTTTTAATTCGTTCTTTTCTTTTGCGTTCTTTCTTTTTCATCTCAGCTTTCTTTTCTTTGTCACCCTTCTTGTGATCTCTCTCTCTCTCTCTCTCTCTCTCTCCTCCTCTCTCTCTCTCTTGTTTTGTGACTTTTTCCGTTTTTGTAGGCTACGGTTTTTTCCTTTTGACAATATGCAGATTATTGCGGTTGCCTCTCTTGTTTCGTTTGTTTTCAAGCGTAGATATGCCATAACTCATAACTTTCTTTTTGTTGTTATTTTTTCCTAACAACAGTCATGACTTTTTTTGTGTGCATACCTTCTCCTCCCCCTCCCCCCCCCCCCCCCCCCTCCTTCTTCCTTCTTCCCCGCAGTTTTACTGTCTCCCCCCCCCCCCCTTAAAATATCTCTCCAGTCTTTCCCATTTGCTGTATCTGTAGTCTATATCTTTTCTATACTTCATGTACAGCGGATTTGGTCTGAAGAAGAGTAGGGGAAGAGTATAGCTTAAACCATAACAATGACAATGAGTCACGCGCTGATTCATATTGAGACGCTTACCTCCCAAAATGTTTTTTCTTTATTTTCCATTTGAAAAGAATTTACGCGCGCGCACAACACCACTCCTCCTCTCTCTCTCTCTCTCTCTCTCTCTCTCTCCTCACTCTCTCTCCACACACACACACACACACAGCATAAGCGCGTGCATACTCTATCTATCTATCTATCTGATACTGTTGTTAAAAGGTCTGTGCACTTTGGCGACATTGACAACCTTGACTGTCTCCATCCGCATTATTAGTCCAGGCTTCTTTTCACCAGCCTTGCCATTAGGACTTCTGAAGAGTTCAGAAAATCACCTGAATGCCCAAACATAGGCCTACTTCCTTCAGCTGCACCTCTCTCAGATTCTTAGAGAATCGTTTTATTTATCTTCGTTTGCTTACAACGTGCGTCTGGATGTAATGTCCACAAGACTCGAAGTGTCGGCTGCATGTGCCTATGTTTTGAATGATGAATGGAACCACGTGGGATATATGCTTTGTGTGTAAGGAAGACGCGAAGCAATGATGTAGAGCTTACTTTAACGTGTAAGACCTTATACGTAAAACGAACAAACTTGTGATTTTTACTGGCGCCGTCTGACAACTCATCAAACTAAGTGAAAACCCAACATGTTGATTAAAACGCTGTTGAAGGATATGTTATGAATATTACCAATGATATTTGTTGTCAGATGCCAGGTTATAGGGTGGTTCTGTTAGCAGCCAGGTTTGACTGGATGTGAGCGTTCCCTGAGTGACGAATGAAAAAATTAAAAATCGTTTGGAAAATACTCGTCTGCGTCAAGAAATTGTGTCGAACCTGTTGTTGTCGTAATTGGATTGTTGCTGTATCAAAATATCACTTAAAAAGATACTTTCCTCACTGAAAAATACATAGATAAGAATAAAAATCATAGTAATAAATAAAACTAAGAAAGAACGAAGGAAAGAAAGAAAGAAGAAAAAGAACAGGAAAAAGACGAAAATATCTATAAATAAACAGCGATCTATTGTTTCGTGGCGAGAAAAAAAAGGATCGTACGACATATTCTGTAAACTATTTGGGTTCGAGCAAAGGGAAGTAATTGTATGAACACTCCATTGATGAAAATCACTTTGTGTCAACTCTCTTCTTATAATTATATTCTTCCTTAACTCCATGGGGAGTCCTTAGTGCAGCACACTGATAGAAAAATTCGCCAGATTCCTCCAGAACTAGCAAGACCACTGGATTTTGGCGCATGGCCATACCATCGTAGTTTTCTTCTCCTGATTGACGTCGGTACTCTCCAGTGACTAGAATCAGTTTGTAGCTGGTTTAAATTTCTATTCTCCGTTCGTAAGTAAACATGTTCATTCAATACAACCCTAGTATTCAAGTTCGCAATTCCCGGGGAAATAAGCGAGTCCCAGTTTCGAACAGAGATTGCTAGAATCGACTTCACAGCCAAGTTCAAAACAATTTTCGTTCCGTAGACCTAATAATGTATCTCATTCTCGGTCGAGCTCCTACTTGCAGGTTGTGTTGCCTCCCTTGAAGGAAGAAAATCGTTCAAAACTTCAACTAAGGGTACGTTCATACTCGCACTCATAACAGTCGTGAAGACCGACGAAGATCGCACTGACGCAACAATCCCTTCTTTATTCTCAATTGAAGTGCGTAGGTGTTTGTACTATCACGGATACGTATTCATGACCACCCACGCAAAAATTGTACGTGCTTACCACAATTCACGCGCGCATGCGGACTGAAAAAGAGCCTTGAGGACGAGACTGACCCTTCTTCTTTATCACTGACGGCGTTCTAGGCATTCATAGTCAAACGCTTTTGTGCAAGTGTCCGAATCAAGAGACTCTATCGTTATATTCTTCTCAAATTTGTATTACTTTGCTAGTTTGCCTTTTTTTTTAACTTTCTCT
>CM031595.1:60751919-60754419 GCA_018398815.1 Conus ventricosus | reverse complement strand
ACTACACATTCATCTGCATATAAGAAAAGAAAACAAATCAATAAACACAAAGAAAATCAATAAAACATGCCAATAAGAGTTAGTTTCAAAACGACGCGACTGCGGGCGGAAAATGAAGCAAAATTTAGAAGAAAAGGAGTTAGTTACCGCCACAGACAGAGACAGATTACAGGACAAAACAATGCGTTTCGGCCTCTTGGGTCTTCTTCATGCAAAAACAAACAACAATTAGGACAGCGAAAACGAAAAACGAGAAACCACTTAGAGAGAGAGAGGGAGAGAGAGAGAGAGAGAGAGAGAGAGAGAGAGAGAGAGAGAGAGAGAGAGAGAGAGAGACAGACAGACAGACAGACAGACAGACAGACAGACAGACAGAGACGGAGAGAGACAGAGAGAGAGAGAGAGGAGGTGGCAGGAGAGGGGGGAGGAGAAAAGCCGACATACTGACAGACAGAGAGAAAAGGGACAGACAATGAAACCATGAGGGTGACAGACAGACAATCGGAAAGACAGATAGAGACATAGAGAGAGACGAAGACAGAAAAAGAAAGACCGACAAATCACACACACACACACACACACACACACACACACACACACACACACACACACACACACACACATACGCGTGTGCGGAGAGGGGGGAAGAGAGAGAGAGAGAGAAGGACTGGGAATTAGGGGGAGGGAGGGGGCATAGAGACAGAAGAATGTGGGGAGTAGGGGTAGGCAGAGATAGACAGACCCTCTCTCTCTCTCTCTCCTCTCTCTCTCTCTCTCTCTCTCTCTCTCCTCTCTCTCTCCACCCTCTCCATTTACCTAGCCTCTCCTCGCCCTCAATTCACAATGTAAAAGAATGATATATAGCTGGGGCAAAACAATTTCCTGAACACAACTGTTCTCTTCACTGACATTCGGTGCGTAATTTCGTGCTCAGATGACCTCGACGCACGAAGTCATCCTAGAGATAAAAATCAGAAATCAGATTAAGAGGTGGAGGGGAAGAAGAGAAAGGATGAGAAAGAAGAAAAAGGAGATGACAGAGGAGGAGGAAGACG
Source organism: Conus ventricosus (assembly GCA_018398815.1). Lineage (NCBI taxonomy): Eukaryota > Metazoa > Mollusca > Gastropoda > Neogastropoda > Conidae > Conus > Conus ventricosus. The sequence continues at coordinate 60,753,364 of CM031595.1, read as the reverse complement.
CAGACAGTTGTGTGTCAGCAGAAAAAAAAATGGATCCATCCAAAGAAATGCTGGTTGTGTTGATTTCCTTTTTGTTTGTTTGTTGTTGTTGTTTCTTCTTCTTTTTTTTTGTTTTTGTTTTTGTTGTTGTTGTTGTTGTTTTTGGGGGTCAGCTGTTCTGTTCAAAATGGCCCGTCAATCGTCTATCACGAAGAGAATAGAAAGCGTATGATATACGAGCTTTCAAAAGGTATATAGTCTCTCAATCTCTCTCTCCTCTCTCTCTCTCTCTCTCTCTCTCGCTCTCTCACACACACACACACACACACACACACACACACACACACACACACACACACACCACACACACACACACACACACACACACACACACACGAGCCCGCCACGAGCGTCAGTTTACCATCAATTTCAACAGGAAACCAGAGACTTGGACGGAATCGATGGAAAGATACTGAGAATCTCTTGAACTGTTATCGCTAATACTCTCGCCTATGCTTATGATATATGCATTGAAAAAAAGATATTTCCCCATGAAATTGAAACAAGCCAAAGTTATGTCTTTGCTCAAGAATGGAGATCCTGCCAATCCCTCTTACCACAGACCTATCTCTAATATTTTGTTTTGTCAAAACTGCTTCAAAAACATGTTCAAATACATCTATATTCTAATCTGAAATGTTGTGATCTGATTCATAAAAATCAATCAGGCTTTCGACAAAATCATTTTGGCATTCATCTCTTTTACAGCTTGTAGATAAATGTCTGTCTAATATGAACAGCAGTGAATTTACTGGAGTTGTTTTTGTTGATTTTGCTAAAGCTTTTGATGTTGCAAACCATTCGCATCTTATAAAAAGTTTATACTTCACAAACTATCGAGCAAGGCTATAGAGTTTTATTAGATCTTTTCTTACTGATCGCCAACAACTCGCTGAAATTAGTTCCAAAGTCTGAGTGATTTTCTTTGAAATTTGGTGTTCCTCAAGGATCTGTGTTAGGATCCCTCTTATTTTCTATCTACATAAATGACTTGCCCTTGCATGTAAAGTGCGGTTGTGAAATGTTTGCTGACGACGCTTTACTATAATCAAATAGTGCTTATCCTACCACTTCAGTAAATAACCTTCAGAGCAATATCCAGAGACCAGTTACATGGACGGAAAGGAGCTACATGGCTCTCACTGCACATAAAACAAAATGCATGTTTGTAACCATATGTCAAAAACGGCATAAAATATTAGTTTCCCGTTTGCATCATTATAATTATATCAAAGACCAAAAGATCGAGGAGATAACATCTCATAAAGTATCAGGGGTTGTTACTGGCAATAAACTTATCATGTTCACATTACTGATTGGAAAACGTACATCTAAAAGAATTTATCAACATTGAGAAATAAAACATTTTCTTAATCTTCAAACCAGGAAATTATTCATCCACGCGT
>CM031595.1:60734419-60746919 GCA_018398815.1 Conus ventricosus | reverse complement strand
TCTTTGGCATACTGCATTATTTTTTTGTGGGCTTTTTGTAGTTTTTTGGATGTTTTTGTCAAGGATTGAGAATATTCCTTTGGTTCCATTTTGTGTAATTCTAGTTTTTTCACCTTCACAAATATTTTTTTTTATTTGTACTTGTTTTATTGGTTTTTTTTTAATTTTTTGGGGGAAAACGTTGTTTGATTTTTTTTAATTCAATATTGATTATCATTTTTTCTTTGATCTTAAAGGGTTTCATATTTTCTTTAAATGGGGGTGATCGCCATGATTTTAAAAAGAGGTTTTTTGTCCTCTTTTTTTTTCATTTGGGTTAGAAAAAGAATGCTTTCCATCTCTATTTCGTAGAACTTTTCGGTTTGTTCTATTAGTCTTTTAAGTAAATTTGGGTAGAAAACGGTATTTTTTGTTTACTGCCCAAAATTATTTCCTCCCTTTTAAAATCCCTTTAGGCCACAGGCCAACGTGAGGAGCATTAGATAATATAATTAAAAAGCCTAAAAGACTTTAAAAGTCTCGACCCCCCTTGGAGCAACATTTATTAACATATTTTTAAAAAGGGAAGTTAAAATTCACAAATTTGTTTCGAGCGTGTTCGCTTCACAGGATGGGTTTTGGTTTGCCCCCCGCCGATGTTAAATTTGCTGTGGGGTCCCCTTTTTTTTGTTTTTCACGTGCGGGGTTTGGGTGCACGTGTTTTTTTGGGGGGTTTCAGGTTTTTTTTTTTGGGTTTGTTCACTAACAACGATTTCCCTTTATCCGCATTGTTTACTATTTTGTTTTGGGTTTTTAAAATTGCTAATGGGTTTGCATAGTATTAACCATTTTTCAGTTTAAAAAAGGTTGCACCTTTTTGAAACATTGCTGTTGGGGATCTTTTTTTTGATTTTTTCCCGGATATTGTCTTTTTTTTGCGTCTTTAAGTTTCCCAAAATATTTTTCTTTTTTTTGGTTTTTTTTATTTTTTCTTTTTTAAAAGACTTTTGTGGGTTTTTATATCTGGTTTTTTAAATTTTTCTATCCCTATTTTTTCTTTTTCATTTTCTGATGCACAAAACCTGGTATCAATTTGTTGTGAAGAATTTGTTGTTTTTGGGGACTGCTCCTTTTTTGGGGCAATTTCAAGATTTCCTTTTTCCTTTTTAAAATATTCATCTATAAATAAAATATAATATTATAATATTATATATATAATATAATATATTAATTATATCTGTATTCACAAAACACATGGGGAAGAAAGCACCTTAAATATTACACACTTTCCCCCCTCCCTCCCATTTCTGTGGGGGGAAAAAATTCTGGCCATATTTTCAAGAAATAAATGAAACGAGGGTAGAAAAAAAATAAAAAGAACAGTTTTTACTTTTCTCAGTGTCAACAAACACAACTGCCACACTGACAGTTATAGGGAACAGTGCACACACTTAATTTGGATGAGGTCCGAAAGCCATGGTAACAAGCAATTTCCTTACACAATAGATAATACATGTGCATACAAACTGAAGAACAATTGGGGGAACTCGGTTAAAAATAGATACTTGTGGAAGGGGGAAAGAAAGGGATCAAGGGAATACGAAAATATGGGGAAACCCGGTTTTTTCAAAAGCTTTCATTATAAATTTTAACAGCTGAATATTTTTCAATTTTATCAATTTTTTAAAAATTTAAAAAAAGCCAACAAAGTATATGGACTCTCGAAGTTTACATGTATAAAATTGAATTTAGTAACAAAAATGAGACCTACTTTTCTTTTTTTTATCACTTTGACCCCCCAAAAGAACAAATGGTTAATTTTTATAGTATACGCCTCACACATACAAACACGGCACACGTTTTGTGCGTGGGTGTGTTTTTTGGGGTGTGTGTGTGTGTGGGCGCGCGTGTGGTGGTGGAGGAAGACGGAGTGCGTTTATCACCCCAAACCCACACACACACACACACACACACACACACATATATATTAAATATATTATAAATATATATATATATATATATATATATATAATATATATATACAAATTGAAAACTCTCCATCCTTTCGGACTCAACTCACTACAATAACTGTTCATGTTCTACGCCGCTTGACTCCTTTTGCCTCCCTCTACCGAAATTCCCCACCCCCCTTTTAACCCTCCCCCCCCCCCCCACACACACACACCCCATTCACCCACACACACAAACTCACTCACACTCACTCACACTAACACACTCTCATAAAACGCACACACTCCCACACCGTGCGTGACGCGCGCACGCTTTTACACACATTTACTCAGCCCCTCTTCCTCTTACTATAACGCCCCTTTGCTCCCCTTCCATTTGAAAAATTTGCCTGGTACGTGCAGTCCTTTTCCTTTTTAGCTTCTTGTTTTAAGACAGTGATTTTTTATTCACGTTCTTTTATATGTACAAATGTTGTGTGACATGCCGGCCAGTCAACTCACCACTGAGGAAGGCATTAAAGCCGAAAATTTTGGAAATCTTTTTATCTTGTCTGTTGTGGTTTTTAAACTCTCTGTTTTATATATATATATATATAATATATATATATATATATATATATATATAATATATATATATATATACACCAGCTTAAAATGGGATTTTAAAATGAAGAGATAAAACCTACAAGCTTGTTTCAAGCTAACAACGCTCTCCTCAGGGTATACAATTTTTGCACGCCACCGTGTTATATATTGTGGTGTGTGGGCGTGTGAGTTCTGTGCGTGTGGCACGTGGCCTGCCGGTTTTTTCTTTTTTGACAACATCTGCAAAAAAGAAAAAGAACTTGTGCACCAGATGGATTTAGGTGATAGGATAGAAACAACAGCAATAAAAGAAGCCTTTAAAACCCCTTAAAGACCACAAACCTAACTTTCTCAACAACCCTACTTGTAGACTGATAAACCCATCAAAATCTGAATTAGGCAAAATTAGTAAAAAGATCCTGGAAAAAGCAATAGAGGACATAAAAACAAACACTGAATACAATCTCTGGCAAAATAGTTACGAAGTTATCCAATGGTTTAAAGAATTGAACAAACAGACAAATACAGTGTTCATTACTTTTGGACATAGTGGACTTCTACCCTTCCATTGATGAGGAATTACTTACTAAAGCACTAAAATTCGCCAAACAAATATACAAATATAACAGATTCTGAGATGGAAATCATTCTCCACACTAAGAAAACCCTTCTCCATAGCAACAGTGAAACTTGGATTAAAAAAAAACAGCAGAAATTCCACATTCGATGTCACGATGGGATCTTATGATGGAGCTGAAACTTGTGAATTAGTTGGACTTTTCATGTTGTCTCATATACAGAAAATACTTGGTAAACAGGTTGGCTTATACAGAGATGACGGTCTTGCCACGTTTAAACAATAAACCAAAAACCATTGAAAACAAGAAAAAAGAACTTTGTAAAATATTTCAAAGCCATAACCTAAAAATCACAGTAGAAGCCAACAAAAAAAACAGTAAATTATTTAGACATAACATTAGACCTTAAGGATCATACATACAAACCATATAAAAAACCTAATGACACACCTGTCTATGTAGACATCAATAGTAACCACCCACCCTCCATCTTAAAAACCATACCTAATGGTATAAACAAAAGATTATCTAAACTGTCATGCAATGAGAAAGAATTTAAAAGTGCAGCAGCTGAATATCAAGAGGCGCTGAAAAAAAGTGGCTACAACTGCAAATTACAATACAACCCAGATAACAACATGAACAGCAACAGGAAAAAAAAGGAAAAGAAAAATTATATGGTGTTATACCTCCATATGATGGAAGAACAAAACTAATGTAGGAAAAGAATTCCTCAGAATCCTTAAAACATCATTCCCAAAAGAACATGTACTATCTAAAATATTCAACAAAAATACCGTCAAGCTATCATACTCGTGTATGCCCAACCTTAAAAATATAATTGATTCTTCCAATAAAACCAAAAACAACACAACCAAAGAGGTGATGAAAGGATATCTTGTAATTGCACAAAAAAAGACCAGTGCCCTCTGAATAATAAATGTCTCTACAACAATTATGTGTACCAAGCTACGGTAACAACAGACAGTGATAAAGAAACATACATAGGAATCACGGCAAACCGCTTTAAAACCAGATATGCAAACCATAAACAGTCTTTCAAAAATGAAAAATATAAAAACCAAACAGAATTAAGTAAATATATTTGGAAGCTGAAAAATAAGAAAATAGATTACAACATATCATGGAAAAATTATAAAAAGAGCAACACCATACAACATTTCTAAAAAATGCAACTTATGTACTACAGAAAAGTGGCTGATATTATGTAAACCCCACCTAGCATCCCTGAACTCTAAAGTAGAAATGATAAACAATTGCAGGCATAAATGGAAATCTTTTGTCAATGCACCATTCCGTAACACGTCCCCCCTGAACGCGCCCCAAAAAAGAAAAAACCGGCAGGCCACGTGCCACACGCACAGAACTCACACACCCACACACCACAATATATAACACCGGTGGCGTGCACAAAATTGTATACCCGAGGAGAGCGTTGTGACTTGAAACAAGCTTGTAGGTTTTATCTCTTCATTTTAAAATCCTATTTTAAACTGGTATGTCGCTCCCTACATGGTTGAGCACTTTTAATGTTCTGAGTGGCTTTTTAACTCTGATTTTATTGATTTTATATATATATAATATATATATATATATATATATATATATATATATATATATATATATATTGTACACACACATAAAATATATATGAGTGTGTGTGTATGTATGTATGTATATCTCTGTGTGTGTGTGTGTGTGTGTGTGTGTGTGTGTGTGTGTGTGTGTGTGTGTGTGTGTGTGTGTGTGTGTGTGTGAGAGAGAGAGAGACTGAGAGAGAGAGAAAAGACCTAGGCCCAAGCCAGGTACGAATGAACGAAACGTACGTGTCCCAGCTGAAAAAGACAGACTTGCGTTGAAGGGGGAGGGGGTACGAGAAATAATCCTTCTCCAGAGACTTTTCTCTAAGTTTGATTGTTCCTCCAAAGTGGCCACCAGGACCGGCAGGTGACCACTGTTTCACCCCGTGAAGAGCTCTTCAGGCTGGCGAACTGGATTCAGGTTTTCCTGCCAATGGGAAACACTTCTGCAAGAGCAAAATGGAAATCCTCCAAAATTGAGCTGATCCTCAGCATAGTCAAAGACAGTCTATAAAAAAAAAAAATTGGGGTGATCAATGAATCATCGACTGATTAATCAATTAAGTGATTATTAATCAGTCAATCATTCAATGAGTCAATTGATCAGTTATTCAATTAATTAACCAAATAAAACGAATAACCAATAAAATGGTAGACATACAATTTCTTTAAAAAATCGAAATGTGGAAATGTAAAACACTCAGCATATGGGAAGCTGGTAACATATGAATAAGAATTCACATGGAAATAAAAATTACCATACGAAATTCCAAGTTTTAAGCGTAAGACGACACTCTATGAGCTTGAATAGCTCCCTGTGTGTGTGTGTGTGTGTGTGTGTGTGTGTGTGTGTGTGTGTGTGTGTGTGTGTGTGTGTGTGTGCGTGCGTGTGTGTGTGCGCGTGTGTGTGTGTGTGTGTGTGTGTGTGTGCGCACGCGCACGCATGTGCGTGTGTTTGTGTGTGTGTGTGTGTATACAGAGACAAACAGACTGGCAGACAGACAAACAGACAGAATGTTTTTATACACATATAGACATTTTTTTCTGCAGTTTCATCTTGCATTCCCCAAGCGACTTTAATCCCACGCTGCTCATTTCAGTTCAACTATGCATAACCAAACACAGATTTGTGCTGTCGCAGTCCTAGCATCGAATGTCCATTGTGAGCCATCAACATCAAGTCGGCAAGAGACAACCCATAAGAGAAGACACTGCACTGTTGATAAATTACCCTAGTTGTATTCAACATATGCTGGACACCATGTACTAAGACCCTCGACCGACGAAAATTTCTTCGTGGCAGGACAGGTGTGTGTGAGCGTCCCCCTCACGGGAATGCAGTGATGTCCGTCCAACGACAGTCCCCCCTGAATTTGTTGATGCCAGCAACTGTGACAAACTTGCGACGGTTCCATCATGGACAGGAACTTGCACAAGAGCAGGCATGAAAGGCCACAGAAATCCTCTCTCTCTTTCTCTCTCTCTATATTATGTGGGGTGTGTGTTGTGTGTGTGTGTGTGCGTGTGTGCGTGTGCGTGTGCGTGTGTGTGTGTGTGTGTGTGCGTGTGTGTGTATATATATAATATACAGAGAGAGAGAGAGAGAGAGAGAAAAAAAAAGAGAGAGAGAGAGAGAGAGGGGATTCCTGTGGCCTTTCATGCCTTGCTCTTGTGCAAGTTCTGTTACTTTTTCGTCTTCTACTTCTTTTTTTTCAATGGTAGCCAAGAAGAGTTAGGATGATGTGAACGGTACTTTACACAGCTCCTTTCTGGTCAGAGACGACATCAGCGAGCTGTTCTTGACACTTTCTTTCATGATACACCCAGTATTCAGCCAAGTTTGAGAAATAGACGAAACCTGGAACACTGGTCAGGAAATCTGATTAACACTCTTAGAGATGCGTCCATTAGGTGGCTGAAACTTCATCCTGTAGTTGCAGTCTTCTCATGTGTGCCCATTCGTCACACGCATACACTCTACTCTGTGTAAAATGCTGGACAGAGCTGAAAAATCCAACAAATAAATGCCTCAGATACGAATCGAACCCATGACCTCTCAGCGCCCAAGTCGGTGGTGACAACTGCTGCACCACAGCAGCTGGTTGTTCTAGTTTCTCTCAGTCAATTTTGGTGCCCATTCCATTCACTTACTCTATGGTTTTCCCTTCTGTTCTGATTCATTTTCTCACACCTTCATAGAAGAATTAGTCCGTCAACATTTGACGGTAATCTATCGATTCCTAGAATAGTCTTCATAACGTCACTTACACTGCACTGTTGCAGAATCACTTCACAGAAGTTTTGAGATGCCCTTTCTGACTAACATTATGTGAATTCTGAATGTCTTCCCTCCCATGCTACTTGTAAAATTATACTGTCATAAATTTACTCCAATGCCATAACACTTGCACCCTCTAATTTTTTTTATTAACTTTGTATACTTCTAACTGCAGAATGAAGCGGCGCTCTTCTACAAACAAAAAAAAAGAAGAAAATTTCTCTTGTTCTCTGATCAATGAAGAAGACAATGAAGCATGAAGTTCCAGAAATACTTTATTACTGACACATAAAATTCTTCATTCTGACAATTGAATTCGACCCAAAGGTAAATATACTTGGGACGGAAATGGTCAAATATGTTCACATAGACTTAAGTATCACTTTTTTGAGTGTCTGGAAATTAAATAATTACAACTGTAACACTGATATTAAAATGAAGATGGCTACGACAAGAAAACCACCGATAACCTGTGTAACAGTTTTGTCAAAAATGCGTTTCATTATCATACAAATTATCATTCAGCGAAAAAACCACATCATACACGAACACAAACTTGTCCAGTTAACATTCTCATGGCATTCCATTTCAGCAAAAAGCTGTTTATGACCAAAAAAAAATGTCAAAATACCAAGAACAATCCCAGGATTCGAATCTACAGCAAATGAGATGTCTACTACATTGAAATATGCAACGAACATACCGGTTCTTTTGAAAATAGAAGGGATTCACTCCACTTTATAGTCCACACATAATTATCACAAAACAGGGATTTCACTCCTCACCATACACAACATACAGACCACCAACAAAACAGGGGTTTCCTTCCATACTATACACAGACTTTACAAAGCATTGGGGATTTCATTGCATAACATAAAACATACAGACCACCAAAAAACAGAGATTTTGTTCCATACATCATACAGGCAACCAAACAACAGGAACTTGTTCCTCACTATACAACATACAGACCCTCAAACAACAGGGATTTCATTCCATACCAACAACATACAACAGAGACTTCATTCCATGCCAACAACCTGCAGGCCACCACATTACAGGCATTTAATTTCATACCATACAACATACAACACAAACCCCATCAAACACCAGGGATTTCATTCTATACCGTAAAACATACAGACCACCAAGCAACAGAGATATTTACATACCATACAACATACAATCCAGTAGTTAACAGCGAATCAGTTCACTACCATACAACTTACAGAATACTCAAAAAATTGTGGTTTCATTTCCTAGCACACCACATTCAGATCGGGTGGTAGCAGACTGGTTTCATGTCAAACACAGCACTCTGAAAAAACAATTCTACTGAAAAAAACACTAATGAATCCAGGAAAGGCAGTGCACTGTCTGGAAATATCTGGCCCTCAGCATTCCAAGAGATTGTGGCCCTTAATACTCCAGAGATTCAAGCAGATTATAACAAAACTGGGATGCATACAGAAACTTCACCACTGTGGTCTCTAAAACAAAAAGTGTTATTGTTTAGGTGGGTTTTTTTTAATCCCTCACTACATTACCTTAAACTAAAACATCTTAGTGACCAGACATTAGTTCTGCAGGCCTGTGTGATACAGATTATTCACCAAATAATGAAAATAAACTTAAAGAGGATTTACTATTCCGCCAAACAAAAGAGACACAAACAAATGACAAGACAAGACATGACGTGTTTTGTCTTCTAATTTGTTTACACAGCGTGTTTTTTTTCTTGTAAATTTTTTTGTATCTTTTTTATTCGGCGAAAAAAGCAAATCTCTTTCTTGACTGTAGAAGACCATTGAGGTCAAAAACATCTTTACAACGATACGATACACGATGTACACGATACACGATGTTTTATTTGTCCTCATAAAAATACAAGTAAAATTTGTTTATCTTTGGTTTATCTTCTAATTTGTTTGTCTCTTTTGTTCAGCTGAACAGTAATCTTCTTTTGTTTCAATATCTCCTGCAGTCGCCTAACTTAGAAACAAATAATGAAATTGTTCAGATCTAATTCCATGGAATCTCTTTCTGTTCACTTTTGCAACTAAACTATGAGGTCCTTGATTTGCAGATACAGCGGTCAGAAGAAACACTCTGTGGACACAACAAAGGTCTCACAGAAGATTTTTTTGCGTTGAACTAGACGCCAGGGAAACGGTGGTGTTGACCATCCCACCTGGCAACATACCATCACAGCCGCTGTCTTTTACAAGCAGCACAGGACAGCAGATTCCCCGGAAGAAACATGAGCTTCGAAAACTCCAGGACACCTCCTGATTTTCAGTGGAGCCTTCTGTGCCTGCATCAGTGTGACCACCCATGTCAGACACAGCCTACCTGAATGTCAATCCTCAGTCGTTGTCGACTACAACCAATGAACAACTTTTAATGATAGAGTATCCTTCATTTGAAGACAGAAATACTGACAAACATAAACTCTCAAGAAAACACTTTTGAATTTTTCAATTGTCCCAGAAAAACTTACGATCTGTCACTCTTGAAAATGCTTGTGTCAAGAGCAAACATTTTTTGTCAAATGCCTGTCAAAAGTCAGTATGCTCAGTCTAATCCACCTGATACAGCATGTTCCTGATAAAAAATTTAAAAAAATTATCCCAGTTTGTTGCATGTCTAATTATCTTGTTCATCAAGACCATAAAGATTCATTCCTACGATGTTCAAGGTTTCAAAATCAGAAGACACATAAGAGGTTGATGAAAAAAAAAATGAATCCATGGTCAATCACACACACACCACACACACACACACACACACACACACACACACACACACACACACACACACACAAACACACACACACACACACATGCACACATACACACACAAACATGCACGCGCACACACACACACACACACACACATATACACACAAACATGCACGCGCACACACACACGCACACACACCAACACGCACACACACACACACACACACCCACACACACACACACACACACACACACACACACACACATACACACGCATGCACACACACACATGTAAATGAACATGCCCTCCCACACGCACACTAAATCTACATGCACGCAGATCTGCACACAAAAATGAAGACGCTAGATAAATGAAAAAAACACAATGCATAAACGCATACATGACACTTATGACAATATACACGGAATGTGATAACTGGTCACAAACAAGCATTTGCATAGTCCAGTTTTGTGGCCGGCCTGCACTCCAGGCGCTTGTGGCCTGTGAAGACTTGCTGCTGCCGCCAGCCCCTCTCCAGCTATGCCTCTGAGGCGCCTGTGGTGGCCATGCCCACGTTCTCAGGAATCACCGGGTTCATCACATCGGATGGCTGGATGTCGTAGCCCAGCTTCTTCATGTCCTTCATGACCACGTTGAAGGACACTGTGGCAACCCCTGGACTTCACCCGGGTCACTGCAACATCAGACGGCATTTTCACATGACTGGCTGTGTTTGTTGTTATAGTTTTGGTTTTGGTTTTGTCTTTTTTAATTATTTTGGGCCTGCAAACCACACAGAAATACATTTAAAGGATTTCCAGAACAAAGACAGGAAATGGACTTCTAAGACAAAAAACAAAACAACAACAACAACAACAACAGCAAAAACGTGAGGACTGTGAAAAAGACAAATGAAAAAAAAAAAGTCAACAAGGGTGACAGAAAAGTGGAAGTTACTAGAACTGAAATTCCAAAAGACCAGGGAGCTATTTTCACAGAGAAAGCCCCCAGGATCCCCACAGGGTCATGTATTTGCTGTCATTTCTTCTGTTCTCTTGGTGTTTCCCGCATTACCACTTTCCCATCTGCCTGTCCTGTAGACAGGTCCACGTACTTCATCCCCTCACATGCCACAACCTGAGTGGGTGCCTATAAGCGTGGACACAAGCATGTCAGCAACCATACTTACATACGTACCTAACACATACACAGTAACATTTTTAGCACAATGTTTGCTAGGCCAGGCCAGTGTGTTGGGATGACGCAAAGGTTTGGCATCTGACATATCTCACATAAGCCACTCTTCCACGCTTGTTCCCCGATGTATTTCATTTTTTTCCCATTACGCTGAAACTCTCTGTTTGTTGTGATGTCAGTGCTCAGCAAATGCACTGGGCTGCCTATAGATGACCAGTCCACTTGCAGTGGACGTTTACACGACCAGTCCACTTGCAGTGGGCCTTTAGATGACCAGTCCACTTGCAGTGGACGTTTACACGACCAGTTTACTTGCAGTGGACCTAGAGATGACCAGTCCACTTGCAGTGAACCCACAGATGACCAGTCCACTTGCAGTGGACCTACAGATAACCAGTCCACTTGCAGTGAACCCATAGATGACCAGTCCACTTGCAGTCAACCCATAGATGACCAGTCCACTTGCAGTGGACCTACAGATGACCAGTCAACTTGCAGTGGACCTAGAGATGACCAGTCCACTTGCAGTGAACCCACAGATGACCAGTCCACTTGCAATAGACCTAGAGATGACCAGTCCACTTGCAGTGAACCCACAGATGACCAGTCCACTTGCAATGGACCTATAGATGACCAGTCCACTTGCAGTGAACCCACAGATGACCAGTCCACTTGCAATGGACCTATAGATGACCAGTCCACTTGCAGTGAACCCACAGATGACCAGTCCACTTGCAATGGACCTATAGATGACCAGTCCACTTGCAGTGAACCCATAGATGACAAGTCCACTTGCAGTGAACCCATAAATGACCAGTCCACTTGCAGTGAACCCATAGATGACCGTCCACTTGCAGTGGACCTTTAGATGACCAGCTCACTTGTAGTGGACCAACAGATGACCAGTCCACTTGCAGTGAACCCATAGATGACCAGTCCACTTGCAATGGGTCTATATATGATCAGTCCACTTGCAATGGGTCTATATATGATCAGTCCACTCGCAGTGAACCCATAGATGACCAGTCCACTTGCAGAGGGCATAACAATTGACCAGTTCCCTTGCAGTTGACCTATAGATGATCACCTGCAATGATGTCATAGACGACTAGTCCACTTGCAGAAGACATAACAATTGACCAGTTCCCTTGCAGTTGACCTATAGATGATCACCTGCAATGATGTCGTAGATGACCAGTCCACTTGAAGTGGCATCACTGATGGTGGCATCGCAGATGACCAGTCCACTTGCAGTGGCATCATAGATGACCAGTCCACACACACACACACACACACACACACACACACACATACACATACACATACACATACACATACACACATACACACGAGCACACACGCATGTACAAGTGCGTGTGTGGCGCACACACACAAACATTTTCAAATCAGCTATTACAAAACTGAACTGGCAATGCATTTTTTTGGCAATGCATTTTTTTTAAAGTGAGAAGGTATAAGAAGTGAAGACCTCACTGGGGGGGCGGGGATGGAGGAAGGGTATAGGAAGAGCAGAGATGATGACATTAGGGAGGGGAGGAAGAGTTAT
>CM031595.1:60722324-60724824 GCA_018398815.1 Conus ventricosus | reverse complement strand
GAGAGAGAGAGAGAGAGAGAGAGAGAGATTCAATGGACGAAAGGCCTCGGAGCAGGCGATATGAATGGTTCTGTCTTCAAGATGGGTTACAATTGTTCCTAGAGCTGCTAGTGAAGGATTTTATAGTTATAACATATTTTTCCTGATTTTTTATTCTCCATTTTCTTTTTCATTTCCCTCCACCCATCCCCTTTTTTTCGTAAATCTTTACCAAGTCGTTGATATAATGACCGTGGAATTGTTGGCATGCTCTTGTTTTCCCCCCCACCATTTAATTGTTAATTTTCAAGACAGAGAGGGGGAGAGACAGACAGACAGACAGAGACAGACAGAGAGAGGAAGAGAGTTCCTATCAGGCAAATAACTCCCCTGCAACCTCACCCTCCCACTCCCTCCATTTTTTTCCCTGTTGATGTAACAGCAGGTTATAAAATATAGCATGGTGAAGGAACAACGAGGGATTCGAAAATGCGTTAAAACATGTGTACAAGAGAAACCAAGGGAATTGTCCCGCAAAGACAGACATGGTATCCAGATAATACCTGGAGCAGTTGAATTAGTTTTATTACTGTATGCTGATGATGTTGTTCTTCTGTCCGGAACAGTTGTAGGTTTGCAAAACCAACTAATGTATTGAAAGAAGAAGCAGATAGCTTAGGTTTATCAGTTAACTTGGATAAGACAAATATAGTGGTCTTTAGAATGGGTGGCCACCTATCAGTGTGTGAAAAATGGTCTTATGGAAATGCAGACGTTCAAGTAGTTAATTCATATAAATATCTTGGAATGATATTTTCCATAAAATTAACTTTCCGTTACGCATGGGAAGAATCTCTAAGAAAAGGGAAAGAAGGTACTATTGAAATTCTGAAATCCCTGAGAAAACTGAATTGTACAGACTGTAGTATATTTTGGAAAATGTTTGATACACAGATAAAACCTCTTCTTACATATGCAGCTGAAATTTGGGGGTTACATGAAAATTCGATGATGGAAAAGTACATACGTATGCTATGAAGCGTTTCCTTCAAGAACCTATTCATTCGTTCAACACCGTTTTATATGAGAGATGGGCAGATACCCTTTGTACATAAGTACATTTGTGAAATGTATTAAGTACTGGTTGAAGATCTTGAAGCTACCCCAGTCCCGTTTTAGCAGGCAAGCCTATGATATGATGCTTTTAGAAATGGAAAAAGGTAAAGAAACTGGGCTCATAAAGTAAAGAAAGTCCTTTCAGAACAGGGTTTGGAATAGTGTGGATGGCCCAGGGAAATACGGAATGAGCAACAGTTTATTGCGGAATTTAAAGACAGGCTTATTTGTTCTTTTAAACAGAATTGGCACTCAGATATGGAAAGTAAAGAAAAATATCGCTGGTTTTTCTCATTTAAGAATGTGTTTCATTCTGAAACGTTTCTCAATGTCATAACAGATAGATGGCACAGAATACATTACGCAAGATTTAGGTTGAGAACTTTAGGTTTAATGCAAACAAAAGATGGTTTGAATGTGAAACATCCACAGAATCTCCTTGTCCCTGCATGTAGACACATTATTGATGACGAAGAACACTTTCTGTTCCACTGCACTGCTTATAATGAAGTGCGGACAAATTGTTCACTTTTCCAGTTAGATATAGCGAAAAGACAAAATGTTGCTGTCGTGTTATTATCAGATGATGAACCTTGTAATTAAATCCGTTGCGAAATTCATCACAGAAGCATTGAAAATTAGACAGATGAAGGATAGTGAAATTTAAGATAAAAATGCATTATAAGAGATATCTGAATGAATATTATCATTCATCGCAAGTGGAAGAGATCAGTAAGATACATTGTCATCATTTGATCGAGTGCATGGTCGAGTCAGTCTTAAGGGTTGTTGTTGTTTTGTTTTGTTTTGTTTGTATTTTCTAATTGCATTACTCCTGTGCGTGAGGACATAAGGAAATGTTATGAAATTTATTGTGTTTTAACTTTGACTTGGTGCACACTAGGAATGAATGTGTACTATTTGTTTGCAGGGAAGGGAAAGGGAAATGTTATTGTTCTGTTACCTCTCCCCCCTTGTCAAAAGACCTCTTTGGTAATGACAATAAAAATATCAAAGTGTCAAAGTGTCAAGTGTCCCTCCATTTTCTTCGCTGTTGAATGTAACAGCAGGTTTACAAAATATAGCATGGTGAGGGAACAACGAGGATTCGAAAATGCGATAAAACATGTGTACAAGAGAAACCAAAGCAAGTAACACAGCTCAAAAATGCCTTTTGCCCGATTTCTTTAAGAAATCACCAACATTCCAATGCACACACAAAAGCCGAAAAGAGGGACTATCAACATTATCGCAATAGTATTTTCATATGGTGGATATCATCAGTGTTATTATTTACAGTTTCATCTGTATTGTCTCATACCGCGCTTTAACATTCACTGCGTCGATGCTATTCTCTATTCTCAAAACCAGCGAACTCATTGACCAATGTACCCCTTTCTGTCTG
>CM031595.1:60712791-60717791 GCA_018398815.1 Conus ventricosus | reverse complement strand
TTTTGATTGATGCTTCTGCCGTCTTTGTCACACACTTCACAAGGTTTTCTTCTTTTCTTTTCCCTATAGTCGCATTTGCCACAAAACAAACACTCATCTGCTGGGAAAAGGGACGCTACTTGATGACGGTGCAACTGTACGAGTCCTTTGAGAAGTAGATGTCGAGTCTTCATCAGATGTGCACTTTCGTTTCAGTAGTTTGGTCGTGTTTGTGAAATTCTGGTAACACCATCTGTGATAGCCATGAATGTGAGGGAGGTACTGTTCTGGCACCTGACAACAAATGCTTTGGGAGCTTCAAGTTCACCTCCTCTTGCAACTGTCAAAGTGCAACTGAATCTTTCATCTTTTGAAAACTTGTTTCACATAAGGGTCTTACTTTAGTGTCCGATTTGTTCTGGGGGTAATGAACGATACATGTAGGACCACTAAATGTCTTTTTTGTGCCCCTTGATGTGCCTGATGTTAGCTGAACAGGCTTCTCGTCTGTTTTCTTTTTCTCTATTAATTGCTTTATTCTTTTTTGGCTGAGTCTGTGTAGGGAACCTACACAGACTCAACCAAAAAGTAAATTAGAAAAATGGAAACATAACTGAAAATCCAAAAAGTACTTTGATATTGAGAAACAAAAATCAAGACAGCTGTTGTAGGGAGAGTGACTAATTTGTTATATCTAGGCAGCGATTACCCAACCTGATATTTGTTGATCAGTTCTGGGCGCAAAATTCTCGCTGGTTAACTTACTTTGACCATTCACCAAAGTGGCACCCAATTCAACAATCATTTTCACCTTCTGACTGTAGGGTGGTAGTGGGGTGTCCAATAAACTCTACAATGAATTCTTTGTGGTCAAAATAATTGATCTACGTACTCTATCGTCTGTCTAGATGGCTTACGCTAAGCTTTGTAACACTTTTGCCACAAATGACCTTGAAAATGACCTTTGACCTTTAAAATTACCTTCAAACAGAAAATAAGCACCAGGAATAGATTTCTCACACCCAATAACATGGGATGGAAGGTAATGGTCACAGTCCAGAGCTAATAGAAACTGAGACAAGACGTTTTCTATATTCATGGCGGCCATTTAAAAGCAGGGGGTACCTAACTTTGAAAATTCACCACACCTACACCCAGCAACGGATCGCTGGCAAACAACCTGATTCAGTAGCTTAGATGTTAAGCTTTCCAATGGTACCTGTCTGGAAAATTCCCACTAGGGGGGAGAGGGGGTATAGGACGGCTCATGGACTAAGAGAGAGAGAGGGAGAGAGAGAGAGAGATTGGGATACAAATTTGGGAGTAGGAGGGCCAAGGATGATAAAGTCACATTAGACAATTGCTTTGGGACAGACAAAACGCCAAATCTTCAATGTTGCTCTACCATAACAGAAACGTGTACTTACCATTACTCTAACTGCCTCTCCTACCAGTCAAAATCCACTACTTCCCGTTGACCTCACTCTCTTCCCACTTTCCTTTTTTTTTTTTTTTTCTTGACACTTTTGACACTTTGATATTTCATTGTCATTACCAAAGAGGTCTTTCGACAAGGGGGGAGGGGGGGAAACAGAACAATAACCTTTCCCTCTTCCTTTCCTGCAAACAAATAGTACAAATTGATTCCTCGTGTGTATCAAATCAAAGGTTAACAAAAACAAATAAATTCGTAACATTTCCTTATGTCCTCACGCACAGGAGTAATGCAGTAAGGTTTCAAAAAAAAAGAAAAGAAAAAAAAAGATCGTAAGACTGACTCGACCATCCACTCAATCAAAGGATGACATTGTATCTTACTGATCTCTTCCACATGCGATGAATGATAATATTCATTCAGATATCTCTTATAAAGCATTATCTTAATTTTTTTAAAAAATGATTTTCCATCATTAATAACAAAAGAAATAATCAACATAACACACAATATACAACATACAAATGGGTACACTAAATCAAAGGAGGAGATAGGGGTAAAAAGGGGAAAAAAACAAAGTATAAACACATGAAAATAAAATCAAATAGTCCATTCAATAATCGACCAAAATAAAAGGAAAGGAAGAAGGTCACAAACGTACAACTTTAACTCTTTCTCATTCATGAAGCACCCGAGGAATGAATGCGTCCAATATACCTGTCCAAATAGGGTAAAGTGGTTAATCAGAATGTTTTCTCATGTATATACATATTTTCATAAATGTCATTAGCTACTTATCACCCCCAACTGCCCGTTCTTTTTCTTTTTCCCTCCTCGTCAAAACTCATTCCAGTAGACTAACAATTAGTTTTTCATAAGGGTACCATTTTCTATCAAATTCCATGTATTTCATTTCTGAATATTGCATATATTTTTCAACCCTATATATATTATTAAGTTCTCTCAAAAAGTGACTGACAGTAGGTTTTATTTTGTTTATTCTGCATTATATATATAAATGTTTAGCCCATAGGATTAATGTGTTCAAAACTTCATCAGTTTTTGTATGCTCATCTTTTCCCGAATAGAACCAGCTCCACATTAAACTCTATTATGCTGCAATGTTCACATCTTTCTTTTAATGTTTTTTCCAGTTCCCCCCAAAATGTTTCGCAAACTGGCACTGCCACAAGTAGTGTTGAACTGAATCGGTTTCGGATTCACAAAATGTACACAGATCAGTGGTAAGAATTCCCATCTTCTTTAAGATACAATTTGTAACCAAAATATTGTGACAAATTCTTATTTGGAACCATTTTAATTTAATTTCTTTAATTTGTTTCACTTGTTTCATTGTTGTTTCCCAGTCTACCACAATTTTTAATTTATCTTCCCATTTTGCAAAGGAGCTTACATCAAATATTGTTATTTTTTCGATGAGAGTGCTGTAAAGGGTTTCGATCCCTTTTTAACGCTTGATATTATTTGTAGTGCTTTCGTTCTTAGATTACAACTATTGTTCATTACTTTAATATTTGCACTTCTTAAATACCTTTGTATTGATGATATACAGCCCATGAAGTCGAGGTAATTTACAGTGATATCATATTTTTCAGAAAAAGTTTTATAATCGAGAAAATTTCCATCCCGATTGACAACATCTTTAACTAGGAATATCTGTTTAGCTATCCAGTTTTTAAAGTTAATGACGTCATTACAAACCCTAAACTTATCATTACAGAATAAAGGCTCTGGTAACACCTCATTTGAATTGCTTAAGATACCTGATCCGCAAAATCAACATACGAAGTGAAGACGTCTTTCCAAAAATTATTGATTTTTTTGCTGAGGAATTTTCTAGGTCCGTAGACTTCAAATGAATCTATTTCTGGGAACGTAGCACTTAATATTGTTTTCCATTTGAATTTGTCGTGTATATTCTTTTTAACCAGGTCAGCTTTAAAGCTTGTATGTATTTGCTTAAATGTGGAAACGCCTAAACCTCCATTCTCAACAGCTTGTACTGCGTATTTCCTTTTGATCTTGTCAGTTTTTTTTTTCCATATAAATTCAAAACGTTTTCTGAAGCTGATTTATTACATCTTCTGGAGGATTAGGCAACAGAATCCATAGGTATACGAGCTTTCAAAGAATCATGGACTTTAGTACTGCAATCCTGCCTAGGGGTGTACATATACGTTTTGACCAAACTTTAAAACAAATTTATTGACTTCAATAAATTTTTTCTGCTGTGTTGATTTCTGTCATTTTTGATAACTCTCCTGTGAACCAAATACCTAGTATCCTATATTTTGGTGGATTCCATTCATTTTCCTTTCGGAAAGATACTCACATTTTGAGTGTTTTAGTTTTCCTAACCATACATTTACAGTTTTTCATAATTGAGTTTTAGTCCTGAAATTTCTTCAAATCTTTAAGAGTTTTAAACAGATTTTCATACGAAACCCTATCCCCTTCTAATGTGAACACTGTATCATCTGCAAATTGGCTGATTTTAAAGATCGTATTGAGTATTTCAATGCCTTTTATTCTCTCGTCTTTCCTGATTTTACATGCTAAAATTTCTGCACACAAAACAAATAGATATGGCGAAATGGAATCACCCCGACGGCACCCTCTTTCTATTTCGAAAAATCTTAGATACTTTCCCATTCACAACTACATAGGATCTTATATTTTTATAAAATGTCGAAACCCAGCAGCATATACCTTCCCCAAACCCAAAAGCTTTAAGTATTTATTCATATATGTCCAATTATCGAATCAAACGCCTTTTTCATAGTCAATTGATACCAGAAAAACCAGGAGGAATTTTTTTCCCAAAGATAAAACATTATGTCATACAAGGTTCTTATATTTTCTCCAATGTATCGTCCTGGAACAAAACCTGTCTGGTCTTCATTAACTAATTTATGTAAAACAGTCTTAATTCTATTCGCTATACAGGTGGCACCTATCTTTACGAAACATTTTACAGTGAAATTGGTCTCCAATTTCTTAAAAACTTTTCTTGGTTTTCGGCTTTTGGTAGACACGTTATTACTTCTCTTTGAGACACCGACATTTCTTTATTTATAAAGCCTTCATTTAATGATCTTATTACAAACTCTCCTATTGTTTCCAAAAGAACTTAAAAAAATTAACTGTCTTCCCATCTGTCCCAGGACTTTATCATTCTGCATATTGTTTAGGGCTTTTGTTGCTTTTTGGTGGTAATCATGCCTTCTAAATGTTCTGCTTCGTCTTCATTTAGTTGTGGCAGATTTGAAATATACTGCTAATTTCAATATCTTTTACTTCTTTTTCCCTTGTACAAATGTGTAATATGACCTGGTCTCTTCTAACATTTCATCTGTTTCAAACAAAACATTTCCTTTGATCCGTAATTAATTTCAACATCTGTTTGCTAACAAAGTGTCTTTTTTCCAAGTTACAAAAATACTTTCCTTTTCTTCTCGTACTTTCTCTGTCCAGTCTCCGACTCCAACCTGTAATCTCAATCACCAAATGCACATTCGTCCTTTCCCTCTACACCCCTCCAACCCATTTCCCAAACCCCTCCCTG
>CM031595.1:60697791-60707791 GCA_018398815.1 Conus ventricosus | reverse complement strand
GAAAAAGAAAAGTAATTCTTATCTTAAAAGGTTTACAATTCATGATCAAGGGCGTAATCTTTTAAAAGCGGTTTACATTCAGAATATGGGCGCCTTAATGGAACTTAGTTATTATATTGTTTCTCTGTTTAACGAGGGTAAGGGCCAGTGCGAGCGCGGCGCGCACTCCTGATACACCACCACCCAAATCATACTCAACCAACAACACGCGCACACCACTCACACCACCTCACTACACCACTCACACTCACAAACTCACAACACACACACAACTCCGTCACACACACACAAACACTCACACACATCATGTTTATGGAGCAGCTGATTCCTTTCTCAGCACATTGCGGCGTGCACTTATTATTTCTTTGAAGATCATGACCTCACGGTTCGGCGAAATTGTAAAGCTAGTAAGAGGAAAAACGAACTGTGGTGTTTCTCCATTTCGTGCCTTTTTGTCGGTAATACCATTTCCCATTTTTTCCTGCTGTGTTTGGTAAGCCGTGGTCGATAGATATTAATAGTGTCATGCGTGAACTACACGCGAGTATTGACGCTTCATTTCCTCCCCAAACCGCTCAACCTCACCCCTCAACTACAACACCTATGTAGGCATACTCATGCGCAAACTAACGCACTCACACACACAACACCACAACTCTCACAACACACAAACACAAACACACACACACCACACACACACACACTCACAAAAGCGTATAGTCAGACATCTGCTTGTCATACAACGAAAACTCTCGTTTAATTTTCTTTCGTTACTTAAAATATTCATTCTTTTTATCTATAAGCTTTTAAAATCATGTACACGTGGTCTCGCAACTTACAAGGTGCGGTGTGTGGAAATGTATGGCTAGTCCGTACTCAGTGTCCCTGAGGAACTGAAACTGAAACCGAACTCGCATCCAAACCAGCACAATGGAATGCCATTTTGATACAGTAATGGCTGATGAGGTGTCTCACGCGAGGTTATACCATGCTAGACTCGTTATTCCTTGGCAGCCTTACAGTGCAGACATTAACGAAAGTGGATTTGGGGGAACGGATCTGTCCCGTTTGACTAACAACAGAACCTTTCATGACATTTAAAAAGGATCAGAGAACATCGATGATCGATGAATAAGGTTTTCAAGAAGAGAGAGAGAGTGAGAGAGAGAGGATGAGGAGGTGAGAGGATGAGAGAGATAGCTGAGAGAGAGAGAGTGACGAGAGAGATGATGAGACGAGTGATGAGAGAGAGAGAGAGAGAGAGTGACAGACAGACAGAACAGACAGACAGACAGGACATACAGATACAGACAGGAGTGAGAGAGAGAGAGAGAATTGCGTGAGAGAGAGATACAGACAGACAGTTAATGACCACACATATTGTGGAGGAAGAGAGAGAGAGAGAGAGAGAGGAGACCGAGAGAGAGAGAGAGAGGAGAGGCGGATAGAAGAGATGAGAGAAAGAGAAGAGTGAGAGAGAGAGAGAGAGAGAGAGAGGGAGAGAGGAAGACCAGACAGACAGACAGACTGGACAGTCAGACAGCCAGAGAGATCTTTACAAGACAGTGAGACTCGAGGTAGTGAGAGAGAGAGAAGGAGGGACGATGAGAAGACAGAGACAGAGAGACAGACAGAGGGAAGTCAAAGAGAGAGAGAGAGGAGATAGAGAGAGGAGTGTGAGAGACGACACGTGACTCGTGAGGAGCGTGAGGAGAGGAGAGAGGGAGAGAGAGAGAGTAAACACAATCAAATATAGGACTAAATAGTAGCATTGGCTTCTAGGGCGGGGGTAGGGTGCCCTTGCCACCATTTTTTATCACTCACTATTGTGCCACGAGACCAATTCAAAACAGAACGTTCACAAAATAGTCATTGGTACTGCGGAGTGGAAACCTCCCCCCCCCCCCCCCACCCCCCCCGGCGGGAATTTTGGACTTAATTTTTAGAAAGCTTATGATATGGGAAGAAAATTTGACATGTTTCACAACCTATGACGTAAAACAGGTTTATTTTGGCTGTGAGAGCCTGCATTTTATTAGTGTATTTTTCCTAATTTGGCATTGTATTTAGAATTGTGGGGGTGGTGTGTTCTCTCTATGTTTGTGTCACCATATAAGCTGGCTTGAATATCTCATAGGTGTGTCATGAATGGCATCTTAACAATTTTTCTCGATATATCTGCAACACATATTCTGTGGCATTTATTAAGAGATACAGTGATTGCTGTTTGTGATGGGCATCCGAATCGCTTGCAGCTGAAATCTGTCGTACCACATACAACCACAGCTGTGCGCTGTGTCTGTTCAGCGCAGTAGAGCAAGTCGGAACTTTTCCACGGTTCTTGCTAGTGTTTGTGTTGCCACTTAAGTGTGTATCACAAAACTGTTTTTGTTTAATTCATTGGCCTTGATCATTGTATACTGAGTAATGTCTATGATTAAGTAATTACTGTATATGTCCTTCGTGGCACTATCATGGATGCTTTTAGAGCTGAACCTGACATGCCATTGCCTACAATTGCAGTTTTCCTTCAGTCTGTTGCTGTCAATCCTCCAGCTTTTCTCACGACTTTCTCAGAAATATGTCCAGTATCTGGAAAGAGTAGTACTGTGAGCAAAACAAAAACTCCAGTTTGGCTTCTCCATTGGCCAGGAAATTATTTTTTGGGGGCTGTTTAACTCTTTGACAGGGGGAAAGTGGTAAATGCCCAAACATATTCTTTTTGGAATGTCTATTCAGACCATGTTATTGTAGCTCTGGGGAAGTTCTGAGGTCTCGTGAATCGTTTTGGGAACGTTGCTGGTTACATAACAGTTGCTACGACTTGAGATGCTATGGCCTAACTCTGTACATCAGTGTGTAGTCTTCTGCCTTCAACGGTGAGTTTGGGGCAGAACAAGGTGATTTCATTTTGCCTGGGATAACTTTGACCTCAACGATGAAACCCTTGCAGGAGCTGGACACCACCACTTCCACTCATTGGTCATAGTTATTCAAGAGGTTAAAGGAGGAAACAGTGCTTGTCACAGTTCCTTCTTCAAACGGACACTACCCCACTGCTCTCAAAACCAGCAATGATCCGTGCAGTATGAACCAGAAACGTACCACCTGCTTTGCAAAAGAAAAGGCAGAACCCAAGTTGATTGTTGGAGACACTCATTTTCAAACCAGAGGCTGAGTCAAAGCTAAACTTGCTGACTTTTGGTGGATTTTCTCCAGACTTTGAGGCCAAAGACGGAAAATCTAACTGGCTGACACTGGATGGGAGAGGGTGAGGTGTCTCTCACAGGAGAATGAAGAGGGATAGTAAAGATGAAGTCTATGTGGACTACATGCCACCCTTCCATCACCCATCACGGAAAATTCCACAGTCCAGCATGTCCTCAAAGTGTAACTGGCACAGCTAACAAAGCAAAGTGGGGCAAGATATAACATTGGTTACATTTGAACTTAGCAGGTGCGAGGAAAGCTTACTACTTGTGTGCAGAACTATCTCTTCCAAGAGGTTCTTTTTTGTCTGGATGGGAAGCTTCCACACAATCTGCTCTTTCCTTGGAGCTAGTTGGCATCAACTGTTGAGAGGGACTGGTCTTGCTGAAATAGTCATTTCAGTCTGCATCTGTTGCAAGTGGGTCTATTGAGCAAGTGTTTGTGGCAGCACTACAATCGTGCTCTTCGAGTACACAAACTAGTCCTTGAAGCATTGGAGTGGCAACTGCTATAAATTTCTGGTACAGGTGAAGCTGAAGAACTTCAAGAAGTGCAGGAATGCAGTGATACTCTGTTCAATCTGCGTAAGGGACAAGCTGCAGTCTGTTGTTGGAAAATGGTGTCATGCCACAGCTGTTATATGACCAGTATTCCCTCTTCAGGTCAAAGTAATGTATGGCCCTCCTGGCAAAACAGCACGGTTGTGCGCTTTACTTCATTGACATGATTTGGACTTGTTTTGAGGTTCCTGAGGGCATACAAAAGAGAACAATGTTGATTTACATCTTACCTGCCTGCATGTGATGGGTCCGTGGGTTGTTTGACCTTGGACCATATGAATTATGCCAAGTATCTGAGTGTTCTACTTCATTTCTCTCTTGAACATAAAAACACACTCATCCAGGGGATGACAAAATTCTTCAGGATGGAGGACTCAGTGTCGTCCAGGTCAGGAAGTAGCCACTTTCTCGACAATGCTGTGGATCAGACCATTGGAACAAACTAATAAATAAGGGACATGCAAAGTCCATGTGGTATAATTGGGTTCAGTAGTAGAAATTTTGCTGCCTACTAAAGTGGTGTGTGACACGGCACCATGAGAGCAGTTTTCTTGCTGCAGAAATGGAGTTGGCAGGAATGACGCGATGATGTAGGAAAACATCCCACAAATGATACCAAGGCCATCGGAAATAGAAAGGACAGAGCAAGATGTGACAAAAGGTGTTGGATTCATTTCCAGAATTTTTACAGTACCATTTTGACACTGTGAATGGAGGCTTTATTATGTCTTTCATCTGGAAGTCCTGCTCACCAAGAGTTATGGAAGGTCCTCCTTCTATGTGAACAAAGCAGGGAACTCAGCTTTCAATGATTTTGTTCATGCAGAGGCTAGTGACAAATAACAGCTTCCATGCTCCATGAAGAAACTGTCAATGAAGCCGTTTTCAAATACAATTGTGAAGGACCAAAGGTACAGTCTACAAACAACATAACTGTCCAAATTGCAAGCTCAGAGGAACTCTTTGGCCAGTTACATGATATTAGACGGGAACATGATTTTCAGCCTGGAAAAAGCTCTGGCATACCCATGAGTCCTGTACCAGGGGCATATGCTCACTCCTGATGGACTCCTGCAAGACATGTAAAGCCATAAAGCCAAGCTCATGCACATGCTTTGAAAAGGCATGTCGACTTTGAACCGCCTCAGCTGAACAGTGCAATTCATCATTGATGGTAATGCTATGCTCCAAATCTTGTTGGTCTACTGGATCTTTCGTGTGAACTGGCTCAAAAGGTTTTCTCTCTCGTGCCATAAGTCTGATAGGGGTCGACTTTGTCACGATAATTATCAAGAGAGTTCAATCAAAGCCTCCTGAACGCGCCTGACGGGGTAACAACAGAGTCATTTCCTGATGTATGGGCAATCAACAAAGATCCCAAAAGTTGGAATAGGATTTCTTTCCTACGGCCACAACAAAATGGAAGTAATGAAGCTGATTCTAAGTGAATGGCGTAGGCTGACTTTGCCCCAAGACTTCTGGGACGGCATGAATCTACTTCACAACAGGAAGCAAATGTACAATCTATCGCAGCGAAAGATGGGAATGTCAGTTGTCTGTGTTCTAAACCAGACCTTTGCTCGATTCAAAAAAAAAACCAGGCGAGGATGACAACAAAAACACATTTCTGCACGGCTGCCTATCAAGCAACACACATCCGGTCTTCCACAGGGGATATGTGGTTCGATCTCCAGACACTGATGTGTTCTCCTGATGCGTTTCATGTCAGAAAAATAGAAACTCAGGTTCTTATGGACTCGGAGAAGGCAACAGGAGACGCCTCCTGAAGTTCTCCACCCCCCCCCTGGCTAGATACAAATGGCATGGTTTGAGAGCAGTGCGGTTGGGGCAATCCTAGGTGTGCATGTTTTTCAGGGTGTGGACAGGCTCAAGCAGGCTTTGTCAGAAAAGGCAATAGTAACTGTGTCTGAAGAAATTACAAAAAGATCCTAGTTTCTGCAACACGTTTGCTACGCTTGGCAGTTCGGTCTTGGGCAATGATGCCATGGTGATGTTTGAACGATTTGTTGCTGACTCTATGGTAGACCGAACTACACAAGTGTTGAACAAACTGAGGTATGACCTGTGCTTGGAAAAGTTCCGGACTGGAGGAGGGTCAGGGCTCTCTAAAGGCTGTGATGGGAAAGACCTGTAGTCTCACTTCAACATGCAAAAATTCACTCAGGCTTCAATTATGAAGATCCAAAAACTACCAGACCATCATCTGAAAAGGCACACCATTACAAGAATTCTGACATTCCCATAGCACCTGAGGGAAGGATGGCATGCAGGCTAATTGGGTTCGAATCTCAGTGGACCGAGGGTGACTATCCTTCAACGTGATACTGGTGGACATTATCTGTGAAGAAAATCCAGACCTTGACACAGAGGTGCAAACAACTCAGTTGCGCAACTATCGCCTGCTCTGCTGTCTTTCACGATGGCTGTGACTCAGCATTGATAGGGTGAGAGCGTTTTTATCTGTTCATGAACACATGTCATTACGTTGAAAAGTTGTTTTTTTTGTATACGTTACTGTGTTTTCTTATGCATTTAGACTTTGGCCGTTTGTAAATAACATGTTCTGCTTCCTTGTATGGTTCATAAACTGTAAATGAAGCAGATAGCCTTTTCAATATTCTTTAGTTTGGTACCAAATTTAATATAAATATTTAGAAGAAATTTGATTTAAGAGAATTGAAGTAACCCCACCCCCTGAATAATCGCTTATCGGTAGGGTACTATAGTTTAATGCTCGTTTATCCTTAAATACCTGGTTACAGCGGGGTTACATATGCCCCCATACAAATTTCAAAATTGAACAACAGTAATCAGAAATATGCACCCACAAATCCCCCCACAGGGGGGGGGGGGGGGTGGGGGGGGGAGGGGGGTCTATGAACAGCCATCCGTTCTAAAGAAGCACACAGCTATTGTTTTGTGGAACATAAGCTTCTCTCTATCTCTCTCTCTCTATCTCTCCTCTCTCTCTCTCTCTCTCTCTCTACTCTCTCTCTCTATCTTTCTCGCTCTCTGTGTTCAATGTACAGAAGAGGCATTTAATCAACCGATAAGGTGTTTAGTATTGTTCACCACTACGGGAGATAATAAAACTCCTTGGCTTCTTCCAAAGCAGGTATCGAAGTACACTCCTGAAAAAAAGTAAAAAAAAGATTAATTGAAAAAAGAAAATAAAACTGAAAAAGCTTAACTCGATGGCTGCCTATATTTTTCCACTTTCTTCTATATCACACTTTGAAGTGCTCTTCTAGATTCATGAGAGATGTAGGGCCAGAAATGTTGTGGGTGTGTTGTTTCATACCACTGTGCGTGAGTGTTGTTTTCGTGTGTTGTCGCTGATGTTGTTGTTGTTGATTGATGATGATTGGTGAACGTTGATGTCGTCGTCGTTGTTGTCGTTCTTGTGCGTATTTTATAGTTTGTGTTGTTGTTGTTGTTGTTGTTGTTTCTGTTGTTGTTGTTGTTGTTGTTGTTGTTGTTGTTGTTGCCGATGTTGTTGATGTTAATGCGGCTGCTTTTCTTTTTTTTCTTCTTTCTTTCATTTCTTCCTTAATGATTTCACGATTCAGGACATTTTTTTAATCATAGAAATGGTCTGTTATGCATCAGTTGCGGTTGAATCAAAAATCTTGTTGAAATAAAATCTGCGTTTGCATGTTAACATTTTAAGTTGTTGCATGACTTGAGATGTATATCGATCCGTCTGTTTAGCAAATCCGCGAATTTGGCTTGCTTGCTCATCGGCATTTCATTTATTGTTTTTAATTTGTTGGTTGTTGTTTTTTTCGCAAGTCAACGTGCCAGGAAATGACGCCTGTGTTAGTGAGGAAGATTTCAGTCAACGTCCTATCGGCATTGAAGACCACAGTGGTTGAATCTTGAGACACAATGGACTGTGAGGAAGAAGATTTTACAAGGGGGCTCATTTGGCGTTACTATGGGCTTCATACAAATCCCGGCTTCAATCACGTGCTAAAGAACAAGGTCAGTGTGCGTGTGTGTGTGTGTGTGTGGGTGTGTGGGTGTGTGTGTGTGTGTGTGTGTGGGTGTTGTGTGTGTGCGACGTGCGTTTTTTGCGTGCGTGCGTGCGTGCGTGCGTGCGTGCGTGCGTGTGAGTGGTGTGTGTGTGTGTGTTGTGTGTGTTGTGTGTGTGTGTGTGTGTGTGGGTGTGGTGTGCGGCGCGGGCGTGCGCGCTGCGCGCGTGTTGCGTGAGTGTGTGTGTGTGTGTGTGTGTGTGTGTGTGTGTGTGTGTGTGTGTGTGTGTGTGTGTGTGATGTGTGTGTAGCGGGAACTAGTTTGGATTTATTGCATATCTCTTTTTCTTAGAACTGATCTGTTTTGAGATACGGACGCCCCCCACACACCCCACAACTACCCACACTACGTCATATATGGCAGTACACCACCCCTAATCCAAAATGGGACAACCTGTTGTATTAAGAGCACGATCTTGAAAAAAAAGACCAGCACCCATAATTCAACTGCAACTGAGTTTTCTACGTTTTACTCACAGGATTTATTCGTATGATTAGTTAGATTATTACTTCAGGACAACACAGAAAGTGGTTTAGGACTTCTGTCAGTCGGTGCCTCCTCCCCACGCCCTCTCCCCCACAAGCGCCCCCCCCACCCCCTTACTCAGTTTCCTACAGTCTGGAGTTGAAGTGATATTTATTCGGCTGAGGGACACGCGGCTGCTTCAGACTAAGATAGATTTGATCTGTGCCAAGAGTGGAGCTTCAAAGTCAGGATAACTGATGTCCATAAGAAGGGTGAGAGAGGAGAGAGAGAGAGAGAGAGAGAGAGAGAGAGAGAGAGTGTGGAGAACGAGAGAGAGAGAGAGAGAGAGAGAGATTGATAATTTTTCATTCGTTTGTGTGATAGTTAAGGCAAGGAAGATGGCCTTTGTGTTTTTTTCTGGCAATTTGTCCTATTTCAGGGGTTAATGATATTTTGTCTGTGCTATTGTAGCTCTGAGACATTGGGTTGAAAGGCTATCGTTTACCTGTTGATCCTCTGTGTGTCGTTGAGTGGTTGGGTGGCTTCGGATAAGAGTTTAATAAATTTTATTAAGCGTTACCTCACTCCCCCAAAAATTATTCACATTTATATAATATAGTTGATTCACTATGGCTACACCAATATAACATACACATCATCTCACCACTCAACACACACACTCACACATCACTCATATCTCCACCAACCCACTCATTACACACACACACACTCACAACTCAAACACAATAAACACTCACATCACATATCACACACACACAACACACTCAAACAACAACACATCTCACGGACTGGTGCTGTTTGCTTGAATTTTCTGGCGATCTGTTGCATAAGGCATTGAATACAGGAAATTTATATGTATATATTATATAGTAATTATTTATTTATATATATATATTTTTATATATATTTATTTATATATACTTTATTTTGATTTCTTATTATATATATAATTATTATTATATATATTAACAGTACAGTAGATTACAAATCCAAACATAACAAGATTAAAAATATCCCTAAAATTTTCGGCCTTTGTTTGCCTTCGTGAGGGGGGGTACAGACTGTGACAGTAAAAAGCTAGCTAATTTCCTCCACCTTCTCGGATCCTTGAACACCAGATTATCTTCTACCAAATCGGGTATGCAGCCCCAGGGGGGGGGGGGGACGCGGGTGGGTGGGCGGGAAAGGCTTACACCCCTTTTAATTTAGGAAATGTTTGAACTTTTTTTTTTTTTTTTTTTTTTTGTTAAAAAAATAAACGTTTGTGTATAAAACATTTGTTCATCAATAGGAAACAATAAAAAATTAAGGAGTGGGACTCGTGGTGGACTGTTTTGAAGGACTCCATGTCTGTTGGCGTTGAGGGGAGGGCCCAATGGGTTGCTCTGGCTTCGTTGATCGGTCGTTGCCAATAGCGTTTGACTATTAATTTTGAATTGCCACCCACAGACCACAATCTTCGACACATAGCAACGTTGGAGAGAGGCCGTGAAGAGCTGAGCGATCCGTGCTAAGGATGTCTGGATCAAGAGAGCCGTGTGGTGTAGAGGCGTGTGAGTGAGCGAAGAAGAATAGGTAGAGCGAGAGCAGAGCTTGGATGCGTAGGGATGAGCCGGGAGAGCGAAAAGGCGAAGAAGCGAGAGAGCGCAGGTGGGGGAGAGCCGAGAGAGAGAGAAGAGAGCAGAAGG
>CM031595.1:60675291-60692791 GCA_018398815.1 Conus ventricosus | reverse complement strand
GGGACGTGAGAGAGAGCGAAGTGTAGAGAGAGAGGAGAGGAGGAGTGAGTGGGATGGACGAGAGGATAGAGAGGAGAGGGTGGAAGAGAGTCGGAGAGGAGAGAGGAGGTAGAGATGGAGGGGTTGAGATTGGGAGAGAGAGAGAGGTGAGAGAGACGGGAGTGTGGAGAGAGCGGAGAGGAGAGAGAACAGAGAGATGAGAAGGAGAGAGAGAGAGAGAGGGATGAGAGAGATAGAGAGGAGTGGTGAGATAGGGGAGAGAGAGTAGTGGGGGGAGAGGAGAGATTAGATAGGATGAGGGAGGAGAGATGGAGAGGGGAGGAGGGAGTTCCGAGAGAGAGGGAGGAGAAGTGAGATTCCCTAATAATGTGTTTTTTATAGAATGATGTTTGACTTGCAGAAAATGGTGTGTGTGCCTATAGGTACCTGTAGACCTTGATACTTTGATACACAATACTATATAATCACATACACGCAAAATGTACGAAAACAACGGAAAAAAATTCATTTGGGACAGCACGGTAATCTAGCGCAAAGCACTTTAAACAACGTGAAGTGCTGCGCAATTTTCTTTTATGCACAAAATTAGATGCTATTTTGCCTTTCATATGTGAAGCAGAAACATCGGCAGTGCCAGACCCACAGAAAACAGCACACACTTTTAAAACGCTTTCAGAACACATGTCCTTGAGGAATTTCCTCTCGGTGAATCGAATTTAAAGAGAGGGAATTACAGAGGACCATCAAATGATTGGTGTTTGTGAATGTGTTAAGCAGTATGAAAATAGACGTAGAGGATGGTGGAGCATTTCTCCGGATTCGGACATTCGAGCGACGGTAGAGCCAGAACGCATCTCTCCGGTTCTCTTGGGAATACGCGAGTGCCGTATCGATGGTGCATAACACATGTCTTAATCGACCCACTGATCTGAATCTGACAGTGAATTTAAGGAACTTCAGATATCTTTAAATCTTAGAGTTTGAATTTTTTGCAGGGACTGGGTTTTGTTTTATGAATGGACACTGATTGGGACATTTATGGTATCAGGGTCTTCGGTTAAAAACCCAACTTCTGTGCTTTGAAGAACGGTCTTAGGAATTGAGGATAGTACAAGTGGCAATATGCAGTTTAGTATTATACGGTGGGTCGTAAAACAAAAAACACTTACAGCTTTTTTCATTTATGATAGATGGCGGCGACATGAAAAGTAGTTGTAGTATGTAGTAGTAGTAGTAGTAGTAGTAGTATAGTGTAGTAGGAGTAGTCAGTTGTAGTAGTCGTCGTTTTAGTAGTAGTCGTTGTAGTTGTAGTAATAATAGACTATTAGTAGAAAACGATGATAATATTGATTGCCAATGACGACAAGAAGAGAAGAAGTAGAAGAGATGAGGAAGAAGTAAGAAGGATGAAATTAGTAGTGGTGGTGGTAGTAGTTGTGGTAGTGGTCGTGATAGGAGCAACAGCAGCAGAAGCAGATAGCAGAGGAGGTAGTAGTAGTAGTGGTTGTTGGAGTGGTAGTGGCAGTGGCAGAGGTGGTGTTTGTTGAGCGGGGTTGGAGGTGATGGTGGTGGTTTGTAATGGTGGTAGTGGTACTAGCATTGCGTTTGGTAGATATAGTAAGTCGCTAGTAGTAGTAGTAGTTGTTGTTGTTGTTGTTGTTGTTGTGCGTGGTGGTGGTGTGGTGGTGGTGGTAGTGGTGGTGGTGGTGGTGTGGTGGTGGTGGTGGTAGTGGTGGTGGTGGTTGGTGGTGGGGATTGGTGCTATTGATAGTGATGGTGTTGATGGTTCTAAATGATAATGATGGTGGTAAAGGTAATGGTAGGGGGTGGTAGTACTAGAAGGAGCATTTGCAGCAGCACTGGCATCTGTGACACTATTTGAAGAAGCAGCAGCAATAGTAGTGATGAAAATAAAGAGAAATGATCGAACTGATCAGATGAACTTGGGCGACCAATCCAGCAGTTCAAATCACATCCCTTGTGCACAAACAAATGCGTGTGCATGAAAAAACAAACATGTTTAAACCATCCACACAGCACACATGCACCCGCGCGCGCGCGCGCACGAAAATCCATACTCACTCTGATCATACATACGTGCTTTCTTTGCTGTCTAACCCCCTCTGTCTGTCTGTCTGTCTGTCCTCTCCTCTCTCTCTCGTCTCACGCACTTCCTCTCTCTCTTCGTCTCCCTCTCATCTTTCTCTCGTCTCCTCTTCTCTCCACCTCTACTTCATCTCTCTCGTGTCACTCTCTCTCTCTCTTCTCTCTCACTGTTTCAGCAGACTCATAAAGCCTTCTTGCATGATGAGTTTGGCTAAGGGGGAGTGCTTGTTTTTGTTTGTTTGACTTATCAATATGAAAAGCCCGAGCGTTTACTTCAGAGCTTCATTCCGACACAAACAAGATAACCATTCTTAGCTTCATCCCAGTTTCCATTTGTGGTCGCCCTACCATTTTTCGATGTGCGGTAATCGGATTCTCGAAATATCATGCCGTGACAGAAGAGATCATGATAGACGAGTTTCAAACCATCTATCATGGGCTGATCGATATACCCTGGCCCCCCCCCCATCTCTCTCTCGCTCTCCCTCCCACTCTGTGCTCTCTCTCTCTCTTCTCTCTCTCCTTCTTTCTTTCTCTTCCTCATCTCTCTCTCTCTCACTCCTCTCTCTCTCTCTCTCTCTCTCTCTGCGTCTCTCTCGACTCTCACTCTCTCCTCTCTCTCATTCTCACAACACGACCTCTGCTAACGCCATTCTCCTCTCTTTGTCTGCGTGTTCTGTGTCTCTTACTTGTCTCTAACTGTTCTCTGGTGTCTGTCTGTCTCTGTCTGGTCTCTCTCTCTCATCACTCTCTCCCTCTCTCTCTGTTTCTCTCCCTCCCCTCTCCCTCTCTCTCACTCTCTCTCTTCTCGTCTCTCTCTCTCTCTCTATCTCTATTCTTATATCATGTGCTCACTTTCCGGCTTGGCTATGGCTCTTTTTTTTTGACGGGCACGTGTCAACTTTTTTCTTTAGACATATGATAAGGTGCGGGAAGGTAAAAAAAGGACTGAAGGAGGTGGAGAGCACGGAAGTTATGGCTCTTGCCTCCCCTGGCCCTCTATTATCCAAAATCTCCAGGCTTACTCCCTTCTTTCCAGTCAAAAAACATAGAGTTATGAACAGACTGGGATCCCATAACTTGACTCTAGACTGTTGCCGGAGACGTCGAAGGAGTCAACGAAAGGCAGGAAGGTTACGAGGCCCTTCAAGCACTAATCCGCGTACGCTATGCAAAAAGACTACGACAGGCCGTTAGCAGTCTCACTGGTGGAAGGACAGTGATCCCGCTGCGCTTGCTGTCTCCTTTGTTTTCAAATGTAAATGCTCTTTAACCAGGCGTTAAAAGACATTGAGCAGGAGAGAGAGAGAGTGGTTCGAGCAAGTCAAGCAGGTGTTAGGATGAGAGGAGAGCGAGCGCGAGAGAGAGACGCGAGGTGAGTAGCGCGCAGATGACGTAGAGAGAAGGCTAGAGCGCCTTCTCACTTGAATGAAACATAGAATGAAGTTTGCCAGAAAAAGTGTGGCCAATCGACCTGTCGCCCATGAAACTTTATGAAACACACATAACAGTACACAAACACAAACACGCAAACTCAACGAAAACAACGGAGGCACCAAACAATGGACACGCACGAATCTAAGCGCCAACACACTTTAGAAACAACGTGACGTCTGCCGCACTATTTACTATATTATGCCAAAATTTAGATAGCTATTTTTGCCTCCTTGTTACGTGCGAAACATCGGCAGTGCCCAGACCCACCGAAGAACCGGCAGCACAACACCTTAAAAACGCTTCAGCACACATGTCCCTTGAGAATTTCCTCTGAATCGAATAAAAGAGGGGAAAAACAGAGGGACCATCCACATGATATGTTGTTGGTGCAATGTGTAAGAAGCATGTATGAAATAACGTGAGGATAAGGAGGAGCTTATCTCCCGGATTCCGACATTCGTAGCGACGGTAGAGCCAGCACGCTTCTCCGTTCTCTTTGGAATACGCGAGTGCCGGTAACGAAGGTGCATAACACAAGTCATAATAGACCCACCAGATCTGAATCTGACAGTGGCATTAAGGTAACATCAGATCTTTAAATCTTAGAGTCTAATTTTATGCAGACAGGGTTTTGTTCTTATAATGGAACACTGAATTGGACATTTTATAGGTATCAGTGTCTTCGTTTTAAAAACCCACCTACTGTTTCTATTGAAGAACGGACTTAGGAATAGAGTGCTCAGTACAAGTGGCCAAAAAGCATTTAGTCATATACTGTGTTTATCGTAAAAACAAAAACACTTTACCAGCATTTTTTCTCTATCTAGATGGCTTGCGACATGAAAAGTAGTAGTAGTAGTAGTGTAGTAGTAGTATAGTAGAATTCGTAGTAGTAAGTAGTCTGAATATAGTGAGTCTGACGTTATGAGTAGTAGTCCTGTTGTAGTTGTAGTAATAATAGCATTAGTAGAAAACATGAAATAATGATAGCCCGATGTACGACAAAGAAGAAGAAGAAGAAGAGAAGAAGAGGAAGAAGAAGAAGACGACAGTAGTAAGTGGTGGTGTAGTATTGTGGTAGGTGTCGTGAAAGAGCAACAGCAGCAGAAGCAGAAGCGAGGAAGTCGTAGAGTAGAGGTAGTTGGTAGTGGTAGATGGCAGTGGCAGAGGTGGTGTTTGTAGAGGGGAGAGGTGATGGTGGTTGGTGAAATGGATGTTATGTGGTAACAGCAATAGCGGTTATTGGTAGAAATAGTATAAGTCCGTAGAGTAGTATAGTAGAAGTTGATGTTGTAGTAGTTGTTTGTGGTGGTGGTGGATGGGGTGGTGGTGGTGGAAGTGTGGTGGGTGGAGGTGGGTGTGGTGGTGATAGTGGTAGGTGGTGGTGTGTGGAGTGATGGGTGCTAATGATAGTTGATGGTGTTGATGGATTTCAAATGATAAAGATGGTGTAATGGGACATGGTAGGGTTGGTAGTACACGTAGGAGCAGTAGCAGCAGCACTGGCAACGTGGTGCCACTATTTAGTAGCATGTTCCAGCCGCAATAGTAGTAGATGCAAATACCGTAGAAACTGATGCACTGATCAGCTGAACTTGGGCATACCAATCCATCAGTTCAATCATCCTTTGTGCACAAACAAATGATGGTGTCAGAAAAACAAACCATGTTTACGAACCATACCACATGTCCACTACACACCTACACCCACAACCCCACACCCACACCCAACCAACACGAGAGAGAGAGAGAGAGAGAGAGAGAAGCCAGAGGAGAGAGAGAGAGAGAGCCATAGAGTAGAGAGAGAAGATGAGAGAGAGAGAGAGAGAGAGGACATCACGTCGTTCATTGAAGTATTGCCCGAGTGAGGCTTCTTTTCTTCGTGAAAGACTCGAAAAGGAACGAATCAATTAAATCAGATTTTTTTTTTCTCCCCTACAAGAAAGGCGTCCACGCGTGTCATAACAGGAAAGTGGACATAGCAGAACATGATCCACCAAGAGAATCGTCCGGCAAAAAACAAATAAAATTTTGCCGAAGCTGATAGTTTCATTTGGGACATTACCGTTGGAATGCATGGCAATTGTAAATCTGATCCTGTTGGAAAGCTTGTAATTCAATCCCCCCCCTGACCATGGTCCTTTGAGCGGTTGCGTTTTTGGCTGCCGGGTTTGAGTTGGCTATGGTTTGTTACAACCGCGATCAGGACAAGGGATCTACAGTTAGGTCTCGAAGAGCCGCAAACAATATTTTTGTGTTGAGGAAAAAGAACGCACTGCCTATATTGTCCTCTCCTTGTCTATCTCTCTCATCTCTCACGTCTTCTCTCTCCTCACTCTCATCTGTCGCTTCTCTCTTCTCCTCCTGCTCCTCTCCTCTCTCTCTCTCTCGGCTCGTTCTCTCTACTCACCTACTCCGCCTCTCTCTCTCTCACTCTTCGTGTGTGTGTGTGTGAGTGTGTGTGTGTGTGGTGTAGTGGTGTGTGTGTGTGGATGTGTGTGTGGTTGTTGTGTGTGTGTGTTTGTGTGTGAGTGTGTTGTGTGTGTGTGTGTGTGTGTGTGTGTATTTGTGTATGTGTGAGCATGCGATGTGTATGTGTGTGGTGTGTGTGTGTGTGTGTGTTTTGCACGCGCCATGCGGGCGTTTGTGGTGTGTTTCCTCCCTCTCTTCTCTCTCTCGCTCTCTTCTCCTACTCTCTCTCTCATCTTCTCGTCTCTCTCCATGCACTCTCTCATCCTCTTCTCTCTCTCTCCTCTCCTCCTCCCTCTTCCTCCTCTCTCTCTCCGTCTTTTTCTCTCTCTGCGTGGGTGTGTGTGTGTGTGTGGTGTGTGTGTGTGTGTGTGTTGTGTGGTGTGTTTGTGTGTGTGTGTGTTTCTCTCTCGCTCTATCTCTCCTCTTTTTTTTTTTTCTTTCTCTCTCGCTCTCTCTCCTCTCGTCTCTCTCTATCCTCTCTCGTTCTTCGCCTCGTCTCCCTCTCTGGCTCTCTCTCTCTCTCTCTCTCTCTTGCCGGTGTGTGTGTGTGTGGTGTGTGTGTGTGTGTGGTGTGTGTGCGTGTGGTGTGTGTGTGTGTTGTGGTGTGTGTGTGTGTGTGTGTGTGTTTGTGTGTGTGGTGGG
This sequence comes from Conus ventricosus, assembly GCA_018398815.1. Taxonomy (NCBI): domain Eukaryota; kingdom Metazoa; phylum Mollusca; class Gastropoda; order Neogastropoda; family Conidae; genus Conus; species Conus ventricosus. The sequence goes on along the minus strand of CM031595.1, from coordinate 60,686,134 downwards.
TTGTTGTTGTGTGTGTGTGAGTGTGTGTGCATGCATGTGTATGTGTGTGTGTGTGTGTGTGTGTGGTGTGTGTGTGTGTGTGTGCACGCGGCGCATGGCGCGTTTGTGTGTGTTTTTCCTCCCTCACTCCTCTCTCTCTCTCTCTGTCCTCTCTCTCTCAGCCTCTCTCGCTCCTCTTCCCTCTCTCTCACTCCTCTTTCCTCTCTCTCTCTGCTGGTGTGTGTGTGTGTGTTGTGTGTTGTGTGTTGTGTGTGTGTGTTGTGTGTTTTGTGTTGTGTGTGCTGTGGTGTGTGTGTGTGTGTGTGTGTGTGTTTCTCTCTCACTCTTATCTCTCTCTTTTCTTTTTCTTTCTCTCTCTCTCTCTCTCTCCATCTCACTTCGTCACTCGTCTCTCTCTCTCTCTCTTCACTCTGTTCCTGTGTGTGTGTGTGTGGTTGTGTGTGTGTGTGGTGTGTGTGTGTGTGTGTGTGTGTTTTGTGTGTTTATGTTTGAAATAGTCCTAAACCTTTTTGCACTGAGATCAAATCACGCGTGCTGGGACGCAGCTTGGTGGATCTATTTCCCTTTTCTCATACTTGGCGCATGATCCAAAGTATAGACGGTGCTGGTAGACCTGTAACATATACTGGACTTAAAATGCCTATATCGATATTGAGGACAAAAAGCCCTTCCTTGAATTCCTTCTACTTTCTTTACTTCTTCTTCTTTTCACCTTCTTCTTCTTCTTCTGTCTTCTTCTGCTCCATATAGATAGAATATGAGTTTGGGATCGAAATCATTCACTGTCCCCTTATCTGTGAGGAGCACTGTTGTAAAAGTGGGAAAGATTTAAACATTTTTATAAGTAACTCATTGTGTACACAGTGCAACTCATTGTGGAATAATAATTCAAAAAGAAAAGAGTAATATGGAAAAAGCCTTACAAGTGTGCTTAGGGAATGGGACATTTATTTGGCGGTCATTAGCGTAACATGTCAGCCAATAGGCATTCCCGGGCAGTTATACTGCTCTGCCCGGCCGAAGTTTTTGTGTGGCTATGCAAGTGATAGCTACCAGTCACGTAGGTGTCCCAACCCACTTGCGCCGGGGGGGGATCCCGTCCGGGCCCCCCCCCCCCCCCCCCCCCCCCCCCCCCCCCCCCCCCCCCCCCCCCCCCCCGCCCCCCCCCCCACCCCCCCCCCCTCACCCCCCCCACCCCCCGCCCCCCCCCCACCCCCCCCCCCCCCCCCCCCCTCCCCCCCCCCCCCCCCCCCCCGTCCCCCCCCCGCCCCCCCCCCCCCCCCTACCCCCCCCCCCCCCCTCCCCCCCCCCCCCCCCCCCCCCCCCCCCCCCCCCCGCCCTCCCCCCCCCCCCCCCCCCCCCCCCCCCTCCCCCCCCCCCCCCCCCCCCCCCCCCCCCCCCCCCCCCCCCCCCCCCTCCCCCCCCCCCCCCCCCGCCCCCCCCACCCCCCCCCCCCCCCCATCCCCCACCCCCCCCCCCCCCCGCCCGTCGGAGAAGCCAGTGTCCAGTCTCCCTACCTCATTCTCCTCGTCGCCTGCCGTTCAAAAAGCAAGATAAGTCTAGTGCTCTGACTCGCCTTCTCTTTTGCCGTTGGTGTTAGAGATAGACTTTGAGTTTGCTTCTGTTGCTTATTTGTTGTGCTTGCGCCGCTTCACCCTATCATTCTTGAACCGGTGGGGCTTTTGGGTTTGGTGTGCTTTAAACATTTGTCTTTAACCACGCCATCCTCCATTTGTGCCTGTTGTCTGCGGCACTCGCGACTCGCCCTTCCGCTCTTTTGCGATCTTTCGAAAGTCCGGAACACCATCCCGGTTTCCCCTTTCTTCTCGCCCAGTTTTGGGCATTACGGGCCCTTGTTTTTCTTGATGCAACAATCTCAGCCCTTCCTCCTTCCATTTGGACTCCCGATTCGCCTAACTATCTTGCACGTCGACCCACTCGGCTCCATTTCTTTCGCCGTCGGTCCCGCCATTTTGTTTCGACCGGCCAAAACAGCGTCACTTACGGATCGACCTGCCCTCGATCAAACACTGAATCTCGTTACATTAACTACCATGTCAGTGTCTCTCCCGAGATTTTGGGATGAGATCTTTATTATCCTCGATCCACCTCTTGACTCCCCACCTGTTGCGATCGTTCGAACCGTGTTTGTGTCCTCACCACCAGTGCCCAACATGGAGAAGAGACACTACCGGCTCGAGGCGCTCCACTCTTCATCGTCATCTCTTCTCATACGCCCGGAGGGGCCTCGTGTCGATTCCACGACAACCGCTCACAGCAAGCAAGATGAGCGTATGGTCGGTGTAGAGGACTGTTCCGCGCAGGGGACGCGCGACCATACATTTTCCGATTCCCCCTCTACCCGGAGCCGGGTCGATACACGGCTCGTCTCTCGAATCGAATCCGAGACAGTCAGTCCCAGTAGGAGTGGACAAACGGCCGTCATTGCCGACTGTTTTCATTGTGCTTCTTTCCCTAAGAGTGCCCAAATCCCAGGGGCAAAGGCTCCCATGAAGGACCTGCCCGAATGTTGGTGTTTGGTTTTTGGTTTTATGTGTCCCGTTCAAAATTTTCCCGTTCCCCGACTGTTCGCCTGTTCGACTTCGAACCGGTTGCGTTAAGGATACCCTATCCTATCATGCCGCTTCCGGCAATCATCGGCCCCAGTGGGGACCCATTGCCGAGACGCCCGGACCGGCACGGGTTGCGAACGCTGGACTGAATCTACCGCACGACGGACCCGACTATTTGAGACTCGAGACGCTAGCAAGTATCTCCCCCACTAAGCGTCACCTCAGTCTCAACACCGTCACCCCAACCGTGTGTCCGGTTCAGCCACGGACCCGGACGACGAGGAGCGTCAACCACCCCCGGTGGAGGGCTGAGGAGCCAGTCTTGTGTGGAACCCCCCCACAGACCACAAGACCCGGTCAGGAGTAGCAGGGCATCGACTGAGCACGGATCTGCGCCCTCACGCCCGGACGGTGTCGAAGCCACCGGCCCCGATCGATTGTCTCAACTCCCTAGGGGTCCAGGGACGTTGGGGAGCCGAACTTCTATCCCCTCCTCCCCTATTGGCAACGTCTTGCGGTCCGTTTTCCCTCAGGGGGGAGGATCCGACCAGCGGGGCCGGAGGGTACCTATCGTCCCTTGAGTCTTACGCTCGTCTCAGCCACCCCCGTCCGCTACCAGCCACAGCGGCCAGGAGGCTCGGCGATCGTAAACTCACCGACCCCTCTGCCACGCAGGGGGGCCGGCGCGACCGCGCCCCCCGGGAGATTTGCAGGAGGCAGTGCTCACGCCTGGTGTGCTCAAGGTTACCCGGGTCCCCGTGGAGAGCTCGTGCCTTCAGGCCGCCCCCGTCCCCTCCATCCTTCTCCTCTTCCCTCTGGGGACTGGAGTTCTATTACCCCGAGGAGGAATCAGAGGCTTAGCTTCTTGACACTTCCCCCCTGACTCCATCTTTGGTCTCATGTGTCATCCGGACCTCCCCAGAGCAGGATCGACCTGGGCCCCCAATCCTCTCGGGCGCTGTCCGTATCGTGGCCAGTCCCCTGTGTTTTCAAACGGCCGATTACGGAACCACCGGGGAGCCGTCCTCTTTTCACCCTCTCCCAAACGATTCACGACTCCCAACGCACCCCTGACCTGGCCTTCCGGATGGTGGAGACCTGAACTTCCCCTTCACGAACAATCCTGACCTCACCTTGGAGGAGGGGTATGAGGATTTTCCTCCCCCATCTGGGACCTTGTTCCATTTTGGAGAGCTGGCGCCCTGACCTGTTGTAAGGGATTCCCTCTCCCTCTAAACAACTTCTCGTCCCTTTCCCGTTTCACTGTCACGCCCCCTCCCCCCCCGTTGTTTGTCCCTCCTTCCACAACTCCCTACCACAGTCGATCGACGGCCAAGGATACCGCCCCCAGACCATCCCTCCTTTTGTTGGACAGATCGCCTCATCGCCAAGGGGAGCACAATGCCTATTTTTCCCCCACCGGGATTGACTTCTTATATCTAGCACCCCCAACGCGCCCCAGTAGGAGTATTCCTCAAGGACTCGCGACAAGGCCCCTCATTCTTTTCTCTGCCTTTTCCTGCCCAATATCCGGCCACCAGTGAGGGGGAGATTGCCATTTCCCCCGGCTGACCTCAGGCTCACTCCGCAACCGCCCCCCTCCCCATCCACCACTCTTACTATCAAATACCCCTGATAGAGTGGGACAGAATAGCTCCCAGGGCTGGCATACGGCACACCACCGTGGGGGCATGCCCCCTATGACATGCACCTACAGTGGCCGGTAGGAACTTCCTGGCTCAAAGGGAGGGAGGGCATTGTCTCAGCGTCTTCGACCCGGACGACACTGAGGCAGGCCCCAGCCTGTTTGATGACCCCCCCTTATTGCTTTTCCGCCCTTTGTCAACAAGATGAGCTCACATCAGCCTTTGGGGCTGGCGCGGACAGCGCAGCAGAGTTCACTTTAACTGCTTCTGGCATGAGAGATGCCTTGGCTTAACACAGGCCCATCTCTCCCCAGAGCGCTCACGGGAGCGGCCTTGCTCGCTGCATTTCCGGTCAGGAGGCATCGCATTTGTTGTCGCGACTATGTCCTCTGGCGGGGGTCATTACCCTGGCCGTCGAGAGCGCAAACAGGCCGCTTCTTTTGCGACCAACAAACCCCTCGTCCCAGGCCATGTCCAGGCTACTAGACCATTCTTTCGTCAAGGGCCGTCTACCCACAGCCAGACCCCAGGCCCTACCCAAGCAGCGTCCCCAAGGCCCGCCAAACAACCCCGCCGACGAGCCCAAACGAAAAACCCCCAACCGAATTTTTCGGTTCCGGCCAACAGTGCCCGCCGCCGGGAGGTGACCTAGCGGACCCACCTTCCGATGGGCGGGAAAATCCAGTCTAACCCGACACACCTCGGCCACCTCGTGCCCCCTGGCAGGCAGTCTGGTCGCGCTGCATGCCCACCCGTGGGCGGTGCATGGGTCCAACCCAGTGGTTTCCTGTTCTCAGGAGGGGGTTCCGTCATACCTGGCACACGAACGCCCACTCCCTTCATGTCCTCGCCCTCCTCCTTCCACACTCAATCCTCGCCCCCCAGCCCAGCGAGGCCCTTCGCCAGGAAATTGAGGAGCATCTCCGGAAGGGCTCCATCACCGCGGTACGACACCCCAACCACTACCCCGGGTTTAACTCTCTTCACTTTGTAGTCCCCAAAGAAGTGGGCCTCGGGCGCTGGAGGCCCATCATCGACCTTTTCCCCTCTCACAGATTCCTCAGGCCAGACCAGGATTCAAGATGGAGACCGCCGGCCCAGATCAGGGAACTCCTCCACCATCTTGAACAGGCCACTCTCTATAGATCTGAAAGAGATGCTTTACTTTCAGATCCTCTTCCAGAGCCCGTTTCCACAGACGATACCTTCGTGTTCATTTGGCGGGGCCGGGTGTTTCAATTCAAGGCCCTCCCATTCGGACTCTCCCTGCTCCCTTCCTCATCACGAAAGGTAGTCAAGGAGAGTGGCCGGCCCTTGCCAGACGGAGGACAATCGCCTCCATGCAACCTCGACGGCTGGCTCTCATTGCTCCCCTCAGGCCTAGCCCCAATCCCACACCTCCAAGCTACTTCATCATTTGCTCCTCCGTCTGGGGTTCGTCACCACCCCTCAAAATGGGAGATCTCGCCCTTCAGGCAATTCCACCTTCCTGGGCAGGAGCTTCGACGACACCAACCACCATGGAAGTCTCCCCGACCCCGGAGAGTCCCGCAACGCCTAGTGATCTCAGTTTGCCCCCACCTTCGCCTTCATCTCCCCTCCACTTCGGCCAAGACACTTTCCCCTCCGGTCCTGGGGATGATGGATCCCCCTGTCACCTCTCTTTCCCGGACCTAGGCAGAGTTCCAAAGCTACATGCCTTTCAGCTTCAGAGAGTTCCGCCCCGTCCGTTGGTCCCAGACCAACGACAGCGGAACAGACCATATTCCCCCCTAGGGGCCTTGTTCGTTTGGTGCCACGGAGGAGTGGCTCAGCCCATCCACCCTGTGCCCCCGGATTTTCCCCTCTCCCTCCCTTCCCAGCCCTGGAACTTTACACAGACGCGCCATTCCAACTCGGGCTGGGGGCCCCATCTGGAGATCCGAGCTCACGCCTCGGGGGTTTGGGATCCTCTGACAGCTCGTCTCACATCAACAACTCTTGGGAACTGGAGGCGGGTCAGGCTCGCCCTCCTGACAAATCCAGTCCAAATTCGCCGCCACCGATTTGTTCTCCTTTTCACCACGGACAGACACCTTCGGTAGCTTGTTACAACCAACAAAGGGGGGGGGGGGGGGGGCAGCAACGTCCATCGGCCCATTCCCCTCCATCCGTACAGATGCTCCACCTCGCGCTGGAGTCACACGCAGGGGTCACCCCATCGCGCGAGAACACAATAGCAGGGACTCACAACATCCTGGCAACACTCTCAGCCGATACCAAGTCAGTCCTCCACACGGAAAGGACCCTCAGCCGGCTTACCCTTTCAACATGTGGGAACATGGTTTCAACCAATTGATCGACCTATTGCCACACGGTTCAACCAACAGTCCCCCAGTGATGTGTCTCCCCGGTCCCGAACCCCCAGCTTATTGCCATCGACGCCCAGTCCCTTCCCTGGTCCGGCCTCATAGCTTATAGCCTTCCCTCCCTTCCCATCCTCCCACAAGGAGATACAGGAAGCGAGACTCGATACCGGCTCATTCCTCGATGCCCCATGGTGGGCCCACTCAGGTCCTGGGTTTCCCTCCCGGACTCAAGTCCCCACTCACGAACCCCACATCCCGGGGGGGCCAGTGTTGAACACCCGGTGGGACATTGCTCAGCAACACCGTTCGGATAGGGATATTTCCGCGTTCGGGCCTCCTCAACCTACTGCCCCAATGTCTCACCTCACGCCTGGCTTCTGTGTCCAGCCCGGCTGCGACATCCACATCCTCCTCTCGAACGGACAGGTCCCGTTCCGGTACCTCCAATACCCTCTTCTCCATCGGCCGGGGCCACCTCATAAACTCCGATACCTGAGCCATGTCCCTCCTATCGCAGAGCTAGCACAGAGTCCCTTTACGATTTGCAGATGGAGGAAATGGGTCTCATGGTGCAAGACCAATTCTGTCCCTCCAACCTCCCCCCCACCCACCACCATACAAATAGGAAATTTCCTGTCCCACCTTAAACCTCACAGCTAGCTCCATCCGGGGCTACAGGTCGGCCATCTGCACAACCATTGTCGTTCCGCAAATGGGGCGGACCTTCCTTTGAGAATGATTTCCTTCTCAGAGAGATCTCCAGAGGCATCTCTTCGTGAGGCCCAATCCCCTAGCGCGAGTTTCCCCTTGGGGATCCTCTTTCACTGTTTCCTTGGACGTCCCTCAATAAACCCCCCCTTTGAGCCTTTGGTCCTACCATTGCCTTTCGACCTCTGTCTATAAGACTAAACCTTCCTCCTCGCCCCTCGCTTCCGGCCAGACGGCGAGGCGAGATCCATGCCCTTCGCGGGACCCCAAGACATTGCCATCCAGCGATGGCTCCCGTCTCTCTTAAGATCCTTCCGAAGTTTCCTAGCTATTAACCAGGAACCCGGCAGTCCCTTCCCCTATAACCCTCGTCCTCCGCCGGCTGGCGGATACACTAGGGGCGACACGCGTCTTCGGACATAGCCATTAAGCCCTCTCGATGTCTAACACACACTGGGAAACGCTCGGCGCCCAGGCGCGTTTTCAAAAAGACGACTTCTTATTTCCATCAACACCCAGTAACCCCACAAAGAATTCTCACAGGCACTGGTACGCTAGGTGGCTCTCCAAGACGGTCAGAAACGTGGCCTATCCCAGGCATCCGAGGACCTCCCCGTCTAATCCCCCCGGGCCCATGAGGACAGAGCGCTGGCCACAATCTGGCATCATTCCAGCACTCTGTTCCCCTTGCGCACCTCCTGGAGGCAGCGTCTGGCGTTCGGATGAATCCCTTTCAAATAAATTTTATTTGAGGGACATCCGCATGACCAGGGCTGATGGTTCTAATGGGATATCCTTTGTGGCGGCTAATGCATCCATTATCGGGTAACCCCGGGAACCACTAGGGCATCGCCCTCTCCTTTTACTATGAATTCTGCTATTGTCTGACAGGGAACAGTATATGACGCCAAAAGGGGGAGTTTGATTATACTCCCTGTTTGGCTATATACTACCATGTCAGACTCTAATGCCCGCCCGCCTTCCCCACTAGCCCCAAAGGGTTCTGGGGTTACCTTGCGCGAAAGGCCTCGATGAATGAGGTATGGGAGACTGACACTGGCTTCTTCCGAGGGCGGAAGTGGGTTGGGCCCCACGTGACTGTCTTATCACTGGCATTACCCACACAAAAACTCGGGCCGGGCCCAGAGCAGACTAACTGCCGTGAATGCTATTGCTGACATGGTAAGTATACTAGCCAAAACAGGAGTATAATACAAACCCCCATGTTTCCTTCATTCGTCGTTGTTGTGCTGGCTTTGGCTGAACAATATGCACGTGCTCAAAGAATTTTATTTGAAATAAGAACTTTCCCTGCCTGTTTTCAAATATATTCAGGTTTTTTACGAAATTTTTGCATTTTATCCAAGCATTTATCTTTATGAAATGGTTCAAGATGGAACGCTCCATTATGGAATAGTCCCTGGTCGTATGGCCGTCAAGAAATTGCTCTCCGTGAAAAGAGAAACCTCTGTTAAATTGAAATTTCTTGCACGGCCCGGGTGGTAATGGAATCTTACATCATGGAAAATTTCTCCAACAAAATGGTCCGTCAATGAAACCTGACCCGGAAAAGGGCCCCCTTAGGGAAGTAACTGTCATTGTCTAATCTGGATTAATTTGCTACAGCACAATTCTTTGCGGAATGATTCAGTCATAAAATTTACCACCTGTCATGGATTGGACTTTCATGAAATAGTTCTTAAGAAATGGGGCCGTTATAGATTGGTCAGACATGGAAGGGACCGTTCGGAATGATTCGCCATGTAGTGACCCGTTTTGGAATGGATAGCGTGGCATGAGCCATCCTGAAATGGCCCTATGTGAAAGGAATCTTTCATCAAATGGTATGTCATATAGTGAACCGTTAAGATGGACCGTCGTGAAAGGGGAATGGACAGTTTTGATATCCAGCTTTTCTGGCCCCTCTACAACTTTTTGGCATGAACCCTTTTAATTTCTATTGGTCAATATCAACCATCTTGATCATGACTGTTTCTGTTTGTTTTCCATTACACCTGAATGGCTTGTCAAATTCTTTATGTGTCAGCTTCAAAGGCAACAGCGACATTTGGACTCTTGTGCCTCCTGAATCTGTCGCTAGTTTGCCTTTCACCTCATGGTGCTGTTTCTTTTACCTTCATTTTCTTGCATTCGATCCACGTGGTAGCATTCATCTGGTGACAGATAAAAGCTGGTTTTTATTAGGGCCTGGCTGACGTCATTGCCTTGAGTGAATTAAATCGATTTTGTTTTCTTTCCAATTACATTTGAACTTAAATAAACGGTTCGTTTGACATGGTTTATGACCCGTTATCATTTTTGTGTTGAAGAAAGCATATTTTTAGATTCTGCTGATGTTCAGCACTTTATAATCCACTCTACGCTTTTAATTTTAATTGGAATTTTTCTTTAAATTGAATGTTTAGAAATCGCTAATGATCAAAAAATTTTATTTTTTTCTTTTTCCTGTTTTGGGTTTGACAAGTTCGTGGTAAGTAATACTGTCAGAATCTGGCTAACAAGGGTAATCAATGTCTTCATCTGGTGTGTGTTTTGTGCGTGTGTGTTGTGTTTTGTGTGTGGTTGTGTGTGTGTGTGTGTGTGTTTTGGGGTGTGTGGGGTGTGTGTGGTGAGACAGAGAGAGAGAGAGAGGAGAAGAGAGAGGGGAAGAGAGAGAGAGGACAGCCCGACAAACGACAGACAGACAGACAGACAGAAAGATGACTGACTGACACGATGACTGACTGACTGACAGACAGACAGACAGACAGACAGACAGAAGACGACAGACAGACAGACAGACAGACAGACAGAAGAAGAGAGATTAAACAGACCGAATGAGAAAATTGACCCACTGATAGATGACTGACAAAAAGAGTGACCAGCACATGAGGAAACATTGTGGATATGACAGTACGGTTTATCTGTGATTTAGAAACACCCCTGTGTGGTCTTTTTTCCCAAATCCCGGCGCCAAAGTATCTATGTTGTTTTGATGACATATTATATGTAGAGTTTGTTTGTCAAGAGAGAGAGAGAGAGGGGAGAGAAGAGAGAGGAAAAGAGAGAGAGAGAGAGAGAGAGGGGAGAGAGAGAGAGAGAAAGAGAGGGAGGAACATAGAAAATAAGAAAAAATGTTTATTTGTTTAGCATCAGGCCTCAACAAATGGCTGAACAATAAATGAATTTGTCAGCATTAAGAGAAAATAGACAAGAAACAATGTCACTCTTACATTACAAAAGGGCAACCAACAAACCAGCTCAGCAACCAAGGACATCCAAAAATTAAAATTACACCTCGGGCATCCTACGACATTTGCAGTCGGTTCTTTTCAGCATATCTAGCCGTTCACAAGTTGCATCCTATGTTATAAAAGAAGGTAAAGAAATATCGCAAACTGTTACTATTTTTGGATCTTGAAGGAAATAAACAATGTATATCTAAAGCATTTGGCTCCTTTGTAATTTGAGTGGTTGAGACCACGTCAAGGGGGACGAGGGGGGGGGAAAAAACTAAAAGATTCAAAATTTTTTTATTTTAAACCTGGGAAATTAAATTTTCTTAAAA
>CM031595.1:60656906-60664415 GCA_018398815.1 Conus ventricosus | reverse complement strand
GAGGACATGAGCATCTAAATGGACTAGTGAAGGAATCTTTCATCAATGTATCATATAGGAAGTTAGAAGGACCGTCGTGAAAGGGGAATGGACAGTTTTGATATTCCAGCTTCTTCTGGTCCCTCTACAACGTTTTGGCATGAACCCTTTTAATTTCTATTGGTCAATATCAACCATCTTGATCATGACTGTTTCTGTTTGTTTTCCATTACACCTGAATGGCTTGTCAAAGTCTCTTATGTGTCAGCTTCAAAGGCAACAGCTGACATTTGGACTCTTGTGCTCCTCCTGAATCTGTCGCTCAGTTTGCCTTTCACCTCATGGTGCTGTTTCTTTTACCTTCATTTTCTCTGCATTCGATCTCACGTGGTCAGCATTCATCTGGTGACAGATAAAAGCTGTTTTTATTAGGGCCTGGCTGACGTCATTGCCTTGAGTGAATTAAATCGATTTTGTTTTCTTCCAATTAACATTTGAACTTAATCAAACGTGTTCTGTTTGACATGGTTTATAGACCCGTTATCATTTTTTGTGTGAAGAAAGCATATTTTTAGATTCTGCTGATGTTCAGCACTTTATAATCCACTCTACGCTTTTAATTTTAATTGGAATTTATCTTGAAATTGAATGTTTAGAAATCGCTAATGATCAATAAATTTTATTTATTTTCTTTCTCCTGTTTTGGGTTTGACAAGTTCGTGGTAAGTATATACTGTCAGAATCTGGCTAACAAGGATAATCATTGTCTTCATCTGTGTGTGTGTGTGTGCGTGTGTGTGTGTGTGTGTGTGTGTGTGTGTGTGTGTGTGTGTGTGGTGTGTGTGTGTGTGTTGTGTGTGTGTGAGACAGAGAGAGAGAGAGAGAGAGAGAGAGAGAGAGAGAGAGAGAGAGAGAGACAGACAGACAAACAGACAGACAGACAGACAGACAGAAAGACTGACTGACTGACTGACTGACTGACTGACTGACTGACAGACAGACAGACAGACAGACAGACAGACAGACAGACAGACAGACAGACAGACAGACAGACAGACAGAGAGATAAACAGACAGAATGAGTAATTGACCGACTGATAGACTGACTGACAAAAAGAGAGATGACCAGCACATGAGGAAACATTGTGGATATGACAGTACGGTTATCTGTGATTTAGAAACACCACTGTGTGGTCTTTTTTCCCCAGAATCCCGGCGCCAAAGTATCTATGTTGTTTTGATGACATATTTATATGTAGAGTTTGTCGTCAGAGAGAGAGAGAGAGAGAGAGAGAGAGAGAGAGAGAGAGAAGAGAGAGAGAGAGAGAGAGAGAGAGAGAGAGAACATAGACATAAGACATAAATGGTTTATTTGTTTAGCATCTAGGCCTCAACAAATGGCTGAACAATAATATGAATTAGTCAGACATTTAAAGAAGAAAATAGACAAGAAACAATCGTACACTCTTACATTACAAAAGAGGCAAACAACATAAACCAGCTCAGAACCAAGGACATACAAAGTTATAAATTACACCTGGGGCATCCTACGATCATTTTGTCAGTCGTGTTCTTTCCAGCATATCTAGCCGTTCACAGTTGCATCCCTATGTTTAAAAGCTAGGTAAGAAATATCGCAAACTGTTTTACTATTTTGGATTCTTTGAAGACTTTAAACAATGTATATCTAAAAGCATTTGGCTCTCTATAGTATTTGAGTGGTAATGAGACCACGTCGAAGGTCACTGAGGAGCGGGCAACACAAACTAAAAGGGATTTATCTTCTTGGTTATTTTACACATGGGGGCAAATTAATTCTACATCTCTATAATTTTTGTATCGAAGTGAGTGCAATTTGATATTACTCACTCCAAACCTAAATTTACAAGCGCTTGCTTTACAAGTCTGTTTGTGTCAATTGCAAAATACAGTTCTTGGGTATGATTCGTTTTGAATGATTTGTACATTGTAAATCTTTCACTTGAACAAATTCGACTGTACCCAATCCCTGCCAGTAACAATCTATCATCTTTGTCTAAAACAATTAATGAAATGGCAATGATTCTACACCTTGATTTTCCCAAAACATATCCAAATCCAAACTGAACAAAACTAATCGAATGTTGGTTACCCAGTTCTTTTTCCCTTTTCTCGTCCAAATTAAGTAGATCAGTAAGCTTTGTGGGGGAGGCGATTTTCATTCATCCGTGTCAGTTTGATCCAGTATTTAATTGATCTAGTGTATGCATTCACATACAATTGGGAATCTACCAGTATCTCCATAAATCATCGCATTAGCAGTCCTTTCTGGGGACACCTAGAAACGTTTAAATGCAAACAAGTGTACTTTTTCTATTTTATTTTATACTTTAAACAAGACCCCAAATTTCTGACCCATAAGAAGTACTGGCTGCACTCTAGCGTCAAAGAGTTTACAAAAAATTTCAATAGACTGGATATCATAATTATATAATAATGTCAATTACCAATAACCGCCTTTTTCCCCCGTGCAGCTAGGTCACCACAGGAGGATGAGAGACTCAATTTTGTAGAAAAATATTCAAAAATTATTTGTATGTGTTGACTATTTTCATTTCAGAACCGCCCAAATGCCAGTGTTCGTGCGCTGCAAGAAAACCGCCTTTACGAAAAACAATTATATTACTTTTGTTTCAAAATTAACTTTTAATTTCAATTTAGTTGATGATTCATTAAATTATTCAGCTGATTTTGCAACCCTACTTGCGTTTCAGAATAATATCCATCTGCAAATACAAATTAAAAAGTTCGACAAGAGTAGGTGTTAGTACAGCCCCATGTCTTCCATTGTTAATTATGTCAGCTGCTAATCATTTATGAACAATGAGAATAAGACAGGACTGCAGACATCTCCTTGCTTTACTCCACGCAGGCAGTTTATGTAATCTGTCATATATGAACCATTTCTAACCCGCGTCTTTAAGTTAGTAATACAGTTTTTCCCACACAATCAAATAATTTACCTCGAATTCCGTTTTTCTGAGGATAGGCCATAAAAATTTTCCTTGAAATAGAATCGAATGCTTTCTCGAAATCAATGAATGCGACATATAATTTACGATTTCGAGACAGTTGTTTCTGAATAACGGCAAAACAGTGTAATTATGATCATATGGTTGAGTAGTCTTTTCTAAAACCAGCTTGATGTTCATCTATGATTTTATGCATATCAATCCAAACTTGTAATCTATGATTTATGATATGGCAAATAAAGCTTTCCGCTGATGTCTGCAAGCGAGATACCCTATAATTGTTGGGTTTGTCAAAATTTACCCTTTTTAGTAAGGCTGTATTAAAGACCCTGACCAGTTTTCTGGATAAATACCTCGATCAAATAGTTCGTTAAACATTTTTCAAAAAAAAATTATAACGAATCTGATGCGCACTTAAAAATTTCTCCAGTTATACCGTCAGGCCGGGGATTTTCCACTTTTCAGGTTTTTTAATGGCGCTTAATTTTTTCTTGATTGGAGTTTGGGTGCATTTTAGTACTTTAAAAATCATCTTCTGTGTATTCCAGAGTCATTTGATTATTTACTTCACCAATATCCTCAGTACAATCCTCGATCTCCAAAAGATCACGAAATGGTTAAACCATTTATCTGTAGATATACTGTTCAATGACTGTGTACGTTTCGGTGCAAGTTGGTTCACCTTCTTCCAAAAGTCTTCTTGATTATCGATCCTATCCAAGAGTTCGGAAAAGACTCTAGTTTTATTTTGTTTCTTTTTCCCCCTAAGTAAATTTTTATTTCTTCGAGCCTTACGGTACTTATGCAGATTTATTGATTTCAGCTTTTTTATTTTTTCATCATTAGCTGCCTTTGGACATGGGTTACGAAAGATTCTAAGGAGTTTTCTTACATTTCGTCTTCAACAAAATTTTTTCATTTCAAACAACTGTTTTTCTGATTACTTATACCAATCCGCTTATTTACAAGCATACATGAACCCAGCGTCCATCATGCAACCATTAAATTCTTTCAGTGCCTCAACTTCAACAGGTTTCTAGTTGCCAATCAATCTTTTCTATTATTATATCAGACTCAAGAGATCTAACAAAGAGTCCTTCTTCTGTGGATTCCAATCAATCTTTTAATGTAACTGTCATTTTCATTGATATTCATAATCAAAATCATTTCCATTTGTTACCCCACACAGCGAGAATTCAACAGGTATATGACTGGATTCAATTCTATCAGCAACAAAAAGTGCACATGTTGGCAAGAGTGTATGATATAATTCTTTGATAAAATAAAATGTCAATAACACTACACCCAAAATCGGATACAGAAGTATAGCGACCCTGGAGGTCGCCGTTACAAGCACCATTAAGGATGCAGAGTCCTAAGGTAGAACACATGGTTAAAAACTTTTTTACCAAACATATTCTCTTGTTTGTCTTCTGACTTCCTTGTCATAATATTTACATCATTTTTTGAATCGATGTGAAAAGGCAGACAACAACTATTAATTTCATAAGACGTGTCAGAAGTCCGTGCATTCAAATCCCCACATACCATAACATGCATATTTTATCTATCATCATGTCCGTCAAACATTCTTCCACCAGACTTATACCACATAATATTATTAATTTATAGAACGGACTTCCACTTGGTGGGACATACGTACACATTATAACAGATTTTTGTTTATCCAAAGACATTCTTTGTCAATAATAAAACACAACTATTATCAAAATTACATTTTACTTGACGAACAAATGGAATTAGTGTAGTTTTAATTAATACAAGAACACCACCTGATCGTCGACCTTGTTTTGAAAATTTTTGGCGGGACTGCAAAATGCGTATGATTTGGAAATTTAAATGCATGGAAGTTATCTACAAGGTTTTTTACTAAAGTTACAAAGTGAAAATTAGAAATATAATGAATAAAGTCTGTTTCATCCAGTTTGACACAAGACCGTCTACATTTCCCCGTGACGAAAGTGAAATTATTAATCTTGTTAAACATACCTCTTCTCCGTTATCCAAGTGATGCCAGAAATCAACATCAACACAAGTTCTGGCACCATGTGTGCGCACTGAATCAACATCAACACAAGTTCTGTCACAGTGTGTGGCACAGAATCAAAATCAACACAAGTTCTGTCACAGTGTGTGCGCACAGAATCAACATCAACACAAGTTCTGTCACAGTTTTTGTGCGCACTGAATCAACATCAACACCCAAATTTGTCACAGTGTGTGCGCACAGAATCAACATCAACACAAGCTCTGTCACAGTGTGTGCGCACAGAATTAACATCAACACAAGTTCTGTCACGCGTCGTTGCGCACAGAATCAAACCCCTCCAGCCCAGACCCCACGGGATCTCGGTCCTCCCCCAATTGACACAATTCTACACACGCTGCTTCACCACAGCATACCCGTCCACTGGATCCATCCAAGAAAGAATAACGTTTGTCACAGTTTTCTCCTGGGGAGGTATAGACTTGTTGAATTTTTATAATTTGTAAAGTTTTTGTCCGGAAGTTTCTCAGCCTTCTGTTGCCCACACATCACTTTGAGTCTCTTAGGGTGTCGTTCATTTGATCGTAGTACCATCGCTTGCCATCGATCAGGAGGTGGTCGAAAACCATGCTGGCCTTCTTTAGTTTGTCTTCCCTGGCCCTCTTGAGGAACGGCACCAGCTTCTTTCGTACCTCGCGGACTCCTTTAGAGTAGTCTTCGGCGATGAAGATAGTGTTTCCCTTTATCCAGATATCTTAATTGTCTCTTGGCTTTTTGTACACGTTCTTTGTCCTTGAAGTTGGTAAATCTCGCCACAATAGGAGCGTTGTCTTTTTCCCCAGTCGGTGACTCGTCCAAAGAAATGTCATCCGTAATCTTCAACTGGTCTTTGATTACACTTTGTACCAGGCTTTCACAATGTCCCAGGTTTCCTTCGACTTCTGCTTTTTTAAAGGCCAGAGAAAATCAGATTTTTCTCTTTGACCTTCCTTTTTATCGTCAACTGTTTTTCCACCTGTTCAACTCTGTCCGACAGCTCACGATTAGTTGTTCTCAATTGCTCATTTTCTAGTTTTCAAAGTTTCAATTTCTTCGCGTTGTTTGTCACTTCTTCCCTAGACCGGATAAAGCTTTATGAAGATTGTTGAAGTGAGCATTCAGGGTATCCAGCCGTCGTGACAAGCCTGGTCCATACCTGTAAAGACTGAGAACGTCATGGAGGAGGGTTCCCATCGCCCGTCCTATCGGTTGAACTTGTTCTGCCGTCCACAGACAGGGTTTCTGCTTGCAGACTGGAATCGCGTTGGGGCATCGTTGCAGTTTCCGTCTTCTTTTAGTCTTGACCGGGTCCTGGGTTCAACTCAACATCGCCCGACCTTTGAAGCAGAGTGGCGATCAGAAAGATCAGGGCGAAGGACAGGCGCATACTACGAATTTTCACTGTCTTCAAACGCAGCAGTCTACACTGTTGTGCTCGTCTACGCATAAATTTTGAAAAACGGGGACAAAACCCCCGCAGACGCTCCTGAAATTTAGAGGGCATGCTGGCATGGCTACTCTGCAGTTATTGAATTATGAAAATTCTAATGATCGGGGCAGGAAACGATTAAATTAACAAAAATGACAATCAAATTCAGAGCCGACTTGAAAACCCCGTCTTGCCTGGATCATGAGTTCAGTTCAAAATCCCAAGAGAGAGAGAGAGAGAGAGAAGAGAGAGAGAGAGAGAGAGATGAGAGGAGAGGAGAGAGGGGAGAGAGAAAAGAGAGGGGGGAAAAGAAAGACAAAGAGAGAAAGAGGGAAAAAAGAGGGGAACGAAACGAACGAACGAACGAAATGTTGTTTAATGAGGGGAAAAAAATAAGCACCAGTCAGTGGCTTTTTTTCATCCAGCCCTCAAACAATAAATACATGGTAGAATCATTTCACCTGAGACAGACAAACAGGTGGGCAGACAGACAGACACAGAGATATATAGAGAGAGACAGAGACAGATGGGCAGACAGACAGACAGACAGAAGATAACAGACAGTGTGTGTACGTATGCCTACAGACATGTTTTGTAATTATGCGTGAGTATGATGTCTTGTTGGTATTGTGTGTTCCTTTCTACATAACTGCTTTTTAAGGCAATGCATTTCAACACGTTTTTTTCAACTTTACGTATGTCTTTCCCCTTTGCTTCTTTGTCTGTTTCTTCTTTTTTTTTCTTTCATTTTTGTCTTCCTCACCGCACAAATTGCGCCACTTCAAAGGCAGATAATTCAAACAAGCAGCTTTCAGTTGGTATTGGGAAACCCAAGGAATTTCTGTCAGGCCAGATCGGCATTTCAGAAAAAGAAAAGAGAAAACAAGGGAAAAAGCACAGTAGACAGCACAGATGAATGACATGCCGTGCTTTTTTGGGCGTAAACGCAAGTAAACAGCTTTGCAAGATTAATCCAAACAAAAAAAAATATATATATAAAGCAAGAGCTTCTGGTGAAAGCAGAAAAGAGGAAAAGCTTTACCC